>OX422213.1:267120531-268333254 GCA_949130495.1 Sambucus nigra | reverse complement strand
TAGACCTCTCCTACAAATTCGAGCAAGGCCCCCTAATCAGCCTAATCTTAGCTTTCATGAGATGCATATTCTCGAAGCAATGATAGATCACATCAACCTAACTTCCTGTATCCACCATAATGCTTTAGGTGACCCAGTTTAATATGATCGACTCAATAGGCAAAGGATCGTGGTGAGGGGTGATCAGGTCGTGCAAGTCCTTAGGTGTGAAGATGATGCTCTCTATCCAACAATCTGGGGACCTTGATCTCCATCGCTTTCCTATTCTGCCCCTTGTATGGTTTCCAAGCAGAGTTACTCTCCGTCGGTGACCAAAGCTCCTGATATCGCCCGAACTGTTCGGCAGATTCTCACTCGTTACGCACCCGTTCGCCACTCTGTTCTCAACTCTTCTCACCTCCTGGGCAAGACAAGCTACCTTTAGCTAGGAGCCTCTTTTCCTTTTGCCCAGCTCCCGGAAAACAACGTTCGACTTGCATGTGTTAAGCATATAGCTAGCGTTCCTTCTGAACCAGGATCAACTCTTCTTTTGAGTATGATTTGGCCCTGCAATGGTAGAACTAGTGAACCGGGCGTACTACTTCCCAACATTCTGTGAACTTTGCCTCTCTTATGATTTTTGCTACTTTGTTTAGTTTAGTGATTGATATCTTAGAGAGTAACTCTAGTCGCTCACTAATTCTGTTAACCACTTTGTTTTCCTGGAGCTTTTCCCAATCATGCTTTGTTCCCTCGAACAGCCTCGTCGTTTGGTTATGTTTTTCCTTTCTCTATCCTTTTGGTCCAAAGTTCTTCGATTCAAACATTTCACGAACTCACTCAAACGCGCCCTCTGAATCAAAGTTATCATCGCGTTCCTCGGTTGAAGGAAATTGTTGGTATCATGGTCGTGGACCTGTTGAAGCTATAATATTGGATGGTATTCCTCTAAGACACTCGTCTCTTAGCTTTCTCGACAACTTGAGTATCAGAGTGTTTGGCATAGTTGCAAAGATTCGATCAATTGGGGCATTCGGGGGTGTTAATCGATCATACTTGGGACGATCTTTGTTGTTGCGGCGTTCAACGACGCGCTTCTTTTTTGTCCAATAGCCATCAAAGCCTTTGTCTCAGGGCTCTTCCTCGTGAGGGATAAGGCAACTACCGACCATATCCTCGATGTGAATGCGCATTTCCACCGTCTTCATCAAGCCCGTCATGTTGATCAACGAACTCTTGGATATGGAGTAGATTGTCCTCTTATTGTAAAGCCATCTCAGGAAAGTGAAAATAGCCACCCAATCGTCCGGGTGGTAGATCTTCGGGAGCTCATAGTTGGAACATTTGACGAATTCCCACAAGGATTCATCATTCTTCTATTCTATTACAACATTCTGAACAGCTAGTTAGTTGTTTTCTTGTGTGCCTGGTTGCCGAAGGTATGTCAACTCATTGGAACAAGTTATTGAATTGGTTAAAAGCCTGTGAAACCATTGTCAACCCTTTTGAGTGTGAGGGTGAAGGTTTTACACCTAAACTGATCTGGCTCCCTATGAAATTCATCTAAGCCTGGTAATTATCTATGTGGTCCCTTGGGTCCGAGGTGCCATCAAAGGCATCCATCCTCGGCAATTTGAAGGCCTATGGCATAAGACAAGCAAGAACACCCCAGGTATGGCGAACACCCTGTCAGCGTAGTCTTTATTGGTCGGGGCGACTAGAGGATTCATCCATTGGAATACAGAGGCTTGGATGATGGATGAAACGTCCGCTGGAGGGGGCAGCAAAGGCAGCTCCTCAACATTCTGGTCGATGACATAGACTGGCTTGGGCGAAGCTGCAGTCCGAATCCACCCTGATCTTCCCCGTTCTGGTTTGGGATAGGCCTCTCAATGGATAGGGTCTAAACCAAGACCCAATCCGAACCCAAAACTTATAATAGGTTCTGAGCATATTTTTTTGAACCTAAGACCCGAAGACCCACCTATAACACGGGTAGGGTCTAGATCCTATACAAAACCCAGACCCGAAGAACCAACCCGCCTTGTACATTATTATTTTTTAAATAAATAAATAAAATATATCTATAACATGTATAAAATATATATATATATATATATATATATATATATATTAACATAACATGCAAGTATTATATATAAAACTATATATTTATGTATATAATAAATATAAGTAATATATGTTTTATTTATACTAATCTTATACTATAATACATTAACTAATAAATATAACATGTGAGTATTACATGTAAGTATTATATATAAAAATATATATTTATGTATATAATAAATATAAGTAATATATGTTTTATTTATACTAATCTTATACTATAATACATTACAAAATATTTTAATCTAAGATTAAAAAATAAAGAGGGGGAATAAAATAAAAATAAAAATAAAAATAAAAATAAATATAAATATAAAATAAAAGTATATATATACCAGACCCGGATCCTGACTCGGACCCAAATCCAATTAACTGCCTACTAAATGGATCTGGATCTCCTTAAATCCGGTCCGGACCCGACCCGTTGACAGGCCTAGTTGGTGACATGAGTGGGTGTCGGTAGTGTCTGCTGCAACTACACTAGCATTTGCGCTAGTTGATCCTATTGAACTCCTTGTTATTAAACAAGACCATTAATGGCCTTGGTTGCCTGGTATCGATTTATGACGTAGCACATGACGGTGCCAATGACATTGGAGTGAAAAATAACACCTTAAAACTAATGGAATAAGTAGGAATAACATGAGTATATAACACCATATATACGCGGTTCGACTGTATCTTAACCTACATTGACGAGGCAAAGGGAAAGGGATTGTCTATTAATTCAACTAGACAAGATTACATACAAAGCTCTTGGCAGCAAATTAGTCGTTGTCTAGCAAAATTATTGGCTTAATATACTAGCCATACAACCATTATACATTACCCTAAACGAAAAAGTCCACTGAACGTAGTCGACCACGTGTCTCCTGTCTAGCCATTCGATTGCCGATGGTCCGTCAACCTCGCCCTTCAGTGCTCGATGCTCAGCCAACAAAGGTAGAAATGCCACTCATCGCATCATTCCAAACCTCCTCCATATAACGGAACGTTGGCGTAAAGAGGAGAGGAATCAGGAGCAAATAATATGCTCTAATACCAATTTGATATAAAGTAGCTAAAGCAAATCAAAGAAACAACAACAATAATACTATAGAAATTAGGGAAGAAACTCTCTCTAGTTCTCATTTATGCACTTCAAATTGTAATCATGAAATACAAAACCAATAACCTATTTTTATACTAAAGGGTGAATGCGCATAAATGCAATAATACCCGTAACTAAAAAAGACAGTTAATAAAAATGGTAAATGACAACTATGTCCATGTGTCATTAATATTTGCTTGGAGGTTGAAGGATAAGGTTACCTCAAACTATCCATAACCATATTAAGTACAAGAATGACAAAAAGTGTCTATGTGTGTGTGTGTGTGTGTGTGTGTGTGTGTGTGTGAGAGAGAGAGAGAGAGAGAAAGAGAGAGAGAAAGAGAAACCACTCGTACTCGAGCAAACCCCTATTTCTCAAGTAACCCCCTTTTCCTAAAATTGCTCAATAATTTTTTAAGGGTGATAAAATAACATTTATTTTACATGTGACTAATAGAATGTTGTTGTCCGCTGACCCCGTCACTAGGTTGTATTATCCCTGAGAGGAGGACTGCTTCGTATTGTTACATAGGGTAGGGTAGGTGCCTGAGGAAGTTTCACATGTTAATTGGGCTTGATTTGTGTAGACCAAGGGTGAACACTCATCGTTTACAGCATGGCGCATTGCATCATCTTCAAAATTTCTATTAATTCTTACCTCATCCACCTTCTTCATCATCTTATTCCATCCTTCAAGGATATTTGGTAGGTATTCAGTCCTCCTAATAAATCCTTCCAACAGAGGAGATTGCTATGATCGTTCTGTATTGGTATTGAAGAGATGCGACAATGTTCGGATCATTGTGGAATACCCTAACCAAATGTCGAATGAGAAATCAAGAGCATCCAATGAACCAAGCCCCTGTATAAAGAAGCTAAGACTACATTAATCCTTTTAGACAACTAAGTTCTCACCATAATTACGTGATGTCACCACTTTCTTCTCAAGTGTTCTTTAACATTCAAAGACATTTAATAGCTCACACTTCCACTTAAGTCTATATTTAATATGGTCACATACCCAGTGGTGTTCTCCCAAGTGTCTCTCATAGTTCAAAATTTCGATGTTGATCTACGATTCAAATACCAATTTTCAACTTAGTTGGGGTATCGAACGATAAGCAAACGATATGCTATCCAGAGAGCTCAAAAATCTTCAGACAAGTTTAGAATTTTTTAAATAAATTAGAACAATAATGTAGTTCAATTCAATAAGTTTATAACCATTACTTAATATGCATAGTGTTGTTTAATTGATTTTACACAAGTCAACTTCAATATTCCATTATAAATCAACAGTAATCAAAACAATCCATTGACACATGAAACTTTGGAAAGAAGTTACACAGATTTTCAATAGAAAGTAGTTACATTTGTTAAAATTAGTACCACTTTTTTCTAAATTGGTATGAATTATTAATCTTGTAAATAGAACATATTTTCCATAAAACTAGTACCAATTTATTAATAATTATGTTAAAAATTAGTAACAATATTTTTTTAACTAGTACCAATATGAAATGGGAAGTGAGGAAAAAAAGGGTAACTGGGACATGCGTACAGAATTGAGACCACATATTTGCTGCCAAGTACAAAACATAAGCAAACCTCCAAAACTAAACCCAAAAAAAAAAAAAAGAACTGCAGAAATGTGAAATTAAAGGATAAACATTTGCTACTAAAAATAAACATAAGCAAACCTCCAAAACAACTAAACCACAAATAAAAACTTGCAGCCCTCGTACCTGCGAAGGATAGATCCAATGTGGAGATACATGTCAAAGATGATGTTTATTATGGCATCTAAACTCTTATAGGGACAGAGGGAGGAAGTGGTTAACGAGATACTTCACCTGATTAGATAAGGGAACCTGTCGTGCAACGTCCCAAACAATGATAGAATTTTCACTGACATTGCCTTTGGATACATCACTGGAAGAGATAAATTGCTTAGAGTCAGTAATAAATTCTACATCAAGGATCGGACCAAGACCTCGATTATATTGATGGACCACTTGTCCGCTTCTGATATCCCATAGTCTAACTACGCCTTTTGAGCCCCCAGAAAGAAATAGGTTGGAGTTGTTGGGATGAAATTTTATTACTCCAACAACCTGATCTTCCTTGAAAACCTGAGTCTCTAACCCCTTCTCAACATCAGTTAATCTAGATGAGCAGTCATATCCACAAGAGAGCAAGAAAAGTCCCTGCTCTGACCACTTAACATCTTTTACTGCTGTAGTATGATAGCTTAACACACGTGCTTTCTTCTGATCTTTGCTCCACACATTCCATATGCAGATGGTATGGTCCATTCCAGCAGATGCAAGAAGATGAGCTGAAAACTAATTTTGTTTTAACAGATCAGAATAGCAAGCATGATGTAAATAATATCCAAATACATCAGATGATTCAGATCTTAACGATTAATTTGAATAATTTAAGAATTTTGTGACTAAGAGTAATTAATTAAACTCAAATGATGTAAAGGTTAGCTTTGTTTTCACTCCGACCAAAATTACAGTAAATTCTACTCTGAAACTAATTTCATTTAAAATGTTCTAACGTAAACTACACGTCAAAAGGCTCCTACAAATATCACACACTTTTAGAGAGAGAAATACTCTTGTATATTTCAAAATTCAAGTCTACCCCAAATGATGCTTACAAGAGGGTATTTAAAGGGAAGGAGTAGCTTAGGCTCCAAGCTAAGGCTCTAATTACAAAAATGCCATTACTACTCCTTACATTTAAATACAAAAACAAAGCAAAAGAAAATACAATAACAAAATAAAGAAAAATAACAAAAATAAAATAAAACTACTAATATGCCAAAAAATGACAATTCCCTTGATTTACATCAATCTCCCCTCCTTGAAAAGATTTCATCCTCGAACTCAAAGGGGAAGACCAATTGAATCGCCCTCCAAAACTGTAATCAAGGCATGTTGGGGAAGCTCCTCAAACGCATCCATATAGTCAGGCGGATGATCCATCGCCAATAATGCACGGCGTCATGGGAGAGAGCAATCAGAAGCTCGGTGACCAACAGTGCCACAGTTGTAGCACCGGAAGGTAGGGGGCCTTGATTGTGGAGCAGCGGGACGAGCGGGAGTAGGGACTGAAGCTACTAGAGGAGGAGTTAGGGGAAAAATCGTTGTAGTTGGAGTCCGTGAGATCTTGCGGGCGTTGTGTGATAGGCCTCAACCTTGGCCGCATACTCGACCCCCTTCAGAAAGGTCATTATCTCCCTCAGGCCGAGATCGTGCTGAATGTACGGCTGCAGTCCCAATATATAGCGGTTGAGTCGCTGATCCTCCGTCTCGGGGAGGCGGGCTCAAGTGCACAAAAGCTTAAATTGCTCAGTATACTCCACTACCGATGATGTGTCTTGCGTGAGAGACTGAACGCGAGCAAACAGATCGAGCTCATAGGTGGGAGGAATGAATGACGCCTGGAGGGCAGCCTTCAGTGCAGGCCTAGTCTGGATAGGGGGCAATCCTGCCGCTGTCCGGCGGTAGCAGAGGTCGCTCCACCAAACCCGGGTGAAGCCCTGAAATTTGGTGGCTGCGAGGAGAACACAAGAACCTGCTTGTAGTCGAATACCGTCTCCATCGAAGCTAAAATCAATCATGGCATCCGGAGAGAACCGTCCATCAAACATGGGAACATCAATGCGAATATTGCCATGGAGACTCCGGGTAAGCAGCTAAAGAGCCATGGATAGTGGACCCTCGTCCTGATGAGCATCATGGCCCATCACATCACCAGGCACAGGCAGAACAACATCCGCGGGAGGGGGTGGCAGCTGTGCAGGCGGTGGATGAAGAAGTTGGACGTGCTGCGAGGATCATAAGGGCACGTGCCAATCAAGTGGCCACGCTCTCCATAGTAAAAGCATTGTCCATCCCGTAGTGGAGCAAAGCGGTGGGCATCGGTGGGGCAGAGGTATCCGCTCGGGTGGCTATCCCCAAACTCGGAGAAGGATGAGGAATAGCTTGAGTGGAGAACCAAAAGGGTGGTGGGAGGGGGTATGATGCAAAGGCAAAGGGTAAAAGTAGTGTGACCCGAGGTCGGGAGGGTGGGAGGGGGTCCCAAAATGATGACCCAGGCCTCCCGGACGATCAAACAACTCGTTGGGGTGCGAAGATGGTTCGGGTGGGCCGGTGGGTGGGTAAAATAGATTCGGGGACTGAAACAAGGTAGAACCACTCAAAAAAATAGACGGGCTTGGGGTTGGGTAGTGCAGGGGCTACCCATGGGCCGGATTTGAGCCGAGGGGTGGGTATGTGAGGTCGGGTTGGTGGAAATGAGGACTTAAATCGGGTTGGGGGCATTTTCGAGGGTCGATTTGGGGGTAGACTAGGGTTTCGGCACCTAGGGAGTGGGGCAGTGGGCGAGAGGTGTACGACCGAAAGGGGGAAGGGTCTGAGAGGGTTCGGCTGGTCGGTTGGTGGGTTGTGGAAGCCTGGGCTAGAGGGGGGGCTGAACCAGGGCGATGGGGGTGGTATTTGAGGGTCAGGCGGTGGGTTGTTGGCTACCGCAAGTGGGTAGGGGTTGATAACAACGGCGGGAGGGAGGGAGGCAGTGGTGGATGGTGGTTGGGCAGGGGGTGGTGGAGGTATCCCTCGGCACAGGAGGAGGGTGGGGTAAGGGCAGAACTAGGGTTTTAAAAGGGGGTGGCTAGGGTTTGGGATTCTTTTAGAGTTGGGGCAGTAGGGATAAAGGGGCTAGGGTTTAGACCACTTGGATGGGGGTGGAGGGTGGGGGTGGGTGGTTTGATGGCAAAGAGAAGTTGGGTCATTTGTTGCCTCAACTCCGCCATCTCGATTTTATGCTTCTTAGTCCATTCTTCGAATTGATCCTTCAAATCTTGATTAGTCTCTTCGTGTTGTTTGGATTTCTTGGTAGCCATTGCGAGTAGCATACAATTTTTTATACAAATACACCGATACACCAACACCAATGTGGAGCGACACCTGCTCTGATACCAATTTGACTAAACTACACGTCAAAAGGCTCCTAAAAATATTACACACTTTTAGAGAGAGAAATACTCTTGTCTATTTCAAAATTCAAGTCTACCCCAAATGATGCTTACAAGAGGGTATTTAAAGGGAAGGAGTAGCTTAGGCTCCAAGGTAAGGCTCTAATTACAAAAATGTCATTACTACTCCTTACATTTAAATACTAAAACAAAGAAAAAGAAAATACAATAACAAAAATATAGAAAAATAACAAAAAGAAAATAAAACTACTAATATGCCAAAAAAAGGACAATAATGCCCTTGATTCATATCATGTTCATTCTTCAATCTTTCTTTCATTCCTCTTTTCCATACTTTGACATTTGCTACATGTTCTTCATTCAGCAAATTTTAACGCATGGCTGTAAAATGAAGTGATTTCAGAAATATAAACAGGTATCTTTTGGAGGTAGATGGGGGGACAGAAAACATGGATTAGAGGTGGCACACATATCGGTCATGTCTTGTACAAGAAAAATCCTAATTAGTATGGATTTAAAATAAATTAGGTCATCACCTTAGTTCAAATACATCCATTGTAAGGCTGTTACATGTAAGTCTAGCTTATAAACCTGACCATAGTTGTCAAATTGTGTATCATATATGGAATTGTATTAAGATACGGTACACATGTAAACAACATAGCAAGTAATAGATAAATGTATAGAGAGCACATTATAATAAATAAGAAAAACATATTACAATCTAAAACCAATACTAGAATATGATTATATCATTTAATAACACTAACACTATTACCTTTGTGGCCAAAAAAAAGGTGTTCATATCTATCATAATTTCATTATAATAAAAATGCTAGAGCATAAGAGATCAAGTAAGAATACTTTTTCATTTATCATAAACAAGAGCTTTCATTAAATGACAAAGAATGTACATCAGAGGTGGACCAGAAGTCCACAACACAGAAAACGAGAGAAAAGAGAAATACAAAACAAGAGCTACAATAGACGAAAAATTAAACAAGGTAACAAAAGAATGCAACACCCAAGAACAACCCAACTATAATTCACCTCATATGGTCTCTCCTCATCATCCAACCCGAAAAGCTCAAGGAACTAGCGCAAAAGAATCTTCCCAGCTCAGCCGCAGCAAAGCCATCGATTGAATTTTGAAAGGTTTCATTGATGATAAGCAGAGAGTGGCATAAACTACTACTTAGCTTATTAAGCCCCCAACTCGAATAATGAAGCGAGGCAGCTTGACAAACCGGAAATATCGTGATAGAATTTCGACCTTGGTTTCATCTCTTTGGCAAATCGAGCCATTTCTTTGGAAGGGTAGCGAAGGAGGCTGCTTCACAATTGTGCGTCACTATGGTAATTACCGAAGAACAAATGAGTATCCAAATATAAGTTGAGGCTCACTCCAGACCACAGTATAAAGTAGCCATGTTTACAAGCCACTTGTCCCGATCTTTGAAGCATATGATAAACCATTTTAATTAGAAATTTGATATTTGACTAAGCCAACAAAGTTTTACCCTAATTGATTTCATGGTACAAGTGATTAGTGTGATAAGGGGTACAATAATGTGCTGAGCCTATTGGACGAAGTGAGACATATCCTATGAGTTAGAGATCTCCAGTTGCTGAGAGTATTTAATGGGTCTTGAGAGTGTTGCTCCAGAGGGTGGGAAAACTTTAAAGGCAATCTGTTAGTGTGATTATGGAATCAGAAGAAGGTATCTTGGAGTTGGAAAACTTGAAGGCTTAATTAGCATCATAAATGTGGTGTTGGGAAAATGGATCGACTTTGAGCTTAAAGTACAAAGCACGATAACTTTATGAACTGGTGGCATCTGCTTCATGAAGAGTAAATGTTTTGAGTTTAATGTAGGAGACATATTTCTCTGTGGAATTTTTACAAAGGTTGAGTGGCAGACCATTTCAATAAGCAGATGAAAGGTTTATATCTTAAAGTTTTCTGACACCTGCCCAACACTAAAAAGTAAAGATTTGCCAAGGTGCAATTGACTATTTTAGGAAGTATTAGATTTAGTTTGTACTTTTGTTACCTGCCATTAATGTGACTGGGAGAGAGAAGAAGAGGAGGGGGAGGAGCTTCTCTCGTGTTTGGATGCTTGGCAATTGCTGAACGAAACCCTACTTTCTAATCTCCAGGCCGATACCCTTCATGATCCCAGAGGGACTATCCACTTGGGCTGCTCATACCCTCATGTTCTGCCTCATTTATGCCAAGTGAAGTGTTAGCCCACTTACTAATTTTCTTATACCTGGGGTTGCTAATGCCTTGCCCCCAAAGGGGGTGCTCATGCCTTATCTCTCCAGGAGTTGCTCAGGGGTTTACTCAAGTGTTGCCCTCTTTGGGCCGCTAATATTGTCACTTGTTGTGGGCTTTTAGTGAAGAAACTTCACATTTGAGCATGTTTTAATAAAGTGTAGCTTGTCACTGTACCCATACTAGAACTACCAATTTGATCTCTCGAACTTCTTAGAAAAGGAAACCAAAACTAAGTTGACTAATCTCTATTATCTTCTGTATGGTGACAAAATTAAATAACAATTATTAGACCCCATAACTGACAAATTAGCTTCCTTCATAATTTACAAAGCAACAATAGTGACTATATTTATGTTTTTTGAATATTATAATCTAATATAAAATTATTTTTAATATGTCTTCAATATATATGAGGTTCACATATATATTCTGGTTGTCAATGCAGTGAAACTTTGGTTTGCAAGTGATGTAAACGCATCGGAATTAGAAAAATTACACACACCAAGAATAATCATAATGGAAAGCCAAAGCAATCTCTCAAATATCAAGCAGAGTAATGTAAAATCGAATAATTACAATGGATTGCCAGAGGGTTATTTATATGATAACTAACTAGAAACCTAATTCTAATTTAAGACATAAAGATGAACTAGGAAACAAAAAGATTGTTCCTAAAAGTCTGCAAGATAAAAATAACTCCCAACTTACCATCTTATTCTGGTAAGTTTGCTTTTTACAAAGCAATTACAGTGCCTATATTTATGTTTTTTGAATATTATAATCCAATCTATAATTATTTTTAATATGTCTCCGATATATACGAGGTTCATTGGTGTGAAGTTAAATGGCGGAAGCGTAAATAACTAACTATACAACAGCAACAACGTAATGTCTGGAGGCCAATGGCCGAAGAAATATCTCTAATCATCTCTCAAAATGTAGAATTAAGTATAATGGATGGCCAAAGGCCTTATTTACAGGATAAGCTTAGCTTGTTAGTCAAGCTAAGCCTAAAAAGGTAAAAAGACTAAAAATGGCACTTTAAAGATATTAAAAGAAAATGTCACCGTCTTAACCTAAAATAATAACTAAAATAGGCAAATAGCCTAATAAAACATGAAAAATAAAATAAACAAAAACTACATATAAATCCGGGACCCAACGCACATCATTCATATATATATTTTGGTTGTCAATGCAGTGAAACTTTGGTTTGCTTGTGATGTGAACGCATCGGAATTAGGAAAAATAAAACACTAAAAACAATCATAATGAAAAGCCAAAGCAATATTTCAAATACCATATATCAAAAGCAAAGTGATGTAAAATCAAATCATTATAATGGGTGGCAAATCTAATTAGAGTCCTAATTCTAATAAAAGACATAAAGATAAACTAAGAAACAAAAAGATAGTTCCTAAACTAATCCTTAAATATCTCCAAAAAATCAGCAAGATAAAAGTAACTCCTAAACTTATAGTCTTTCACATCAGTTTGCTTTTTCAAACTTGGTGCTTACGGCTGAAACAATCAATATGTAGATCAACAAAGTCGGTTCCCACATCGGTTTTGAATTGAGTAGGTTCCGACTTAGTAGCCTATAAATAAGCACCCCTAGAATGCTGTACGTCATTTTAAGATTTTATCCCATATCAGATGGGAGCAAAAAATTCTCAGATTAGTTGAAGTTGTCAACAAGGGCCCTTAAACCATGCCAAGAGAAAGTCTGGGCCTCACCAATTAGTTCAGACCTTCTCTCTAGAGTTCAAAAGTTGTTGGACCTGGACTGTATTGAGCCTGGACAGGTACAAATATTTTCATGGGCACCTAGGATACAGTCAAGGCTAGCCGTCTCTGACCTTCAGCCCTGCATACTACACAAGGACTATCGATCGTCATGATTTCTGGAAGTTTCAGCGAACAAAGCAATGATGCTATATTTACCCAGAATCATAAAGATGGCAATCAAAAATGACTTCATATCCCTAAATATGAACTAGATGAAGTCTCCAACAGTAACAATTACTATCATGGTTCAAAGTATCGGCCGAGTTGACTCGGTATCGGCCGAGTCAACTCGGAATCGGAGGGCACCGATCCGATACCGAGAGACGTTTCAAAAAAAATACTGAATCGGCCGAGACAGCCGAGATATCGCCCGAGACAACCGATTCCGAGACGCCTCGCCGCGATATAGGCCGAGACAGCCGCGATATCAGCCGAGACAACCGATTCAAACGATATTGTCATATTTTGTTTTATTTTTTGAAGGAACTTTTATCTTTTACCATATTTCTTCGTTGTTGAAAATATATTGTAACATTTACAAAATGGTATTACTTTTTCAAAAGTATTTAACATTAATTTTTTAAAACATAAAACTCTTTTTTTTTAAATGACTACTAAAAAAAATATATAAATCTTTTAAAAAGTAGTACTCTTTTTAAAAAAAAAATGACTACTAAAACTCTTTTTTCAAAGAAATGTTATTTTTTTACAAAAAATATTCAAATCTTTTACAAAAAATATATAATGTACATTTATGTTTGTAAAAAATGTACATTTCTGTATAAAAAATTATTTTGTACATTTTTTTGTAAAAATGTAAAAAAATGTACATTTTTGTTAAAAAAAAATGTACATATTTGTAAAAAAATATATATTTTTGTTAAAAAAAATGTACATTTTTGTAAAAATGTCCTTTTGTACGCTTTTGTAAAAATGTACATTTTTGAAATTTTTTGTAAAAAATGTTCTTTTGTACGTTTTTATAAAAATGTAAAAAACAATATACATATTTGTTAAAAAAATGTACATTTTTGTAAAAATGAACATTTTTGTAAAAGTGTAAAAAAATGTACATTGTTGTTAAAAAATGAACATTGTTGTAACAATGTTCTTTTGTACGTTTTTGTAAAAATGTAAAAAAATATACATTGTTGTTAAAACAAAATGTATATTTTTGTTTTTCAATATTATTATTGGTTTACTATGCAATATTGAATCTGACAACTCTGCCGCGCTTCAGTATAACCAATTCTACAATGCAATGCATATTGAATGATTGGTTTGAATGTATCTCATTGATACACATTGTTAATCTTATTTTTTAAAAATTTTCTATATTTTTTCCGGAATTTTTTGCGCTCTCTAAATAGCGTATCTTTGCGTATCGCCCGATACCGCGACCGATACCGCGACCGAGTTGAAAATCGGGTGTCCGATACCGGGACCGATACCGAGACTTTGAACCATGATTACTATCCATAAGTATTGTGAACAGATAATGCATTTGCATCAAGCTTATAAGCTTCACAACCACAATGATATATCTCCTTCATCAGACAAAGGAGATTGTAGGAGGGAGCTGTGACTGTGGTCTGGTAAGAAACTGAAACGGGTGAGGCGTGACCCACTCCAATGGACTCCGCCTTCAAGGTCTTTAAGGTTTCAAGAGCAGCTAGGTATGAAATGCTTCCACTTCCGGTAAAAATGGAGTAATATCAATGAACTGTAATACCCTGTATTTTCTGCGTTATTTATTTTTGGGGATTAATGGAATTAAATGTTTATTAATTGGAAATTAATCCGGATAATAATATTAACGAGATGTGAGTTAGTATTTTAATATAATGTGCATACTTGGCATTATATGAATATTGGTAATATTGATATTGTCGTGAGACATAAATACGGCAATTTGGGAATTTTGCTTGACGCGTGTGACCGCCACGTCATGGTATTGTGTTACATAATTAAAAAGTGAATTTTAGTTCCATTAACCGTATGGTCGTTTTGAGTGCGCCAACGCGTCCGGAAGGGTCAAGATAGTCAGAAAACACTAGCCGGAAGTTAAGTTCGGGTCCCGGGATATTTGTGGGCCATACCGGCATCATAAAGGTCATTTTGGTAAATTGCATTTTTGGGGAATTAAAAAGTGACGAAAATGGGAAATAAAAATCTGACTATTTCTCAACCCACTTAAACCACTAACCCCACTATATGTCATTATGGGCTACGGGAGAAGTTGATATAGCATTTCAACTTCCACAAACCATTACTCACCTCCATATTCCATCATCTTCAACCTTGGGAAAAGCTTGAGAGAGAGAGAGAAGGGAACCTTGAGAAGAGCTTGAGAGAGAGAGAGAGAAGGGAAGAATTCTGCAGAAAAGAAAGAGGAGGAACAACTTAGTTACAAAGATTCTACACCAAATTCTGAGATAATTAAGGCGAGTGATTTAAACCCTTTTAATTCAAGATATGTATCCATGTGTAGGAATTTTCGAAATTGACTTTTGGAGATAAATTAGACCCATGAATTGAAAGTTAAAAGCCATGATTTATGTAGGAATTGCATGTAGTATATTCTGGACGAATTTATATGTGATAAACAGAACCTATGATGATCTAAAAGTGGAATTAGAAGGAATTTCATAATGTTCTTGAATGGAAGAATTCTGGAAAATAGTTTGATGTAGTTTTGATCTAAACTAAGCTTTTAAATGATGAATTATGAGACTTAGAATGTTAAAACCGTTGTAGAATGTTAGTATCATGTTATAGTAACCTTACCTTGGAGTTTCATGCTTAAAAATGGAGTTTTGGGACGAAACTGTAACTGCAAAACGAAGCAGCCCGTAACAGACCTGTGTAATCGATCGATCGACATTCATCCGTCGATCGATCGACCACAATCGATCGATCGAAGGTCAAGGTCGATCGATCGACCTTCCCAGAATGAATAAAGTTTTCCTTAAATTGGATTTTAATGGTGTTAACCCTTGATTAATATTATTGGAGACATTGTGATTACCCTTAACTTTAGGGAAGACCAGTAGGCATGATTATGAGATTGGACTTTAATTGGAATTTAATTTGAGGAATTATTCTAAATTAATGAAATTCGTTATGTGAGATAATATTTGGGTTAATAGTACAAATTTGAATAATTTGATGAAATAAGGTTTGGGGCAGAAGTAAGGACCTTAGGTATAAGCGATGTCATATGAGGGAATTATGGGAACTTAATAGTCTATTCGTGACAAGTTTTAAGTTTAAGATATTACGACGTGAGACGTGTCGATTACTTAATTTATATATATTGTCGGGATACTTGAAATATATGAATTGGGAATAATGGTATAATGATGTAGAGAATACCCTTATTAATATTGAAATATCTAAGATGTGTGAATGCTTAGTATATAATCTTATGTGTATGACATACCTACCATACTTGCTATCACGGAGGTTACGTTCGCTTAGGACCTTCTTATCCTTGTGTTGCCCGGATTTAGATTGGTGCCTAGAGGACATAGTTCAAGAGAACGACTTATTTGTGAGTTAATAAGCCAGCTGACTATGGAGCGTAGGTATGTACGTGACCATGGATATGTGAATTATGTTCGCCTCCATTTATGTGTGTGGTGTTGATTCCAACAATTCCTGAGAGATTCGGAATTTGTAATCCTTATGTACGTGATGTACCGGGATGGATAGCAGAGTATGCGTGCACCGCAGCTTAGCCTTTGGGTGCTTATATTGTATATTTATGATGTGAAAAATATACGGTTAATCGAGAAGGAATTTACTATAATAAATTGTGAGTATAATTATGGTAATGTTTTGAAAGATAAAAAGAGATCTTTTATCAAAGAAATGGTTTGGTTAATAATTGGGAACTTGGGAATTAAAGTAGAACTCTCTATTTAATTGTTAATGACGGAACTTATAACGAGAACCGAGTAGCAGTGTTAGAAACTCTTTAGATAGTTATGCAATAACATACGAATGGGTACAGGAACGTTAGGAGTGCACAGTAAGATGAGAGGCGAGTATATCATGTGAGAGCACGTCCTAACATGTACTTTGCTTATACTGTTTTAAATGTTTTTAAAGCACTTGCAGGTTTTTAAAATATACACATTCGGGCTCTGACCCGTTTGCTTTCAAATCTATTTTTTTTTTTTGTAAAACCATTTTAGGTGCCCAGCCACAAGGACACCATGCATAGGATTCTTACTCAGATGACGAGCTGTAGCTGCTTGTGGAAGCTACAGGGACTTGCTCTTAAACGCTTATATCATTTGGATTCCTTGTTCATTTTTCCTCAGTTGTAGGGCATGTTGCCCAGATTCTATTAGATACATTCCCATTTCAGTTTACAGACTTTGGCATGTATTCATTTCAGTATTCAGTATTTCATTACTTACTTCAGTTGTGAGATTGTATTATGAGGAGTTTTTCCTCCAGTTTTATTTATATCATGTTACGGTTACTCTATTACTTCTTTATGGTGAATGGTGTTATTATTTCTTCATTACACTTATTGCATGATAATCAGACTTTAAATTAAAATTTGGCACTTACTTTTTAAATACTAGGTGGTTAGTAATAATAAAATGTTTTCGACAGTGATGCTATTAACTGAGCCAACTTGGCGTTCTGATTTAATTTAATAAAGGAGTAGCTACCCGGTATTTAAATAGTCGGGGTGTCACATGAACCTCCTCCTGCAATTATGAAACTTCACAAATAACAATATCAACTTGGAGAAGAAGGATCTCTTGAGAATAATGGCTATCAAGGTGGGAGTGAAGAAACAAGCACTCAGCACTTAGAGAGAGAGCAAGGAGAGAATACTAGGTGGTCTGGTGATAATTTGACAGAGTAACAGTGTTGTTGAGTTTTTTTCGTCTATCGCTTATGACCTTGCCCAGGGATCCCATTTATACTTGGGCACTAAGACTGAGTTGGCACTTTGGGCGCCAAAAAATGAGACGAGAACTTAGGACAAGGTTTGCAATGTACCTGTTGTCCATACTGGGTCTGCAACCTCCTGTCTCCTCTGACAGACGACACCTAGTGCAAATCAAAGTCAAAAAGCAAATGTGTCTCCTCATAGAGACAAAATATCTAATTTGGTAAATATCTTTTAAAATGGTAACTTGTTGTACAAACTTTGTAAACTTGAGAGGGGCCTCAAGGACCACCTCCTCTAAAATCATTTAATCTTGAGGGGGCCTTGAGGACCCCCTTCGCTAAAATCATTAATCTTGAGGGGGGCCTTGAGGACCCCCTCCTCTAAAATCAATTTTACTTGAGAGGGGCATCAAGGACCCTCTCCTCTAAAATCATTAATCTTGAGGGGGCCTCAAGGATCACCTCCTCTAAAATCATTTTTTTAGTTGAGAGGGGCCTCGAGGACCCTATCCTCTAAAATCATTAATCTTGAGGGGGGCCTCAAGGACCACCTCCTCTAAAATCATTTTTTACTTGAGAGGGGTTCGAGGACCCTCTCCTCTAAAATCATTAATCTTGAGGGGGGTCTCAAGGACCACCTCCTCTAAAATCATTCTTTACTTGAGAGGGGCCTCGACCCTCTCCTCTAAAATCATTAATCTTGAGGGGGGGTCTCAAGAACCACCTCCTCTAAAATCATTTTTTACTTGTGAGGGGCCTCGAGGAGCCTCTCCTCTAAAATCATTAATCTTGAGGGAGGGTCAAGAAGACCCCCTTCACTAAAATCATTTTTACTTGAGAGGGGCCTCGAGGACCCTCTTCTCTAAAATCTTTTATAAAAATTCATTTCTTGTGAGAAACCTCTTGATTGCTCACTTCAGTTATGATTGGGTGTGAACTGTGAAAGGACTTTGAGTAATCCGTAGGGACTTTCTACTAGTATTCACTCAATCTTAAAGTGCTAAGTGGTTGAGCTTGCTCAACAAACCTTGTTCCTCAGCCATCAAGCCAAAACTCCCAAGAGATCCCAACTGGCCATTTCGAGTCATGCTTGCTCAGCTAGGCTACCTGTACAAGAATGTAAAATATCAGTATTTTAATATTTTCTGGACAACAAATCTTGCGGAGGAGGCCACTCTAGGTGGACTTCCTCGCTTTATGTCATTTATGTGGTAAGCTATTTGGGGAGAGAGGGACCACTCTAGGTAGGCCTCCTCACCCTTCTTCCATTTTTTGTAATGTATGAATTAGGATAGAGGGGGCAGCTCGAATTGAGTCCCCTTGCCTTGGCCTTTTTTATGTGGACTCAACTTATTTGGTGGGGCTGCTAGTGGTGAGCCCTCTCAACCTTTCCTCTTTTCTATGGCTTGAATCTTGGGATGAAGGGTTGCTCGTGGTGAATCCCCTTGCCCAAGTGTCGCATTTGGTCATGGGGCTCAATCAAAGTAGACCTCCTCGCTCTAAACTTTTATTGATGATTTGAGCAGAGGCAGCCCTCTATGTGGTCCTGCTCGCCAAGGTAGACCCCCTCGCTCTAAACTTTTATTGATGATTTGAGAGAGGCAGCCCCTCTATGTGCGTCTGCTCTCCAAGGTAGACCCCCTCGCACTAAACTTTTATTGATGATTTGAACAGAGGCAGCCCCTCTATGTCGGCCTGCTCGCCAAGGTAGACCTCGTCGCTCTAAACTTTTATTGATGATTTGAGCAGAGGTAGCCCCTTTTATATGGGTCTGCTCGCCAAGGTAGACCCCCTTGCTCTAAACTTTTATTTGCTAACTTGGGCAGTGGGATCCCCTCTAGGTGGGCTCACTCGCCCTAGGCTATTTTAGAATAGTAGATGGACACCCCTCTACCTTAGTCCTCTCGTACAAAAATCTTTGTGTTGGGCAGACCAAAGGGTTTTGTACGAAATCATCACTTTGTCTTGGAATACGAAAGTTTCATGCCATTACATCATTACACTGTTTGATTTGGAATGGCTGAGGGATTCCTCGTGGTGGACTCTCTCGCCACAAAATAACTCTTTGTTGTGATCTTGGCAGAGGGGTCCCTCGTGGTGGACTTCCTCGTCCTAAGTCATTTTCATTTATGGCGTTGATTTTGGGCAGAGGGGCCACTTGAAGTGAGTCCCCTCACCCTAAATCATTTTACCTTGTTACACAATTTATACAGTGAGGGGGAACCACTGGGGGTAGACCCCCTCATTTCTATGTCTGTCTTTGGCAGAGGGGTCACTTATCTTGGACTCCCTCATCCTGGGTTTTCTTCTTTGTATTTGTCTTTGGCAAAGGGGTCACTTGAAGTGAACTCCCTCGCCATAAACTGTTCTTAATATTGATTGTAGCTGAGGGGCCACTCGTGGTGGACCCCTCACCACCAGTTGTTTTGTAATATTGCTCTTGATCAAGGGGCCACTTGTGGTAAACTCCATCATCATAAACTATTTCTCGTTGTAATCTTCGTTGAAGGGCCACTTGTGGTGGACTCCCTTGTCCTCATGGTTCAACGTCTCGGCTGAGTTGACTCGGTATCGACCGAGTTGACTCGGTATCGACCGAGTTGACTCGATTTCGCAACCAACCGTTCCGATACCGAGACCCGAATCAAAGAAATGCTGAAAAAAGAAGTAACTCGGACTGACTCGTCGAGATAACGGCCAACTCGATCTGACTCGGTGAAATATCGGTCGACTCGGACTGACTCGGCGAGATATCGGCCGAGTTCGAACAAAATCCGTGAGAAGCAAATAACAAATTTTACAAAAGGTGGAGATTTACCTTTTATAACTTTTTATTGCACGGATCTGGGATGTGTCAGCCATTGATAACACTTAACATCAGACATCCAAGAAAAGCTTTACCTGTTGCCGAAATCTTATATGATGTCTTTGAACCATAAAATGTTATCGTGAAGTTCAGAGAAGTCATATTTTTTTTTCTTATTACTTGCAAGTGGTTAGAAAAACTCTGTTTTGTTTAGTTTAAAAGCTACATATTGGAGTCCAGCTGTTTTGTTTAAAAGCTACCGGAGTCCAGTTGTTTATATATGACTTTTAACTCTTTTAGTTTATAAACTTCTTTATCACAAATCTAACAACCATATTGGTTTTATTTTATATTAAAATTGATGATAATTACACTAAAAAAATGGAAAAGTAATTAAATTTAAACTTGTGTTTTACATTTATGCTTAAAATTGCATTTATGAAAAGTGCATTTGCATTATTTTTTATGTTTAAAAGTGCACTAGCATTAATTTTTAATAAAATTATTAATAAATTGGTACCAATTTTTGAAATGATCAATAAATTGGTGAAATTTTTAAAAAAATTGTTACTAATTTATAAAAATGCTACGAATTTATAAAAAAAAAAAAATGTTTAGTAATTCTAGAAATTCCAAAAAATAATGTTTTTTACAAAATTCCTAAAACTTATGTACAAATAATGTTTTGTACAAATAATGTTTTGTAAAAATAATGTTTAGTAGTTCTAAAAAATCCAAAAAATAATGTTTTGTTCAAAATTCCTAAAATTTATGGTACAAATAATGTTAAAATAATGTTTATCAATTCTATAAATTCTAAAAAATAATGTTTTGTACAAAATTCCTAAAAATTTATGTTCAAATAATGTTTTGTACAAATAATGTTCAAATAATGTTTAGCAATTCTAAAAATTCTAAAAAATAATGTTTTGTACGAAATTCCTAAAACTTATGTTAGAATAATGTTTAGTGATTCTAAAAATTCCTATAATAAATATCTCATTCAAAATTCATAAAACTTATGTACAAATAATGTTTAGAGTGCTAAAAAATAATGTTATTTCATAGAATGATTGTAATAATTTTAGTACGCATATTAGCAAATTTATGAAACAGATGCGTGTTATTTTGTAGAATGGCTCCTAAACTAGATTTTGTAGAACGGCTCTAAAACAAATGCAAATTTACGAAACAAATGCTTGTTATTTTTTATCCAGTTCTATGTGTCATTAAGTTGTTTTTCAATATTAATATTGGTTTATTATGGAATATTGAATCTGACAAGTTCGCCACGCTTCAGTATAACCAATTGTACAATGCAATGTATATTAAATGATGGTATTGAACGTATCTTATTGGTTCACATTGTTAATCTTATTTTTTTTAAACTTTCTATATATTTTTCATAATTTTTTGCGCTCTCTAAATAACGTATCTTTGCGTATCGCCCGATACCGCTACTGATACCGCGACCGAGTTGAAAATCAGGTGTCCGATACCGAGACTTTGAACCATGCTCGTCCTCAAACTGTTACTTGTGTTGGTCTTGGTAGAGGGGCCACTCAAAGCGGACCCCCTCGCCACGAGTCATTTTCTGTAGCATCAAACTTGGGAAGAGAGGCCACTCATGGTGGATCCCCTCGCCCCAAACTATTTTCTATCAGTCTTGCAATCTTGGGCAGGTGGAGCCACTCCAAGTGGATCCCCTCGCTCCAGGATATTTTCATTCAATCTTGCACTCTTGGGCAGGTGGAGCCACTCATTCACACCCACTTCTCTTGGCACCTCACTACGTCAGGTATCTTGAAGGATTGCTAGTGAAACCTCCCTGCCTTTTTATCATTGCTCATTTCACCCTTAGGTAATTGAGGGATTGTTCATGTATCCCTCTGCATTAGCCCCCTCGTACAGAAGTGTCTTGTAGTATCGAGAGACTTGTGCACGAAATATCGACTACTTTATTATCATCATAATCATAATTTCACTCTTTGCTCTATTTTCTGTGAGAACTTCAAGATTGAACTGCCCCGTAGTCTCTGGGTTCTTGCCTATGATCTGAATAAGTTATCATTTCAGAGTTGCCCCCTCTAACTATGGGGTACTTGCATATGAGCTAAGCAAGTTATCATTTCAGAGTTGCCCCCTCTAGCTATAAGGTACTTGCATATGAGCTGAGTAAGTTATTATTTCAGAACTGCCCCCTCTAATTGTGGGGTACTTTTTAGCGCAGCCCCATGTGACTGTGGAGTATTTATTATGCACATTCATTTCTTATGGAGTAACTAGGAGATGGGGTTAGCCTTTCTCCTTTCCACAAACTTTGAATAAAATTTCAGAAATTTCCACTTAGTAAAGAAAATGATTATTTCCTTATACTAAAAATTGCCCCTGGTCTGTGGGGTCCTCGTTCCAAACTTTTCTTAGGAACCTTTTTTATCTTAGAAAAATAACAAGTTTAGGGAGGGGGCCTTCTCCATTTTTTCTGAAAACTGTTGAAGTAAATTTTTTTCTTACGAACAGAGGTTAAGAGACTTGTTTTATAGGCTAATCTGTATGGAATAATAAAAAAATAATATGCAATTTTTTTTATTATTACTTACTAGGAGGATAACCTCCTGCTGGTTTGGTGTAAAAAATTTATCTGTTGTGTCTGTAGGGACTTTGCTCAATATACTTTTCCCCCAAGTATAATGAGAAAAAACCTTCACGTCATGGACCCTCTTCTAATCTAGTAGAGGTTCTACTATTCTCTTTAAGAAAGAGAAAACATTAGTCCAGTGTACTTTTTGTTTATCCTTGGCATTTGCTCGTTTACTTAACCTGTTTATTTATTTTCAGGTTAATATTGTGAGCGATCCTATACCCTTGGAGCCTGAGGTACTAAATTGTCGTACCTTTTATTGATAATTGGCACTTGCTTAATACTGTGAGCGCTCCTATGCCCTTAGAACGTGAGGTACTAAACTGTCATACCTTTTATTTATAAGCGCTCCTATGCCCTTGAAGCCTGAGGTACTAAACTGTCGTACCTTATATTTATACTTGGCAATTGCTCAATACTGCGAGCGCTCCTATGCCCTTGGAGCCTGAGGTACTAAATTGTCGTACCTGTTATATATACTTGACACTTGCTCAATAATGAGTGCGCTCCTATGTCCTTGGAGCCTGAGGTAAAAAATTGTCATACCTTTTTTACTATTTTATTCATACTTGGCACTTATTCGTCTACTCAACGTGTTTCTTTGTTCTCAGGTTAATACTATGAGCGCTCTGGTGCCCTTGGAGCCTTGAATACTAAATTGTCGTGCTTTTTTATATACTTATTCTTGGCATTTGCTCGTCTACTTAACCTGCGTCTTTGTTTTCAAGTTAATACTGTGAGCGCCCTTATGCCCTTGGAGCCTGAGGTACTAAACTGTCGCAACTTTTATTTATTATTGGCATTTTAATTGACATATTTCTCTTTGTTTTTAGTAACATGCTTTATCTTAAAACAAAAGCATTTTCAAAGATATAAGTCTACTTGTACATATGGCGACGATGTATTACATTATGTTACTTACACTGTGTGAATTTGAGCAAATCAAATGGTCTCAAGAATTATTTGAGTAAGTAATGTTTTTCTTTTTTTCAAAGAACCAGTTTAAGGCATTCGATATTCTAATTTATATAGAATAATCAATGAACTTGTAGCCCCCATTATAATGTCATGTTCAGGGATAAAATCATTTTCTTTTGAACGAGCAATACCCCAAATTTTACTTTTATCATCACTATTTGACATGATGAGTTTTTTTTTTTCGTGTGACTCTCTACATTTTGTATTGCTCGAATCCATATAAAAAAGATGTGGGACTCGACAAGATAATTGGCGAGCAAATCACTGTGTTAAGGAAAATGATAATTTACATTGTACTGCTCGAATTTATTTTCGTACTACTCGAGCTTTTGTACTGCTCGAATTTAGTTTTAAGTACTAAAGGCCAAGAAATACACGCCCTGATCTGTCTTTCTATCGCCAACTTTTAAAGAAACTAGGTCCGTGTTTATAATCCAACCACTCATTGTTTCTCGTTCTTTCTTTTTCACTGGGATCTTTCCGAGCAAACTCTCTCGCCCTTTCTTCCACATCAGATGGGAGAGAGAAGATTTCTTGAAATCTTTCAATGTCGTGTCCTTATTACGATATACCTGTCACAAAGTTATTTGTATTTGAGATAAAAAGGAAGGAGAACAAACGAGCAACAATCCAGTTGGTTTCCTTCTTTGGAAATGGATTCGCGAGAAGGTAGCGTTTTGGGTCAAATTTTCAGTTTTCTGTTGTGTAGATCTTTGAAGACTTTTATTTTTCTTGATTTCGTAGAGAACCTTCTCGAAATCAGTTTTAACCCAGATTCAAGATACCTACATACTTGGTTTCTTACCTGTTACATATACCGTGAAATGTAGGAGGTTTGTTTTTTGTTCTGAATCCGAGTTCTATTAACGACCAAAGTACAAAACAATTTTTTTTAGGTCGAGGAAGTTAAAAAGTAGTTTGATTCTTTTGGTTTCTAACTTGATTTAGATCAGCTATCTTTTGGCAAAATGGGTTTGTTGTTCAAATTTTAGACTGCCGAGCGATTCTTACGATTGGGTTTCGTAACTTACTGCGAGGAACCCGATCTTTTTTGCCAAGTGTTTGATTCTTCACATTCTTGTTCGGGGAAGTACAGTTGAGACAGAACTTCATAATAAGCTTTGGACGGTTTGATTCGAGCAAGTTTCAATCTTTTTTGGGTCGAGCAGATTGAGAACCATTTTGGTTCAATCAAGTTCGAGACGTTTTGCGTCGAGTAACCTGTGAACTTAATTGTTCGAGCAAGCTATATTGCGTACAAATTTTACAGGAGAGCTATTTTGTGTATGGTATCTACGCGAGAAGTGTTTTAAGGGTATTTAGCTGATTTGTTCTCAAATTTTTCCTTCGTACTATTTTTTTGGTATCTAGCGAGGAGTTGCGAGAAAGCCATTGTATTTTCTTTATTTGACAGTTCCAAGTAATCAAACCGGAAGGGGTGTTTTCTTGTAAGACTTATTCTCGTTATTGGTTATAGTCAAGAGATACTTATTGGTGGATAAGTGTACGAGTGGGCGCATGCATCTGGATTCTAACAACGAGCAACCCCACATAAGACCCATAAAACTTTGGACCCAGCAATAAAAATAGAGGTGCTCTTTTTCTGTTTTTTTTTTAATATATATGTGGTTTTGAACATCCAGACTGCAGGAAGTTCTTGTTCACATAAATGATTTTGGGAGGTGTCCACAGTTGCGAGCCTTGGGTAGTCTGTTGAAGGTTGTAAAGGTGTCCTACTTTTCAGACTAAATATATCTATCAATGTACTTTTCTTTTAAAATAATAAATAACATATCGCAAAGAGTGGGTTTCTTAACGCCTAGAGACAATATGAAGCATTTTACCAGTTATTAGGCCTACTAACACTAGTTGTAGCATTCATTAATGTATTTGCTACATATGAACAACACGATTACATCACGCAACTTTTGACAAACTAATAACTAAAATCAACGAGTAAGTATAATTTTTCATCTTTTGTCACTTGCCATTTCAAGAAATTATGTGTGATTTTCTTTATCAACTAAATCAGTCAGCATATATATGCAATGCTAGTAAAACATAAATCAAGACTTGTGAAATGAACATATTCAACAAGTAATAAAGCGAGACGGTTTACTTAGCTGATCGAGAATAAGATATGTCTGAACATGGTTCTTGAACATTCTATTTTCTACTTCTTTAGCATCTATATCCTACAAGTGAGTAGAGTCTCCTCTAAGGTGTCTTTAAGGGTGAATCCTCCACCTCCACTTTCTTTGCTATAGGGTTACTCGGCCACCACTTTTTTTGTTGGAACCACCTCTGGCACCACTGCTCTCTGTCAAGGGAATCGTCACTGGTGCAACTATTTGCTCTGGCACCGCCTTTCGCGACGGAGTCACCGCTAATGTAACTAGTGTTGTAGCGGCTGCCCCTCCAGAGGCAGCTGCTGCTGTCAATGGAGCAATTGCTGCTGCACTAGTCTGTCCTTGAGGAGCAGGTGCTCTAGCTCCGGTCATTACCACCTCCTCTTGGGAGGTCTGGTCACTCTGAACTCCATTTCCAGCTGGAGTGTCTTCAAAGACCAGCTGCTTAGAAACATTATAACCTTCTTTGTCCATGGTAATAAGGATACCTCTCCAATAGAGTTGCCAAATGTAGGAGAGTAGTGCGACTGGGTCTGGTAAGAAACTGAAACGGGTGAGGCGTGACCCACTCAATTGAACTCTGCCTTCAAGGTCTTTAAGGTTTCAAGAGCAGCTGGGTATGAAAAGCTTCCACTTCTAGTAAAAATGGAGTAATATCTATGAACCTCCTCCTGCAAATATGAAATTTCACAAATAACAATTTTAACTTGGAGAAGAAGGATCTCATGAGAATGATGACTATCAAGGTGGGAGTGAAGAAACAAGCACTCAGCACTTAAAGAGAGAGCAAGGAGAGAATACTATGTGGTCTGGTGATAATTTGACAGAGTAACGATGCTGTTGAGTTTTTTTCATCTATCGCTTATGACCTTGCCCATTGGTCCTATTTATACTTGGCCACTAGGACTGAGTTGGCACTTTGGGTGTCAAAAAATGAGAGGGAAACTTAGAAGGACAAGATCTGCAATGTACCTTTTGTCCCTACTCGGTCTGCAGCCGCCTGACGACACTTGGTGCAAATCAAAGTCAAAAGGCAAATGTGTCTCCCAATGAAGACAAAATATCTGATTTGGTAAATATCTTTTAAAACGATAACTTGTTATACAAACTTTGTAAACTTGAGAGGGGCCTCAAGGACCACCTCCTCTAAAATCATTTAATCTTGAGGGGGGCCTTGAGGACCCCCTTCTCTAAAATCATTAATCTTGAGGGGGGCTTGAGGACCCCCTTTCTCTAAAATCATTTTTACTTAAAGGGGGGCCTCGAGGACCCTCTCCTCTAAAATCATTAATCCTGAGGGGGGTAAAATCATTATTCCTGAGGGGGGGTCTCGAGGACCCCCTCCTTTAAAATCATTTTTTACTTGAGAGGGGCCTCGAGGACCCTCTCCTCTATAATCATTAATCTTGAGGGGAGCCATGAGGACCCTCTTCTCTAAAATCATTTTTACTTGAAAGGGGTCTCGAGGACCCTCTTCTCTAAAATCTTTTATAAAAAGTTCATTTCTTGTGAGAAACCTCTTTGTTGCCTACTTCGGTTATGACTGGGTGTGAACTGTGCAAGGACTTTGAGTAATCCCTAGGGTATTTCAACTAGTATTCTCTCAATCTTAAAGTGTTAAGTGGTTGAGCTTGCTCAACAAACCTTGTTCCTCAGTCGCCAGGCCAAAACTCCCAAGAGATCCCAACTGGTCATTTTAAGCCTTGCTTGCTCAACTAGGCTACCTGTACAAGAAAGTAAAATATAAGTACTATAATATTTTCTGGACAACAAATCTTGAGGAGGAGGTCACTATAGGTGGACCTCCTCGCTTTATGTCATTTCTGTGGTAAGCTATTTAGGGGAAGAGGGACCACTCTAGGTAGGCCTCCACGCCCTTCTTCCATTTTTTGTAGTGTATGAATTGGGACAGAGGGGGCAACTTGCAATGAGTCCCCTTGCCTTGGCCTTTTTCTGTGGCCTCAACTTATTGGGAGGGGCTGCTAGTGGTGAGCCCTCTCAACCTTTCCTCTTTTCTATGGCTTGAATCTTGGGACGAGGGGTTGCTCGTGGTGAGTCCCCTTGCCCCAAGTGTCGCATTTAGTCATGGGGCTCAATCAAAGTAGACCTCCTCGCTCTAAACTTTTATTGATGATTTGAGCAAAGGCAGCCCTCTAGGTGGGCCTGCTAGCCAAGGTAAACCCCCTCGCTCTAAACTTTTATTAAGCAGAGGCAGAGCCTCTATGTGGTTCTGCTCTCCAAGGTAGACTCCCTCACTCTAAACTTTTATTGATGATTCGAGCAGGAGGAGCCCCTCTATGTGGGCCTGCTCGCCAAGGTAGACCCCTTCGCTCTAAACTTTTATTGATGGTTTGGGAAGTGGCAGAGGCAGCCCCTCTATGTGGGCCTGCTCGCCAAGGTAGACCCCCTTGCTCTAAAATTTTATTTGCTAACTTGGGCAGTGGGAGCCCCTCTAGGTGGCCTCACTCGCCCTAGGCTATTTTAGAATAGTAGATGGACACCCCTCTACAGAGATGTTCGAGTTGCCACTAAGAAACACAAATGTTAAAACTTATATTGACAATAAAAGATGTTGCACTTGCTTATCCTTTTTAAATTCTATCAGCAAAGTCCAACAAGCAAAAAATTACAAAAACAATTTCTATCCAAATGCTTGATTCCACTCATTTGAACAACAAAACAACACAGTTTTAAACTGTGAACCAGCTAATACGAATTGGAAAGTTTGCACTCCTAGTACCTCCACAAAAAAGAAAAAAGAATAGATAGCAATATGATAAGTCATTCATAACTTCCTCACGAAATGTAAAAAGAAAAACAATAAACTAAGGGCCTGCGTAAAAAATTGAAGATTAAGTAAAGAATAGTCTTTAAATCAGAGGATAGCAACAATACGTGCAATACCCCATTTACTATGGTTTCCAATGGTTCACAATGGATACATTAACCCGTTAACTTAAGTAGGTTGCAATTTAGTCATATAGTGAGATAAATATACCATTATTTCTCTCATAAGTGGACCCGGTAGCAATCACACGGACAAAGAAGTCCGCCTCAATAGTTAATAGAAGGAACAATAGTTGTCATGTTTGGCTTTATGTGGACAAGGATTTTTCATTGGTGACCAATTATTTCACCCCATTGTAGCACATTTGAGTCGTTAATGATTCACACCCTAATGTCAGATGAAGTTTTAAAAACCAACCAAGGGTGATTAATTAACTGGAGGCTTAGGCCTCATGCGGCAGGATTAAGCTTACATCACAATTAATCGAGGTGGGCGCCTGAAAGCGTTCATCGAGGCATCTTACCTTACTGTTTTACTGATGCAAACATCCTCAATTAAGTACAAAGAAGAGACAGAAAACATGCACAAATTTGAAAATTGTATCATCAACCAAAGTACATTTCTCGTTGCATCAACACCTATTTATACTATTAGAAATCCTACTCTAGGAAAGCATTAAAAGTCTAAAATACCCTTCACTTATTATAATATCTACTAAAGAGGACCAAAACCCCTTTTATTACATTAATACTAACATATAACGAAACAAAATATAAAAACCTTTTTATATCATTCTCCCCTCCTTTTGAAAGAGTTCCTCCTCAAACTCAAAGCGGTTCTCCTTCGGCATCGGGCTCAAGCTGGATGGCAAGTGTCGTATGGATCTCTCGTGGTTCTTCGGTATTTTCCTCCTCTCCCGTGTCATTGATGGTGACTATAATCGGCTTCTTCTTGCGCTTAGGGCATTCGGTCATCTTGTGGCCAAATTGGCAGCATTCGTAGCATGGCACACTCCACGGCCTTTTGGAAAGTTGGAATCTCCCGCAAGGTTAGTTCATGTTTGATTGAGGCTTGCAAACCATGGATATAACACACACTTTCTGCTCCTATGTCTCTCTCAAAACGGCTCGAGTACACAACAAGCGGAACTTCTCTGTATGCTCACCCATGTTAGTGTGATTGTCGCAAGGCATGAATGCGAGGAAAAAGGCCTCTCTTGTACGTGGATGGCAAAAATTCAGCCAGCATTGCCTCTTTCATCTCGACCCATGTATGGATTGGAGTTTGGTCATAGAGGGCTCTTTCACGGACTAAGTCATTCCACCACACCTTCGCAAGCTCTTGCGATTTGGTTGCAACTAGTTTGACACATTTATTTGAGGCACGAGTAGTTCTTGAGATCAAAAACTTTCTTCGTGCTATCTACTCGATCAACAAAAACATCCACATCCATCTTCCCATCAAATTTGGGAACATCAACTCGAATGTCCCCTTGCATACTCTTCTCTAAAAACTTCAAGATAAGCCCTAAATGGTTAGAATCATCCCCACCTTAGGGAGCAACGTCATCCTCATCATCCTCATAGTCTTCAAGCTCATTATAAGGGCCTAATGCACATGGATTCCTTTTCCTAAGGCGAGCACGAGGTTGCTGAAAATTTTCTCTAATGTGGGCCATAAATGGAGTGATGGAGGCTCGAGTGAGACAATCATATTTAAGGTGTCCTTTCTTGCCACAAGCAAAACAATTGCGATCTTTTCCCCTTACCCCCCCCCCCCCCCGATCCAACCACGAACCCGAAATCTACCTTCAACAGTTGATCCTTTCCCCCTACCCCCGATCCAACCAAGAACCCACTTTTGATGGCTGGAAACCATCAAGATCCTGCCTGCGTCCATGAAACCCTAGGGTTTCATCGGCCCAAACTCTTCCTATGCTAACCGATCTACCTCTTGCCCTAAGTGGAACCCTCCAACATGTTCAAGAACTAGGGTTTGGCACCAAGAAAATAATTTTTGACCCAGAGGAAGATATTTTTGATGATTCACATGAGAGGCAAGAGAAAGAAGATGAAGATTGACGCAAGAACTGAAGGATCTTCCTCAAATTTTCAGAAATTACTTTTGGCCCCACAATTTTGCCTCTCTTCCGCACATTTTCGGGGCTTTTCACGTGATTCTCCAATTTTGAAGATTTTGTGCATCCTCAACTTTCAAAGCTCGAGGACGAGTTTTTTCGAAGGCGGAGAGAATGATGTGAATTGGAAAGTTATGGGTCATTTTTAGGACTTTGTGGCATTTATTTGGTTGTATTTTTTTTAGTAGTTGTTTGCTTGGTATTTTGGGAAGGAAGTGGCAAAGGCTAATAGGGGTACATTTGTAATTATATCATTGCTTGAACCCTAAACTACTTCTCACCTATAAATACATTTGTAGCCTCATTTGGGGCATTCTATATTTTGGAGATTTTAGTGATTGTGGGCTAAGGCGTGTGTGATATCTTCATCTTATTACTCATTTAGTATCATTTACGTCAGTTTCGGCTGGAAGATAGGACAAGTAGGTCTAGGTAGGAGGTGTTCGAGGGAGTGGTGATGAGGGTAGTTGATTGGGGAGACAGCGGAAGCAGGTGCTGACAGAAATTAGGGTTGATGCGATGATTCTTGATGAATCTTAGCATTAAGGTTCAAGATTGGGTTTACGGTTTGAAAAGAAGTTTGAGAAGAAACAAAACCCTTTAGTTTTGACAATATTAGGGTTTGTTGAGCCTTTTGTTCCTTCATTTCAGCCATCATGAAAGCTATTGTTTCGTTTAGGGCGTCAATTCGATTTTCTGATTCGTTGTTTAGATTCCTCTTCTTAGGAGCCATTAATGGTAAGATGCAATGGGAGGACCCCACCCCCCCTCACCCCCACCCCACACCCCACACACACACACCAAGGAACTATTCTCGCTATGATACCAATTTGATGCAAATACCACCTGTGGGGGCAAAATATATGCCTACGGAATAGCGTGACGTGTGGGGAGCACCCCGGTGAAGATGGCGACGTGCCAGCAATATAGGGACGACTAAAGTCCTTAATAAACGAGAAGACCGAGGAGTAGTATCTGATTGGAATGAAACTCCACGAAGATAGGGCTCATCCATATTTGTTACTCATCCATATTTGTAACCCTAATGTAACCCCTAAATCTATATAAAGGGGACACCTCCCATTGTGAAAGGGGGCTGAGAAGTTAGAGAAATACTCTCATGTAAAACTCTCTGATCATTCTAATGAAACACACCAACAGCCCCGTGGACGTAGGCCATTCATGGTCGAACCACGTAAATCTTTGTCTCTCTCGTATTGATTTTTATACTTGTATCGTGATGAATTGGCACCCCCCGACGGATGAGATTTTTTGCACCTACAATTGGCGCCGTCTGTGGGAAACGGCACAAAAAGCCTTCCCGTTCTTGCTAGAAGAGATCTAGATTTACGCTCAAGGACAATGATGCCTACGCCACGCACATAATCAAAAGATAAGTTTTCTTTTTTAATCTGTGCACGAGCAGTTATACGTTTCATATATGATTATTTGTTTTGTACAAAACTCGTTTCAGTGATGTTTGGTTTCCGTATATTTATGTTCATAAATTCTTTACTGGGTGTATATTCATCTGAAAAATATCTGCATGACCATTGTTTGTTTTTGACGGATCTCAATACCGAAGATTTCGAGGTTGACATCTCCATTCACGAAATTTGTTCTGAGATGAGATATACACGATTTACTAGGGCGGTGGCTTTTCTACGGTTGAGGTCGTCTCTAACCTATCCCTTGAGGCTGTCATCCAGCCAAGCTCCACCAGCAGAGGGTTGGACCGTGGTAGAACTACCGCACTCGGATCAGCATAGTCGTATCATCGATTGAGCACCAGAAAATTTTCTGGTCTCTACTCCGGTTACTCTCCGACCCGCAACCTTCCTGGGCGAACAGCCCCCGGTGGTCGGCGACCTGTTTGCAACCACAATTATCGCACATCGACAATAAAAGATAAAAGCACAGAGCAAAATTTTTCTGAAGCTGATTTTCTTCTGTAACGTCTTTCTTCTGTCTGGTCGACATCCACGATGAGGACGACCTGATAATACCTGGATACACGTCTTGCCGAGCACAACCGGTGATTTGAACCACCATGCGAGGTCAGCGAACAGCGTGCCATAGTGACGAGTACGGAGGAGATCACCACGACCAAATAACTGATCGACGGCGAAGACGAGCACGATCATCCTTTCAATTGAGCATCACTAAAATCCCTGGTCTCCACTACAGTTACTCTCTGACCTGCCTCCATCCTCGTCGATCAGCTTCAATTCGGCTATTGAATGAATGGCATGGAAAACTTCAATCTGCTCCACCCCTGCTGGAGGCTGTTCCTATGCGAAGAAGAGGAACATCGCCGGACAAACCCTCATAATCGGCGACCACTATATCACCAGTCCCCACCTAGTGGACGGTAACCACTGCGCAAAGATCAAGGTTGGAGCCACCATCTGATTATCACAGGTCGGCGAGCATCAGCTACGATGCCGAACCATAACCAAAGGTCGGCGAGCATTAGCCGCAACGCTGGACCATAATCACAGGTCGGCGAGCATTGGCTACGAAACCGGACCATAAACAATGGTCGGCGAGCCTCAGCTACAACGCTGGGCCATAATCACAGGTCGGCGAGCATTAGATACGGCTCCTCAGACGATCACTGGGCAGCCAATCGAGCATCAGCGAGCTCCTCCATCCCACTCCGCTTATTCTCCGACCTGCACATTTCAGGCGTTTCAGACAGGGGTAGAAGCCGTTTGAGGCGCGTGGGTTTTCACACCTGCTTTAGTCAAGCCCCCCTCTTTATTGAACTCCTGTCATTTGTAATCCTAATTCGTGGCTTTACAAAGCCTCCCAAGGAAACAATTTTGCAAATCAATTTATAACTCATTATTTGGACTTTAAATAATTTTAGCAAAAATTCTAAATCAGCCTTGTGTTTTACATTTAAGGTATATTTTTTACTAATTTTTGCATTGCTCGGTTCTCTCTAAATTATTTTAAGGGACCAGGTAATTTTATTACAACGATTTTAGTTGGCACTTTTTATGCGACCTTATTACAAATTATTTTGCTCACATAAATAAGTGGGGCGCAGTGATATAGCACTCATGTCATTTATTCGAACATTTTAATTTTCAATATTGTCATCCAGCTACAACAATTTAATCTCACCAGAGCGAGATTATTGGTTATTTAGCTCAGCCCCGACGGATGCTCGGGCACAGTTATCTCAGTGAGATTTTAATGATAAAAATCATTGGATCTTTATTACATTCATACGCGACTATGAATTTTTTTCTCGACAAATGGCCGAGCGGATGCATATCTTATATACTTTGTTGAAAATATCATTTTCATGATAACTTCTATTTTGATTTAGCCTCAAGAGATGGTCGGGGAATTTACTAACTTCCACAGATACAAGATTCAGTCCCGACGGATGCTCGGCAATAATCTTAAGTCCTTGGAAATCTCATCGATGTTTCGATGAATGCTCGAGCACGAATTGCTCGCTATATCTACTTGGTATTCTACAACTTTTCCCCAGCGGACTATTCAGGCATCATTCATTTTATTAATGCTCCGACAGATAGTCGAGCACACTATAGCACCTTATACCCAAAGAAACGCTTGGGCAAAATTATCATTACTCCAACTGAAGCTCGGATTCTATGATTCGGTAACCTAAAGGGATGTCAGGCACGTTCGGGATTCATCTTGGCAGATAATCGGCAAAATATTTCTATATATTTAGTCCCGAAGATATTTGCCTCGCATGTCGCATTTTATCCCCAGTGGATAGCTGGTCAGGATAATTCTTGTATTTAGCGCAATCCCACTTGATGGATACACACATTTATTTGTACATTGTTCGTTTCCATCTCATAATACTTCATTTGCTCACAAATTATGCTCACGATTTTTATCATCATAAATTTGTTAGCAGGGGGCTATCTATACTCTATACTTCACATGAGAAAAACAATTGATTGCCACTATACAAATTTTTCTGTGAAAACAATTTTTTGAAACCGAACTTGTATTTTAAGTATTTGCTTAAATCTATTTGCACAAATTCCAAATTACTCCTGTGCCATACATCTGGATATATTTGATAAATTTTGCATCTTTCATTCGACTTTATTACAATTATTTTGTCCACATAAATATTGGGGCGCACTTAGAAGAGCACTCATGTCATTTATCCGGTCATTTAATTTTCAATATTGTCGTCTAGCTATTATTGGTTGTACCAATGAATGGTCGGTGTAACATCTTTACTCATACTTAGCGTAGCCCCAACGGATGCTCGGGCACGACCATCCTCGTGAGATTTTATCACAAAAATTATGGGATCATTCATTTAATACTATGAATATTTTCCTCGACACATGCTCGAACAGAAGCACATCATATTGCATGATAAATTCTATTTGAATTAGCCTCGACAAATGGTCGAGCAACTTATTAACTTCCACAGGTACAAGATTCAGTTCCGACGAATGCTCGGCCATAATATTAAGCTCTTGGAAATCTTATTAATACACCGATAGATGCTCGAGCGCCGATCGCTCTCTATATCTACTCGGACCTGTACAACTTCGCCCCGGCAGACCAATCTGGCACCACTTATTTTGTTAATGCTCCGACGGATGGTTGAGCATTTTACACCACTTTGGACCCATCACATGCTTGGGCAATATTGTTTATAACAGACAGATGCTCGGATGTTGATATTTCTTGAATTTCAAAATTGATTGTCTGGCTCTATGATTCTTGACCTGAAAGACGATCAGGCATATTCAAGGTTCATCTCAGCAAATGCTCGGCAAAATATTTCTATATATTTAGTCCCGAGGATATTTGCCACACATGTCGCATTTTATCCCCAACAAATGGTTGGTAAGGATAATCCTTATATTCAGTCCCAACAGATGGTTGGCACAGTCGATTAATAATCAACATTGCATTTATTGGAAGGTTAGTTTTCACTAACAATACAGGATCATTCGTAATACTTGCTCGGTCCTCTTTGCCTCGACGGATGCTCGAGCATGGATCACCCGCAATATCTACCAGATCCTCTATAGTTTTTGCGTCGACAGGCATTCAGGCATCATTTATCCCATCAATACTTCGACAGATGCTCAGGCATGGATCGTTCGCAACATCTACTAGGTCCTTTGCAATTTTGCCTCAACGGACCCTCAACTTCGATGGATAGTTGGACATTGTGTGATCACGTCTCAAGCTCCAATAAACAGTTGGGCAATACAGTTCTTATTTAATTCAACCTCGTCGAATGAAAAGTTGGGCGATCTATACCACAAAGATCCAATAACACATAAAGCAGCATGAAGAGCAACTATCAACTATATTTATCAACAAGGACGAATCCAACTTGCAAGAAGTCACACGTCCCGCAAAATCACAGTCAATGAGCAAGACATGTTGATAACAACACTAGACCATCCTGAATGTACCGAGCAACATCGTCAGACAACCCACGGTGATCGACGATCACCAAGCAACGAATTAATACGCCATCAACACTAAAATATCCACTCAAGAGGAACAACGTTTTTTGAACGCCATATCAGATCAACGCATTTCTGAACAAGAACGCTTTGAACTCATATCAATTTCTTTAGGTGCACGAGTTATATGGAATCTTCCACGACCTCCTGGAACCACTATGCATGGTCAGCGAACAAGTGTGCCTCAAGGGATGATACAATAAGTGAAGCTATACGAGCAAGATAATCCTTAAATATATCCAGCTCGAAGAACGATCAACGCGATACTCTTCAAAGCAACGAAGCCTCGAGGAGCGATCGGGCACACTTATCATCCCGGTTATACAGATCGAATGACCCGATGGACGGTCGGGCAGCCTTCTCTTCACAGCGCGATTGGGGGCTCCATAGCAGCGACGGCACGTAAATAGATTCACTACAACATTTAAAGCAAAATAGAAGAGGTCAACTCAGGACAGATGCCAACATGGTTAACATCGGAATTAGTCTTTCAAATGACGATCATGATCAAGCTTGATTTAGTTACAACGGCCTTCTTGCTTGTTCCCATTAAATTAAGTACGTCTACAGGCCTTTGTTATCTCCAAACACAAATGGCCTCACGAGTTGCCCAGGCAACAATAAAAGCCCTACGGGGGATCCCTAGGCAAAAAGCCAACTCAGGTTGGTCGCCAACTATGTTGGTCGGTTAAAATCCTGAACGGGTGGATGACCCTCAAACCAGGTGCATTTTTACCATCGCCTTTTAGGCCTAAGGAAGTGTGACGGCACAACCTAAAAGGTAAAATAGGCGGATATTTACATGCGAGGCATTAGAAAATGGAAAAATGCAAACGTAAATGGTATTACATTAAATTGTGGGACCAATTGGACCACATGAAAAACCTAAGGCAGGGTCTTACCCCTACTAGGTACATGCTCGAGCAAGGCTCGACGCATAGGCTTCTGGTCGGCCTCTCCAATTGGACCACATGAAAAACCTAAGGCAGGGTCTTACCCCTACTATGTACATGCTCGAGCAAGGCTCGACGCATAGGATTCTGGTCGGCCTCTCTAATTGGACCATATGAAAAACCTAAGGCAGGGTCTTACCCCTACTAGGTACATGCTCGAGCAAGGCTCGACGCATAGGCCTGTGGTCGGCCTCTCCAATTGGACCATATGAAAAACCTAAGGCAGGGTCTTACCCCTACTAGGTACATGCTCGAGCAAGGCTCGACGCATAGGACTGTGGTCGGCCTCTCCAATTGGACCACATGAAAAACCTAAAGCAGGGTCTTACCCCTACTAGGTACATGCTCGAGCAAGGCTCGACGCATAGGCCTGTGGTCGGCCTCTCCAATTGGACCACATGAAAAACCTAAGGCAGGGTCTTACCCCTACTAGATACATGCTCGAGCAAGGCTCGACGCATAGGCATGTGGTCGGCCTCAACAAATGGACCATACGAGACCAAAATACAGGGAGACGCCCTAAACTTGATGCACGCTCGATAAAGCCTCAACAAACAAATTCTGAACAGGCCTGTGGTCAGCCTCACAAATTGGGCCATACAATAAAACAGACAATGAACTACGTTCGACCTGATCCCAAGAGGGTACGTAGGCAGCTCGACACTGTCGAGTCCGGTTGCCATATCGATTGAACGCCTCTCAACTCAAGCCAAGCACTCATCTAAAAACCTATGAAGGCGAGAAGATCAACCAAAGAAGGCTTAAAAGTTGAACGACAGATCAAAGAATGCCAGTCCAGTTCACACCACCAACTGCATATGTTTAAAGAGATTGTGGACCAGCTCCCAGCTCATCTCAGAATCAACTCAGCTGAACTGCGACCTGTGGGGCTATTGTGGGGGCAAAATATATGCCTACGGAATAGCGTGACGTGTGGGGAGCATCCCGGTGAAGATGGCGACGTGCCAGCAATATAGGGACGACTAAAGTCCTTAATAAACGAGAAAACCGAGGAGTAGTATCTGATTGGAATGAAACTCCACGAAGATAGGGCTCATCCATATTTGTTACTCATCCATATTTGTAACCCTAATGTAACCCCTAACTCTATATAAAGGGGACACCCCCCATTGTGAAAGGGGGCTGAGAAGTTAGAGAAATACTCTCATGTAAAACTCTCTGATCATTCTAATGAAACACACCAGCAGCCCCGTGGACGTAGGCCATTCATGGTCGAACCACGTAAATCTTTGTCTCTCTCGTATTGATTTTTATACTTGTATCATGATGAATTGGCACCCCCTGACGGGTGAGATTTTTTGCACCTAAACCACCAATTGGGTCGAAAGAAAGGAGAGAAAATTGTATTCAACCAAAGAAGGCGTACATTTCTCATTATATCAACACCTATTTATACTATTAATAATCCTAGTCTAACTAGAAAAGCATTAAAAGTCTAAAATACCCTTCATTTATTCAAATATCTACTGAAGAGGACTAAAACCTCTTTATTACATTTAATACTAACAAATAACAAAACAAAACATAAACATCATTTACAATTTTTAATTTATATAAGCAGTTATAACCGATCTGAGGGTAATTAATTACCTCGACGTTTAGGCCTCATGGGACAAGATTGAGCTTGTATCTCAATTAATCGAGGTGTCTTGGCTTACGGTTTTACAATTTTTAATTTATATATAAAAATTTATAATGTGATTATTATGTCTTAATAAGTTATAATATTAAGATAAGATACGTTATAATTCTATTTAATTTATATATATATAATTTGTTACATTAAATTTTGATAATTAATCACTATATTAGTAGTTGATGACACACGCTCATTTTTTGTAATGATTTGATGATGATACACTATTTTGTGTTAAGGGATTACTTTTGTAAAAATATAATGATTCTATACTTATTGTTATGTTGGTGCCATAGTGGGCCATGTACCTTTTTGTAATAATGTAATGATATTACATGTATATTGGTTGGTGACATTGATTATGCACCTTTTTTCATTATAATAGCCTTCATTTAATGTTATGATTTTGGTTAGTAATTTTTATAATATCAAAGGTGCATTTGGTTAGAAATTTTGCAAAAGATATTAAAAACCAAATAACTTTCACGAAAGGTTGAAAAAGACGTGGTTGAATAGACGAGTGGCTTCGTGGGATACTATCTTCTTGTTCTTGATTTGGTTTTCCGTGGCATCCAATTCTTACCAAGACCTCAAACAAATTTGATTCCACAGAAAACCACGAAAAAGAGCATATCACCAAAGTAAAAAGTGATTTTTCCATTCTTTCTCCAAACTATTAAAAAGAATTCTTTTTCAATAGTCATCGATTTCATAATCACAAGCATCATCACTATTTTTTTCAAAGTTGAGGCTTACGCCTCACCTGCATGGAAAAATGCCTTGACACCTCGATCCGCAATCGAGGTTTGAAGACGCCTCCTCCCATCACAAACAAGCCCCGGGCATGAACGCATGAAGAATCAGCGAAAAAATCAACTTTCAAAACCTACACTAAAGTTCAAAGTGTCAAAAATACCAAAAATCAAAGTATATAGGGCCAAAGTGCAAATAACCAAAAATCATTTAACCCGTTAAAACAGCAAACAAATAAGCCCTCCGAGACAGTTAACCGATCCGTTATATGTCCCAGAAAGTAATAATTACGCATTCTCATCTCAGCCTTACACGTGTCACGCGATCAAAATTAATGGTCCCATATAGTTAACCGATGGGCCCAGACCCCTATAAATAAAGGTGCTCACCCACCATTTCAAAGCATCCCAAAACCCGGCCTCGATTCGATTTTTTTAACTTCTCCCCCGAGCATCCGAGATACTCGAGCACATTCGAAAAATCCCGAAGAAGCTCGTCCTTCAGAAAGGTCATTTTTCCCTCGAGAAAGGTTCGTACTTTCGCAAAGTCGCTTTCGAGTCCCAAAAGAGGTTCGTACTTCTGAAAAGTCGCCTCCGAGAAATAAACCGAGTCGAACCTCTGCACAAATTTCGCAAAACTCAACACCTCTAACCGAAGTTCTGCCCGAGTCAAAAACAACAAAAAGGGTATGCACCCCCAAGAAAAGAAAAGAAAAACGACTTTCGCCGCGAAGGTAAAGAACCTCTGTCCAAATTTCAGGGCAATACCCCACATATATATCCTGTGATAAATTGTACATACTTGTTTATCTTCTTTAGCTCGGCCCCTGTTTAGGGAACCGGGTATGCAATTTACAACGTTTATATTTCAAAAGCCTAGTTTCTAATCCAGCACCTCTACTCGTGTACTGTATTGACATGCTCATATGTTAAACAAATGCAAATCAAATGTCATGATTCAAATACATCAACATTAAAAAACTTTTCAAAATATGTTCTCACGAAAGTGCCATTGAGTTGTTTCGGCCCGAAACTTTGTATGCCAAAGTCTAAAATTCGACTACTCTCGCCACTTCTCCGAGCGAACTAAGCCCATCAAGGTGGCGATACCCCGAATATGTGTTTTCATACAAATACTTTCTAAACATCGGCATTTGATCAACGTATTTTCTTCACATATAAATATATTAATCCAACATAATGGATATGCTATATTAAGGGCAAGGCTCCATAAATACTGCACTGTTGTATCTTGTATACCCAGTATTCTGTAGCCTACACCTGTAAATATGACCCGTTTGTTGAAACTAAGTTGGCTTTTATCCCAAGTCCCCTTGAGTACGTAGGCATTATACCGAGCTAAACTCGTGAAGCCAAACCTCATAATACGTCTCTCGGCATTATTTCCTAGAGATGCCTCTTGTCTCTAGTCATATACCCCTATATACCATCCAACCCCATTTGTTGGAACTACGTTGGCTTTGATCCCCAAGTCCCTTTGGGTATATCGAGCTAAACTCGTGAAGCCCAAGCCTTATAATACGTCTCTTGGTGTATTATCTACTAGGGATGCATCCATCCCAGTCTTGAACTCCTCCGATTTCTCCTGGTCCACCCCAGTACCAAGGTGTGGTGTTCTACTATGCCTCTCAGCAATAGAACATTACATCCTTGATGTAACCTCCCCACTTCTTAGCCCAACTCCTCCCAATCACTACACCCCAAACAAGAATAACATCTTCCGACTAGCAATCACCCGGCTATTATAAGGTTATATGCCAATATCAGACATCTTAGGGTTCACTCCCATTCTGATATTTCCATACACCAACGCCCCCCCCCCCCCCTCAAACCAAGTCCTACACTTGCACACACATCACGTTAAAACACGTGTACGACCGAACTACGTAGGCTTGGATCCCAAGTCTTCTTGGGTACATAAACGCAATACCGAATCTTTCTCGTGAGCTCGAGCCTCGACAATGTCTCTTGATATATTGTCTCCACTGAGATGCATCCATGTCCTGACGTTCATCCATTACACCTAAGTAACTAAAACTAGATATCAAATTATCTCAAGACGTGACCTCCCAAACATATTCCTACACACAAACGTGCAAACACATATACACTAATCACAACAAAGATGCATCCATCTCTCACCTTTCTATCTCTCGTCAAACCTCGAACAAGATATCAAACCATCTCAAAGCCGAGCTTTCTCGCACACGTTCGCACATAATAATGGTCATCTGTTATACATATATGAAGCATGGAGTCATACACAAGAAATCTTGTGTACCTGCACCGGTTGATGTGACGTTTCTATACCTCTCATATCATTTTCCAACCTAAGCACCTATCTATATATTTTAGGGACCCTCATGCTAAGGTCTCTGAACACGTTCTTAAATAACTAAAAAGTAATCAATTAATGTAAAGAGTAACAATAAGCATAGAATTAAGAAAGCATATAGAACAAGTGAGGTGTCTAACACGTTCCCCACTCGTAACCTGGTTCCCGAACCTGCACAACAAGAATCTCTGGACCAACCAGACTTTAAAACTTGCCTTAGGATTAGCCGGAAGGGCTAGCCCGAATCTTTTGATTGTTTTAACTTTTATATAAAACAAACTGGCGACTCTGAACACCACAAAAGCCACATTTGCCTAAGGGGCGTGCACCAAAACTGGACATGATGTCAAACTGCATCCAGAGGCAAAGTCATCGACACCCAAACGTTGAACCAATAACCCGACCTCGAGGGGACGCGGAGGAACGGGAGACAAGCACTCCTGCGTCCACCGTTACACTAAAGCTCCCCCCGGGGCGCAGCGCAACCGCTTGCTCAGGGCCCACAACACCACAACCCCCACCTTGCGATGTTTAGAACATTGATGTAAGTACACCCATTGTGGATGGCCTGAATTGCTAAGATTGAATATCCCGAGAAATGAAAAAAATTAAATGCAGATTTTTCAATTCAAGTTTAATTATGATACAATCTTCCAATACGCTTTTTTCCACATAAATGATAAGTCCAGGCATCTTATGATGTAAACAAGATGCAAAAGCGTCAAAACATACACAAGCGGGAGCCATGGGATCTTATTTATAGTCCTGATCCTATCAAATAGCTAAAAGATAAACATTGCTAAACTTGGAAACAAATAAAATGGTGTGTAGTGTACACAACAACAACAACTAATTAGTAAAAAATAATCAAACTCTCATTATCTACCTCACGTCGTCATTGAATGCTTTCCTCAATAGGGTATACATCATATATAGACGGAAGGACGAAATAACTAGAATATCTAATTGGGAAACATTCTAACACTCATGTGATGTCATGGATGATATCACTAAAGGTGGTCCTCACATGAAACCATGTGATCTAGAATATTCTTATCTACAAATAACCCTAAAATACCCCTCCAATCCCATAACTATTAATCAAAATGCCCTAACTAATTAGGAGAATATTCTTTCTTTTACTACTATCAATAACATAAAAATCACAATTTAAAATATTATTCATTCTCGGCTCGACTCCATGTGCTCTCCATTTCCGTGCACACATCATTCTCCCTTCCTTTGAAAAAGCTCGACCCCGAGCTTTGGGGATGAATTGATACCTCCCGTGCCAAACAAACAAATATTTGAAAATATTTTTTATCTTTTGTTGGGGGAGAAAAATTTTGTTTTGGGGACCAAAAGTTAATGTTTTCCAACTCTTTAAAATTTAGGTGGCCTAATGCTATCAACCCCCAACAAAATCCACAATTTCAAAGCTTGGGCCCAATGAAATTTCAACTAAAGGACACCCAATCTCTGACTCTGCAGCCTTTTGGCAAAACAGACCCACAAACTAATAAAAACCCCCAACAAAGGCCTATAATGCCCAAATCATGGAAATCCCAAAGTTGGGCTCCTCTAAGAAGAAACCGATTTGTTGGGTTCTTTTAGGGCTAGCCAACTTTAAATTGTAGCCCAAACTTAGCAAACACCCAAACAGGCCCAAATCAACCCTAGAGTTTGCTTTGGGCACCATCTCTTTCCCTCGCAACAACCAGTAGCATTGAATCCCTCCCTCAAACCGATCATCAAGTCCAGCTAGGGTCTCGTCGGCAATGGGGATGGTGAGGTTTACGATGGTTTCTGACCAGAGATTCCGTCGGACGCTTTGCCGTTTGAAACAAAGACACCCAGGAGGGTGTTAAAAGGGCTGTCATTTTCATCCCAACCTTCCTCTTCTTCGATTGCACATTCCTCTATTTCTTCAACGAATTCAACATGAGAATCATAAGCTCCAGTCTTAAATGATGCTCAAGAGGAAGTTGGGAGTGGGAACTGCGTGGTTGTGATGAATTTCAAGGCCCTCTCTTCAGTAAAACAGATCTGCCGTGGTTATGGAGGCGAATCCAGCCGTTGAAGAAGCTCCCAATTAGTGATTTGATCGATTTTTGGATTTTTGATCGCAAACCCAGCTACATTTGGAACATTTATCGGCCAAGCCACTCTCCCGGCTGAACAATTATCCGAGTTGAAGCCATAACTCGAACCTTAGCTACGAACACAAATTAGTATGAACACACACCCAGAACAAACATCGATCTGATACCAATTTGATATGTAGTTGATAGCGGAAGCGATTAATTACACTATACAACAACAAAAGCAACTAATTAATAAAAGTAATCAAACTCTCCTTATTTATCTCATGTCGTCATTGAATGTTTTCCCCAATGGGGTATACATCATATATATAGGGAAGGAGGAAGGTTCTAGACTATCTAATTGGGGATTCTAGCACTCATGTGATGTCATGGGTGACATCACTAAAGGTGGTCCTCACGTGTATTCTTATTTACAAATAACCCTGAAATACCCCTCCAATCCCATAACGATTTATCAAAATGCCCTAACTGATTGGGAGAATATTCTTTAAAAGAATATTCCCTTATTTTACTACTAACAATAACATAAAAATCACAAATTAAAATATTCTTCAATTCTCGACTTGACTCCATGTGTGCCCCATTGGCCCGCACACATCATAAAAGATAACTCTTATCTAATCCCAATACCTATTAATAATTCTAAATATTATCCTAATTGATAGGATGAACTAATAATAATAAAGATAAAAGACTCCAAGATAATTTCCACCCAAAATTCCGGAATTCCCATGATAGGCCCACCCAACTTCCAACCATGCTTATTGTTGACGCAAAAATTCTCCATCTACGAGGACCAATCAGAAAAGGACACATGTCATCCTACGTGGCAATATTTATACTTATTCAGCACCCAAGGAGAGTTGGTCGGCACCCGAGGAGAGTTGGTCGGCATACCAACCAACACATAGCATACAAAGCTACTTAGCGTGCAGAGCAACCAACCAGGAAGATCAAAGGATAACTATGCATTTAATGAAGATAACAACGCATTTAATGAGCCTTAATGTACATTTCTACTGTATCAAGAGATGACAACACATAGCCTTTTCATATTGACAGCCTCAAGGCTATAAATACATGTATTCCCTTAGCCAAAGGGACGAACAACTAAGAGACACCATACACAAAATACACACATCTCTCTCTCTACAACATATTGTGCTATTGTACACCCCTGGGAATAAAATAATAGTGGACGTAGGCTTTATTCATTGCCGAACCACTCTAAAAATCCTTGTCTTTTATGTGTTTGATATGATCACCATTTCATCTTCAATCATCATCTTCATACCTTCATTTTTATCTGTTGTTGATGCCGATAAGATAACATAGATGCTATTTCTAGTCATCAACGGATTGGCGCCGTCTGTGGGAACGTGTTACAAGCATTGTTCTCCATCAAAAGCTAAGTTTTTATTTTCTCTACGTATAACTAATTATATGCACGCATCTTTTTGTTAAAATCATGATTCTCATATGTTTATATCCATAAACTTAGAGATCAAATCAATTATATATTGTGCATACATCTTTTAATTCAATCAAGATATTATATTCACAAATTGTTGAATCAAATTTTACAAATATGCATAAATGTACATTTCATAATCACAAAGTTTGAGAAATTTGTGTACATATTATATTATTTATCTTTTAAGGAGATAAAATAATTTCTCTATATTCATAAATCTCTTTTATATGAGTATATACAAATTTGATTCATTTGGAAATCTTTTAATTTAGTCATAATTTTTATATGCACTAACCGTGTGATCGATTTCAATTTGGGGATCTGGTGAATTTTAAACTCATAAATATTATACAAATCCTTACATATATGGATCCACTTGAAAATTTTCTGAACAAATACGTTAGGATAGGGTTCATTCCTACTCACCGGATCTTCAATAGAACACCAGATCCTAAATAAATTTGAGGAAATGTTGACAAACCAAGGCGTAATTCATTGGAAAAAGTCGTACAGATTAGTCCTATCACTTATTTTAATTTTTTATTATCTCCCATTTTGTAATTAAACGCATCGCAATACTAATGATCATTATCAACAACGGTTGAATCCCTTATTTGTATTCATATAATTATGCGAATATTTAAATCATTGACAAAACAGGAGATAAGGCATGCTTGAAACTAGGGGTGGCCATAGGCCCGAGGCCCGCCAAGCCCGCCCAACCCGCCCAATAAAAAAATAGGGCTTGGGTAAGATGAATAGGCCCGCAAAGCGGGCTTGGCAAAATTTTATAGGCCCGATTTTTTTCCGGGCGGGCTTGGGCATGAGTTCTTAAGCCCGATGAGGCCCGGCCCGGCCCGAGGCCCGAAATATAAATATATATATATATATAATATTAATATATATATATATATATATATATATATGTGGGGGGGGGGAACTTTTATAAATATAAAAACGTATATCAAGTCTTTTCATATAAAGTGTGAAACTTTATATATGGACTTTGTAATATATGGAGTTTAAAACAGATTTTTAATTAAAAATAGGTATTTTAATTTTTAAAAAAAAATTTAATTAACATAATAGGGCCCGATCGGGCGGGCCTGGGTAAAGAGCTTTCAAATCTGGGCGGGCTTGGGATTACATAATCAGGCCCGATCTAGGCCCGACCGGGCTTGGGATAACACTTAATTTTTCAAGCCCGGCCCGAGCCCGACCGGGCCTGCCCAGGCCCGGCCCACGGCCACCCCTACTTGAAACTGGGCTTGACCAGACAGAAAAGTCGCATGTACTATTTCAAGGAGGAAGAAAGATACAGTCCTACCCCCTTCTGAAATTTTTCATGAATCTTATTATTTTGCCGTTGCAATGATCGCACCAGTGAAAAATCGCACACGTCCTCTTCAGAAATTCGATCGGATAATATAGAAGGCGAAGATGAGATAGATCTAAAAGCCATCAACATTTTCTGGTCGGCAAAAACGTCGGCTCCATAATCTCTTATGGTTGGCAACATACTTCCTCCGATTTGTGCCCTGACCAACATGGCCATAACGCCAGAACGAAGGGTTACGATCTACTATTTGTACTACAGCGCCAAAGACTAAAACCTCCCGACCTCCTATTTCTTGATCGACGACTATCAAATTTGATCCTCATCACAAGAGCCACAAATTTCATCTGGTTGGCACCAGGTCGACAGCTCCTTTGCAATACGACGAGGGGTTCTCGATTACTGGTTGGCACCTACTACTGTTCGGAAATATCTAATACAAGTCGGTAGCACCAATTTGTTGGTCGGAGACATTTTTTTTTAGGTCGGCATCAATGGTCAACCAAATTCTATTGGTTCAACAGGTTATTTTTGTTAGTCGGCAGCTCCTATTTTTTATCAGAGACATGTATCAGAGGAACTTTCCGATCTCATATTTGCTGGTCGGCGATTATCTAAACCTTGGTTTGTTATTGGTATTGTGGTTAAACTTGGTCGGAGGCATCATTTATTGGTCGGAGACCATCTGTTTCTTGGTCGGCGATTCTTGTACGACGAACAAACCAGGTCGGAAGCTCCTCTGCTACAGGTCAGTGCCGGATTTGCACAGGTCGGAGGCTTCCCGATCTCATGTAACTGGTCGGTGGCAGGTATAGAACAAAAACGATAAACAGGTTGGGGAATTCTCGACTTCCCATCACTGGTCGGGAGTGACGGGCATCAAGGAAATTGCTGATCGGAGATATTTTTTTTTGGTACCAAAAGTTAAACAATTCGGCAGCAGTGCTCGACCATTATTTGGGCCATTATGTTGGTCGACGACATCTCAGCCTTGGTCGGAGGAAGTTGAGACTCAAGAGTTACCGGAATTAAAAATTGAAAATTCCTTTAGTCTTATCATTTTGACAAAGTTAGCACAATGGTGTTAAATGACAAATTTACCCCTTACTATTCCTTAACTCACACTCCTCTAATAAAATAAATTTTTAAAGCTAAATAAAATATACTCCAAAGCTTTATTTTAGAATAAATTTTCTGAACCAATTTATATTTGGTCCTTTGCTTAAAATTAAAATGCCTAGCTTTTTTTTTATAAAAATTTGCTCATATTGACACACGTTTGGCACAAAACATATTATTTCATATTTTGAAATTAATATTGTTATTACCCGAGCATATACATATCATATATATTGACTAGTTGACTAAATTATTCTCATGACTAATCAATTCAGCCTATACATATGGTAGGGCAAGTTATTAATTTTTACAGGTACAAGATTCGGTGCCGACGAGTGCTCGGAAATAATCTTAAACTTCTGGAGAATATTATCATTGCTCGGCATTATGAAATTTCACTTTAGCAAGGAACTATTGATTTTATTATTGCTATGATATCTGCTCCAGCACAAATTATTCTATATATCCATTGGGATTCATATTCTATATTCATCTCAACATGGAGCTCGGCGAGATACTTATTATCATATTCAGTTCCGAGGAGAACTATAACATTTATTATATTTCACCCCCAACGGATAGTTGGTCGGGGTAATTCTTATTTATATTCAGGTCCAGCAAGGTTCTCAGCCATATTCTTATGTTCTGGAAAATATTATTTTTATTCGGCATTATGCAATTTTGCCTCAACAAGATACTCATTCAGCTCTAAGGAGAATTACAACATTCGTTGTATTTCACCCCCAACGGATAGTTGGTTGGGTAATTCTTATTTATATTCAGGCCCGACAATGTTCTCGGCCATATTCTTATGTTCTGGAAAATCTTATTCTTGTTCGGCATTATACAATTCTGCCTCGACAGATCAACGAGACACTTTATTATTGTTTTGAATCATTCTTTATATCTATTTGGATGCGTATTCTATTCTTATTTCAGCATGGAGCTCGGCAAAATATTTATAATCATATATTCAGCTCCAAGGAGGTCTCCAGCATTTATATTATCTTATTCCCAACAATTTGTTGAGGAGGTCTCCAGCATTTATTATATCTTATTCCCAACAATCTGTTGGTCAGCTCCGAGGAAGTCTCTAGCATTTATTATCAATTACCACCAACTCCGGTTGGTCGGGAACTCAATTACCACCAACTCCGATTGGTCGGGAACTCAATTACCACTAACTCCGGTTGGTCGGTAATTCATTAACTACCAACTCCGGTTGGTTGGTACCAAACTAGGCAAGAAGATGGGTGACCTCCCGGGGCATCCACTGTCTAGGCAACCAGGTAATCTTAACGGGATTACTACAACTAAGCAGGAATATGGGATGAAAATCATTCCATTGCTTAGGCCCAAAGAGTGACAAGTCACTATAATTAAACAGCAAGTGGAACAAGTTTCATTATCTATGCAAAATAGGACAATTTGTCCTTCTACATATATATATTCATCAGCAAACAACGAGGAAAGCATCTTACAAAGTATTTCCAAGAAAATGAAAATGCAAACATGCAAAGATCTCAGGGAGTCATTTCAGGGAACATTTCCTCGGCCTTATTTTTCTAGCAAGGCCAACATAATTCAAGGCTAAGAAAGCATTCAAAGTTCATATTCCACACTTGGGGGCTTCTATTATAGATATAGTTGTTCATTCGGTGGCACATTCTTATAACATCATGCAGTCGAGCATTAAATTCAACTCCACAAACTTACACGGTCGGGGCCCCGACCAATCATCATTCATTCAGGAGTTATTTTTCTTGCTCGGAATTAGTTTTGATATTGAAGTTCAGGAGGCATATTCAGGAATTATTATGCACATTCAGGAGTCAAATTCAGCATCTACATCACTGAGATCTTTACTACTACTGTCTCGACCAATATTGAAGAAGTTGTATGAAAATGTTTCGAAGTCCACCACTAGTTTGGTACTAATCAGATTGAAGAGTTGGGTTCAAAATCTAGTATGTTACTCGACAAAGTATTCAGAGGAGCACAAATTAGAAAAATCAAGCACGTGAAGTTAGCACTCAGTTGCTCGGCACAGGAGGCAGTTGGTCGGCTAGCAAACCAATCAACATACTTGAAGATTATGACAAGCTACAAGCTGCATACTATGGCATGGCTGCATCCAAATTCCCAGGGGTGATACATAGCACACGAATAGAGTTCCTCAAAAGAAAGATTAGCGACCATCGATCAGCCTGCATCATATGTCGTCCAGGAGATAGGGCACTTTATGTTGAACAAATCAAGAAGGTAGATCAAGAATTTCACGAGCACCGAGCAACACTGCGGAATATATACTCCATCATTTCAGTGAACCATCAAGCATGGAGCATTGGGGGCTTCTGTTGACGCAAAAATTCTCCATCTACGAGGACCAATCAGAAAAGGACACATGTCATCCTACGTGACAATATTTATACTTATTCAGCACCCGAGGAGAGTTGGTCGGCACCCGAGGAGAGTTGATCAGCATACCAACCAACACATAGCATACCAAGCTACTTAGCGTGCAGAGCAACCATCCAGGAAGATCAAAGGATAACTATGCATTTAATGAAGATAACAACGCATTTAATGAGCCTTAATGTACATTTCTACTGTATCAATAGATGACAACACATAGCCTTTTCATATTGACAGCCTCAAGGCTATAAATACATGTATTCCCTTAGCCAAAGGGACGGACAACTAAGAGACACCATACACAAAATACACATCTCTCTCTCTCTACAACATATTGTGTTATTGTACACCCCTGGGAATAAAATAACAGTGGATGTAGGCTTTATTCATAGCCGAACCACTCTAAAAATCCTTGTCTCTTATGTGTTTGATATGATCACCATTTCATCTTCAATCATCATCTTTATACCTTCATTTTTCTCTGTACACTTATAATCTTAAGTTGACATATTCAGTGAATTTTATTCTTTTCCCAACCAGAGCTATTATAGTTATCAAATTCACAGTTAACATAATTTGTGTCTTCGATTTTCTGGATGGGGTTATCAATCATCCTGTAAGTACATATAGGACAAAAATTGAAAATAAGAAAAGGTGGGGGGGGGAGCATCGTTACTCACCATGACTTGTCGACCACTGAAGAGCATTGACAGCCTTTGAGTGGCTATTAAGAGCTATAGACAACCTTTCTGGTATGGGACTGAACTTTGTACGACCCTTTGTTTGATGCCTCAATGATGACAAAATATCAAGTCTTATATCCACATCCGAAATACTTCCTAGAACTGAGAACAACAAAGTACAATAAATTAGCTTTTGACTGCATGTTTCATCGAATGGATTCTGATAGCTGATTTGAAGGAGTGAGAATTTTGCAAGTATCTTATTAAATTAATTCAAGAAATAAATTAGCAAAAACATTCATATCAAAGAGTGTCATGTACAATGTAATGCGTATATCATTTATCTATATGAACTTGGTTATTTACATATTTATGTTTCTTTGGAAACTGTTCAGGATAGAAAGTCCAATGTTCCTTCCCAGACTCTGCTGTCAGGAGTTTGTTGTGCCATACAACCCAGATCAGTGTTCTAACATACCCCACATACTCTGCCGCCTAGGCCCCCACCTAGGCACTAGACAATGCTCTTCAGTGTCGCCTTGGCTACTATTTAGGTGTACGCATTATTCTTTAATATATTTGATATATTGATTTGACTACTAACTTTGTTTGAATTGTTAAATTGATGCTAATAGTTGATTTAAAATAATAATAAAAACTGTGTAGACATTGGCGCCCTTCCAATTGCCCTACTTTACAACCCTTGTAAAACATAAGACCTTATAGATACAAAAGGTAGAAACCTGTGGAAAATTATCCAAGTACAAGCTTTTAAAGGTACAATCTTTCAAAGTTGGAAGATAAAACGGGCAACCCTTTAAAGATACATGTAATCAAGTATATGTACTTTTTTTAGATGACCTTTTTTACTTTCTATAGTATAAAATCCATAATGTAATAAAAAAAATTGCAAGGCGCTGGAAGGGCTCCAGCCACCCGTTTACCCCCTAGCGACTTTAGAACCATGACCTGGACAAATTTTATCGACCCCTAATGCCATAATTAATGGTCTAGGAACATTATAAGTAACCTAAACTCTCACCTACGACAATTTGGAAAGCACCGATACTTCAGATAGATTCCCGGTACCAGTCAAGTATCGGATACGCCCGTTTTTTATTTTAGGACACCGCAGAGACAGAGGTACGGCCATGGTTCAAAATCTAGCCCGAGTCCACTCGGTAGTATCTACGAACATCGTTCCGAAACCACGTCACGAATCAATGGAAAGCCGAAAACATACTAACTAGGCCTGACTCGGTGATATATTGTTCGACTTGGTCGAGAAAATGTTAACTCGGACTAATTCGACTATATATCGTTCAACTGGGACCCTGTTACCTCGAGAACTTGAAAATCTGCACATAGTTTTTGCTTTTAAAACTCAGTCTCTCTCTTGGAACCACAAAAGTCAATCTGCAGCTTGAGGGATGTTTTGGAGTACATATTATTTTGGTTTCTTTATTTATTGATGTTGGTGTTAGACCTGTTTGGGTTTATTCTATGAGTAACAACTCCAGTGTTAGAGATAAAAAACATGAAATTAGGGTTAATAAAGGAGAAACATTAAGGTATTTAAGTAAATGAAAATGAAGGAGGGTTTTGAGTGGAAAACCTGATGATGAGAGAACATGAGAAGAGGGGTTGGTGGAGTGATTAGGAGAGAAGAGTGCTCGCTCCCGCTTGGAAATGTATCTACCGGGAAGAATAGGGGCATCTTTATCTTTAGGGAGGTAATTGTGAGGAATGTTAGGAGGATTTGGGGGGACTGAGGATTTTTCATGTTCCTCGTCATCGTCTGAACCACTTAAGTAGGTGTTGCACAGAATATCCATACTAGAATACCGTGGATCAGTCGGGACCGACCGTATCACAAACCCTGCAAGCAAGTCATGATAATTCATGCAAACACAAATCATTAATTCTTTCATTCAAAACACACAATCAACATCAGAAATCATTTATCACAATGGCATGTAGCATATCAAACTTCCAATGTAAAAATTATATCAACGCAGCTAAACAAAGATTTTCACGACTAGTTCTAAGTAACAAAATTACAAACCAATAAGCTCCAAACAAAATATATACAAAAATTATCACGACTAGTTCTTAAAACTTGGTTGAGTACAAACATGGCTTACAGAGTCTTGAAGAATTATAAATGCATATCTTCAATTTTAAGAAAGTTCAGCTCTTTTGGCAAATGATAAATTAAGAAAGTACATCAAAAAACATTAGCACCAAAACAATACTTAGTACGGGATTGAAGATAAAACATGAAATTGAGGACAAAAACGAAGTTTCAAGCATCATTGACATGACATGGGCGGAGGCAAGAAGAACACATGGTGGACCCACCTTGTTTTTGGGCAAAAAAACCTTCAACGGCAAATTTGTAAATTAAATTAGTAATATGTAAAAAATTTATAGGATACTTTATCAAAAATCTATTAGCTAGCCTCTCTATTACTATTCTTATTTATAAATAATAACTAATAAAAATTAAGATAAATTAATATTTATATACAGAGATAAGAATCACAAAATTAATACCTAAAAAGAGACTAGTGTAGTGTTCTTGTCCAAGTTTAGTTTAGTTTGAATTAATTTTCTATATGTTAAAATTTCAGTTTGTTTTGTTTTTTTGGTGTAAAACTCTGATTTTTTTTTGTATAAATATATGAACTTGCTTTGTTTTTTTAGTATAAAAATATGGGCTTGCTTTGATTTCATTATTTGTATGTTGAAATTTGAATTTGCTTTATATATTTTTTTGTAAAAATCTCATCGTGCCTTTATTTTATTTTATTTTTGTATAAAAATCTGAACTTAGATTTTTTTTGCGTGTGTAAAAATTTGAACTTGCTTGCTTTGATTTAATTATTTTGTATGTTAAAATCTTGTTTTAATTTTTTTGGGTAAAAAACTGATCTTGCTTTTATTTATTTATTGGTGTAAAAATCTGAACTATTGTTTTGTTTTTTGGGTAAAAATCTGATTTTGCATTAATTTAATTATTTGTATGTTTAAATCTCACTTTGCTTTGTTATTTTTTTGGTGTAAAAATCTTATCTTGCTTTTATTTATTTTCTTCTAGTTATGATTAGGTACTTCAAAAAAATGCCTCGTCTTGTAAACCTCGTGATCATAAATTTCTTCAAAGAGATCAAGGAGGGTTAAGGCGATTTAATCATTCTTGGTTTGATGAACACCCAACTTGGTTAGAATATAGTGTCCACAAAGAGGTCGCATATTGTTTTTATTGTTATCTTTTCAATGTGGTTGGTAAGGAGCATGTGGGTGGTTGTGATGCATTTTTTATAAAGGGGTTTTCCAATTGGAAGAGGAAAGAAAAAATCCAATTACATGTTAGGTTGCCCATTGCCACTCATAACAATACTTTGAAAAAATTCAATTACATATTTATTGGTGACCACAAAGTAGCGTAGGTGCATAAAGTTACGAATTTTGATGTGTATCTTCCTTTTTTAATAAAGAAAAAATGCATGTTGAGGAGCTATGGATTATTCAATAAGAGGAAAAGAGAACATTATTCATGAATAAGAGTTGTAAAAGGGTTGTTCAAGTATAAATGGAGGTGTAACCCCTGTAGGTATAGTGATAACACTTAACCTGAATACCCTTGATGATCACATGATAAACATACAAACACAATTTAATAACAACTCAGATTGAACTCACAAATCTCTCATGTATAACTCAAACAATAATAAAGGAAACTCTGAAGTAACTCATTCAAAGGAAGAGAGAATTAAGCACCCTAGATACACCTTGCACGCAGCTAACACACCAACAAACTCTAAAGAATCTTTGGTTAGTCATTAAAAGATTCACAATAAATGACAATGACGGGTGAGTAAACCATCTAGTTTACAATAACTCCTCCCTGATATATTCTCTCTCTAGCAATAAATTCTCTAGAAGGAACCACCTTTCTCAGAGGTAGTTGAGGCCATTAAATAGCCCCACACCATTTCTGAGACGCCTCAGTCCTTCACAACTGTGAAAGACATCCCCTCATACTTTACGTCACAAACATTAAATACATGATGGGCCAGTCATCTCTACGTCATAAACATTAAATCTCAAGACATGCCTTTTGCCCAACCACAATGCGTCAGAGGACTATCACAACAGAGGTGGCTACCCAAACTGTCTAACAACCCCAATACCACAGTGGTTTACTCAACTACGGATTGGACAGTTTAAATGGCTAATGACATCACCTATAATAGATGTGACATTCAATAGAGGATAGGTTGGCTCAAAACTCAATAAACGATAGAACTCAAGGCTACTCCGCACAAGATTCCACGGTGAAAGGTCTTTCAGTGTTTTACCAGGTATATCTAAGATGGGCAAGATAATCCTTAACGCTACCTCACTTATTAATCCTCCAAACCAAATCCCTCTAAAGTTCTCAAAACGAGGTCATTCGATAGAGCATGTAAGCTCTCCCAAGCCCTGTCAGTCCTGGTCTCTTGCGAGTACCGTTTGACCTCACACTTTATATTACAATCATTACAACATTAAAACAAATGTATTTAACAGATGCAATTTGAATAAAACAGATTGAGAGATGGCTTCTAGAGAGAGAGAGGGAGTCCTTCCAAGATTTTTTCTCACTTTGTCAGGAATTTGTGTCAGCCATTGTATCATCATGGAACGATATCAATAATCCTTCTCAAAATCAATAATTGACACAGGAAAACCAAGAAATTCAACAACCAAACCCTACTAATGCCACGATTAACTCCAAGATTAATGCAAATTGTCCCATAAAGCTCAACGAACAAGTTATTTTGATTGCTAAATCTAATGATACCCCTAATTCTAAGCCTACCATCGTAAATTCAAGCCTTTCTTTTGCGAAGTCATATGCAGCGATTACTGAACAATCTACCTCCATCTCCCTTAAACCTCCACAAATTTATGGTGACAAATCCTATGTTTAAATTACTGAAGCTCTATATCAAGAACAACTTCAAGATTACAAGAAAAATCTTATTGGGAAACTGACTCTGGGAAAGAAATCTTCATTCCCGCCTCTTCAAATTCTCAAGAACCACCTTCAACAAATTTGGAAACCGAAATTGAATTGGAGATTGACACCGATTGGAAAGGGTTACTTTGATTTCCATTTTGATAGCGATGATGACAAAAGCAGAATTTGGGCATCTGGTGCGTGTTCCCTCCCATATGGCTCGATTAGACTCACACAGTGGACCCCCAATTTCAAGCCAAAAACAGTGTCCCCGTCCTCTCATGCTCAGATATGGATCAGGTTTTATGGTCTTGGCCAAGAATTCTAGCATCCCCAAAATCTCATGGAAATCGCTAGAGGGGTAGGAACACCATTGAGGCTGGATAGAGCAACAAAAAATAAAGAATTTGGATTATATGCCAGAATCTTGGTTGAAGTTGATCTTAAGTTGATGCTACCAAAGTTTGTTGTTATTGATAATCATGGAACTGAAGTAATGATAAAATATGAAGACACCCCTCAACTTTGCTCCAAATGTGGTGGAATTGGCCACCATTGTCTTGATTGCTGAATTGATGTCAACTTGAATCATAGAGATGAATATCATTTAATAATATGCAAGGAGGTTAAAAAAATTAGAAAACATAATCAAGTGTCAGCCATTGGGGATTTAAGTAACATTGAAGATAAGAAAGCATATGCAAGGGAGTTAAGAAATAAGGACAGAAGCTCTAATACTGGAAGTGGAAACTTAAGAAACTCTGAACATAATCTGCATTTACTTCCAAGAAATACTGAAGGACATAAGGAAGATCTTAACACAAAGAAACACCACCTGCATATAGTTGAAGAGTTAAGAAAGACTGAAGACGAAAAAGAAGAAAAAGCAAATGCTCAGAAGACAGAAGACCTTCCCAATCCAAATACCACAGAAGCTATAGAGGAGATTTAAAAAACTGCCTTTAACAGATGAAGCTGCTGATGATAAAAGGGATACTCAGCTAGATGATCTAAGAATGGAAACATCCACTCCATTATTGAGGAAAGTAACCCCTACCCAAGATAGTTTCGAATATGCAGATAATCCTATTGACCATGACTTAAAAATTCTTCATTCTTTATGCAAGGAATCTAAGGGAGAGGATTTCACAGTTGTCCTATCTAAATCAGCTAAAAGAAGACTCAAGAAAGCCAAGAATAAGATTCATATAAGAGAGTCATACCCCACCCGAAGCAGTGGGATTGAAACTCTTTCATGAAGATTCTCTTTTGGAATATCAGAGGCTTAGGGAACTCAAATTCTCTAAATGAGCTCACTAATCTCTGTAAGGCTCACAACCCCAGTTTAATTGCGATTGTTGAACCTATGATTGACTTGAACTGTATTTCTGATTCTTTTTGGTCATTTCTAAATCTGAGCATTATTTCTACTAATATTAGAGATAATTTATCTCCTAATATTTGGATCTTAGGTTCTCTTAATGTGGCCAGCTCTGCGATTATCTCCAAATCTGATCAACATGTCACCATTTCTGCCTGGATTGATGGAATCTTCTCTTATTATACTTTTGCTTATGCCAAGAACAACACTGCTGATAGAAGACCTCTATGGTATAATTTGACTCGGGTTATTGCCAACATATCCTCTCCTTTCATGATCATTGGAGATTTTAACTGTATCCTTAGAGCTCATGAAAAGATAGGTGGGAATCTCCCCTCTAGAACTGCATGTACTGAATTTCAAGCCTTTATTAATACCTTCTATCTCATTCATACAAATATTCAAGGCTCCCTTTTTACTTGGGCTAGAGGAAATTATGCCTCTAATCATGTTGAGGAGAGATTGGATAAAACTTTATGCTCCAAAGTCTAGCTTAATAATTGGCCAAATTGTTGTGTAGATGTTCTGCCCAGATCTATATCTGACCACTCAGCCCTCATTTTCTCCTGCTTTAAATCATCAATTGCCCCTTCCCTATTCAGATTCAAAGCTATGTGGACCTCTCATCCAAGCTTCTTGAGTGTGATATCTACCTCTTGGAATTCTTCCCAATCTTATGGCTTCCCCATGTTCAAACTTGTCCAAAAACTCAAAGCTGTAAAAGCAGACCTCAAAATTTGGAATAAAAACGCTTTTGGCCATGTTCAATTTAATATTGATATGACTAGGAACAATCTGAAAGATATTCAAGAGAAAATCAGTGTGGAAGGTCTTGATGATCATAATTTCAACATTTAGGTCAATGCTAAAATGGTCTTAAAAGCTGCTATACAGGACTGCAACTCCTATTGGAAAGAAAAAGCCAATGTTAAATGCCTCACAGAAGGAGACAAATGTATTGCATTCTTTCATAACTATGTCAGTCAAGAGAGACAAGTCCTCTATACACCATATTATGGATGGGAGCTCCAAAATATCAGACCCTACCCTCTTATCCAACTATATTCTCAACTTTTACTCTGACCTCTATAAAGAAAGTTCTTGTGATCGAGTTGACTCTATTGACTTCATTTGTAGCAATATCCCAGCTATTATTACTGATTCAGATAATGAGATGTTAACCTTCATCCCATCTGAAGAGGAAATTCACAATGCAGTCTTTGGTATGGATGATAGAAGTGCCCCTGGTCCTGATGGTTTTTCTGGAGTTTTTTACCAAAAATGTTGGGATATCATCAAGAAAGAAGTTGTCGAAGCAGTCCAGCAGTTCTCTGATGGATGGATCTTACCAAATTTTAATTCCATCTTAATCATTCTCATTCCCAAAGAGATCGGTGCTAACAAGATCACCCAATTTAGACCTATTGCTTTAGCTAACTTCATATTCAAAATCATTCCCAAAATCATTACAGATAGAATCAACCCCCTTTCTTCCAAAATCATATCCCATCAACAAAATGCTTTCATCAAAGGTAAAAACATTACTGATTGCATTAGAGTGGTTTCTGAAGGATTCAACCTTATGGAAAATAAATTTTTTGGTGGGAATCTTGGTTTAAAGGTGGATATCACTAAAGCATTTGATACTCTCAATTGGGACTATCTTCTTAAAGTTTTATCCAAGTTTGGTTTTAGCCAAAGTTTTATTCACTTGATCCATGTTCTTCTCAAATCAGCTAAGCTTTCCATCCTTATCAATGGATCCCCGGTGGGTTATTTCTCTTGTAGTAGAGGTGTTCGTCAAGGAGATCCTCTATCTCTTATTTTATTCCGTATTGCTGAAGAAAGCCTAAGCAGAGGGTTGTTTAAGCTTTTCACTCAAAAGAAAATTAATCATATCTCTCATCCTAGAGGCTGCCCTCCCATTACTCATTCTCTATATACTGATGATCTTATTATCTTTTCAAGAGCTGATAGCAAGTCTCTATCCAATATCCTTAAATTTATTGACTTATATGGCAAAGCATCTGGTCAATTCATGAACAAAGATAAAAACAGATTCTACCTGGGGTCTCTTTCTACTCATAGGAGAAACACTGTTGCAAACATCTTAGGTATTAAAGAAGGTGCAACCCCATTTTATTTACCTAGGTGTTCCCATCTTTGTGGGATCTCCAAGGAAAAAAATTCTTTAACCTCTTGCTGATAAGGCTATTGCCAAACTCAGTAGTTGGAAAGGTCTCCTGCTCACTATGGCTGGCAGAGTCCAGCTGGTCCAGTCAGTTTTTCAAAGTATCCTCCTTCATAGCTTCCAAATCTATAAGTGGCCTACTTCCCTTCTCAAATTTCTCAACTCTAGTGTTATAAACTTCATTTGGAGTGGAGAAATTAGCACTAGAAAGTTAGTCACAGTTTCCTGGAGCAAAGTTTGTGACTCCAAAATCAATGGAGGTCTTGGTTTAAAAAATGCAGCTACTCTGAACAAGGCAGTCCTGCTTAAAACAACCTGGAATATCCTCAATCAAAATTCCATTTGTGCCTCTTTTCTTAAAGCTAGATTCAAATTCTCTACTTCTAATTGTACATCCCATTATTACAAATCCTCTATTTGGCCTGGTCTTAAATACTCGATGCCTCTCATAAAGCTTCATTCTAGATGGATCCTTGGCAATGGCACTTCAATCAATGTTTGGCTTGATAATTGGCTTGGTTATTCCATTATTTCCTCCTTAAACATTACTTCCTCTCCTCATCTCATTTCCAAAGTTTCTGATCTCATCCATGAAGGTTCTTGGAGACTTCCATCAGGTTTTCTCAACTCCTTTCCTCAAATCTGCTCATCTATTATCTCTATGAAACTTCCATTGGTCAATACTCCTGATTCTCTCATATGGGATAGTTCTTCTTCTAGAAATCTTACTTTTGCAGAAGCCTACAGCTGTATTAAAAATGATACTCAAATAAATTCTAATTTCAAAGTTATTTGCAATAATTTTGTTCCTCCTAGAATATCCATGATAAGTTGGAGACTTCTTCATAATTGTTGGCCTACGGATGATAGAATCAAAGCTATAGGAATTACAATGGTTTCCACATGCCTCCTCTGTGACAATATACACTGTGAATAAAATGCAGCCCACCTTTTCATGGGATGTTCTTTTGCCAAATTCTTATGGAGCTGGATAACAGGTATTTTCAACCTAAAGATCCAAATCACTGATGATGTTTATGTTTTATGGACCTTTATTAGTAATCCTCATCATGGCCCTCAAGTACATAACCTCTGGAAAGCTGCCTCTCTTTATGTTGTCTATAAGATTTGGTGTGCAAGGAATAAACTCAGATTTGAGAACATTCATCCAATAAAGTTGCTATATGCAGCTGCATAAAGGCTTGGCTCCTCTTTATCAGTCCATATACACCTGGATTCTTCAAAAAATAATAATGACTTGGTCATTCTTAATAACTTAGGAATTCTTCTTGGATTAAGAAAAGCTCTAAATATCTCTCCAGTCATGTGAACCCCCCCCCCCCCCCCCCTTTCCTTGGATTAAAGCCAATTCTGATGGTTTATCCAAAGGAAGCCCTGGACCCTCTGCTTTTGGAATCATATTTAGAAGTTTCAAGGGTGAATTTCTTGGCAGCTTTTGTCAGAATATCGGTTGGCAAAATTCTTTCTTTGTTGAGCTCAATGGAGCCATTACCGCTATTGACATAGCTTTCTCTAAAGGATGGCTTCATTTTTGGTTGGAATGCGACTCTAATAGTGTTGTCTCTTGCTTCAACAACAGTAGCTTCTTCCCTCCATGGCCTTTAAAAATTGCTTGGATTAATTGTCTCCATCAAATATCACATATGAACTTCAAATACTCGCACATCTATAGAGAAGGGAATTGCCCTGCTGATAAGCTTGCCAACCTAGATCTGGCCCATAATAATGGCCTATGGTTAGACCATTGCCCCAAAGTTCTCTTCAGTCATGTCTTCAATGATTTCATGGGCATGCCTACTTATAGATTTCATTAAGACAAGATGTTTTTTGCCTTCATTATCCATTGTATTATTGCTTTTATTTTTCCTTGTAATCCCTCCTTGTACTCTTCTTGTTTTGTTTCAATAAAATCTTCTTGTTTTGAAAAAAAAAAGATGCAATTTGAATAAGTAAGAACGGAAGATGAAAAGAAGCACTCTAGGTCAGTTTACTCGCTGAGTTGTATCACTGAAATTCCTTTATGAGCTGCCCCGCCGAGCTGGCTCTCTAAGCTGGCTCGCTGTCTTCATGCTGCTTCCTTCTCTTGAGTCTCTTCTATTAATTGGGGAATCTCTCTATAATTCAGAGATTACCTCTAAGCCCCTTACATGAACATTTAAGGTTAGTACTTGATTTCAAACATTCTCTGAAGAGTTTATATTGTCGTTTTTTAGTTAGTTATAGCAAAATTATCTTGGACTTCGATCGTCTAATTTTTATTCAATATGAATTTTAGTTAATTTGAAAATTAGTGTTAATTAAGATGGATAAACAATGTAAACAGGTTCTGATAATATCCGAATCCCGAGAATCCGAGAGGACACAGATACCGATAATTATTTTTCTATCCAAGCGGATAAGGATATGTATATAGATATGGATAGCATGGTATCTGCACCGTATCTATCAGTTCACCACCCATAACTCTCCCAAAATGTGTAACACCAAAACAAATAAAAGAAGCTTGTAGAGATATTGAGAGAACCCACTGTTGAATGACCGAACAACTTAACTTCATCTCCTACTTGCTCTTGCTCATGCGACTAAAGAGATAGATAGAGTATTGGTTTTCCTAGCTCATGCCCAAGGTTAGTTTAGTTTTGATTAATTATTTGCATGTATGTTAAAATCACAACTTGCTTTTGATATGTTATAACTTTTGAAAATGAATGTTAAAAATGTGCGAATTTATTTTTAGTACAAAGGTTTATAAAATGTTATGATTTGTTAAATGCCAAAATTTCAAATTTAGATTTTATAAAATATTAATATTAAATAGTAGGGTTATTTTAAATGCTAATTTATTAAATGTTTAGGTTTATTATCTTTTATTATTTTCTTTTAGTTATGCGTAGGTACTATAAAAGAAATGTCTCGACATTTTCTCTCCCTACAAGTGATGAAGATGATTATGATCTTGATGTCACGTACCATGTATTTTCTACATTTTCTTCCTTAAAGGCTCCATACCTACACGATAATTCTCCATAACATTCAAGATTTTCCTAGTATATTATCAATTATTGTGTAATATGTTATGAAATATTGTAGGATTTGCTAGAATAATCTAGAGTTTACTTGTAATGAATGGAATAATCAAGAATTATAAAAAAGTATGTAGTGTTCTAAAATGTTCCTACAAGGACGTGGGAGCATTCTGGAGAATTAATCCAGACTACTTATGTATTTTGATCTCCACCATCCATTGAGGAGGTGGATGCATACAAATAGGTGGGGGAGTCATTTGGCCAAACCATCCAAGCCAGACATTGTAATATAGTCCTTTGTGTTCAACTTGCTCCATTTTTGTCCCTTCTCTAGCACTTGTGTTATAACTTCAATAGATTTCTCGGCTTAATTAGTAACCCATAAATTATTGGAGTGTTAAGTTATGCACGAAAGAGTAGTTAAAGTATATCCCCATGACATTGGGAAGGAGCTAGTTTAATGGTTTTAGCTATTATAGTTTTTTTGTCGATAAGTTATATGTAGATGATAACAACCCCTCTTGTGGTGTTATTCTGATTAAATTTTGAACAACGTTTCCGTATAATATTTTTTCTTATACTAGTTGAATGGTTTTTGCTATTATAGTTATTTTTTTGGACCCTTCGCCCACCTTAACAAATGTTTCTGGATCCGCCCCTGATCATTGAGGTACACAGGTATTTCAAAGCTATTTTACCATTCGAATGGCAATCACTCGTGAAACTTTGTATTTGAACAATTTCACAAAGGAACAATTTATTAAGAGAAAAGGCATATCACAACCAAAGAGGTTGCCAATGATGAGAGTATTGAGCAAGTGTTAATATCTCTTTGGAATTGAGGGGTTATTTTCAATCCTCTCTTTACAGTCTACAAAGGAAAACAATCAGTTACATGCATGGTTCTGAGACACGGTTTCGAGAGACACGACCCAATATATTGTTTAGAGGAGCGGATTTTCTTATCAAGTAAATAGTTAAGTCGTGACTTAGCTCGGTGGATTGGCAAATCGTTTTGAGATTTTTCAAGAATTCGATCATTTTGGTAAAAAAAATTGGCATGTCGCGCAGGTAGTTTTGTTGATTTATAGGTACACGTAATGGTAGTCGATACCCAGTCAACTAGACAGTATCATCTTGGTTTCAACCTTTACTTTGCACCGTGATTACATGTATTCAAATATAAAAAAAAGGTCATACCCAATGCACAAGGCTCCCGCTTAACTGTAGGTTTAGGAGAGGCGTATGTCGGTTAACCTTACCCCCATATATAGAGAGATTGCTCCCATGTCTCGAATCCAAGACCAACCGTATCTTGGGCGCACTTGGTGCCAAGGTACGACCTAAACATGGTATTCAAATATGATCAACATAAATAAAAGATAAAAAAAAACTCCATAACGATTTTCCCACCAAATAATCTTCTCACAACTTAAAATTATAGTATAATATCTGAAGGTGTGGTTTACTAAAACCAACTACGTGACAAAAAAATAATAAAACAATTTGCTAGGAAAAATGGCACAGGAAGGAGTATATGAATATGTACCATGGGTAAAATAGTCTGTCAGTTCACAAGTTCATATATAAATGTGTAATATTTCAAATGGTAATCAATACAGTAGTTGCCTGATTTTTAGGTTCTGTAATTGAAAATTTCAAATTGTGTAGAACAAAATGACCTATGAAGGAAGTGCGAACATGAGCTTAGTCAATGAGAAAAGTCTAAAATGTCATATCCTAACCAAACAGAGCTTGTTTTATATCATTTGGAAAGTAAGAATTAGCAGAAACGAACAATCAAGATTTTATTTATGAGAATAAATAGAAGCAAAAAGCACAATTCATGAGAGAGAGAGAGGGGTACCTTTACATATGTACAAATAAATATATTGTTGGCGTTGCTGTGTTAGTTATTCAATTCAACCCAAGAAATAGAAAATGTGGTGACCCTAGATATGTTCCCTCCAAACGTATTTGGACAGTGCGCTTGATTATACCAGAAACTACTGAAATTAGGGCTGAGATGGAAAATGAAAAAATATATGACTTTTCTATTTTAATTTTTCTATTTTGAATGCAAATCAATTCTTTGCCGATTGAATAAGAAATCTTTTTTTACTAAAAAGGAGGCTTGAGATGGAGTTCTTATTATGTAAATGAGTGTTGTTCTTATATAAAATTAACATGCAACCCATGCGCACTATATAATTTACAGATATTTTGTCAAAAGTCTTGTACTTGTATGTTTTATATGTGTCCGATCCCACACCTTTTTGTTTTTGTTGGTAGTCCCAAATTCTAACGGTTATGCCCATTTTGATAGGTTTTGTATAATCAATTGTTTCCACTTTTTATAGGTTAACAATTTTTTATAGTGAGAACATTTGTAGGGGATGAGACTTATATCCAAAATAACAAGACATAGGATTACTCACTAAAAAATCTCAGAATGTAGGACTAAATGCCTGTGAGCCCTATAATTTATTTACAAATTGTTATGTACTAGTAACTTAAAACATTGTTAAAATTTAGCCAGACAGAACATTCATACTTCCAATATGTTTCCTACTTTCACTAATGTGTTTACCACATTTAAGTTGTTTGCACCATATTCATCTATTATTATGAATCAACTATTTAAAAGGCAAGAATAAATATTTGATGTACTATGATTCTAATTCAAGTTCACTGTACCATGACTACCAATCACGTCTTTAAAAAATCTTCCTAAAATACTTGAAATAAAAGGTACCAACTATACCTCGTTAACATCCATAAACTCTATTTAATCACGGATAAATTATTGTGACATTCTTTAAATACCACACAAAAATATCTATAGTTATCCTCAACATCATTAAATTGAATGCCTTTATAAAGGTGGATGAATAATCAATGAGAGTAAACTTGAGACAACAGCTAGAAGAACCAAATCAAAATAACCAAAATGTTGAAAGTATCTAGGAGTGGGATACAATCACAATTAGTTTAACTCTACCCAAATGTAGAAAATAGTTTTGTTGAGAAAAAAATTGAACTTGCATAATTTTTAGGGGGTTTTGGGGAAAGGTCCTCATAATTCTCAAAGTGTATAAAAATAGGACAATCTACATAATTTTATAAATTTAATCTTTGTACTAAAAACACCATGAAAATGGTGCCACCGGCGCGGACAAAAAAAATGAACTCCTAACTCTAAAGGACCACACAAATAAATGTTATTGTACCAGAGAGTCTATATTTATAAAGTTGAAAAGCATTGTCCTAAAAATCCAAATGTAGGAAGGAAGATAACATTTACCTTAATTCTCTATAATTTTTATTGTGTTTGAGTACGAACCCATTTTGAAGTCATGAAACAATCAATAATTGAGCAAATACCATATACCTCTGTAAGTAAACTTAAAATAGATAGTTGCATCATTATCTTGATCTGCCATATGTATGTTTCGGGTACTATAATCATATAGCAAATAAAAAAATTCCGTAATAAATTAGCTCTCCAATGATGTTACTTAAATTGAAGACTTGGTGGCATTTGAAGACAATCTCCATTTTAGTTTTTAACTTTGTGTGATAAATTCTCCTTCACCTCTCTATAAAGGGTATTTTCATTTTTAGCAAATATCTCAATATAGAGTGGTGTAGTAGAATTTATCTCTTGGGATGAATTCCACTCCACCCCTCTATAATGAGTATTTGTATCAAATATCTCAATATAGAGTGATGTGGTTGAATTAATCCCTTTGGGAAGTAATTTCTTCTCCATCCCTTTATGGTGAGTATTTTCATTTTTAGTAAATATCTTAACATAAAGTGATGATGTAGAATTTATTTCCTTAAATGAATTCTAATGCACAATTTTATAATGAGAGGATTTTCGTTTTTAGGAAATCTCTCTCATTGTGTCCATTATGAACTCATCCATTGTATATATTGTAAATAGTTTTTTATGTTTTATTTTTTTATTTTTTAGTTTTTATTAGAATAAAAGAATATTAGTGGGGGATTGTAATTGAGAGGATTTTGGCTTGTAATTGAAGAGTTGCTCCAATTCAAGGCTAAAATTGGTTTGACCTATTCCTCTTGATTTAATCCTTGCATGCGAAGTACTCCTCCGTATAAACCCCTGACCCAACAACTGCTCAATCTGATCCCGTAATTCTCTCATCTCAGCTGGAGCCATACGGTAAGGTGCGCGGGCTATAGGCCGAGTGCCCGGCGTCAAATCAATCACGAAATCTATCTCCCTACTCGGAGGTAGTCCAGGTATATCCTGAAATACATCGGCGAACTCACTAACAACGGGTATCGAATCAAGTGGTATCACCACTTCCTTAGAGGTCTCCTCCTCTATGTAGTACAAATGAGTGGATGATCCTCCCTCAGGGCGAAGTATCGCCACTAAAAACATCTCCTTCCCGGGAATGGCAAAGATAATACTCCTACTAAAACAGTCAATCATGGCTCGGTAAGCAATTAGCCAATCCATACCAATAATGGCATCACACTCGGTCATCTCTAATACTAACATAACAGCGGGTAAAGTAAACCTCCCGATCTCTATACCCAAACCTCTACAAATAAGGGAAATCACGGAACCCCTACTCAACGGTGAATCTACACAAGTAACCGTACTCTCGGCGGCGTCTAACAACCCAATGGTGCGTGCAAATCTCATAGCAATAAAACAGCGTATAGCCCCCGTGTCAAATAAAATGCGCCCAATAGTCCCCTGAATAGAGAACATACCCTCAATGGCCGATGGATTCTGTGGGGCTGCGGCCTGCTGGAGCTGATATACCCTCCCATACTGAAGCTACCCCTGCTGAACTAGGACCGCTGGAATGGGTGGTAATGTTGCCATCTGTGGTGGTGCCGGGAGGGCGGCGGGAAACATAGGCCTCTGTGGCTCGTGTCGAGCACCCTGCTGCTGCTGCTGTGGGGCCCTACCCCTATCCGGACAATCCTGGCGTTTATAGCCAGTCTTGCCACAAACATAACACTTCCCCGGGAAGTTTCCCCCCCGATGTCCCTGCTGCCCTCGGCCCTGGTGGCCGTGTCCATTCCTCCCCTGGCCCTGCTGAAACTGCTGTTGGCCGTTCTGACCCTGCTGGCCTTGATGGCCGTTCGGACCCTGATGGCCCTGCCTAAAACCTCCCTGTCCGTGCCTGAAATTTCCCGATCTGAACCTCTTATGATCCCCCTACTGGGAACCCTGGTCACCCTGCCTCTGTCCCTGAGCAGATTGTGCCCCACTGGCACCATTTCCCCCAATCCTGCCCTGATGGCTGGACTCTCCTGATCTCTTGCTCTCAGACATGTGAAAGCAGTGATCCTGGCAGTGTAGTAATGCAGCGTTAACCACGTCAGAATAAATGGCCAACGAGAGGTTCCCCAACAAATGCTGACGGATCCTCCATGTCAATCCATCGGTGAACTTCTGGATCTTCTTCTCCTCTGTCGGTATCTCATCCAGAACAATATTCAGTAGATTAGTGAATTCGGCCTCATACTCGGCCACAGTCCTTCCCTCCTGTCTAAGGTTCATCAACTTCTTCCTCATTTCCGTGTGAACAGTTGACGGAAAATATTTGCGGTCGAACCGCACCCAGAACTCCTGTATCGTGAGAGTATCTCTCTCCTCTGCGGTGGTAATAGACTCCCACCACTCCAATGCAGATCCCACTAGCTTGAAAGTATCTAGTATCTGCCTCTGAACATCGGTGCACTCATACATCCTCAAGTGCCTCTGAATATCTTTCCTCCACTGACTAGATACCACAACATCGGAGCTACCTGCGAACTCCGGAGGGTGTGCTTTCTGAAAAGCATCACGAACACGTTCCCAAGCAGACGGGAATGCATGTGCCTGAACTGGCGTGGCTACTGGCGCCTAGGGTGGTGCCTGTTGTACAACGACGAGAGCGGCATTTACCGCTTGGGCTACAATGGCTGCAACCTCAGCGACATTCGTGGTGCCCTGTACTGGTGCTGGCTGTGGCTCTGGTTGTGCATCCCTAGGAACCCGTGGTGCACGTCGTGGAGGCATCTGAAATAAGAGTAAGGTCTATAAATTCGTAGTTATAAACCCAAAATAGCTGAAGAGCGAAGCATACACAAAAGAATACGACAGTCCTAAAATATAGGGCTCTACATCAAAGAAAGCTCAGCGGAAACATAATAAGCCGTACAGATCCTAAAGGACACTAGAACCTGATGCTCTGATACCACCTGTGACACCCCGACTAATTAAATACCGGGTAGCTACTCCTTTATTAAATCAATACAAAATGCCAAGTTGGTTCAGTTAATAGCATCACTGTCGAAAACATTTTAATGATTACTAACCACCTAGTATTTAAAAAGTAAGTTGCCAATTTTAAATTAAATCTGATTAATCGTGCGATAAAAGAAATGTAAGAGAATAACATCGCCATTCACAATGAAATCTCAATAAGGTAACCAACAAATAATAAAGAGTCTGGAGGAAATACTCCTCATAACAATCCGAATATGGAAATAAATAAAACAAGTCTGCATCCTGAATTAATTACAAACCAAAGTCTGAATAACTGAAATGTAAAATGTCTCTAAAGGAAATGGGCGACATGCCCTACAAATGATAAAACTGAATATGGAGTTAAGACTAGAAAGGAGACGTCTACTGTCAAGGCCCTGTAACTTCCACAACAGCTACAGCTCGTCACCTGAATGGAAATCCTATGCATGGTGTTCTTGTGGCTGGGCACCTAAAAAGGTTTTTACAAAAAGTAAATTTGAAAGCAAACGGGTCAGAGCCCGAAAGTGGAGAGTATTTTAAAAACAGTAAGTTCTTTAATAACATTAAAACAATGAATGCAAAATACATGTTAGGACGTGCACTCACATGAAATACTCACCTCTCGACTACTTGTGCACTCCTAACGTACCGTACCCATCTAAGGGACATTCATATCTAACTAAACTGTCATAAGTTCTACCCCTTTCTACTCGATTCCCATTATACATTCTAACGTTATCAATTAAATAGAGGGCTTTGCTTAAACTCGGATTCTCACTTATTAGCAATACAGTTTACTGGAGGTTATCCCCTTATTTATCTTCTCAAGGAGTTACTATCAATTATTCTCATAATTAAACATGACCAGTCTGTTCATTTAACCGTATATCATTCACATCATAAATATACAATACAAGCACCCTGAGACTAAGCTACGGTGCACACATACTCTGTTATCCATCCCGGTACATCACGTACATAAGGATCACGCATTCCGAATCTCTCAGGAATCGTTCTCAGATAACAACAATCACAATCAATGGAGGCGAACACAGTCACATCACATGGGTCACATACATACCTACGCTCCCACGATCAGCAGTCTTATTAACTTCCCAATAAGTCCTTCTCTGACCTATGTTCTCGAGGTACCAATCTAAATCCGGGCACACAAAGATTAGATGGCCCTAAGCGAACGTAAACCTCCCGTGATAGCAAGTATGGTAGGTATGTCATACACATAAAATCATATATATATACTAAGCATGAACACATCTTAGTAATTACCATAATTTATTAGTGGTATACTTCTCATTCTTATACCAACACACGTGTCCCCGGTTTATACGTTTATACATCATCCATTTTCCTCACGTCGTAATTAGTTACTCGCGTCCTAACCCACAAATATCAATCGGTCCAATTCACTATTTTATAATTTTTCTCCTCAATATATCCCAAATCTTCCAACTATACCAATTAGTTAACACGGAAAAGTTATCTCATCAATTAAACAAGGTTACGGGACACTGAAAATCAAATCAGGCCAAAAAGGCCAAACTGTCAACTCGTTAGAAGTCTCGTTCGAACGAGGCTTGTTCGAACGAGAGTTCGTTCGAACGAAGTGGACATCTAACGAGATCTCGTTCGAATGAACATCCCACTCGTTAGAAGGCAAACTGTCACCTCGTTAGAAGCTCGTTCGAACGACCAGGGCAGGTCTTCTAACGAGAAGCCAGTTTCGAGCCCAGAATTTTCCTATCTCGTTTTTCTCTATTTTCTTCACCTCTAATCCCATATAAAAATCGTCCCAACAGTATTTTAAGGTTTCTAATCCACACTAAACATTCGTATGTCATAACTTAACATTTATATAGGGTCAAATCTTCCTAAACATCATCTAATTATCATAACTCCCCAACTTTTCCCAAACCTTATGAACATGAACCCTAGAAATTTAAAGTCTTCAATTTCCATAAATAAATCCATTTTTGGAACATAAAAAGTAGTAATTCTTTTAGTTCAATCACCCAATAACAATTCTACATGCAAACCTATATCAAAATCTGAATTTATAACTCCAATCTCATGGGTTTTTATAAATCTTCCATTACAATGCGATTATATAATTTTCTAATCATGGAAGAAACATTCGCTTGAAATTAACGTTATTAAACCACTTGCCTCGGATTGTTCTCTGAATTTGCTGTTGAATTGATGATGGTTGGTCTCTCTCTTTCTCTCCCAATGTTGAAGGTTGAAGATGGAGGTTAAGGTTTTCTCTTTGGGAACTTTTCTAACTTCTTCCTCTAACTCCCGTTGCCCTCTAATCACTTAAGTGCTGGTAATGGGTTAGTGGGTTATTAAATTCCCTATTTTTAATTCCCAAAATTCGTTGGTCATAAATCCCAAAATTTCAAAATTACCAAAATGCCCTTTTAAGTTGCCGGTATGGCCCAATAATGCCCCGGGACCCAAACTAAACCCCCGACTAGTGTTTTTTGACTATTTCGACCCTTCCGGACACGTTGGCGCACTCAAAATGACCATAAGGTTGATAGAAATAAAATTCTCTTTTTAATTTAAACAATTATATTCCTGACGCGACTGTCACGCGCGTCCCAACAAAATTTCCCAAATTGCCGTATTTAAATCTCACGACAATTTCAATAGTTTCAATATTCATATAACATCATATGTATACGCATTATAATCAAATACCAACTCACATCTCGTTAGTATTTTATCCGGATTAATTCTCAATTAATTCCCATTTAATTTAATTAATCCCATAAATAAATATCCATAAAAGTACGGGGTGTTACATTCTCACACTTTTCTCACAACTAAAACACTTTTTCTACACACACACACACACTCACAAATAAGAGATCTCCCATTTGGATTTATGGGATAAACCCCACCCCTCGTTTTGTATGCGAACTACGTGGACTTTGATGCCTTTATAGACTACATAGGCGTCTCGGGATAAAACTCGAGACTCGAGTCCTTTTTTTTCACTTTTTCTCTCATTTTCTATCTTCTCTAAATCCATTTTTCTTATATTCTATACACTTGTTCTTAGTGACGTATTACTCCATATACGTTATCGTTCCATTATAACGATCAACGTAGGGGTAATCGCGTAAATCTTATCTTTCTAATTTTATTTTTATACCTTCCTACGGATGACTCGCTTTATCTCTTCCATGATACAAGTCGAGGATTTCTATCTCCACTATATATATACACATGCACACATATCACGGGAAAAAATAAAGGAAAATAGAAAATATCCATGAGAGATCGAAAGGGCGGAATGGGTGCCTAACAACTTCCCATTTCGTAACTTAGCCTCTGAACCCTTCTCGAATCATTTTGGTTTCGCATGCACCAGTATGTCTTTGGATGCCATCCTTCGGGATGGCTTCCCCTTTTTCTTTTGTCTGTTTTGAGTAAAATAGACCGGCGACTCTGAATCTCTCTACATTTTTACACCTCATCTCAAATGACGTCGGTCGAAGCGCTCCCTAGAGGGATGCGCTGGACCTGAGGATCCTTTCCTTTCGCGCGCCCGCCCGCACGGCGAGGATCGGGGATGACCACAGTGGTGACTCTATTGGGAACCTGTATGTTTTGAGGGATCGACTCTATTTGCATGGATGCTATATTTGTTTATATTCCCCCTATATCTACATGTTCCCCTTTTCTATGTGTATCCCATGCTTATGCTTCTGTTCACAAACTTGTAGAAAATTCTCCATGTACACTTCACACCATGTGCACCTAGGATCACATATATCTACATGTTGCACGCATCACCCATCCATACTTGGTTTACCTTTGGTACTTGTACTTTGCTCCCTGTTTGGCGTAATCAAGAAAGGCATTCTCATCATAAGATACTAATAAAGAGAATCATGCATGATTCCCACGACATCACCAAAGATCATTGCTATTGACAAAATTTTACCCAGTAACTGGAGGGTCACTGCGTGATGGGCGCTGGTCCGGTAGGTCGCAGTTAGCCTAAGCGATATGACTCTCACCTTCCATTGGCCAAGTACGTTAGACGTATATCGAACGGTTCCCCCGCATCGTACCGCTTGATCAAAGTCATGACAGGAGGTATATCGCAGGGAATTCGTTTACGTACGTCGAGAATATCGAATTCGCTCTCACACGTACCATCCCCACAAGGTATATAGTGAGGCAATTCACATACACTCAGGTATATCGAATGGCTTGTCCATACGTACCGATTACCCACAAGAGAAAGACGTATATCGTGGAAGTCACGCCAAAAGGGGAACCCATGCCGATTCACCCAACCAACTGCATACCCGCATATAGGTGTCAAACCTAGGACACGCACTTTGGATTGCCGGTTTTGACCCGAAACTCTGCCGAAATTCTGAGTCGGCCTGCCGCCCAAATTTTTACGCATTTTTAAAATGGGCCCCTGTTCGTGAGCCTGGTTACAAGTCCAACCGTAGCTTTGCATATATTAAAACCCCCACTTTTCCAGGCTCGAGTCCCGTCCGACATTGCATTTAGGAGAATTAAATACAAGTGAGAACATAATAATCATAATAATCATGTTGAGTTCCGTCCCCAAAAACATTTCTCCCTTCTTTATCAAAAATCCAAAAACATTTCTCCCTTCTTTATAAAAAATCCAAAATAGTTTCTTCCCCTTTTCTCAAAAGTAAATCCCATTCTACGCCTTCTCAGGTCAATCGCAAGCCCTTGGCCTGGATCCCTATTGGCTTCGATCTTCAGTCAAATCATCTCGGAATTTCGTTTATTCCTCTACTACTTTTTTCGAGTTCGGAATCCATCCACTTTCCATGGAGAATACAGATCAAGTACCAGTCATACAGTTGGATCTGACGGCAGTCTTAGCTCAGCTCGTATCTAAGATTGACTACCTCCAAACTGAGGTTCGGCAGATGCAACGAAACTAGGTTCCTATTCCTCAAGAGCCTGAGGCCCTATTCCCTCATGCTATTGGTCCGCCCAAGCCTATCTGGGTTCCCGAAGAAAATCAGAACGCTCCACGCGCCCCTCTGTCAATGGGCCGCCGCCAGCCCAACTTCCGATGCCAAATATTGCCCAGCCTATGGCTAACCTACCTATGGCCGTTGATCCAAAAGAGGAGGAGTTGAACAAAGTCAAAGAAGATCTTAAGATGCTCACCAAGAAGTTTGACCAAGTCAGGATCTCAGGGAATTACATGGACTACACCCACATGTCTCCTTATCCTAAAGCGAGGTTACCCGAGAAGTTCAAGATGCCAAACATCGAGAAGTTCAAAGGGAGTGGACCCCCGATTGTTCATCTTCGCAGTTATCATCCTTCCATGACTTTACTGGGGGCTTATGAAGAAGTGATGGCCCAATTTTTTCAGCAAACTTTGAAGGATATTGCCCTCCAATTGTTTTTGTCTCTCGAGGAATCCATAATCCGTAGCTGGGAGGATGTAGCCCGAGAATTCATGTCGTAGTACAAATATAACGAAGAGCTTGAGGTCACCCGTCGTGATTTAGAGCTGCTCAAACAGAACCCTGGGGAATTAGTCAGTAACTTCATAACATGTTGGAGGTAACAGGCAGCTACCATGACCAATCGGCCATCTGAGGAAGAACAGGTCAACATAGTGAAGAAGAACTTCTTGCCCTATGTCGGAGAGAGATGGGAGGATAATACTATCTCCACTTTCGAGCTCTCAGAGAGGCGAGGAGTTAATATCGAGGAAAGCCTTGTTAAAATAGAAGTTGAACCGAAGAAGGTGTCTGAACAGTTCACCCCTAGAAAGTATGAAAAGCCTTCCAGTGCTACAGTCTCAACCATCGACAACATCTCTCAACCAACCACATCATGGGCATAAGAAAGCCTCCCTGCCCCCATCCGAAGGGAATACACTGAGCTCCATGCTCCCCTCTCTAAAGTTTACCAAGCCTTATTAAGCCGAAACCTCATCAAACCCTTGGATCCCCGTCCTTTGCCAAATCCACTCCCAAGAAACTTCAAGGCCGACGCTCATTGCGCCTTTCACCAAACTACTGGCCATACCACCAACCAATGCTTTCACCTCCGAAACATAATCCAAGATCTCATTGACCGGGGTACCATCGCCCCACCAGCCAATCCTGAGCCAAACACTACTCACAACCCACTCCCAAATCATACCAATGCCATCTTCTTAGAAGAAATCCCAGATTTCGATCCCTCAACTCAAATCACACCCATATACTCTCCTAAACCTCTTCAAAGTTTCCCATATTTACTCCTACACCCTACTAGCCTCGCTGATCAGGCACTGTCATTCCTTACCAGAGCATGCATCGCTGTTCGTACCCATTCTGAAAATGGAAGTATGGAATTGTCAGAGGTATTAAACCAACTCGTAGAGTACGGGCTGAAATTGCCCTCACAGATGGTCATCGATTACCAAAGGTTCAGTACACTGTTCTTGGAAGCACAGAAATGGGCCCGAGATTTAGACTAGTGGGTTTTACCAACCGATGAGGTCGGCCTAGATGATGTTGTCCAGATTATGGCAGAATTATTCAGGCAAACCAACAACATTTGTAGTATCACCAGGTTACTTGACATTTTGAAGCTACAAGGGCGCTTAGTCCCTTCAACTATACATATCCCCACATAATGGGAAGACTTGTATGAAGAAGCCGTTGAAGTTGTGGAATGCATTGAATTTACATGGAAATATAAAATTGTTGCCACCGGATGGGGGGAAGAGTTCGAAGATTCGAGTGAAGAACAAGCTTCAGGAAGAACTGGCCCAGTAGCCGATATATGTGGGATGATATCATTTGAAGAACTCCTCGGAGAAATAAACAAGGTGGAAGAACAACCTGAGATTGACAAGGAAACGGGATTCATGTTCTTCCATTCTTCAGTAAATCACATGACCAGATCAGGGAGACATTACCAGGTTCCAAGCTCACTACCAGTAAATGATAAAGGGAAGGGCGTTGAAAACCTTCCTATGCCAGAGATGACCATCGAGGAGAGCAAGATCCTCGATCAACTGAAGAAAACTCAAGCTAACATCACTCTATGGGAGCTTTTTATGTCTTCCCAGCTGCACATAAATGCTTTAATCAAGCTACTCACTGGACCCACAGTTCCTCATTCTACCACACCAGAAGAGGCGGTAAATCAGGTCAGATCCTTGACCTCTACCCGGATGTTGTCATTTTCTGAAGAAAAAATCTCGAGAATTGGGTCGAATCACAATCATGCACTATACATCTCCGTCGAAGTTATGGGGAAGGCCGTGACACTCTTTTTTATCGATAACGGATTCACCTTGAATGTTTGCCCACTGAGAACCTTCAAGTGTTTAGGCCTGAAAGAAAGTGACCTCGCTCCAACCTCCTCCGCTGTACGTGCCTACGATAATACCCACCGGGAGGTGATGGGATCCATAAAACTTATAATAGGGGTTGGACCTATAAACCCTGTCATTGAATTCTAAGTCATAGACATCCCAGCTTATTTTAACCTGTTGCTCGGACGACCCTGGCTCCACAGTATCAAAGGTGTGTCTTCCTCACTCCATCAAAAATTGAAGTTCTTCACCGACGGGTGAGTCAGCACCGTTTTGGGCGACGACGAAAATGTCGAGGGTGCAAGCACCAACAGTTCAATCCTTGAGATACAGCACGGATCAAATGATATGCTCCTATCAGGATTTCGAGTTGAACCACTTCTACTCCCAATAGGGGACGGTTTCAAAGAAAGGGTTTGTTCAGAATATGACCCTCATGGCAATGTCAATGTGATTCAAATGTTCAGAAACATGCACTTCATGCCCAGACTGGGGCTAGGGCAAAGGCAACAAGGGATACTTGAGCCCATCGAACTGAAGAAAACTTTCCCTCCTTGTGGCTTGGGGTATCAACCATCAGAACAAGAACTCATAATGATCCACCAGTCTCAACCAAAGAGAAGATTAGACTGCATTCCAACTATCCCAGGAGACTCCTTGAATAGACGATTCATCAAAGAAGGCGAAGACTTCCCCTTTTGCGATTTTTCAGAACAATGGTATGGCCACACAGACAAGAAGATGCAGCCTGGAATGGAGATCTTTTTCCAAGATAGCTAGCCATGGGCCAAAAGTTTCCAACACCGAGTACAATCGTCATAAAAAATACCTAAGAGACTGAGGAAAGTGATTCCGAAGATTCCTTCAACTTGCAGACACTAGGGCTGGCACTCTGCATGGTCCATTTAGGCACTACATCAATGGATCCATCCCATCTGATTAAAGCTGCTAATAGACCCCTCCTCAACTGGCATGCTGTGCCAGTTCTACCTCTTGAAATCTCCACTAACCCCAATATTTACCCTATTTCTTCTACTATTGTCTATCCTTGTTCAAATGTAATCGAGACCTCTTTTGATAAGGTTCTCAATGCTGTTTTTTCTATCAATGAAATAAACGAAAATTTTGAGTATCTTGTTGTGCCTTACATTAATTGTTTGGATTCTAATCGAACTTTTGATGATGATGATTTTGTAAATGAATAATTCTTAACTGATCTAAATAAGGTTAATAATAAACAACATAACCGCGTTCAAGTTAATAAAGAAGAGACTGTTGTTATTAATCTCGGTTCTAGTAGCTAACTACGCGAGATTAGGATAGGGGCCACCCTTGATGAGCATGAGCGCACATAACTCGAAGAATTGTTAAAGGAATTCTTGGATGTCTTCGCATGGTCCTATGATGATATGCCCGACATTGATCCTGAAATAGCTCAGCATGAGATCCCCACTCTCCCAGATTACAAGCCGGTTAAATAAAAATTAAGAAAGCTCTGCACCGAATTGTCGCTCAAGGTCAAAGAAGAGGTGGTCAAGCAATTGAACGTGGGCTTCATTCGTGTGATCGAATATCCCACATGGCTAGCCAATATAGTACCCGTGCCGAAACCAAGAGGGAAGGTTCGAATGTGTGTAGACTACCGAGATTTAAACAAAGCTTATCCAAAGGATGATTATTCGCTACCCAATATCGACATAATCGTGGAAAACACAGCCAGTCATACTCTCAAGTCATTCGTCAACGGGTTTTTCGGATACAACCAAATCAAGATGCACCCAGACCACCAAGAAAAAACCGCATTCATCACCCCATGGGGAACCTTTTGCTACACCGTTATGCCATTTGGTCTCAAGAATGCTGGGGCTACCTACCAAAGGGCTGCCACAACCATCCTGCATGATCTGATTCATAAAGAAGTTGAGGTTTATGTGGATGATATGATTATCAAGTCCAAAACTAGAGAAGGTCAAGCTCTCGCTCTCCGTAAGTTCTTCGAACGACTGCGACGGTATCAGATGAGACTCAATCCACAGAAATGTGTCTTCGGCATTACAAAGGAAAAACTCTTGGGATTCATGGTCAGTGAGAGGGGGATAGAAGCCGATCCCTCAAAGCTGAAGGCCATACTTGAGATGCCACCGCCCCAAACGGAGAAAGAAGTCCGAGGTTTTCTTGGGAAATTATAATAAATCAGCCGGTTCATCATCCATCTAACCTCCATCTGCGGACCGATATTCAAGTTCCTCCGAAAGGATTCAACTAAGGTTTGGAACAAGGCCTGCCAAGAGGCTTTTGACCAAATCAAATAATATCTGACCCAACCTCCGGTGCTCATGCCACCACAACCTGGTTTCCCTTTGCTCTTATACCTAACCATAACCGACATTGCAGTTGGGGCTTTGCTAACCCAATACCTTGAAGACTCCCGTAAAGAAAGAGCCATCTATTATACCAGTCGTAAATTGGCCGGGTACGAGGTTAACTACATTGCTTTGGAAAAGGCGTGTGCCTCACTTGTCCGGGTCACCCAAAAGTTACGACACTACATGCTCGCCTTCCCCATCAAACTTGTATCCCGAATAGATCCCATCAAATACCTGCTTGAGAAACCTACCTTATCCAGTCGAATGGCCCGATGGTTGATGCTCCTAACCGAGTTCGATATCGTATATGTCACGTAGAAATCCATTAAAGGAATAGCCATCTCTGACTACCTCGCTGATTACCCCGTAGAAGAAGCGGATGTCTGGATCTCCAAATTCCCTAATGAAAATATCCTCTGCACCGCTCAAGACAACCTTCGATGGTAAATGTTTTTCGATGGTGTTGCCAACAAAAAGGGATATGGCATTGGGATACTTCTGATCTCCCCTGATGACTCGCACACTCCCATCGCCATCAAATTGGATTTCCCTTTCACCAATAAAATGACGGAATACGAGGCATGCACAGTATGCCTCAAAGTTGCTCTCAAAAAAGGTATTGAATACCTTGATGTCTACGGGGATTTTGCCCTCATCATCTGTCAAGTGCTCAGAAAGTGGAAAGTCAAGGACAAAAAGCTCCAACCCTTCCATGCCCACTTTAAAGAGTTAGCCTCCCAATTCCGAGATATCACCTTCCATTACCTACCTCGAGCAAAGAATAACCTAGCCGATGCTCTCGCTACCCTGTCCTCCATGGTCGACATGCCCGAAGGAATAACAATGACCCCCTTCCTAGTTCAAAAATAAGATAAACCAACCCACTGCTACCATATTGAGCTTGTCTCTACCGAAGACCCTGAACTAGCCGATTGCTGGTACTATGATATCTGGTGCCTCCTCAAACATGGTAGGTATCCCGAGGGGTCCAACAAGAAAGACCGATCGACCCTCCGAATATTGGCCGCCCAGTACATCATCTGTCATAAAGCTCTACTCAAGAGGAACCTCTATGGAACTCATCTACACTGTATCGCAGGGGCTGAGATTGAAAAGATAATACAGAAGATCCACAGTGGGGAATGCGGGCCCCATATGAACAGTCACATGCTTGCCAAGAAGATCATCCGATAGGGCTACTAGTGAACCACCATGGCCCAAGATTGCACCGCCTATGTCCGGAGATGCCTCAAATGCCAACAGTTCTCCAATCTTCAACACCTGCCTCCGCGAGAATTATACAACATGACCTCTCCCTGGCCGCTCTCTACCTGGGGCGTCGACATCATAGGGAAGGTTACACCAAAGGCTTCAAATGGACATGAATTCATCCTAGTTGGCATTGATTACTTCACCAAATGAGTCTAAGCTGAGTCATACGCAGTATTGAACGCCAAGAAAGTGGCAAAATTCCTCAAGAAAATTATCATCTGCCGATATGGGGTCCCGAACCAATTAGTGTCAGATAAAGGGTTGCACTTCGAAGCAGAAGTCACAGAAGTAGTCGACGAGTACGGGATTCAGAGACACAAATCTTCTCCCTACCGACCTCAGACCAATGGTGCAGTTGAGGCTTCCAATAAGAACCTCAAAGCCATCATCAACAAGATGACCGAAAGCTGTAGGTATTGGGCCGACCGAATCCCGTACGCCCTCTGGGGCTATCGAACATCAATCCGAACCTCTACTGGGGCTACCCCTTACTCTCTGGTCTACGGTATGGAAGCGGTCCTACCCGTGGAGCTGGACCTCGCTACGCGTCATGCTCGAAAGCAAAGTTAATTAAGAAGACTGGTGCCAAAGCCGTCTCGATGAGCAGACCCTCCTAGATGAAAGGAGATTGAAAGCTCTTTACCACATACATGGGTTTTATCATCGAATAGCGTGATCATTCAATAAGAGAGTCAAGGACCGCGGTGTCCGGGAAGGATATTTAGCTCTCAAGGAGATAGTAGAACCCATCTGGGACCCCAGATGGAAATTCAAGCCCAATTGGAGCGGCCCCTACATAGTGAAGAAAATCTTATCCGGCGGTGCCGCCATGCTCACTGACCTAGATGGGGAAGAGATGGCTCGTCCAGTCAACCTGGATCGTCTCAAGAAATTCTATCCCTAGTTGGAAATCTCAGTGCGCTACGACTCTTCTCATCTCCCTTCTATTCTTAAAAAAAAAATCTATTCATTTCCCTCTACCCAGAACTACGTGGGCTTGATCCTCTGCAAAAAACCATTTTTCAAGAAAAATAAAAAGATTTCAAAACCCCAGAGGTACGTAGGCAGCTCATACATCTTACAGGAGCACGACCCTTTCTTTTTCACAAAATACTATTCTTTTCTTATCTCCGAGAATGGCAGTTCATTCTAACAAATTCTTGAACAAAAGGATTATGTATGCCTTAGCGATCGGCATAGATAATTCAAAATTACAAAATTCATCGAAAGGCACAGCTGGATGATCAGAAACTTGCTTATTTCATTAATAAGAAATTACAGCACGGATTACATAAGAAAAGGAACGGATAACTACCTTCCCCCTACTGCCATAAAAAGCTAAATCACCCCCATCTATTCCCTATTACACAAATAAACTCTCCAAGAGCCCTACCCACAGCTACCAGAGGAGCCTGTACCCTCATCATCTACATCTTGGGGCCCCCAAATTTCCCTGCCTGAATGGAGTGACGTAAACACTCCATGGACCGATGAGCCTGAACCAGTTTCGAAAAAACCACAAAACCCCCTTCCGTGATGTTAAATAAAACAAACCACCTTTGTCCAGTCTCCACTGCCAACATCTTGCTGACTAATCTCCTCCATAACCACTTTATATAATCCCCAGGGACATGCCAAACTCTCCCGACAGACTGAGAGGGAGGGGTCGACGGACGCCGATTCTCCCACAGAGATCCAAGCAGCAAACGCAGGCGCTCGGTCAAATCTTCTAACGGAAAGAAATTTGAGATCTGAGGTGGCACGACCTGTGCCCAGCTAAATTGGCGTAGAAGCCGCCAAGGGAAATAAAAAGAGGTTTGTCTGAGACCAACCAGCCACACATATGAGTACTCTCCGAGCTCCAGAACAGGCTGCAACTACCCCCACCAAGGCACTGACCAATACAGATTCCGACCCCCATGCTCCACAAACCAATTCTCCCAGCTTGAAATATCCAGGCCAACGCGGATAAAATAACGCGAAAAGAAGTTGGGTATGGCCAACAAAGGATATTCTGGAGGAGTCGCCAAGCAGAGTCTTTCAGATAACCACATGAACAGCATCACGGGGCTACCCCTCAGAAAGTTAGAACGACCTTCTCTCCAGGCATCCAGGCCATTCAGGGTCTCCGCCAGTATCACTACCGCAGGATTGCGATGGTATGACATCCATGAAGTAACGGCTGCAAGTTGCGGGTCCACCAGCATTTCCCCAGTCACCAACAGCAATTTTGAAACCCGGCCCAAAGCAACGGCTCCGACATAGCCAGCATCACCTACTTCCCGTAAATGCACGGACTGCAGCACCGCCGAGAGGGAGATCATTCCTCCAGTAACCAATGATCCTGCTGCCGAAGGCGAAATATCAAGAAGCCCGGCCAACAAACCCCTGGGAGAACGGGAAAATTTGGGTAAATCCGCAACAACACTGGGATTTACACCCAGCATGGCAGAAAACTCCTCGTAGGTAGGATAAACTTCACCTAACCCAAAGCGGAATACATGGTCTTAGGGGTACAAGAATTGTACCGCCGCTATCAGCATGTTCCACTTAATAGGCCGATTGAGCCACAAGGAGACTCGACGCATGTTGAAAGCATCATAGTCGACATTATAAGAGCATATTGCTTCCAAGGATTCGAGGTAGTTAGCAAACTCAATGCTACCAGGGAGAGCCAGAGATAGTAGGCAAGTAAGTAAGAATGCGAAGGTGTGATGAAAACACTCCACCCTTACCCCTTTTTATACTTGAGAGCCCTCACAAAAGACATAATCCCTGCAGAAATCATAGGGAATCCTACCCCACAAGGTACCAAAAGGCTGAAGAGGGTACCATTCAAATCTTTGTATTGATGGGACTTGACTGAACTACCAATAGGCAGGACAGGGTGCTTGCCGATCGGCAACCCAACATTTTTAAAAATTTCCCTTTTTTCCTCTTATGTCAAATCAGAAAACTCAATAAAAATAAATTGATATTCTCAACAGAATTTCAAAATTCCTTTTCCTCCTTATTTAGTTTCCCCTTTTAATTAAAAACTTTACTTCAAAAATTCCAAAAATACTCATTTTTATGGTCTCAGCAGCAAAGTAAAAAGCGCATGTGCATGCATCCATTCATCATTAATAAAAGATAATCAAAAAACTCTATTGCATTTGCATCTATCTATTTTCTGTGTTACATCATCTTTGCAGGAAATAAAAAGAAAAAGAAAAAAATAGCGGGACTCAGCCCGAACCCACATTATCTCTCTCCTTTTCTCTCTAAGAGATTCCACCCCTGCGACGTGCTCTCTTTCCCCTACGACGAGATGACGCACCGCCACTACCCGAGCCAGAGTCCTCTCCGGACGAAGAAGATGAAACCAAGCAAGAAGGAACAGGAACCGCATCCCAAATATGGGCAGTCGCTGAGGATATCCAATCTCTGATGTCTTTTAGCCAAGTGGCCGACACTCGAACTTGCTGCAAGGAAAAGCAAAATCAGTATCAAAGCAGAGATGACCAAAACAGGAAAGAAAGAGAAGAATAGAAAGGTATATCGTAGTTCGAAGGACCTCCTCTATCAAACCCAACTCCTCCGGATTCATCGCATGAGGACGATGCAGCATAGGCCCCATCCCTCCATCAGCCCGCCGAATGTTGTACGAAGGGGTATGCAATCCCACGAAAGGAACCTCTGAAGTAGCCGTCGCCGCAGATGTCGTCGGATCGCCGCCACTATAGAAAGATCCCACCACCCGATTCGAACCCGCAAGAAGGAAATGAAGGGCATCATATATGCTGGGCACCATCAACCAGCTCGTCACAAAGTCCATATAGTCATATGGCGCAATCGTATCGGTGTATAACAAGTAAGACTCGCCGATCATTATCGCGATCCTCGCATCCTGCGACAGCAGTCGCTACGGCCTGATAGATGTAGGAGGCTGCGCAGGTGGCACCATCACTTCCTCCTCAAAAATCTGGCGAACCACCCTCTCCCCGAGATACCAAGAATGGCCGAACTCATACGCCAATAAATGCCTCATCTGTGCGTTCACCCCGGTCATCCCCACATCCTGAATGGCTGTCCCCCAGGGATAAAAGGTCACCTAAAAATCTCCAAGAGGCATAAATCAATACAAGATCAGAAGGTGTAAAAACCAAGATTGAAATGGAAAGAGTCTTACCCATGCCACTGGTCGGGTCATTCAAGACCTGATGCACCGCCTCCAGAGAGAGAGATCCCTTCGACTGCCGATTGCCCTTACGCCATCGATACAATCGGCAAAAGTCCCCAACAGTGTCTTCCTTCAGAGAGATCAGTGGGGTATTGCACCCAATCACCTTATAAAGCCACGTCTGTCAAAGATATGAATTCACAAACAAAAAGAGACACATAAGGAAATTGCGAATGCATGAAAGGAAAATGCGAATTCATGAAAAGAAATGTGCAAATTGAAGAATACCTCAAGAAGGTACGTGGCTCCCGTAAAGGTCTGCTGGCAGCACCGGCTGAATGCATCCAGAGAAGAGTAAAGGGTCGCCAAAGTCAGACTCCCCCAGTCATAGAAAGGGATGTTCGAAAACATCCTCAGGTACGACAAGAACCACAAATGGACGACGTCGCCGCTCGACGCCACCATGAAATCTTCCAACACCATCAAAAAATAACCGGTCCATATGCCTCAATTATCCTACCCAACAGAACACCCTTTAATAGGGATAGCCAAATAGAATCCCCAGAAACTATCCTCGCTACATCACCAAGTGCGCACGCACTGCCTCCGGTCTCACCCGCAAAGAGCGATCCACCTCTATCTGCTCTCCATGACAATCCAACCCCAATAGCTGTTGCACGTCTATGGGAGTCACAGTCATCTCCCCAAAGATGAAATGGAAGGTGTGGGTAGCATCCCACCACCTCTCCCCCAAAGCGCATAGGACCGTTGTCGAACGAGGCGTCTCATCCGGTACAGATGTCAACCTCCCAAAACTCCCTGATGATACCACCCAACGCACCACAGGTGGGAGATGCTCCTAAACATCCCCGAGCCCCGTCGTCCCACGGGCGCGCATGTTCTTCAAAGAAATATCAGACTGGCAAAAAGGAAAAATTTCGTCAAAAGTCAAGAAAGAAAGAAAAATCACCAAAAATAAAGGAATGCCAAAGGTCAGGTTACTTACATAATCGCCAGGTGTCACTCTCAAAGAGTGATGACGCGACGGCTCCCGCAGCAAAGTCCACTAATCCGCAACAGGATCAAACGCATCAAAGGAGTTCTCACTCCCCAAAGCAAGAGGCGCCCTGGCCCTCCACTCCACATTCGCCCAGCCATCAACGGTCAACCACTCCCTGTGGACTGCAGTGCTCACAAAAGCGGCCATTTCTTGAAGATCGGAATGCTCGAACGATTTGCAGAGGAATCGCAGAAAGAGAGAGAAAAAAACCTGTGAAAAAAATGAAGGAATTCACCCCCTTTATATAGGATTCTAAGCACCATGCCTATCGGCACTTCCCCCCACTATACCGATAGGCACTGACTCCTTACCTTCCCGAGGTAGCCCAAACGTCTGTGCCACTGCCGAATGGCACCCTCATACCCTGCCGACCGGTACCCCCTTAAAATTTCGTACAGAAATTCCCAGAAAATATCAGAAAGCCCCGAAAAATCCTCAAAAAATTCCTAAAAAACCCAGGAAGGCTTTAGAGCCTTTTCACCAGGAAAATCTCGCATTTCCTCAAGCGGAACCCCTCTTTCCCATCAAAATCCTCAAAAACCAAGTGAATTTCCTCCCGGTAAAGCCACAGAGGATCTTTAAGGATCGCCTAATCACTTCCCCAGCGGAGTTTTTACAGCACCAAAATTGATTGTTCCCCCCTGCAAGGCCTCCTAAAGAAACAAAAGCTTCCCCAGCTATCAGCTCCCCAGCTCAGATCAAAATCACAAAGCACTTTCTCCAGCAGAATAAAAATCCAATCTTCATGCACTCTTTAGGTCAGAATTGACCTCGGTCTTGGATTGTTACCCGAGTTAGGTCAGAATTGACCTCTGTCCTCGGTCGTCACCACTCTTAGGTCAGAATTGACCTCGGTCTTGGATTATCACCTGAGTTAGGTCAGAGTTGACCTTGGTCCTCGGTCGTCACCACTCTGAGGTTAAAATTAACCTCGGTCTTGGATCGTCACCCGAGTTAGGTTAGAATTGACCTCAATCCTCGGTCGTCACCACTCTTAGATCAGAATTGACCTCAGTCTTGGATCGTCACCTGAGTTAGGTCAGAATTAACCTCGGTCCTCGGTCGTCACCACTCTTTAGGTCACAATTGACCTCGATCTTGGATCGTCACCTGAGTTAGGTCAGAAATGACCTCGGTCCTCGGTCGTCACCACTCTTTAGGTCAGAATTGACCTTGGTCTTAGATCATCACCTGAGTTAGGTCAAAAATGACCTCGGTCCTCACCACTCTTAGGTCAGAATTAACCTCGGTCCTCGGTCGTGCGATCTTGATCATCCATAGTCATGCGATCTTGATCACAATTTATACCACAATTTATAGGCAGGGAGAGGCCCATAATCTCAATAGTCATGCGATCTTGATCATCCATCATTGTTAGATCAAGATTTTCCTTAATTTATTTTTTTAGTCAATAATTGGTTAATTTAGTAACCAAAAACGTTTTTTACTCTTGGGTACAGTAGAGTGGCCTTTTGTTTATCAAATATGACTTGTTTTGTAATTAATAATGAACCAATTAATAGACTTATGAATTATTTAATAATTTTAACAATTCAAACACATGTGATCCTTTTTATAGGGTACATTTGGCATGTTAAATGTGGCAAATGGTGGTTATGCCCACCATTTTATGTGTTTGATAGATCTTATTTTTCATGAAATTTTTTGCATGATACTCATGTTCACATAAATATTTTGTCATCCTTTTAGCAAATTTGTTTATCTATATAGGTTAAAAAAAATCACAAATCTGACATTCCTTTGAAAATTGATTTTTTTTTGCAAAATTATTTTTTTGTTAAAACTTTTTATTTCCATAATTTTTTTTAAAATGATTATATATTTTTTGTTAAAACTGTTTTTTTAAGCTAAAAGTTGTTTTTTTATAAAAATTTTTTTTTGGCTAAAAAACTATATTTTATTAAAAAAAATATTTGTTTTTCATTAAAAACTTTTTTTCCCGCTAAAAATGTTTCACTTTGTATAAGAAACTGTTTTTTGTGTTAAAATTGTACTTTAGAAAATAAAATAAAAAACTTGTTTTCGCTAAAAGCTATTTTTAGGGCTATTAATAGGGTCGGGTGAGTCAGGCTTTGTATGTTTAAGCTCGACTCACAATTATTTCAAGCTTCGGATTGGGAGGACATTGGCTCAAACTCCGCTCATACTTGATAGCGGGCTTCGAGCCTTATTCAGGCCTACCCGAATAAAAAAAAATTGTTGTTGCGCCATGAAAGATTTATGACATGCGTTTTATAAATAATACCTAAAAGAAATAAAATTTACATATTTATTTGGAAGAAGAGTCGAAATTAAAGGATTATTCTACAACTTGAACTCAAAATGATGATTTATTTATTGTTCTCAAACCCAATATGCGTACTAAAAATGGTGTCATTGCAATAATTAAAATAAATTTATTCTAAAAAGGTTAAAAAGAATATTGTAATATCTTAGCATGTACTTGAATTTAACTATTTAGTTTAAAAACTAAACACGTTTTCATAAATTACTAATATTCTTTGTTTTTATCAAGTTAAAATGTAATATACATATATATATATATATATATATATATATATATATATATTAATAAAAAATAATATAATAATATATGTATACATGCATGATATTGCAATAATTAAAATAAAGTTATTCTAAAAAGGTTAAAAAGAATATTGCATTGTCTTAGCATGTACCTGAATATGACTATTTAGTTTAAAAACTAAGCACGTTTTCATAAATTACTAATAACCTTTGTTTTTATCAAGTTAAAATGTAATATATATATATATATATATATATATATATATATATATATACACTTCTGTTCTTATGAGGACTAATCCGCATTTTAAGAATACGGACCGGACATGTATCACCTGGCGGTGAGCCCAAAAAGAGAGAGAGTGTGCCTATAATTTAGCCGATAGTTTTTAGGCTCACCGCCAGGTGACACATGTCCGGTGCGCACTCTTAAAATGCGAAGTGGTCCGCACAAGAGCAATACTATATATGTAAATAAATAAATAAATTGAAAAAAATAAAAAATAAAATATATATTTTTTAAATATTAAGAAAAAATATTTTTTTTAAAATATTTAATAAAAAAGTAATATAATAATATATGTATGTATGCATGTATAACTTTAATGACAAATAAAAATATAACATATGCTTCCATATTATACTATATATATATATATATATATATATATATATATATATATATATATATATATATATATATATATATATATATATATATATATATATATACTAGCGGATGTTCGTGCCGAGGGCACGACGATAAATTTGCCCCTGTGATAAAATCTAGCGCATAATAAGCTGTTTTTTAAAAAAAAAATAAAAAAAAAATTATTTAAAAAAAAATAAAAAAATAGTATATGTATGTATGCACGTTAAGCATGCATGATATTTTATGTCTTCTATGTACCCATGGAAGACATAAAATATCATGCATGTTACATAAAAGTATACCATATGCCTCCATATATATATATATATATATAATAAAATTATTTTTTTAAAAAAATAATTAAAAAATAATATAATAATATATGTATGTATGCATGTTTAACATGCATGACACATAAAAATATACCATATGCCTCCATATTATATAGATATTCTTACGTACTTGTATATTCTTATTCGGGTTCGGAGTGGCTCAATTTCAGCACGAATATAATTCGAGTTGAAAGTTTGCTCAATCTCAACCCTGCTCAAGCTCACTTACAGATTAGGCCATATTAATCGAGTTGAACAAGCAAGCTTTGGGCTTGCCCGTCCCAATTGACAGCCCAAATTCTTTGATGAAAAAGTGTTTTTCGTTAAAAACTGTTTTATTTTAAAAAAAAAATTAGCTTTTTTATTGTTAAAATCTGTTTTTCGTTATAAACTGTTTTATTTTTGCCAAATTTTTTTTTTATTATTAGAAACTGTTTTTTAAAACTATTTTCTAAAATTATTTTTTTTGTTACAAACTGTTTTTCTTGGAAAACTTATTTTTTCCGATTATAAATTGTTTTTATTATTAAAACTATTTTTAAGGACAATTTTTTTCGTTATAAGTTATTTTTTATTAAATTATATTTTTAGAAACTATTTTTCTAATAACTAATTTATGTTAAAAATTACTTTTTTGGTTAAAAACCATTTTTTATATATATGAGTTTGTTTACATTTGCCACTTTTATCAAACATCTCATTTTTACCAACTATCTCAAAAATTAAAGGATTTGCCATGAAATTTTTTGTAATACCATGGAAATATTTTTTCATGGAAAAATTTACCCACTTTTGAACCAAACTGACCCTAATTTCGCATGGAAAGTGGTGAAAAATGATTATTTGTACTTTTTTTCATTTCACACGCCCTTTTTTTAAACACGAAGATAAATGTTTAGATTATTTTAGAAATTAACAATAAGGACAAGCTAAAAATATTTTTTCAATAAGTCCATGTATATTAAATTTTTTAATTTAGATACAAAGTTACACTTATTAATGTTGACAGCGTTACAATTGCACTTTTATTTATACTAACAAGTATAATTGTATCTACATTAATAAGTGTAACTGTATCGCTTGAACTTATCATTAATTAATTAAAAAGTTTAATGGTTTAAGATACCAACAAGATTGTCGCTTAGACTGATCGTATATAAATAGACTTTCGAATGATTTATTAGCTAATACCCCTTTTTTTGGTTAATTTTAATATAGTCTTATTTCCACGGTCAACCATCATTTACGTCATATCGACTTTTTAAAAAAAAATTATATTAGTCCTATTTTTAAATATCTTAAATTGAAATGTCAATTATACCCATTATAAATCCTAACTCCTATTTCTTACCTATTACCAACAACAACGCACTATCACTTTCATTTCTCCATATCCGGCTCAGTCGATCTCTCTCTCTTTTTTCGATCTTGATATTTCGATTTTCGATTTGTTGTATATGTGTCTGTGAGTGAGTGTTTATATATATATGTGCGTGTGGGATTTGGTGTATATATGTTTATGATGGTGTGTCTATGTATATATTTGTGTCCGAGTGTGTGTATACATGTGTGCAATTTTATGTATGTATGTGTGTGAGTGTGTATATGTATATGTATATGTGTATTTTGCTGAGAGAGAGAAGCAAATGATTTGTTGGTCTATTGTGTATATAAAAGCATTCTGAGTAAATATTTGAAAATATTTACCTCACTCTCAAAGAATGAATATATACACCCTAAGTAGTAATTTACTAAGAACAAAAACATAGAGCAAGAAATAATAATAATAATGAGATGAATGATCATAAGAACATGTATGTTGTAAATGATAGTATTTGTGATAGTAAATATTTACACTAAAAGTAATATTTTACTTTGAGTTAGTTTTTGTAATGATATTAATAAATACTATCACAGTAAATATTTATTATGAGTTTATTTGTTCTTCGGTTGTTATATATCTCCTTTTTCTTATTAAAAAAATTTGTTGTAACCAACGGTAATTACTTTGTTTAGATACATGTTGTAAATTTTGTTTCACTTGTCTTTTCCATTTTATTCATTTTTTAATTGTGAAAGTAAATGTCAGCGCTTGTAGTAAATATTTATAGTAACTCTTCTTCTTCTTCTTCTTCTTCTTAAGCTATCTAGTAAATATAACCGAGGTGGAGATAGTGGGAGCGGTGATGGACGGGTTGTGATGGTTATAAGAAAAATTATGGTTACTGTATAGCGGTAGTGGTGGTGGATCTAACAGTTGTGGTGGTGACGGATCTGGTGGTGGTGGAACTGGAGACGGTAACAGGTGGTGGTGGTGGCAGTGGCAATGTTGATCAATAATTTAGGGTTTAGTATTTTGTAAATGTTAGGTGCATTTTTGTCGTGTGCTTTTATTAATTTACGCTAATAAGACTTGTATAGGGAGGTCCAAGTCCAAGATTGATCAGCGAGACTGAAGCTACTCGAAGGACCTTCCACAAAGATCAAGCCCATTCGAAGAATGATTTATTTTTACTAAGAATTATGATGCACTTGTATTTGACTTTCCTTGTAATTATCAAATGTACTTTGTAATATCTATGAGGTTGATCGATACTCTCGAGGACCATGTTTGGCAAGGCATGGGAGAGCTCACATGATCTATCTAACAACTTCATCGTGGGAACGTCACAGGGATTTAGTTTGGAGGATTGGGAGCAAGACAACGTTAGGCAAGCGATACCCAACCACTGTTGGACACTTAGGCAAAACCTTGGTTCGTACAAAGCACAATCTAATAAATGCCTGAGTTACCATATCACGGGGAACCTCCTCGAGGGGACTTAGACCAAACAGTTATCCAAAGATAGTTTTTTTATTCTTCATATACAGTTCATAAGTTGCTCGAGCCATCATTAACCGAGCAACCTCCTTTCGATAAATCACTTTTTTGATTGATGTGACAACACATCCTTTACAAGTTACTGTTTATCAACCCTATGACGTCATAACATCTGACATTTAGGCGCTTTAGAAAAAAGCACTCAAGTGAGTTCATTCCTAGGATAATAAGCTCATTTAATGATCTTGTACCTCCCAGTCATCTTTGGAGGGACCTTTGGGCTGTCACATCCCGTCATAATTAATGCCACCATACTTCTGATAGGCTAAACAGTTTTCCTGCCAAAATTACAACATCTCATGCATTTAATGCACTATTTTAAGCATTAATAACATGGTACTTTTGCATTAATTATGGTTAGTCCACTTAATGCTATCCAGGTCACTCGAGTGACCTGACCCCCATATAAATACCCCAACAACATAGTTTACATAGATGGCAATTTGAACTTAGAATTGTTGTTAAGAATTCTCTAGACAAGAGTGTTTGCTATGAGATCATCATCGTGTGATTATTCCCTTTGCCTCCATTAACACAACTATTAAGCATTCACTTGAAACACCCCGCCTATTTTAATCACGGTTGATCAACCCTTTATCAAAATAATCAGGAATCTCATATGGTCCATTCTTATCATCACTGTCGAATTTTTTTTAATTACTAACCACCTATGTTAAAAATAAGCCGATGTCAAATTTATCGTTCATTATTATAACAACATGCGAAAATAAATTAAATTAATCAAACCTTCTACACAATAATAATTTGAATAATCACACGACAAATATATAAATAAATAAGACCGAATAAACCATTGGTTCTCAACATAATTAATCCAACTACAATATAAAGTAAAATAACTGAGTCTTTATAAACAGTTTGAGGGGAAACACGCCCAGATGAAATATTGAAAGAAATCTTATCTAGAATGAATGAGCTGAAGCGTCTAAAGCAACTCCTACGAGCCTCCACAAGTGCTGCAGTTAGGCATCCCTGGATAGAATCGTCACGCTTGGCGTCCCTGTGGTTGGACACCTAAAAGATTTTGAAAATATTTTGACACGGGTCAGAGCCCAAGAAAATAGTTTGAAAATATTTTGCAAGTGTTTAAATCAAAAATTAAATCAGTTATTTATTATACATGTAAATTCCTTGTACACTATCTTGAGATCCTCACCTCTCAGCTAATGTGCACGCCTAACATATCTTATCTAGCTATGCTACCCATCCCAACTAGATAACGTATCTTAATAACCTCGATAAGTCTAGTTCACTCGTATTACCCATACGACATGCTACCACAGTCTCAATAATTAACTTTTATCCACGTATTATTATTGAGTCAATTAATTAAGTTTCTCTACTTAAATTTAGATACACACAATCTATCAATTCTACTATCACACATAAGTAGATGTATTGAACTTGTATATATTTAACACATATATAATATATACAACTATAGCACCCCCAGAATGGCCCCTCGAGATGCTGGCATACTATGCTATCAAGTTCACGTACCTCGTGTACTAAATCAAGGACTATTGGTTTAACATGTCTCCTCGAACCCAAAATCAATTAACACACACTGGAAGCGAACATGGTTCTAAGCTTTTGGGATACGCACATACCTAAAGTATCCAAATGACACGCCGGTCCCACTAATACATGACACATAGTGAGCCACCCCAAGTTCCATGCTCTGGGGCACAAATCCATATCTTACTGGAATCGCTAAGGTGGGATCTCCCTTTGTGCGAAAACCTCCTTATAGCAGGCAGTGTAAGTATGTTCACACACATAATCAATCACATCCATTAGTATTCATACAACCTATATATGCATATTATTTATTAGGTATACCCACAACCCATTATATAAGTACGTACGTAGTATATATCTCTCACACACTCATCGTACAAACAACTACAATTATAACCTCTTATTATGTATTTCCAAGTATCGCTCACTACTCTAAGGGTCCTAGTTACCCCTTAATAAATATCAGTAACTAATTCACTCATACATTATTGGTATAAATCATAGGTTCACTTATCTCTTCGTGATCCATCCTATTCTTGCGAATTTGTAAATCTTCACATTTATCTAGATAGGTTATAGCCTTTAATCCACCCATTTTGGCTAAACCTAAACTATCTCATAGTGCCACTGAAATTCATTATGTACATCGCTATGGTTTAAGAATAAACCAAAATCCTCTACGTAATTTTTTTACAAATTCGGTGCATAAATAAAAAAAACTAGGCAAAACTGGCTAATCGAATCGATTTGATGAAGAGGCCGAATCAATTCTTTCTCTGAGCCGAATTGATTTGAAATGTCACAGGTCATTTTCTTCACTTAATAATTACGTTTTTCCACCATTATCATCCACAACTCTTCATGCAACCTACCCAAACTCCAATACAATTTATCCCAACATCAAATAAGAGTATGTAGGCACTTTTTAACGCAATTAATACATTAAACCCATACAATCTTACACAAAAATGGATTAAAACCAGATTTATACTAAAACCCTAGTTTATGTGTTCTTCATCCCAAATTAACCATTTATCCAGATTTCTCCCATAATTATTGTCGCATATAAACTCATTTCGTGTCCTCTATATATGTGGATTCATTCTACATGCAATCCTACCCCAAATCATTAGTCTTATTCATCAAAAATCCAGTAATATCATAAATTATCATTGAACCAAGAACCCTACACTACATAGGTATTATAACTCATTGGAAAATGCAAGATAAACACTTGCCTTATCAATAGAAGGTCTAATTTCATGTTGAATGTGATGAAAGTGTTCCTATTTTGCTTCCGATCACGATTTTTGGCAACTTTGTGGAGAGAAAAGGTGTTGCACCTCTAAGAACTCTCTTATCTTCCTCCCTTATGGCCTCCTTTCTCCCAATATTTTTGTAACCCTAGCCCCACACTCCCTTGGGCTGATATACTCCTTTAATATTTGGAGTTCTCTCTGCCACAAACTCCCGAATTAACGAAATGCCCTCTAGTGGTGCTGGTTTTGTCTAAAATCGCCCGAGGACCCAATCTATATGCCCGAGTATACTATTTCGACCCTTTTGGAATCAACCGTGACCTTAAAATCATCATTTGAGTCACTCTACAATAAAGTCCTATCCCGACCCTAATTAGTCTACACACGACTCCCGGTTAGGATATAATGTTGTCAAGTCACTATCATTTGCAAAGATGTAAATTATTTATTTACTATTCATTTAGTAATCTTATTACACAAATATTAACCACTATCTCTCTCGATTAATATTTTTAATTCACACAAAATAATTAGTTCAATTAAATTATGGGACACGTGTAATTTGAAAATGCCAGAATTAATTAAATATTAAATGCTCAGAAATACGGGGTGTTACATCACCGTTCCTTAAGTTTACTGCCTTGCCATTATTGCGCTAAGGGTGCTTATTCCTTATCTCTTCGACTAAGTGGTCTATGGGTCTCCTCCATTTATTACGCTTTTAGAGAATTTATGTTGTAAAAAGACTTCATTTAATACAAGTCTGAGTGTTGAATATCGTTTGTCTTTGACTCATATTTATTGTCAGTTCTCTATTGTTGTTTGGCACTAATCACAATCTTGATAAGGGGTTATGCCTCGCTTGATACTAATTATATTTTAAGAACCCACATCTTACATTTGACGATATTGCTGGGAGGTATTCTTATTTAAAAAATTATGGATTATAATGTTGCCAAGATCACAAATGTTGATATTTTACAACGTGAGGAGGAAGCAAACCTCATTGTCTTTTTGAAAATGGAAAGAATGGCACGAGCGTAACCAAATTCATCTGTTACAGGCATGGATGGCATGGAAGCCGAGATAGGACCAACTCAAATGGCAGGTTTAGTGAGTATATTTGCTGAGTTTATCAAAACTCCAGGCGCTCAGGCAGTATTAGGGGTCACTGGAGGACCAAGCCCTTTTACCACACTACTGTGGTGCTAGCATCTCCCATTGTCATAAGAGGAGTTGTTCTATCTTCTACCAACAATGCCGCTACTCCCATAACACCATCGGTCGTTTCCCCAAACATCGTTGGAGTAATCACGCAAGCAATAGGCGCCATTATAACAGCACCAACGACAATCGTTAACAGGGGAGGCATCACACCCGTCGCGCTACCAACGCCTACCATGGCAACTATAATGAAAACTAGCCCCCCTCCACCCAGCATGGAGGAAATGAAGAAAGAGTTGCTGAACTTGATAATGGACACTAAAGCTGGAGGAGAGGACTCCTCAGTTTACGATGACTTTCATACTCCATATCCAGAGGATTACATTAATGATCCCTATCTGGTAGGGTATGTTCCACTGATTTTTGAAAAGTACACAGGAAAAGGGGGGAACCCCAAAGAACATGTGAAAAGTTTCGTTGAGAGAGTTGGGTCCCACTGCAATGACAAGAAGCTGAGGTTGAGAGAGTTTTCAAAATCTCTAACTGGGAAAGCTTTTACTTGGTACTCACATTTGACGCTTGGGAGCAGGTATTCCTAGGAGGATTTGCACATGTTGTTTATGCAAAAAAATTTCTTGGTGGAGGATGAGTTTACCCTCACGCAGTTGTCTTGAGAAAATCAGAAGCCCGACTAGGATGTTGTAACCTACATCAGAAGATTTCGCGAGCACTCTCTAGATGTGAGAGAGGAAACGTAAGAAAGTAAACTTTTGCAAGTCTGCGCATAATAGTTGTTGCCCAAATATATGTGCCATCTCATCAATAAAACACGTGAGGGAACATTAATTTGGTGGTAAAACCTTTACCATCTCCACCCGCCTTAACAGGTTTATTGTTAAGTCCATTAGCAGGTCCGAGTAGGCAAGTATCCCTGAGGGTAAACTACATAGTTGATGGAGATATTGAACAGGAAGGTGGAGGCTAAGGAAGAAAGAATAGGGGTAACAAGAGAAGGTTTGTCGATAAATATGATCCTCCTGAGCTGCCTTGTACACTCGAACAGGCACTAAACACCTACGACCACATGGTCTGCGATAAGATGTGTAGTCCAGTTAATGAAAGTACGACACAGGCTTCTCGAAAGGATAAAAATAAACCAAAGTTTTGTGTATTACACAACAAGTTAGGCCACCCAACTGAATTATGTTTCTCGTTGTGAAGGTTGATCAACCACGACATCAAAAAATGGGGCATTTAATTACCTCAGACCAATGTAAACGATATCCCTTTGCCAAACCATGTAGCACACATGGATAGTGCCTTCGATGAGGAAGCTAAATAGTTGATGAGGGAGAAGTGATTTTTTAATGAAGACTTTGACAAATCCATGGAGTAATGCACGTTTGAGATGTCTTATTTGACACCGGGGGATGAGGTAGAAGACGAAGCAAATCCCATCGAAGATTTGAGCAGGCAGATGTAAGCTTGACCCCTAGATAAAGTGCATCACTGTTGCACGATCATAAAAATTTAGATGGTTCTTCAATCAGGTTGGCCTACCCGAGCACTCACGGTTGGAAGGTAACCGGGCCATCTTGGAGATGAACAAGAAAAATATGGCTCTAAACTTAAAGTGGAAAATGCCTATGGCTAAGCTGGTAAGATGGTACCTTTCAGAGGTGAAGTTTTTAGAAGGTGATAGATTGGTCAGGTATCCTCACAATAGACTACTCTATGTCACAGCTAACGTGAATGGTGGCATCTTTAAGCGTGTTTTGTTAGATGAGGGACCTTCCATCAATACCATGCCTAATGGGTACTTTTATGCATGCGGTTTATGTGAGAAGGATTATATAGAATCCATTGTCCATCTCAGGGTATGACAATCAATCCTCCAAGTTCATCGGATATGTTAATGTGGGGATCACCATAGGGAATATCACTTCCTACACTAAGTTACACATAATGGAGTAAAAAACCTCATATCAGTGTTTGGTAGGAAGGGTATGCATACATAATCATGGGCTGGTGCCTTTTACGTATTATCAATGTGCCAAGGTAAATGTCAAAGGCAAGGAGATAGTCATTTGAGCATCTAAAAAACTGTTCGCATGGGAGGAAGTTCACCTGGTAGATGTTGCCTTCTATATAGAGTTAGCCAAAGAAGATATTGTACTCATAAGGTACACTAGGGGAACTAGAGTTCCAAGCACTCTTGAGAGAGTATGCTCACTCGTGCCGACCAGGCACTAAGGCCCCTTAGTTTATTTAGACAGTCTCGTGATCGGATAACTCCCTGCATCAATCCGATTGTGCATCAAGTCCAGTGACAAAGTGTACTCAACAGGCTCTGAGTGAGAGAGTTAGAAGGAAATATCCATAAAAGATCGCACCAAGAAGAAACCCTCGCTAATGTACAAGAGTGGTTTTGCCTGATGGCAGGATCATCTACAAACTCTGAAGGTGTGAGCGAGTAGCTGAAAGCCTGGATGATGATGCTGACCCAGTGTATGAGTGTTTTATATTGGATAACTAGAGGTAGCGTCTGGTGATTGATAATTCCAATATCTAGGAGTTCGTAGAAGAAGTGGAAGAATACGGTTGGTTTCGAAATGGGCGAGATAATCTAAATAGAGTATTCGGGAGTAGTATTTGGGTTTCGGGAATTTTTGGACCAGTAGGGACTCATAATTGGGTAAACGAGTCATTTTTGGGTTTATAAGGGATAAACCTTTGTTCTCTCCTATAAAAGACATAAGAGAGGGGGAGAAGGAAAGAAAAGAGGGAAAAGAAAGATGAGAGGAAAAGAAGAGAGGAAAGAGAGAAGAAACGGAGATTCCGGCCAAACTCCGTGGGATTTGACTCGAGGTCGTTGGATTTTATCCACGAGGCAAGTGTTTATTTTCTTTATTTTATTTAGTGTATATATCTCATATTATAGTTGGTAAACTATATAATTTTGGGTTAGAACCCTTAAAATAAATTTGGGTAGTTTGTGTATGAGTTTACAAATTGGTGTAGTGTAAACTGTTAATGATTTCTAGTGTTAAATCCAAGATAATGGAGGGTAGAAATGAATTGAAATGGGGGAAATGGTAAAACTAAGGCTTTAAGGATTTTTGGGTTTAAATCTAAGAAATTGGTTTAATCCCCCAAATAATTGATGTGTTAGTTAGAAATCAATGTCTAGATGATTGTAGTGTTGTTGGTTGAGATTAGAAACCATAAGAATGGAGATTGGATTGATATATTAGGTGTTTGGAATTTGGGATTTCATCCAAAATGGGCATTGGACGACCTAACGGGTATGGCCAGTCGATCGCGCCCCTATGGACGGTCGACCGGGTAAGGGAAAAAGGGACTACTGATTTCGTAGCAAGGCAAAAATCTCAACCCGCGGTCGACCGGGGTTCAGGGGCCAACCGACCAACACTCTGTTTTCTACCCAAGAATTGGATTTTTATTCCTTTTCTCTTTGGGTTTAAAACTTGAAGGGCCTTCCTAATTATGGTATTATGGATGGTTGTGACCCAAAAGAAATTAAGGAGTAAATATTTGGGTTTCTAAATGTAGTGAAAGGGCCTCTAAACCAGTATTGTAGTAAGGTGTATCCTTTGGGTTAATGAAAGGTGAAATCCAAGGGTTTCCTAATTTAGGGGTGTTCGAGATGAGTAACACTTGGGAAATTATTTTGGTGGGTGATTATACATAAATATATTCCTATATGTTTGTAACGAAACCCTAGGATGGGAGAAGGATGGAAATTGAGGATAGGGGCTAAGATGCTTTAGCGATTACTCGATACGTCTATTGACGACGGATATTATAAGAGGCACGATATCTATGGGACTTGAATAAGTTTAGGGTGTACTTATTAATTATTATGAATTGGTAAATTCGGTGAGTATATAAATCCTTAATAGTGATTAAGGTACAAATTATATATATCAAGTGAGAGAATACTTTTTGATTTAGTATCGTAAGTGTGTGAATACTTGAATGTTATTACGAGTGGTAACATTTGGGGTTATTGGCTATCGCTATATGAGTTTGACAATTATAGCCATATGTATAAACTGAGAAGTGATATATACTATATATACGAGAGTTGTTATAGTATATACATATGATATATTTATAAATATATCTGTGTGTGAATGGTATATTTATGTGAAGCATACCCCCTCTAATGCTATCATGGGAAGTTGCGCGAAGTGGGTGAGGCCCCTGGCTTGAGGAGCAGGGAGCGTATAGTCCCCAGGTCATAGCGTCCATTTTATATTGTGTGATTTTTATTAGGGGTGAGACATGGTGGGTATGTTTCGTCTTATTTACGGGGAGGAACTATGACCGCTTCCCATACGTGGTGATTTGGTTTTTACCAAGTCGGTGTGAGAGTCCGACCGCTGGTACCCAAGATGGTATATGAGTAATTCCCTGGAAGATGATAGCATTGAGAGACTGCATCCTTGAGTTATAGCTCGGTGGGATGGTTATTATACTTGTTGTGTATAGTATATTGCCTGTATATGAGGACAAAACATCATATATCTTTAACTAGTGTAAAGAGAAAAATGAATAAGGATTTGTTCTCATTCTGGGAGATTTTATCCGGACTTAAATTGCGATTTGTATATTAAAGTGAGTATTATATGTATATATTTATATGAGTATATATATACGTTATGTACTGAGGGCCTAATGGATCTCGACGATCGACATTGCCAGGTAGTAGTGTATCAGGGGGGTTCCTTGTTTGGATTTCGCTTTGCGAGACACCCCACGCACGAACGTAGCGCAGCGTTGGGATTGGGAAGAAGTTTAACCCTCAGTGCTTGGGTTAAATAGGATTTTTAGGGATTGGGTGGAACGAGTTTAGTTAGGTAGGGTAGCTTAACTAGGTTATCTAAAAGGATGCGATAGGCGTGCACTATTAGAAGAGGGGTATCTCATGGGAGTGCGATACCAATTTAAATATGAGGTAAATCATATTTTAAGAATATAGCATTTATGCACTTGCAAAATATTTTCACAACTCGAGCTCTGACCCATTTATCTATTTTCCTCTATTTTGCTATATATGTATTTATATATAGGTGTCCAGACATAGGGACGCCTGGATGATGATTCCTTCGAGTCAGACGTGTGCAGCAGCAACTGTGGATGCATGTAGGTTTATTTTTAGACACTTATATTCTTGTGATCTAGATAGGATTCATTGTAGTAACACTTGGGACGAAAGCCCAATTGTATTCATTTATACTTTTTACCGCCTTTTAGTGCGACATTCGATTTGGTTGTATTATGTTTTGCCGAGCGTTCGGTTATTTTATTTCATTTCAGTTCTATTAATAAAAAAATGCGTGAATGTTTTAATTGAATAGTTTGATTAAAAAGATTAGTTAAATAAAATTTTGACGCCAGCCTAATAGGTTATTAGTAATTAATTTGGTTTTCGACAGTGATGCTAAGAATAAACCATATGAGACTCCTGTTTTAATTTGGTACAGGATTGATCGCCTGATATTTTATTAGGTGGGGTGTCACAACACAGTATGATCATCAGCCAGGATCGCAGTTGTCGATCCCATAATCCGCATAAAACCACAACTCCCACTAATATATTCTCCACGAACCAAAAGTGTGCCTATGGTATTTTCAAAATTAGCACACAAAGCATATATATATATATATATATATATATATATATATATATATATATATATATATATATATATATATATATATATATATATATATATATATATATGTGTGTGTGTGTGTAGGGAAAGGATCAAGTGAGGTCCCAATTTGAGGACCTTGAATGAGGTCCATTTTTTTAAAATAGTAAAAAAATATATTTTTGGGCTGATTTTTTTTATATGGGTTTTAAACATTTTAGTAGGACCATAAAAAAATAATCAGCTCAAAATGATTTTTTTTCCTATTTTAAAAAAATCGATCAAACTGTGTCAGTTTTTAACTTGTTTTTAAGCTCTTAAAACTGACAAAGTTTGACCGATTTTTTTAAAATAGTAAAAAAATCATTTTGAGTTGATTTTTTTATGGTCCTATTGAAATGTTTAAAAATCATTGAAAAAACATCAGCTCCAAAATATTTTTTTACTATTTCAAAAAAATGGACCTCATTCAGGGTACTCAAACCGAGGGACCTCACTTGATCCGCTCTCTATATGTATATATATGTGTGTGTGTGTGTATGTCAATTGTCCACTTATACAAATACAATGTATGCCTCCAATAATGTAAACAAATACATTAAAATCTTTTAAATGTACATAATGGATTACATGTTAACTTGAACTAATCTTAGTCCCATAATTATAATTTACACGAACAAAAGTAAACTTAGAATCCCTAGTGTGGGGAAATTATCCGATCACGCATAAGGAGTGACACGTGTTCGTTAGACCTTACATATCAATAGGGTGAGGATGGATTGAGGTCGATCAATAGAAATATTGAAATTAGATGCACCTGATCAAGTCACGATAGCTATATGAGGTCATAGTGTCCCACACGACTCGACCTTTTTCGGTTCTCTATAAATGTAACCCACACCCCTAGGAAAAAGGCATGTAATCTTTGTTGAGATGATCAATAAAGAAAGAGAAACACTCTGTGGACGTAGGCACAATGTCGAATCTTCTTATGTGATTGTGATTGTTTTTAACCTTGCTCGATTTTAATTATGTTTATTCTATAACACTGGGTTTCTACCACTTACAATTAGCATCATTTGGGGGAAGTGATTTCTTTTTCTCAGTTAAGAAAAGCTAACGAGCAACTATGTCTCATTCATATAGTCAGCGTTTGTCATCTCACGAGGGTCGTCAAAACGATAAAAATAGAACTGAAGCACCTAGAGTTAGGTATGGTATACATCCTAACATGAGTGCAATAATTCTAACTCGCGTTATCAGTCCCGGGAGGATCGAATTATGAAGAACAATAAACCTCCATAATCCAACCAAATCTCGCAGCTTGTAGATGTATATGAACGGAGACTCCGCCAACGGGAGGACAACACACTCCTCCAACAAGAGGAAAATGCTTGCCTACAATGTCACCTAAAAAGAATTAAGAAGGAGCTCCATGGGGACAAACAAAAATGCCACACCCATAACCCTAGCCCTCAAGCGAGCAAAACACGCAGCCGAGGAAAGAGTTCGTAAGTGCTCGCCGGATAGAAAAAACCATGAAGGCGATCTCTATAATGAGGACCTCTGAAATCTCATCTAATGAGAGATGGATGAACACCCTACCCATCAAGGGACCTGATCCACCAAGGAACTGGATAAAAGGGGCCATTATAAGTAAAATAAAGTCACCCTTATGGAGATCGATCAAATACTTTGGACCATCAAAGAAGCTCGGTGTCCCCCGATTTAAAATATATTATGGAAAAATTTATTCCATTAACCAGGTTTGCCAATATTGGCAACCCATAACCCCTTAGAGCAATAATTAGGCCATCGTGTGTCATATCTTCCCTTACAACTTGGGGGATATTGTGTAGAACTTGGTTTAAAGAGTTACCACGCAGATCGAATACTAATTTTAAGAAGCTTTCAAAGGCTTTCACTGCCAAATTTATCACCAGGAATTCTCATCCAAAAAGGATGAATTCACTCCTCACAATGAAGAAGAAACCCCGAGTTGTGTGAGTAATTTATGCAATACTAAGATACCTACAACGAAGTGGAGGATGTCTCGGAGAAAATGGTTGTGGCCACATTCAAGATCAACTTGACGAGCAGTTCCATGATTCATTAGCCCCTTACTAAGAAGGATAACAACACCATCGGCAACCTCATGTCAAGAATTTAAAAGTATGCTAAAGTGAAAAATATTGTAGTTATCACATAGCCAGATAATGGTTGGCCAAAGACGAGCAAAAATAATGCTCCTATGAAGGGGCTAACGGTAGAATGGAGGATCCAAGGGTGACGATAAGGCGAACCCTACTAAAGCACACCGTGCCATCAATAAAGTGTTTGAAGAATCGATCTACGCGATTTTAAATAAGATTAAATATTAGCCATATTTCAAGTGGTCGAGGAAACTGACAAGAGACCTATAGAAAATAAACACCACCCGAAGATGTTTCTATCACAAGAACCATGGGCAAAAGACATAAAACTACAAGGTACTTACGTTACACCAAGAGGATCTTGAACAGTAAGGTCATCTAAACTACTACCTAGAAAAAAAAAGGAAAAGCACCTTTGAAACACAACTATAACCCCGATAATGCCCTAGACTATTATGACATGGGACATGAGTTAGTGATTATCCATGGTTCCTCACATCCGAACCAAATTTAAGGTAATTCCTTGCGAACGGAGTTAAAGAAGGTTATTTTGGTCATCTAGGTTTTCTAGATTGACATAGCTAAGACTTCAGCCAATAAATGTCGAAAACTAGATGATGTTGACTATAATAAGCATTTCTTTTTTATCGAAGAAGATTTAGTCGAAGTGAGAAATCGTAGTAATCACTCTCAGAAAAGCCAACTGGGACGTGGACAAACTACTGTTGGACCAGGGACGCTCCTTTAATGTCATATATATTAAATTATTTAACAAGATCAACCTCAAGATGGAGTATCTTAACGAAGAGACCATTCCTTTGGTCAGCTTTGTTAGTAAGATGACCGTGCCCCTAGGGAAGATAGTACTCCCCTTGCGAACTGGAAATATCTCTAAATTAATCAAGTTCTTAAAAGTGGATATTAAATCTCCCTAATGCAATCCTAGGACGAGGATGGATTCATTTTATGAACGCTATCCCTTCCACCTATCACCAGAAACTCAAATGATTCACTGATATGGGGATAATGGAGATACGAGGAAACTAGGCTACTGCTTGTTAATGCTTTATCGTTGCCATCGGGCCTAAATAAAAAAAAGAAGGAAAAGGTGGTAATGAAAGAGGCAATCATGAAGGTAATTTCCCTTCCAAATAGTAGTTAAAATATGGGAGAACGGGAGTAGAAGTGCAAGGACATTTTTGTCCATTATCAATTATATGTCGCACGCCGTTACACCATTGAAGATATTCAAGCTTGCATCATCATCAATGGATCCGAATATCAAATGAATCAAGGAATCAATTTTCTAGACAGCCGGACCAGTCCGCTTGTTTTAAAATGGAACCGGTCCACCCCGGACCGATCCGCCCCTTTTAGAAAGAGAACCGGTCCGCCCCTTCGGATCGATCTGCCTTAATTCGGACTGATTCGCTTTGCTCGGAATCCAGTAGACCCCGGATCGAATGAAAATCGAAGAGACCACTTTAAAAAAATAACCGATTTGACCTCGGACCGATCCGCCTCAGATTTGGACTGGTTCTCCTGGGATAAAATCGTGCAGATCGTGTTCAGTTATTTTCGGCCCAGGTTTTCTTTTATAAACCAACTTCGGGGGTTTGTTTTGTGAGATTTTTCAAGACGATTTTCAGAGTCCTAATACTCTAAGTCTTCATCTTTATGAGTTCACAAACTCATGTTTAATTCACACAACCTTGCCATATCTGTGTGAATCACTTTGCAACCCAATAACACACTTTTGTCTATTCATACCCTTGTGGAGAAGACCAATCTTCTTCTTCATTGCTGCCCTCCTGGAAAGGGAAACTTCTAGCCGCCGACTACAGATCCGAGTCCTGCGGGTAATTCTGTGTCACTGTATTTTCATTGTAATCCGTGAAATTGTATGTTACAATATTATAATGAAAATAAATGGTTTTTCCCCTTTGGGGGATTTTTCCTCAATTGTGTGTGTTTGATCGTAATAGCATATTTTACATCTTATTCAATCACACCTAGTTGTGTGTTTAGGGTTTAATTGGGTCAAACTGTGTTTAATTATATAATTTCTTAATTTGAACGCACGCGTGACTCTTCAAATTGGTATCAGAGCAGGTTACGCTAATCTATCGCGTATTCCTAACTCTTTTTCGCAAATTTTTTCTAAGATATCAATTTTCTAAAAAATTGATTTTTGAAAAAGAGCGTGTTCAATGGAGAAATCATATAATAAAATGCCAGTTTTTGACGGGACAAACTATGCATACTGGAAAGCCCGCATGAAGTCTGCTTTAAAGGCCATAGATGAACGTGCCTGGATTCTAGTTGAAAGGGGATGGACTCCTCCCTCCGTGACTGCAGAAAATGTGACCAATTTAAAGCCTGTGACCACTTGGACAGAAAAAGAATTTAAGTGGTCATCTTTTAATTCTAAAGGCTTAAGTGCTATTTCTGGATCCATCACTCCTGATGAGTTCCGACGCATTATGACGTGCACCACGTCAAAAGAGGCATGGGATGTTTTACAACTCACCCATGAAGGTACTAATGCTGTGAAAGAGTCTAAATTGCAAAATCTAACAACTCAATTTGAAATCATCACCATGCATGAAACTGAATGTTTTGATGATTTTTATGCTAGGCTATCTGACATTGTTAATACTAGCTTTAATCTTGGTGAACATATTCCTAATGCTAGAGTTGTTAAAAAGATTCTTCGTTCCCTTCCTATGCATTTTATCCCTAAAGTCACTGTGCTAAATTCTATGGGTAATTTAAATACGCTAAAATTGGAGGAACTTGTAGGAGACTTGCAAACATATGAAATTGATATGTTTCCTAAAACTGCTAAGACTAAAGATAAGGGAATTGCAGTTAATGCCCAAGAGACAAAGACTGAGGGGTCGGCAAGAAAGTGGGGAGAGTCATATAGAAAAAGAGAGACAGATACATCAGATTCTGAGTGCGATTTTGACTTAGATGATTTGGCCCTTTTAGCAAAAAAATTCAAGAAAATTCTCAAATTCAAGAAAAATGGTAATTTTAAAGATAAAAAGAAGTTTGAAAAGAAAAATGAAAAATCTTTTAAAGATACTCCTAAGAAAGAAAGTGAAAGGTGCTTTGAGTGCGACGGTAGGGGTCATAGAGCCTTTGAGTGTGCCACACGACTGAATAGAGAGAAAGGGAAAGCTGTTCTTAATGCTACCCTTAGCGACGACAGTGAGGTCGAGTCGGTGGACTCGGGAGATGAGTCACCGCATGAGTGTAACTTCACCGCATTCATGGCTAGTCATGTGAGTACTACTAGTTCTGCTTACGATGATGAGGATGATGCATCACAGGGACACCTCGACAGGGAGATCGATGTGAGTAAGGGGGAGGATGACACAAGTGAGAGCGAGAGTGATATTCAACGCGCCTACGCTGAGTTATATTCTGAGTCATTTAAAACTAAAAAATGTAACAAAGCATTAGTTCTTAAGATCACCGGTTTAGAGGAAGATTTAAGAAAAGCGAGAGAGAGAGAGTCCTCCACCTGCACCACCCTGAGAGAGAGAGAGTCTGCCTGTGTTGAGAAAGAGAGTTTGTTTAGAGAGGGGAATTGACTAAACAAGTGGCTAGTCTTACGAGTGAGCTTCATTCCTCCATGGAGACTCAAAAGAAACTTGAAGCTATTATAGACCAGCTTACTCATGATCTTGAGAGAGCCCGGGAAGTCAAGGTACAAATCGAGGACAGATCTGGGAAGATGGGAAAGATGCTCCTCGTCCCCGCTTTAGGTTTTGGTGATCGACAGGGAATTTGTTATGATGGTTCCTCCATGTCCCAAATTGCACCTGAACCAGTCCCTAAGTTTACTACTACTCCTTATGGTCATCGCCAAAATCCACGAAGGAGAGTTCAACCAAGAAAAGCAAACCAAGGTATGCCTAAGACTGTGTTCTTTTGTACATATTGCAAAAGAAAAGGACACCCGAGGGAGTTTTGCTATAGTTTGGGTCGGATACGACGTACTTCTGCTCCACCACGTCGTACTGATGAGTTTGCTAATTTGAGAGAGCGTGTTGGGTTTTTAGCTGCCACATCACAGAGTTTGATGGAGGAATTCCGACGGATGTCTTTGTCGTCAGTGAATGCTTCTCACATTCCGGCTAAAACCAACAACAACAAGGGCAAACAAAAGGCTACCACTTCTTGGGTGCCTAAGAAAGATAAGAAAGCCCTTGTTGTTCATGTTGCTCTCAAAGCACATAATACCTCACAGTGGTATTTTGATAGTGGATGCTCCAGACACATGACAGGTGATGTCTCATTTTTTACCCACCTTGAGGATTATAAGGATGGTAGAGTCACCTTTGTAGATGGGAGCAAGTCTAGCATTATATGACGAGGTACTATAGAGTTACCAGGATTTCCTAAGCTAGAGAATGTTTTGTACGTCAAAGGTTTGAAAGTAAACCTTTTGAGCATTAGCCAGCTGTGCGACACTGACTTTGTAGTAAAGTTTGACTGGGACGCGTGTAATGTCTACAATCAAGCCGGTAAACTTTTAATGCAAGGGGTGAGGACCGAGGATAATTGCTATGGGACTATGCCTACTTCCTCACTTGTCTGCAACAGTGCCACGATCACTCCTATGGATTTATGGCACCAACGTCTAGGTCACGTGAACGTTAGAGATTTGACTCGTTTAGCCAAAAAGGACCTAGTACGTGGCTTACCATCTCTTGGAAAGTCAACTTCCACGATTTGTGGACCCTGTCAGTTGGGAAAGCAAATTCGGAGCCCTCATAAGAAGTTGCATTCCATTACCACTTCCCGAGTTCTTGAGTTGATTCACATGAATCTTATGGGTCCTACTCGTACTGAGAGTTTGGGTGGTAAGAGATATATCCTCGTGATGGTAGACGATTTCTCTAGATATTCTATGGTAGGTTTTATGAGGGAGAAATCCGATGCTGTAGAGTTTTTAACGATCAAGTGTCGTGTCCTACAAAACCAACACGGAGTCACTATTAATAGGATCCGTAGTGACAACGACACATAATTTAAAGAAGCAAAGGTAGATCTTTATTGTGATAGCCTTGGGATCAAACATGAGTTTTCTACCGTGAAGACTCCTCAGCAAAATGGGATTATTGAGAGAAATAATAGAACGATCTAGGAAATGTCTATATCTATGCTTCTAGGTCGTAAGGTTTCTAGGAGATTTTGGGCAGAGGCAGTGTCTACTGCATGCCATACGGTGAATAGGGTTTACCTGCATCCACACACACTTAAGGCGCCTTATGAATTGTGGACTGGCAAGAAACCCAACCTGGCATATTTTCGTGTTTTTGGGAGTAAATGCTACATCCTACAGGATAGAGAGAAATTAGGAAAGTTTGACTCCAGGAGCGACGAGGGAATATTTCTAGGATATTCATCGAATAGTAGAGCGTACCGGGTTTTTAACCTGAAGAGCTCTAAGGTTATGGAATCAATAAACGTCACCGTGCAAGATGACGAACCTCCGACGGCTATTGATCCTAACCTTCAGTGTGAGGATGAGGATTTTTCTGGGAGTGACTTACTAGTTCCTCACCCACATTCTGTAAACCCAACTCCTGTGTTAGGGGACACACCTTCTTGGGTTCGCAAGAGTCATGACCCTTCTGCCATTATTGGTGATCCCACTTTAGGGGTCAAGACTCGTGCTCAGCTAGAGAACGTTGTTAGTCATCTTTGCTACACGTCTAAAGTCGAGCCCAAGAATCACAAAGAAGCACTCAAGGATGAACACTGGATATCTGCCATGCAGGATGAGTTGCTCCAATTTAAAAAGAACAATGTCTAGGAACTTGTTCCCCGACCTAGTGATACTAATGTGATAGGTACCCGGTGGATTTTCAAGAATAAAATGGATGAAAATGGTACCATAATCAGAAATAAGGCTAGGTTGGTCGCTCAAGGCTGCACACAGATAGAAGGTGTAGACTTTGGGGAGACATTTGCTCCTGTTGCGAGGCTTGAGTCTGTCTACTTACTACTCGCCATCGCATGTCATCTACGCTTTAAGCTATATCAGATGGATGTCAAGAGTGCCTTCTTAAATGGCATTCTACAGGAGGAGGTTTATGTGGAACAACCAAAAGGGTTTGAAGACCCTAAGCACCCTGAGCACGTTTTTTATCTGAGGAAAGCCTTGTATGGTTTGAATCAAGCACCCTGTGCTTGGTACGAAAGGCTTACTTCCTATCTCTTAGCCCGTGGCTTTAAGAGAGGGGGAGTTGATATGACGTTGTTCATCAGGAGAGATGACGGTGCTATTTTGGTTGCCCAGGTCTATATGGACGACATAGTCTTTGGATCCACATGGTCCCAGCATGCTCACCACTTTGAGGAGGAGATGCAAAGTGAGTTTGAGATGAGCATGGTAGGTGAGCTTACTTTCTTCCTCGGTCTCCAGGTTCGTCAGCTAGAGGATGGGATGTTCATCTCCCAATACAAGTATGCTAGAGACCTTGTGAAGAAATTTGGTTGAGACTCCGCTAAGCATGCACGAACACCTATGAGTACTTCTATCAAGCTTAGTAAGGACACTTCAGGCAAGGACATAGAGCAAACCTTATATCGGAGTATGATAGGTAGTCTTCTCTACTTGACTGCCAGTCGTCCCGACATAGCCTTTCGTGTTGGAGTCTGTGCGCGATATGAGGCGTCTCTGAAAGAGTCATACTTACTCGCTCTAAAACGTATTATCAAATATGTGAGTGGGACTCTCTCATACGATGTTTGGTATTCCTTTGATAATGATGACCATTTTTTCGCCTATTCGGATGCCGATTGGGCCGGGGATGCAGATGGGTGTAGGAGCACTTATGGTGGGTGTTTCTATTTTGGTTCTGCTCTTGTCTCCTGGTTGAGCAAGAAGTAAAATTCCATCTCTTTGTCCACTGCGGAGGCTGAGTACATCACCGCCGGAAGTTATTGCACGCAACTCTTATGGATGAAGCAAATGTTGGAGGATTATGGGATTTCTCAGGACACCATGATCATTTCCTGTGATAACACGAGCGCGATACACTTATTCCACAATCCTGTCCAATATTCGCGCACAAAGCACATCAGGTTACGCGAACACTTTATACATCAGTTAGTTGAGGAGAAAGTCGTATCCCTGAGTTTTGTTCCCACCGACCGTCAGTTAGCCGATATTTTCACGAAACCTTTAGATGCCCTTAGATTCGAGAGTCTTAGGAAGTCTTTGGGGATTTGCACAGTTGACTGAGGGGTTGGTCCGTGTCTTGCATAGGATGCATTGGCTTTATCATATCATCTGATTCCTATTGCTAGCTTGTATCATTAGTTTGTTTTTCTTTTTGCTTTTTACATTTCTTTTTAGAAAAATTTCAGAAAAGCACAAAAAGATTTTATTTTGCTAAAATTTTGAAAAATCCAAAAAACATTTTTGTTTTTCTTTTACACCTTTTATGGATTAACATTTAAGATAGCCAAGTCACTACTTCATTCCATTTATTCGCGTGACTGTTTGATAGAGATTTAAGACGCTACATCATTTCATCTTTGTGCTTTACATTGTTTGGAGTCTTTGAGATGTGATTAGTGACATCTTTCTACATGTTTGACTCCTACCTCCTTTATTGCACATATGCACGACTTTATTTGATTATTGCACTTGTCTATCACATATTGGCTTAAGTGTTTCCATCTCAATTCTGCCTATACAACGTAGAATATGCGATAAAGCTTGACAAGATTGGAATGCATGTAAAAACCGTTTTGGTGAGACTGTGTGTTTAATTGTGAACGGGAAGGGGCTGCGAAAGGTATTCATCTTCTCTTTGCGCAAAAGCCACCGTTCAAAGGACCTAAAAAATTGAGGAATTTTATTATCCGAGGTCCAAAGAGGTTAAAAGAGCCCCGAAAAAATTAAAGGCAATACAAAGCAATACATGTCAAATATGGGCCATTAGGTTTTACCAACAATTCTCCAAAGTTTGAGAATTTAGATTACCTTTATTCAAAATTTAAGTCTGAGGAAGTTTGGTTGGAGAATATAAACGGGTTTGCACTTCCTTGAAAGTCCTGAAAAAGCATGAAATCGTTTTGGACGTTATTGGTGTGAAAATCATTGTGAGCTTTGATTTGTTGATTTGATTGAGTCAATGTCTCTTATTTCCATTTTTTTACACCAAAGGAAACATTTGAGTTCATTCGTTAGGAGTATCCGATATTCATCGTGCACATATGTCATTTTTGTATGCATTGATTTTCCTATCGAACTTGATCACACCCATTCATTTACGCTATCATCGACTTGGTTGTTTTGTGTTCGTTCATGGTGTGATTTTTGTTTGTTTTGTGAGAAAAATTTGAAAAATAAAAAATAGTACTTTGTTCCTTGTGACACCCCGGCTTTGCTTGCTTAATTTATTCATCTTTTTGTCTATTTGGGGACATAAAAAAAAGGGGAGAAAGAATTATCATTATGGGGGAGTTTTGATTTGAGTTGTTGAGATTTGATAAAGTATGCTTTCATCATTTGATATCTATGTTTATCTGATGTGTATTCTTCTTTATCTCATGTGTGTAGGTACTACTTTTATGATCTCTGAATTGCACACCCTGATGAGAAAAGCGTTGAGATTCATGAAGAGTTGAAGAACAAATGATAAAGTCTTATTCATTTGTAGCTTTTCAGTTTTGGGTTCATGAAAGGGTAGATTTGTATAGGAATTTTGATATTTGATAATTCGGATGTTTGTTTTTATGTATGTACCGGCATAGACATAGGGGGAGATTTGTAAGTAAAATTTTGTCCATTATCAATTATATGTCGTACGCCGTTACACCATTGAAGATATTCAAGCTTTCATCGTCATCAATGGATCCGAATATCAAAGAAATCAAGGAATCATTTTTCTAGACAGCCGGACCGGTCCGCCTATTTTAAAAAGGAATCGGTCCGCCCCGGACCGATCCGCCCTTTTTGGAAAAAGAACCGGTCTGCCCCTCCGGACAGATCCGCCTCAATCCGGACCGATCCGCTTTGCTTAGAAACCAGTAGACCCCGGATCGAATACAAACCGAAGAGACCACTTTCAAAAAAGAACTGGTCCGACCTCGTAACGATCCGCCTCAGATCCGGACCGGTCCGCCTGGGATAAAATCGTGCAGATCGTGTTCAGTTATTTTCGACCCAGGTTTTCTTTTATAAACCAACTTCGGGGATTTATTTTGTGAAACTTTTCAAGGCGATTTTCAGAGTCCTAATACTCTAAGTCTTCATCTTTATGAGTTCACAAACTCATGTTTAATTCACACAACCTTGCCATATCTGTGTGAATCACTTTGCAACCCAAGAACACACTTTTGTCTGTTTATACCCTTATGGAGAAGATCGATCTTCTTCTTCATTGCTGCCCTCCTGGAAAGGGAAACTTTCAGCCGCCGACTACATATCCGACGCCTGTGGGTAATTCTGTGTCACTGTATTTTCATTGCAATCCGAGAAATTGTATGTTACAATATTATAATGAAAATAAATGGTTTTGCGCCTTTGGGGGATTTTTCCTCAATTGTGTGTGTTTGATCGTACTAGCATGTTTTACATCTTATTCAATCACACCTAGTTGCATGTTTAGGGTTTAATTGGGTTAAACTGTGTTTAATTATATAATTTCTTAATTTGAACGCACGCGTGACTCTTCAAGAAGAAGCATAAGGGTGGCCCCCAGAGATAGAGTCATGGAAACACTATAAGAAGTTGTGTTTGATGACTTTCATTAGAAGAATAAATTTATGATTGACATATCATTTACTGATAATGAAAAATAAAAATAGTGTCTGTTCTCATGGAGAATAAAGAAATATTCATTTTGCAGTCTTATGATATGCCTGGAATTGATCTTAAATCAATGTTCCACCAACTTCATGCGGACCCAACATCCTCACCGATCACATAGAGAGCATGGCGAACAATTATGAAAAGGCAAAAGGAATAGAAGAGGAAGTATGAAAACTTCTAGAGGCAATGTCCATTAAAGAGTTTTAATTTCCTAAGTGGATCTTAAATCAAGTCGTGGTTAGGAAATGGAGAGTCGGCATAGACTTCAATGACCTTAAAAAAGCATGTCCTAAAGATAACTTTCTTTTGCCCAATATTAATCAGTTGACCAACGCCACAGCCAGTCATGAATGTATGTGTTTCTTGGAAGCTTACTTAGGGTATCATCAAATCCCTTTATTTGGAAACAACCAAGAAAAGACTTCATTCGTCACTACTTGTGGTGTATAGTGTTACTCAATTATGCCATTCGGACTAAAAAATGAAATATGCAAGTCTGAAACATAACCACGTAGGTGAGAATCCCTACTATAAGTCATATACATCTCTAGCATAACACATAAACCGTTACAATTATCTCTGGTACCGCCATAGTAAAATTATACATGTTAGGAAAAAGACTCTACTCGCATCTAACATTCATACAAAGGTACAGTTCCTGATATGTACAAATAAACGAGCTTCACTTGCTCCCACACATAACGAAGGCCTACTGTTAATACCTTCGGGTATCTCTCGCATGTACTAGTATAGTCTTAGGTCGTCCCAAACCTAAGACCTTATCATGACAAGGGATAAATCACAACGTCTACCCATTAGTCACAAAGCCTACCATGCCCAATACTTCTTAACGAAATATCTCCAAAGACCATCTCAGTTGAGGGTACCTAAATGTGTGTCCCATGGGTAAAATATGACCAAGGAAGAGCCAGTCTACTCACCGGGGTAACAACGCGGTCCATATCACATGTGTCCTCTCATGGAATCCCCCTAGTACGCTTACCAATGAGAACTAACACATGGCATGCATTGTACATAAAACATACAAGCAATTTTCACATGCACTAATGGGTTAAAGTATACACATATATAACCCTCACAAACGGGTTAAGGTAAATCATACACATACCAATCCTACGCTGTCGGGTAATGCTAGCATCACTATCATATAAAGGTATATCACATCTATAACCTTACATTCATCACACAATACTATAGAAAGGTATATCACATTTATAACCTTGTATTCGTCCCATAATACATTAACCTTAACCTCTAAAATTACCAATTCTAGGTGTAATCTCACCCTATCGTATATTAAAACCCATACACAAACTATTTTCAATCTCGACTAGCCCAAGTCCATTCATCTATGACATCACATCTAGGTATAATCACACACTTAATTTAAATGAAAACACATGTCATAATAACTACATCACTCGGGAATTAGTCTCACCCAAAGGGTATTCGTCCCACCACAATGATTGAAATCAATCCCGACCAACAAGACCAATCCTATACCTTACCAATTCCCAATTAACAAACCCATTTTACCCCCGAGTCTAACCTTAAATGCTAAATTCTCCATTTAATCCCTTAATTCTATGATTTCCTTAATATCCAAATACCTTAAATAGTAATCTCCAACCTTGGATTTCATAAGAACATATCACTTATCTATACATTCATGAAATATATGAGCCAATAAACCATAACCCTAGGTTTAAAGCCATAACTCCCAACTAAATACATAAAAGCAGCACTTTGGCAATATATGAGAGCACTGGTCTACGGGTGGCCTAGGACCCGTCGCTCAGTCAACATGGTAACTTCCCAATTTTTCCCTTACCAGTTTTTTAATCTTCAACCCCTATTTTCTCTCTCCAAACTCCATTAATTAATGAAAAAGCTTCCTATAAGCAGCCAATTAACATCCAAATGATAAAAACACATCAAAACAATGATTGAAACTAAATCCCATCATCAAATCCCAAATCTACACCAAGATTCAAATAAAAACGCAATTCATAATCTAAGAACCGTAGTTTTATCCAATTCTATAAATTCTCATGAATTGATTCAATTAAACATAGGGTTTTACATGATTCTCAACATAAAACAAATTTAAATCACAATTTATTAGTTTTAAACTAGACTCATGAGGAAATCAATCACTATAAAGGGGAATTTAATCTACTTAACATCTAGATTAGGTTAATCTTGAATTTAAATGAATTAATCATTTAAACCACATTTAGGTTATGGTTATATTGGAATTTCAATGAATAATCACAATATGAACACACATTCAATTATAATCATATTCTATATAGAACTTTCCTTATGTATTGATTGAGAAATCAATCCCCACTTTCCCTAAATATTCCTTTCCTCTTGGCAATTTCTCTTTCTAATTATTCTAGTGCTGTCACGTTGTGTTTGTGATAAAATAAGATCCCTAATGACCTCTTACAACCCTTTAATCCTGAAGTTAGGCTTGGGCCTCAAATGGGACTCACTTGAAAGATCTCCAAAACAAATCTAAATGACATAAAACCATGCCAAAGCCTTATTTTAACCCAATATGAATTTAAACCATCGTTTTAAACTATAAACGGACATTATACGTGTCCGAAAAGTCAATTACAAATATATCCAAAACAAATAACTAACAACTCAATCATTTAATAATTTCCCGACGCGAGTCGAATATTAGTTGATTCAATTATTTAATCATCATGTCTTAAGTACAAATTTCAACATAAATAAAACATAACAATATAAATGGTGATATATCTAGTCACAACAAGTATACACAATTAGTTTCCACAATATACTTAATTAAATAATATGCATAAAAATACGGGGTATTACACCAAATGCTAAATAATTTTAATGGAGGAAATGTATATATTGATAAAAGAGTAGACCACTCACTATAATTCCATGGTCCTCATGGTAGTAGCTGCTAGTGATTGTCCGAAAATGTTCTTACCCAACAGTATTCCACTGTGCACATTACGAAAAAAAACACTATATTTTTTTAACTCAAAAAAAACATCCTAAAAGGAATAATGCTATTTATCGATGTCCATTATGGGCACCCTTTCATCAACTAGGCCCAAAAGAGTAGCCGACCAAGCCCAAATGAGAATAAAAGGTGCCCGACCTAAATTATGAGTTTTAGATGACGGTTAGAATTAAAAGATATGACCAAGTCCATCCCTAAAATCTCAGATGAGATATTCAGGGGATACTGGGCTAACGTGTTGGTTACCAACACCCTCTTTTTCTGAATGGAATATATATTGTACCCCTGGTCTAGGGAAAAGGGCATGTGGAAAACTAACTCGATAGTTACTTAATAAGAACAATAGACCTCTCCGTGGACGTAGGCAATTGGCCGAACCACGTATATTATTGCGTCGTGTGATTATGATTGTGATTGCTGCTGTTTCTTTCATATTGGTGTTTGTTCTCCTTAATAAATTATTTATGTTGAAATTTTTGGCACCACAATTGGCGCCATTTATGGGAAACGATTGTTTTTCCTGCGAAAATCTTCACCAACAAAAACCAGTGATGTCCCATCACAGCAGTAACGTTCCTCTTGCATGAGATATTCAGCAGCAGTCGAACCCCCCAAGAGTAAGGTCTGAAATGTGCCATTCAACCCAAGACTTCACTAGGAGAGGCAAGCCTCTGAAAAAATTCAAGGGCCAGCCAGGTCCACACAGATATCTAGGTTAATTGATGCCTACGAGGCCAGATTCCAAGAGCAAGAGGAGGCCACTCGCCAATGGGAGAACGAGGATTCTCACCTCAAAAGGCAAGTGGAAAGGCTGGAGAGAGAACTCCATTGAAATATAAGGTGACGCCGCATCAGGGCTCCTAGCCCTCAAGCGAGCAAATCTCGCAGCCGAGGAAGAAGCCCAAGACGTGATTTAGAAAGAACAGAGAGACACAGGTAAGGTGATAACCATTCTGAATAATTAAAACCATCTCTTCGGTATAGGAGTCGTGATCGGCACGATGATAATATACGAAGTCTGGTCCGGAGAGAAATGAACCAACACCCAACTCATGGTGGTGCCAGATCGACAAGGGAGCTAGCAAGACGAGCTCTCAAAACTCAGATGAAGTCCCCTTTTTCAAGGGCGATAGAAGAAGAAAAATCCCTGAAGAAGTTCATGATTCCCAGGTTCAAGATTTACGATGGAAAGACTGATCCCATCGACCGTGTTAGGCAATACAGGTAAGCCATGACTCTGTGGAGTCACAACGGTGCACTCATGTGCCGAATCTTTCCCTCCATCTTGCATGATGTGGACCAAAAGTGGTTTGAGAATCTACCTCACCAATCCATACGGAGTTTTAAATATCTGGCCGAGCTATTTATAGCTCACTTTATTACAAACAGTTCTCATCCGAAGAGGATGGATGGTTTGCTTACTATGAAGGAAAAGCCACAAGAGAACCTTAGAGAGTACACGAAGAGGTACTGGTAAATGTTTAATAAAGTTGAGGATTGCTCGGTCCAAGTCACCGTAGCATCCTTCAAAATAGGCCTGCCTAGCTTTTGCCTCCTGCACCAGTCCTTAACTAAGAAGAAGGCCACAACCATTGACGGCTTAGTGGCCCGTATTGAGAAATACGCTAAAGTAGAGTATGTGATCGATCTTAGAGAAATACGCTAATGGTTATGCGAAGGCTAGCAAAGGGGCCGAGAAGACTGAACCGCCGAAGAAAGGGAATAAGAACGGGGGCAAGAATTGCTCTAAGAATGGAAATAAGAACAATGCTTTGAAGGCATGTGACATAGTCTTCAAGGAGCCGATCTACAAGATTCTTATAAAGATCAAGGATTAGCCATTTATCAAATGGCTGAGGAAGATGGGAGGAGATCCTTCTAAGCGTAATAATGCACTAAGGTGCGCATTCCACAAGGAGGGCGGTCATAAAACTAAACACTATAAAGCCCTAAAGTCTCACCTCGAGGAGTTGGCCCAAGCTAGGCATCTTAATGATTTTGTAGAGAAGAAGACGGATAAAGCAGTAATGAATAGTGAGCAGAGGCCCAATAATGTCCTCGAGGAGGATATTGGCCATGAATTTGCAGTGATACATGAGGCGTCAAACCTCAAACAAATTTAAGGAAATGCGTCTCGAATGGAAGTTAAGAAGCTTAGCGCAGTCATGCAGGCATTCCAGATTGACCCAACCAAGTTTCAGGCAGGAAAGTGTCGGTGACCAGAGGACATCGATTATAATAAGCATATTATTTTCATAGATGAAGATTTGCTAGGAGTGAGATTCCTTCATAATGACGCACTAGTCATTACACTCAGGATAGCTAATTGGGACGTCGATAGGTTGCTCATCGACTAAGGCAGCTCATCCGAAGTAATGTACCTCGAATTATTTAGGAAGCTAAAGCTAAGTATATCCAATCTCAAATAATTCACTGTTCCGTTGGTCGGCTTCGCTAGGAAGATCAAGATCCCCTGGGAAAGATCGTCCTACCAGTCAGGGCAAGAAATATCTCAAAATTAATTGAGTTTCTTATTGTTGATATTAAATCCCCATACCAAGCCATCCTTGGTAGGGTATGGCTCCACACAATGAAGGACGTTCCATCGACCTATCAATAGAAATTAAAGTGTGTAACTGATCAAGAAGTAGTTAAGATCCATGGAGACTAGGCTACGGCAATGAAGTGTTTCATCGCGGCCATACGCCCTAAACAGGAGAAGAAAGTGGGAGAATCAAAAGGCAAGGAAGAAGCCCAAGAGGGTTTAATGCCCTCCAAATAGAAGCTAAGGTATGGTCGACCAGGAATGGATGAGACCAGGATCCTCCCCTCTGAAAGGGTCATTGAAGACCTGAAAGAGTTCGCAGTTGGGAGTAGCTCGACTGAAAAGAAGTTTTTGATTGGCACTTCCTTGACCTATCGTAAGAAGAAAGAACTAGTCACCCTTGTCTTTAGAAACTTAGATGTTTTTGCATGGGATCCCTACGAGCTCCCTGGTATTGATTCTAGCATTGCTTGTCATCGATTACACGTAGACCTAACCTTCAGGCCAATTACACAGAAGGCACGCCGAACAGCCTCGGATAAGGATAAGGCAATAGAGAAGGAGGTTGAAAAGCTACTAGATGCAGGGTCCATACGAGAAGTTCAGTTCCCTAAATAGTTATCTAACCTAGTAGTAGTTCCTAAGAGCAATAACAAGTGGAGAGTTTGTATTGACTTCACCGACCTCAACAGAGCCTGTCCCAAGGATAGTTTCCCCCTTCCAAAGATTGATCAACTAGTCGATGCTACAGTAGAATATGAGAGGATGAACTTCTTAGATGTATATTCTTGATACCACCAAATCCTCATTTATTTACCAGATCAAGATAAGACCTCCTTTATAACCATTGTTGGTTTATATTGCTATAAAGTTATGCCTTTAGGCCTTAAGAATGCAGGAGCGACTTATCAACGGATAGTCACAAAGATATTCAAAGACCAGATGGGGGATACCATGGAAGTTTACATTGATGAGATGATCTTTAAGAGTAAGCTCAAGGATGGAAAGTACCTTCGAAATCCTCAGGAAGTACCGAATGAAACTTAACACAAGTAAGTGTTCTTTTGGTGTCCAGTGAGGAAAATTCTTTGGATACTTGGTCAGTAAGATAGGAATAGAGGCAAACCCTGACCAGATCGAAGCTATCAATAAAGTTCAGCCCCCTTAAACACTAAGAGATGTACAGAAGCTCACAGGAATGCTCACCGCGCTCAATCGATTCATTTATAAGTCTTTATAACGTTGTCAACCATTTTTTCAATTGTTAAAAAGAAATAAAGGAGTAATATAGGACGAAGACTACTCGAGAGCTTTAGAAGAACTCAAAGTTTACCTTAGTAGGCCCCCTTTTCTTATAATCCCTAAGGTAAATGATTCGTTGTACCTCTACCTAGTAGTGTCAGACCATGATATAAGATTTTCCTTGGTATGTGAGAGAGAAAGAAGCCAGCATCCAGTTTACTACGTAAGTAAAACTCTTATGCAAGCCGAGCAACGATACATGCCATTCGAAAAGCTCGCCTACGCACTGGTGTTAGCCTCAAGGAAACTGAAGCATTATTTTGAGTCTTACTCCATCGTTGTAGTTACTTCACACCCCCTCAAGGTTTTTCTGAGGAAAGAAGATATCTCTGGCCGACTATCGAAGTGGTCAGTCGAGCTCGAAAGGTTTGACATTCACTTTCAACTAAGAATAGATGCCAAAGGGAAAGTCTTGGTCGATTTCATTATTGAGTTCACAAGGTAACAACCTTGCGATCACACTGAGACCAGTCATTCAAGGGAAGGCATAAATGTTTGGACATTATACGTTGATGGAGCCTCAAATTTAAGGGGCAAGAATATGTATCGTGCTAGTAACTCTTGAGAATGCAGCACTCGAGCAGGAAATCAGACTTGGATTTGAAACCTCCAACAATGAGGCAGAATAAGAGGCGCTGATCGTCGGATTACGTAAAGCACAATTGCTAGGGCGAGGCACCTTCAGGTGTTTGGCGATTTACCACTAGTTTCTAACCAAATAAGCGGTGACTTCAATGCAAAGGATGAAATAATGGAAGTTTATCTCGCCATTATAAAGGGATTAATGGCCAAATTAGATCAAGTAGATGTTCAGCAGTTCCCCACGAAGTAGAACAGCCATGCAGATGCCCTAGCAGCTCTAAGCTCAGTAATAGACTCCAACTTGAGAAGGATAATCCAAATCGATTTCCTCGCATAACCCAGCATTCATCAGGCTACTAAATTATGGGACCCCAAGCAAATTATCCATATTAAAAAAGCTATGAGCTGGATGGATCCCGTTATAGATTACTTGCGAAATGATAAATTTCCAAGTGATAAGAAGGCAACTCATTAGATAAGAGTCAAGGCCGCTCGCTTTCACTTATATCATGAGGGTTAGTTGTATAAGAGATCCTTCAATTGCCCCTACTTCCAATGCGTTCATCCACAGGACGTCGAGCAAGTTCTGCATAAGCTTCATGAAGGAATTTATGAAAGTCACGCAGGAGGAAGGTCGATAGCCTTTCGAGCAATAAATAAAGTATACTGGTGTCTGTAGATGTAGTAGGACGCTGGAGTCTACGTTCAGAAGTGTGAAAAATGCCAAAAACACTCACCCATGGTCCATCAGGATGCCAACGGCCTAAAGTCATTAAATAGTCCATGGCCCTTCACTCAGTGGGGTTTGGACATCGTAGGTCCCCTACCTACTGCGGCATGCAATGGAAAGTATTTACTGGTCTCCACAGACTACTTCACTAAGTGGATAGAGGCAGAACCACTGGTGAACATCAGGGACACATACATGATAACTTTTATATGGAAAAACATCATTACCCACTTCGGCATACCCAGGACAATCATTACTGATAATGGGACACAGTTTGAGAGTGTCCCCTTCAAAAGTTTTTACAATAATCATGGAATCAGGCATGACTTCAGCTCTGTAGCGTATCCACAGAGCAATAGTCAAGCTGAGGCTTACAACAAACTAGTGATCAATGGACTAAAGAAATGCCTGGAACGGGCTAAAGGAGCTTGGGCGAACGCATTACCTTACATCCTCTGGGCCTATCACACCACCCCAAGGTGATCAACTGGGGAAACACCCTTTGCACTCACATATGAAATGGAAGCATTTATTCCACTAAAATCTGGTCTCCCTATATGAAGTCTACGTTAGTCAACCAAGGACACAATGATGAAGCGTTGCTTGCTGAACTTGACTTAGTCGACGAGCGGCGAGAATTGGATCTAGTTAAGCTAGCATCTTACCAGCAACAACTAGCCAGACAATACAATCAAAAAGTCAATCCAAGGAAATTCTAGGTCAAAGACTATGTCTTAAGTAACGTTCTTGGTAGTGCTCTGAGACCATCAGATGGCAAGCTAGGACCTAATAGGGAAGGACCATTCAAGGTGATAAGGGACGATATACAAGGAGCCTACCACTTGGAAACGCCGGAGGGTAGGGAGATACCAAGATATTAGAATGCGGACAACCTAAAGAAATTTTACTTTTAGATTTCGTTATGCACCATTATTTTGGAAAATTTCATTTACAAATTAATGTTGCTCTTTGTTCCAGACTTTGATCAATAAAACTCGAATGGCCTTGGCATTCTATATATGTTGGTTGTCTCAAATATATTTTTTACGCACCCTTTCCAAGTTACAAGCTTGAATCTTTTAACATATATTATAAAGAGCATGGATTACAGTTAGTTAGTTAGCTTGCTCCAATCGAAAGATCTCTTGAGCTAGCTTCTTGTGATTGTACCATAGTGGTTGGGTTTATACCAGCTCAACTTCTCTAAAGCATAGCTACCAGGGTTAACATATAATAAACCTCCTCAAGCCTTTATTCGTAACACAATTGGCCTCCTAGGTTTCTACGATAACAAATGAAGACCTACAGGGGACCCTTAGGTAATATGGCCAACCTAGGTTGGTCACCAACATAGCTTGGCTCCAAAACCGTGCTCAGGTGTATCCTCGCCATTGCCCTACTTAGGCTTAAGTGTGACGACACGACCTAAAAGGTAAAGTGAGGTGGAATGGTATGCCTATGGCATATTGGACTCGGGGAATACTAATTCAAAAATAAATTCTAAGTCATATTAGTCGGCTGAGAAGCCCAAAATAACTAGAGATTATAAATAAAAAACAGACAACATATGTTTAGTCGACAATTTCCCAAAACATAAAATTTTATTGCTAAAGGTTACACAATTACACGTAAAACAGTGATAAAATAAAAATAAATTAGATCCTAAGAAGGACCAGGTCACTGAGCAAGGTAATCATCCACTCGCGCCCTACGATCATCGTCTGAATAAGGGACAAAGTCCTCCTCAACCTCCTCCGAGCTTGAGTCTAGCAGCTGCCTCGGGATTGCATCTATTGGGATCCATCAGTCATCCTTTCTAAATGGATTTGGATCCAAAGATGAGGGAGTGATCTCATGCCTGTACTAGATGACAAAATTCTTGGGCATCTTTAACTCCCTAAGGGCACTTAGCCACCCTCTGATAAAGGCCAGCTCCTCGACCTCTTTTAACTTTGTGGGAGCATCTGTCCAGCCCTGGTTATATCCATCTGCCCACACTTATCGAGGACCCTTTTTTCATAAGTGCCTTATCCTGGTAACGTCCCTCTAAAGCCCAGCAGCTATCACATACGCTCTACAGACGTCTCCCCTCAGTTTGGCAATCTCTCTTAGGGAACCATTATCGTCATTCCTAGCTCACTACCTTATTGACGATGAAGAACCCTGTATAATTGAAGGATCAATGCTCGATTCATTCTCCCTAAGACATGCAACTTCCCTCCGTAAGGCATCATTTTTCGCTAGAGAACCTCTCCAACCTGAATGATCTCGGAGGCGTCCAACAGCTTAGCCTTCAGAACATCCATCTCCTCTTAAATGGAGGCACCTACCTCCTCTATCTCTGCAAGTCTATCTTTCAGCCTGGCAACTACCATGAATTGATCTTTATAGTCTTGGTTCCTCGTCCTAAGGGATTTTCAAATCTTGATAAATGCTCGGTGAACTTAGTCGGTTACATTCGAACCAATGATTTAGCCTAGACGAGAAGTGGAAGGAATGTAATCATCAAGATCAATAAACTACAAGATATGGGATGCAAATGACAAGTATATCAGTGAACCTGAAACTAAATATCCTTCACTTTATTAAAAAATGGCACTAGGCAAGTATAGATACACGGAATGACAAAAAGAGAGAATAAAAAATACAAGTAAAGAAAATGATCCTAGAAGTCTATTGATCGACCTAGACCTGCTTAGTGGGGGTTGGCTCCTTCCCCTTGTTAGCAACAGCCTCACTCATCTCTTCCCCAAGTGCAAGGGCATCAGCAATAGGAGCAATAGGGGCATAAGAAATAGGAGCAATGGGGGCATCATCAGCAGTTCGGTCGACATCAGGGGTTTCTTCATCAATGATGGGCTTAGGGCCAGGGTTGTGCTCACCAAACAGGGGTGAGTCAGCAGAAACCCCAGCAGTGACTAATGCTCAATCCCAGCCTTTCTTGAAGTTTAATCGACTGATGTAGTTAATTTATTTATCGACATCTTCATAGGCTGACTCCCGACCCTCATTATAGCCATTCTCTTTAACCGTGGTCGCCTTTGCCTCCAGGATCTTTACCTTCTCACCGATCCCTATATTCTCATTTCTGATGTCAAGTTTTCTCACCACAGCCATCTCATAGGCCTCACAAAATTCCTTCAGTTCCTTATCCGCCTCAGCCCTCTCCTTGGAGAAAGGCTAATTCCTTATGAGAGATCTCTCAGAGGACTTATGGGCCTCCTTTGTAGTCTTCAAGCTCCCCTCAAGCTCAACATTCCTCCTCGCCATCCCATCTCGACTGTGGTAGAGGACGATGTAGTCAGACATAAACTATAAGAATAAATACACGTGAGACAAATAATACACAGAAATAAAAGAAAAAAATAGAGAAGAAAGGAAATATCCTTACCAAAGTAATCCCCTGATCTTCCTTCTGGTCTAACTGGTCTGGAACCATCTTCGAGGATCGTTCACAGTCCGTCATCTAACTGTTATCTCGAGCGTTATTGGAATGAGCTAAGGGGCTAGAGCCATAGAGGTCCCCTCTGTTGGAACAACTACAGGCACAAGGGAAGCATGTGCTTTCTTTGTTCTTTCCTCTCCTCTCATTCTTTCCTCTTCTTCATTCTATTCTTATCCTTTTCTCTCTTCCTCTCTTCTTCCCTCTTTTTCTCTCTCTCCCTTTTCTGTTCTTCTTTCTTCTTCCTCTCTATATCCTTCTCATGAGCTGCAGTCTGAGAACCACTAGTAGTGTCCCCAAACCGTGTCTTTTACATCTTCAACCTGTTGGACAATAGGACATCATCATCATCATCATCATCATCATCATCTTGGATCATATTTTTTCTTCTTAGGGAAGCCATGTCCTCCTCGCTAGAGATGTCCGACATGGAGCCTCATGAGCTAGAGCCTTCCTCGCTAGACCTCTCTCTACCAGACTCTTCCTCGCTGGATCCCTCCTCACCGTATCCTGCCTTAGTACTACCACCTCTGCCCCTTGCAGTAACACTAGACTCTGAGCTGCTCTTCTCTTCGTCGTCTAGCTCGATGAATGGGAGAGAACCTTCTTCATCCTCTTCTTCTTCTAGGATGTCAAGATGAGGGATGGAATCTACTAGACGAGGGATAAAGTTGGAGGTGGTATTCTTGTACTCCAGCAAAAAGGCAACCGACCTGGGGTGTTCACCTTCTACAATTGAGTCCCTTATCTGTCAGGCTTTGATTAACTCAGCAGCGCAGATCTTGAGGAGAGAGAGCTCTTGATTCTTGGACTTTGCTAAAAAAGAAAAGAAAGTATTAGGGTAAGAACACATTAGAGAAACAATTAAAAGGCAATGAGATTTAATAACAACCTATATATTCCTCCCCATAAGTAGGGATTCGAGGTCCCCTGTACCTTGCAAATTGCTAGTTCCTAGCAATAAATCCCTTAGAACAATAGTCCTTATTGGGAATCAGGTAGATTCACTACTAATACCCTATCCGGACTCCTCACTTTCAAGTAAAGAAGACCAGAGCTGGTCCGAGAAAAGGTATAACAAAAGAAGATTTTGACTAAACCTAAATTAGTTCCATAGAGTTGGTTTATTCTATGGACGCCATTTACATTCTTCCTAATGCTTGGAGAATACTGGGCTAGGAGTATATCGAAATACTGGAAGAAGTGTAAGAAAAGGAGATTTGGGGGAAAAGTTAAACCCCCTTGAGGCAACAAAAGAACGTGAATCCAGTGGCCATACTCAATGTCATGAACATTACGAGGAACATGAGCAAACTCAATATCCACCCAACCAGGATTATTATTACATTTCCTAAATTCTATCAGAGATTTGTTGTCTACCCTAGCCATGAGCAAACCTTAGCATTAGCAGAAAGAAAAATGACGAAAGGAAATACAGAAAAAGAAGAGACTGAGGACTTACGAAGTAGGTATCAAGCCAAGAATGATGAGAGACCATAAGTAAATGAATATGAAAAGCAGGAAATAGCTTTCAAACGATGAAGAATGAGCTTGAAGGCAAGAAGAAGCTTTAGAGTGAAGGAAAATTTGGAAGCAAGAGAAAACACAGAGTAAAAGTGGCGAAGTGGATCGTCTCAACGCCTCGGTTTAAACCCCTCAATGATAGCGCACGACAATCAAAGAAGATTTGCCGCTCATAAATATCGTAGAGCGACGATTCACTCCCCTCTCAATCTTAAAAATCACAATAGTGCCATCAGAAGCAGGCCAAAAGCGCCTTTTAAAATTTTTGAGCCCAATTGCGGCCCTAAAATTTTAGGGGCAATTATGGGCGACCTTTCACTAACTAGGCCCATAAGAGTATCCGACCAAGCCCAAATGATAATAAAAGGTTCCCGACCCAAATTATGAGTTCTAGATGACGGTTATAATAAAAATATATGACAAAGTCCATCCCTAAAATCTCGGATGAGATATGCAGGGGATACTGGGCTAACGTGTTGGTTACCAAAACTCTCTTTTTCTGAATGGAATATATATTTTACCCCTGGTCCATAGCTAAGGGCATGCGAAAAACTAACTCGACCGTTACTTAATAAGAACAGTAAACCACGCCGTGGATGTAGGCAATTGGCCGAACCACGTATACTCTTGCGCCGTGTGATTGTGATTGCTACTATTTCTTTCATATTAGTGATTGTTTTCCTTCATAAATTGTTTTTGTTGAGATTTTTGTCACCATATCCATCTAGAACTCATGTACCATAAACAAGCCATATAACGGAAATAATTATCAGACAACCAATTCATAGAGCATAGAAAACTCACAATTTAAAGTTTAACAGTCTTCCCATCTTGCTCAACGATGATGATTTCCTACGAAAAATAACTGAAAATTAAATTAATTCAAGTTTTTTTTGTATATAAAAATGAAGTTTGTTAGTTAGGATATGAACTTACAAAATCCACTCCAATGGTGTTTATGTAACTCCCAAAGTATGAATCGTCCTATAATGAGTTATAAATGAAAGCAAGGAAATTTATCATACTCAAAATGAGGTAAATCTTAGAAAGAACTTAAATACACTAAACTGCAAATGCAAGATGGAAACCTTCAATCGTAAAAATATAGGGCTCCACAATACATACGCATTATTGTAATTTCGTAACATAAAACTAAATTTGACAATCATTTAATTACAGATTATGGTGAGCAGAACTTACAGAAACAATATCATACTCCCTAAGGAAATCCACGAGAACCTCTTCATCTAGCCTCACTCATTTAATGGTTTCTTCCTTGGTGTAACTTTTCTATAATACAAAAATCATTGCAATGATCAACTCACAAATATAATTTTTTAAGGGAAAATGCTCACATAAGTATATTGGAGTACATAACACAATAAATTTCTTTCTATATAACCTAGGTAAGTAGATGATTAACATAAAGGAAAACTGTTTCCTCTAAGCAAGACTCAACAAATAACCTAAATAAATGTTCTTTAATCTACTTTCACATAACATAAATAACTTCAGTGCATCAAGACATCGGGAAATCGTGAATTTTAGGATATTAGATTGAGAACATTGAAAATATTAATTATGACAACCAAATACAAAAATGAAAAAGATACATCTTCACATCCGTAAAATAATCACCAAATGTTGCAACTAGGTAGTCAGTAACCTATCCTTCAAATCATTTTGAGATATAAAATAGTGAATTTTAACTCAGATGCAAACATAACTGATACATGAAAAAGGTTTAAAAAATCTATTCATAAATATTTATTTTTTCTTAAATAATTTTACATTTTATTATTAAAATTCTTCACATGTCGTTTCAATAACATTATAGTTAAACTGAGAAATTTATTTGTCTATTTTATTCAACCGTTCCTCACAGAGGTAAATCAAATGTGATGTTTCATTCTTGGCAGTGTTACGTCGACGACTGAGACCACACCTCTATGGAGTGTATCCCCTTGACCTTTTATCTGTTGGGGTTTTATTCTTCAAACCATGTAATAACATTTTATATATTAATAAAAGGATTGTCTACTTCATTTTGAAATTAGAATCATGTTTGTAAGAATGCTTTATATATATTCTTTTAAATATATTGTTCCATATATGTCAGTTAATTGTACTTAGTAGAAATTTCGTAAGTTGAGTTCAGATTGATCATTGAAGATTAGAATTTTGGTTCTGGCACCTAGATATGGAGTTGGTATCTTATCAGAATATTTAAGATACAATCCTAGTGTTTCATCTCAAACTATGATAATATGCATGGTGGTTTGAGAACTTATATAATAGTTTGAAAGAGGATTGTGATACATCGAGGAATGTATTGAATATGCACCCTTGAGATTTACATCTAAGAGATGTCTTGATTATACTTAGGTAATCTCAAACGATTTATAAAGGGAGCATAGATTCTTAATCCCAAGAGTTATAATGAATGGGCTACTTGCACAAATTTTGCTTTAATTGTTATGGGCGTATTCAATTTTATTTGTGGTCAAGAGATCCCCGCATATTGGGTAAAAGTTGTGTAAGTAGGTCTGAGATAATAATTAAGAGGAATCCACATCCAAGAGATATCTTAGATTATGATACCCCCTAAATAGACTTATAAGATTCGTTTCCACTAGTTAAACCTGATCGGTAGATTATTTTATAATCTGGTGGAGTAGCTAAATAAGTTAAGTCTAAGAATCGAGGAATTAATTAGATGTTACTTATTATTAATTAGCCAAAAATTGATTTGACCAAGTGACTATTGAAAGATTAACTTGGGAAATCATATTATGTACCGGAATCAACTTTTCAAATAAGACCTAATTATATCAGAGTGATTTCTGAGATAATTAAATTAAAGTGCATTCATAATTATTTAGCGGAATTAATTAATTTTAAATGAAGGAAATAAATAATGGGATTTATAATTTGGGATTTTTGAGTACTTATTTGGAATCCAATTTGATTATTTGTCTTGGGTCCTTAATATAGTCCACATGCTAAAGTAGTTAGGCCTAGATTCTCAAGAAGCCCCGGTTTGGCCTAAGTTCATAATAAAACTAGTATATATTAGTGTAAGCTAGGGGTTTAAGTTGTGCATTCATAATTATGGGTTAGAGAATTGGAGATAAAACACGATTCACATTTTGGTGAAGAGTCCAAGGGAGGGAGGTTGATATCTTACTCAAAAGCAAGAGTTTTCATCTCAAAAGGTGCTCACACATATACCTAGCTTTGGGAGGATAATATACTAGAAGATCCAAGATTTTTGGTGGACACAAGAAATATCTAAGTACCAAAAAAGGTATCCATTCATCACTAATAAATACCTTTATCCATATCTAATTGCAACTAGATCCACAAAGGTATTGTATTCGTAACCCTAGGTTTGGATTTCAAACCTAGTTTTTTGTAGTTTGTTCTTTCTATTTCATAATCATTTAATGATTAATGGGTTAAATTTTTTGTTCTATGTATGTCGATCCCTCATAGTATCATTAGGAGGTAGAGGGGGACTCGAATGAGTTTGTTACCTCTTTAAAATTCAAATTTCTGATCGAAAATGACTTATAGCGTGGAGACGGTAGTGATCAGTTATATTGAATGAGGGTTGGTATACTCTAGTGGTGTGGATTCAAACTTCTTTCCCACCACTATATAATACTAACCCAAACATGAATGAAATATTGAAAATTAATACACAAATGTATATGGTTCGGCATGGCGGCGTACCTATGTCCACGTTGAAGGGAGGGTAGAGTATTATTATTGAGAGAAGATGAAGACGACTTGTAGTGCTAACGTCTTTAATTTAGAGTAAAATCCATGGATATATTAGTTTGTTGTTCAATAACCTATACCATTAGGTTCATGCATATTTACAAATATAAGTGTCCTAAGGTTTTAGGGTTTTTCATAGTGACCGTTTGTCGTATTTGAACTTATCCTTAGAGTGGTTTAATGCTATTGAGATTGTATCTGATCATTCCCAATATCACCTTCCATGATTTTTCTTTACCCACTCCTGAATCTTTAGGTGACCTGATTTCTATAATTCTCCTAGTGCCACATTTCATGCCACGTGGCCTCTCTAGCTCATAGTTCATTCTGTCTTGTTTAAAGCAAGTACAAACCGATAAGCATACAAGGATAATGTAAACTATTTACCTTGATATCTTTTTAGCATATTCTTCCTTTTGAGTCTGCACACACCAATTCTTATCTCATATGATATATTCATGTCATTGGTTATCTCATTTGATCGTTCATTTTAGGATATCATTTTGAAATTCAAACACTCAGATGTTTGTTGATATGATGCCGATCGAAGAATTTTTTGAACCCTTAAAAAAATCATAGGCCATCTTTGATATTAAACCCACATCTTCCTTGACCTCACCTACTAAATATTTCCCTATTAGCCTCATTTGAGCATAATATATATCACTTCATTTCATAACCCAATTCCTATAACCAACTCCACATTGTATTTTAGACTCTATATACACTACACCAAAAGTAGCAATCTGGCACAGTTTTGAACTGTGCCAGAATCAGGTGTTCCAAAATAACTGGCACGGTTTAAAAGTGTACCAGGTTTGGCTAAACAGGAATACTTTTGGCACACTTTTAAACTGTGCCATAATTTGATATTTTTAGCACACTTTTGACACATTTTTGAACTGTGCCAGATTGAGTACATTTTGGTACACTTTTGGCACACTTCAAAACCGTGCCAAAATTTGATACACTTTTGGCACGGTTTTGAACTGTGCCCAATTTTTGGATTAAAAAAAAAAATTATTTGAAAAGAAGAAAATTTGCAAATTGTGAATCTCGCACGTTGTTGATAAATTAATGTACATACAAACTTCATAATATTACAAGTCTTAATAGTAGACAGACCCAAAAAAAATGGGCAGAGTTTCCTTTATTTTTTGAACATTCTAAAACTTGCTAATATAAAACCTGCGTAATGTAAATCCCACACAACGATAAAATGTAACAATAAAATTACAAAAGCCCGCATGGCCATAAAAGTTAACAATAAAACTACAAAATCCCTCACGGCCATCAAAGTTAACAATAAAACTAGAAAAGTCCTCACGACCATAACAAAAAAATAGAATCGTGAATATTAATGACATTAAGTAAATAATCCCCTTTTTGTAAACCATTGACTTCTCCGTGTGCTCCACGTGGATAAAGGTTAACGATAAAATGTTATCCAGCAAAAAAATAGGATACAAAAAAGGGATGATATTAGTAACCAAGTAATTTAAAAAAAAATCTTATTCAAGCTAAAAAAATTGCATATTCAAGTTACAATTATTATTAGATTCTCAAACCGAAGGTCTTGTGACTATGTGGTGAGTTCCTACGAGTTACATTAGTCTCATACATGGTGTTAGTGCCTCTTATGGGATTGTTTGAGGATGGTTTGTGTTTCCACCCTCAAACGGCATGTTTTTAAGCATAATCTAAATATTTTCAAATTTTCATCATATTCTCAAACCAGGAGACCCGTGACTACGCGACCAGTTCCTACGAGTTACATTGGTCCCACACAAGGTGTCCATGCCTCTTGCGGGGACGTTTGAGGGCTGGCTTAGGTTTTTTCCCTCTAACGGGAAATTTTTAAGCCTAATCAAGATATTTTCAAATTATCATCATATTCACAAATCGAGAGACCCATGACCACGCAGTCAGTTTCTACAAACTACATTGGTCCAGTACGAGGTGTCCATGTCTCTTATGAGGTCCGTTCGGGACTGGTTTCAGTGAGGTTAGAAGTCACCCATTTGATTGATATACTATAAAGAATTGGTAACAATGTATGATTTTGCAAGTGCCCAAAAATGAAGACATTAGTTTTTTGGTGTCACTTTGTGTTTGTGGTTAAGGTCTATGATGTATTGCTTGCATCCATGTGAGACTCTCTAACAGGAAGGCTTACATCTATATGATGTCATGGTCACATCACTAAAGGTTTACGCTAGAATAAAACATCACAGACTACAACATTCTTCTTACAAATTATATATTAAAACCCCCACCAATCCTTTTGACTATAACTAAAAAGGATAGTAGAAAGAAAAATTACAAGAACATTAATGATGCTGTAAACAGCACCACCAGTCAAGGTGTTTGTAAGATCAATCAAGTGATAACAATGGCAACACAGGAGAATATGAGTGTATATATATAGAAGGAGGTGAGGAGAAGAGGATTAACACCAATATGTAAGTGGTTCAGCCAATTAGGCCTACATCCACTGTGCATGTAAGTGATTAGTGTCACTGAAATAAGGCACTAACGGCCATGGATACAATTTCTCAAGCTTTCTCTCTCTTCTGTATAAATTGGCAGAGTTTTCGCTAGGGTTGTAATTCTCTATCCTTTATAATGTTGAGGATGACCTCTATATATAGTGCTTGGGGGGGGCGTAATGTACCCCCCAAGTAGGCAAGGTGCATGTGCATGAAGATCCAACCAATGTAAGGATGAAACCTGACTGATATCAACTAAATAATGATGACCTCAATATTCCCTCACGTGGAGAGAATGATTTAGTTACAACAGACTTGTCCATGTGCTCCAAGCCATTCATGTGCGCGTAGATGCTCGGCCATATTTTCTTGGTATCAACCTCGGTCAGAATGAGTACGAGGTTGGTGAGGTACGACCTTGTCTTTGTTGTGGATTATATGATGACCTTGGCTAGGATGCCAGCCGAGGTTAGATATCTGGAACGTCGACCATGGCCGATGTTGTCTTGACACTTGATGCCGAGTTTGTAAGGCTTTGCTAATTTTTTGAGAAACTTGCAACGTCGTTTATAGCCGATGTTGATGGTGATACTGATTGATAATCCATGTCCATGCTTACCTCGAATGCTTCCCTCATCGAGGATGTACTCATAACGTCTGCAGTGGCCGACCTGATGGATAACAGACCCCAAAAATCATGTAGACCTCAGCTGTTGCCAATTTGAGGGGTCATTAGTAACGTCGGCTATGACCGACCTCGTGAAGGATGACATCACTGATGGGCAATCTCGAGCTCTTATTACCTCGGCTATCAATTAGGCCGAGGTTGATGTCTCTGAACTGGCAGGTACAGTTTGGGCATATCAAACATAACTAAGAAAATGCCCCGAAATACAATTCACATCACATCTCCCCACTTAAAAACTCAATATCGTCCTTGAGCTTTTAAAATTGGAGTCGAGTGAAAAATATGTCGCTGATGAGGGAGAAAAATTTTGGGGCCCCAAAATTAATTTTTCAAAATTGGGATTTGGCTCGAAAAAAAATTTCTCATCCAAAAATTCCTCCAAAATTTGGGCCAAAATAGAATCTCTAAAGTCTAGAATTTATAGACCGTAAGAGGGCAGTTTAGATTAGATGGAGGCATAACCCCTTTTGAGTATAGTAATGATAAGTTAACCGGGAACACTCTTGATTAATTACAAGACACATAGTCACAACCTAGTGAAGACAAACTTAGTTTGAACTCACATGTCTCTCGTATATAACTCAGAAGATGATAATGAACTCAGCAGTGACTCATTTAGAGGGAGAGAGAAGTAAGCACCCTAGATACACTTTGGCAGGCAACCAAACACACTAGCCCTCAAAGGTCTCCAGTCAGATATTAAAAGCTTCGTAGTAAATGATCAATGGTGGGCGAGTAAGAGCTCTGGTTTTGCAATAACTTCCTTCTCTCTGATGATACTGTCTCTCTAGCCCAAAAACCTCTATAAAATAACTCTCATTCTTAGAAGTGGTTGAGGCCAATAAATAACCCCCACACCACTTTTGAGATGTACCAGTCCTTTACCACTGTGAAAGACATCCTTATTACTTTATGTCATAAACATTAAATGCCCGATGGACTAGTCAACTCCCCGTCATAAACATTAAATGCCAAGACATGCCTTTTGCCTAACCACTGTGTGTCAGGGGATATCATCAAAGAGGTGGCCCACCAACTGTCTGACATCCTCTATATATCACAGTGGTTTACTCAAGTGCGGATTTGACATTGCTTAGCTGGTTAGTGACATCACCTATAGTATAGGTGACATTAAGTAGGAAGCACAAGTGGTTCATAACTCAACGCATAATGGAACTCAAGGTTGCTCCGCCCAAGGTTCCAAGGTAAAAGTCTTTTGGTGTTTTACCAGGGGTATCTAAAATGGTCAGGACAAGCCCCAACGCTGCCTCACTTCTCAATACTCCAAACCAAGTCCCTCTGAAGTTCCCATGACGAGGTCATTCGATAAATCATGAAAGCTCTCTCGGACCCTGCCAGGCCTGGTCTCACGCGAGTACCGTTTGACCTCGCACTATATAACATTATAATCATTACATCTCATAGTCAATATAAATAAAGGATACAACAGGATTAAGTAAAACAAATAAAACTAAAGGATGAACTCTCTTAGCCATTTTCTTCGCTTTGAAGATCTCCCTCGGCTGCCACGCTGGACTACATCGCTTGAGCTGCCTTATTGAGCTGTATCGCTTGAGCTGCCTCACTGAGCTGAATCACTGCCTTAATCCCTTGGGTCTGTTGTATTAGCTGGGGGTCTTATCTCTAATCTCGAGATTATCTTCAAGCCCCTTATATTTTCCCCTTCATGTAGAGATTTGTTGCGGGAACAAAAAATGTCTGCACGAAAACTTCACAATTCGATGGACCTTCTATTTATGAAAAAATTATGGCATTTTTGTCTTCGTTACAACTTTTGTTGTTATCATTTCCAGGAAAAAGTAAAATTCTCCCAGATGTACCCGAGTCACAGTTAAACATCATTTGGACTTGTGGCAAGGGGACATCGTAGCTTTTAAAACCGTTGTGACAGCTTATGTGTTGGGGGAGAATGGATATGTTTGACAAAAAGAAGAATTTTGGAGCCAAAGTCAAAACCTGTCTTGGAAGAAACCCTTTCTATCCTCATGCGTCACTTCATTAATGATGTAGTGCTGTTTTTTCAACTGTCAGGATACTTCCCGAAGCACCACGTGTCCACTTGAAATTATTACCGACGGCTTTGCACATGCGGTAATGGGAAACGTAAAAGGCAAACCAAGGAATTTCAAATGGATATTATTCAAACACTTGGTCATTTTTTTCCTTACTTTGCCTTCGTCTTCTTCAACTCCCACCATACTTAGAGAGAGAAGATCCTCAAAGATCCATTGTTACTAAGCTTTTCCCTAGTTTCTTTCCTCTCATCGCCTCTTTCATCGCCACCTATGGCTATACTCCTCTATTTTCATCCATATATCTTCTTTAATAACCTTTTTCTTTCATTACCCCATACTATGGCTTCTTCAAGCTTCCCCAAGGCTATTAACACTAGTCCTTAGCCAACCTCCACCACTACTTCCTCTGTTACTGCTGCCATTGTAGGCGCCACTACCTTGGATGTTGCTCGCCAAGAACAACTATGTTTTTACCATCGATATCTAATCTTTGGCAAAGATGATGAATTCTCTAATGCATGCAATACCTGGCATTTTTTAACCAAGTATGACCCTTTGCTGCTGGGTGATGAAGACGAAGAATCATCCAAGTGGGGTTTTCTTCCTCCAAAGGGGACTCTGCGCTTTAGATTGGATCGTGGTGATTTTCCTTACTCCCAGATCAATTTCAAAGCACCTGGGGGATCTTCAACTCATTTTGCCGGCTGAAATGAACATATGCGGAGCTCCCACACTGTAGCTCTTGCTAGAGTTGGTCTTCACCAAGCCAACTAGTTTGGGGAGTTCACTCTCTCTAAGCACAACGCTGCACTCTAAGTGTTGGTCTCCAGATGGAACATCACAACTCATACCTTCTTCGCTGCCTGGGGGGAGTTCACCATTTACTTGGAAGATGTCTGTGAGATACTTGGGTTTGAACCCATGGGTGAGTTTACTTATCTTGATGAGGCCTTGGATGCCGAAGAAACAACTGATCGAGCTGACATGGATCGAATTTATCGCCACTGCACTGGGTCTTCCAAAAAATCGACCTTTACTCCCCTAATAAGCTATTTCTTCGAAGCTCCTACTGTGAAGGATGTTACTTCTGTCACAGGAAAGGGTAAAGGTACATCTTTAGAATTACCAGTCTAGATCCTTGTGTTACTTTCCCATTTCTTCTTGACTGGGAAACCCAACGACCAGCCTAGGAGGGACCTCATAAACATCTCCATTCGCTTGGCTAGAGGTTTTAATCTTCCCCTGACCACCATTGCTTTGGGGTCCCTCTACACTTGGTTGGATCAAAACTACCTTGACATAAAACGATCCCTTGGTCATTACAACCTGGCCAATTTTGCTAATACCATTATCAAAACGGGTTTCCTCTACACCTGCTTTCCTGCTATTGCCGCCAAATCTGTTCCTTATCCCACGAGCCAAGGCATCAAGCCCCCTCGCCTACCGTGTTTTCATAAAAAATAAAGTCGACAGGAGATAATGGGAATTTTTTTATCATTTGTATTCCTTCATCATGAGTCCATACGGAGAATCAACCTTCGCCCATACTTGGAATTTTTTCTCTTCTGCATCTAGAACGGTCACTTTTGTTTTGGTTGTATAAGATCCTTCGCAAGTCGTGGTGCTTATGTTCACCCTTGGGTTCCTTCATTCATTCATTAAATGGGGACATACTTCTGAAACTTATAACCCCGATTGGTGCAGCAAGCAGTTCGATTTTGATTAAGGGGCTCCTCGACCTGTGTTTTAGTTAACGAATAAAAGTGCTACTTTTACTAAGGCCTGCACTTTATACCTTTTTGCAACGGTACTTGGCGTGACTTCTACTATGGATGGTCAAGTTACCATCCCCAGTGCCACTAGAAAAGGGGATATGTCCACTTCTTTTGCCACCAAATTCTAGCCGATGCAACTGACCAGGATTCGTGAATTCATACAAAGTCCCCCCCAGTATCCCCCAGTTCTTTTTTTCTCTGTTTTGGAATTAGGCCTTAAGGGCAACTCTATTCTTGGAGTTGAGTTCTCTCTGAGCAAGTCTCCTAAAGATCCTCCCAGTGATCTACCTCCTTATTACCCCATGATCCCTACTGCCATGCCCAAACCCAAGAACATTATAACCCCAAAACATACTGAAGATATTTTTAATGAGGGTATTCCAACCGATGCAGCTTCTGGCGAAGGACCTTCTAAGACACCAGCCAAAAGAACTAGGAGATCCAAGAGTGGGAATTATTCAAAGTCTAAGTCTAAACCTCATCCTCAAGTTCCCTTGGAAGCATTCCCCATTGCCTCCGTTCCTCCTGTTATGTCTGCCGAAGTGAGTGAGGAGTTAAGAAAGAAAATTCAAGCTGAGGTGGACCGAGTAAATTTTGAGTTTCAATGAAACACTCCCGCCATTCCTCCTACTCTGCCTTCCCCACTATCTTAGTAGATCCATGTAAAGGAGGGTCGAAGTGAAGGAAAATATCAAGGGTTCCTCCAAGTCATGGTGCTGCTGGTGCGAGAAAAAAGACTCTGGGTACTAAGTCCCAGAAGAAACGAGCTCCTGATGTACATCTCTCCCCATCTCCTTCTATTGTTGGAGATATGGCATTGGATGACTGTCTTACTATTGAGCATCATCCCACGGAGAGGTCTTCACCATCTGCTTTCCCTCCTTCCTCGCCAAAGGTGATATCGTCCCACTCTCCCCCTGGATCAGAGGTATACTAGTGTTTTTGTTCTTCTCTCTCCTTTTTTTTATAACAAATTGTATTTGTCTAACTCTTAGCAACTTGGCGCAGGAAGCTGAAGAAGAAAGACCCAACCCTCCTGTGAGTCCTTTCGTGGGGGGACTCTTTGGGGGTGGTTCCGTTGATGCAACTCCCCCCATTCTCCCATGTCCGGGTCACTTATTCCCGTCATTTGGTCTCCAGACGTACGTTGGAGGTTGCTAAGTAGGTTGTTGCTCCTATTGACGCTATGGAAGTTTCCTCTCAGCCAGAAGGAGCTCCCCCAGCTTCTTTTGAGTCATCCCCTCAGCTGGAGGTTCCTTTAGATATCGTTCTAATTTTTCAAAGTACTCCCGAGGTAACAAGTTCTAAGCACTTTTAGATCTTTCTTTTCTATTGTTCTTACTTTGCTGAATCTTCTAGATATCTTTGTGTATTTCAGGTTGAAGCTGCCTCGTTACTAGCTTCTGCGCTTACTGATTTCCTTCTTCAGCCTCCACTATTAAGGCCCATATATGAGTTTGCCCCTTTTTCCCACATCATCGAGGTAGGTTGAATGTGCACTTTGCCCCTTCTTTCTATAATGTGCCTTGCTTCTAACACTTAGTTTTATATTCTCAGCTTGCTCCAGGCTTAGCTCTGCCGTCATCCCTCGGGACTCCACCCATTACTGGGGCTACCGTTAACTTATCAACTCACAGTGTTCCTTCTTCTGCCCCTAAAAGGGATGACCTATCTGTGGAAGATCGAATGACCCCTTCATGCCCACCCCTAACCGTGGCCCTAGTTCCTTTTATTGAAGTAGGAGCTTCATCAAGTGTTGAGGTTCCTCTCTCTGAAGTCCCTCTAACTGAGGGTTCTGTGAAGACTTTTGAGGAGATGAACTTACCCACTACGGTGCCTACCCTTGCAGCTTCTTTCCCATCTCCCGTTGTCGCTCCAACAGTTGCTGAGGTATTTTATTTGCCTTTTATTTCGTGGTGTTTATCCTTTATGTTAATAATGTGCAATCTCCTTGTTAGAAGAATCTCATTTTCAAAAATTGAAACTCCACCAGTAATGATGACTTAATAATGGAAAAACCACTTGTTAAGATTTTTGTAAAACTCCATCACTAACAGTGACACCCATAACGGTGACTTAACAATGACAACCATTTGTTAAGATTTTTTGTAACACTCCACCAATAACGGTGACACCCATAATGGTGACTTAACAATGGCAACCACTTATTAAGATTTTTCGTCAAGCTCCACCAGTAACGGTGACTTAACAATGAAAACTACTTGTTAAGATTTTTCATCAAACTCCACCAGTAACGGAGACTTAACAATGAAAACCACTTGTTAAGATTTTTCGTCAAACTCCACCAGTAACCGTGACTTAACATTGAAAACCATTTGTAAAGATTTTTTTGTCAAATTCCACCAGTAACGGTGACTTAATACTGAAAACCACTTATTAAGATTTTTTTTGTACTTAAATCATTATTTGCTTTATCAGTCCTCAGGTTGATAGGGAGTCCCCTCGCGTTGAAGAGCAACCTCAAGCATTTCCTTTTCCTATCGCATCACTAAATCAAAAACCAACTGTATATGAGGAAATGAGTCCTAATGACTAAGGTTCCACGGTAGGTGCTTAGGCTGACAGTGAATCTGGTTGTGAATTTCCTCTGCTAGCTCTAGCTCCTCATGAGTTTTACATCATGGTCATTCGTCCCTGTCCCCAACTACCTGCCAACCATCGATTGGTGATTGAAAAGATTATAACTCATCATCCTGAGACTTTTACTATTAACTGTCTTAGTTCAATCCCTCCTGTGATGAGCCACATGCTTCAAGGTATGGCACTTGTTATTGCTGATCTCGTCAGTACCCCTACTGCAAATGTTACCAGGACCCTCCTCAATTAATTTTTGGGTTATCTAAAGGGGTTGGGCAGGGATGGCTTCCAAATTAGCTGGCTGATAGGACACTTAAAGACTTTGAAGAGTCAATAATTGTAGAGTCAGAGGGAATTATTATAGAAGCATCAGTAGACTCAACAAGCTGAGGAAGCTAGGCTGGCCGAACTAGTACCTCTACTTGAAGATGCCAATAAAGAGGTGGAGGTTATCGAAGAAGCGCTTCGTCAGGCGAAGTTGAAACGAGAGAAACTGCTCATCGAGAGTGCTTAAGTTCAAACTATGCTAGAGGTCTTTATCAATGCTCAACAAGCATGTTTGGCAGCTTCCTCGGGTCTGCTTGGAAATTTTTTCTCTGCTTCAGACTTGTGGTTCCTCCTAAGCCCATGATCTCTCCCCCATACTTGTATAAATTTCCCATTTCTCACTTATGTAATTGTTGGGCAGTAGTTCCAATTTTTGTAATGCCTCCCAATTTATGAATGAAAGAGAAGTTATATACTTTCCATGCCACTTCTTTGTGTTATAACTGCTTGCATAAAATATAAACTTTACAATCTTCCATCCTGCTCTAGTTACAACGGAAGACATCTTAAAAAAAGATGCCTTATATATTCATAACAAAAGCTAGATACATCGATGTTCTAAGGTTACTTACTTATACATGATAGACTTCTAACCATTTATTGTTAATCTTAAATGGCTTATCTTCTTCTATCTTAGAAATCAAGCAATAACCTGAATCATGAGCCTCCTTTACAATGAAAGGTCCCTCGCAATTCGCTGCAAACTTAGGTAGAGGAATCCCTATGATGTGCTTCACTAATGCCTTCAAAATAAGGTCTACTTTAACAAACTTCCTTGGTCTCACCAAGTTGTCATATGACCTTGAGAGTTACTTTGTGTACATTTAATAGTTTTGCATTGCATTATCTCTGTGCTCGTCCAACGCCTCCAACTTCACATGTCTGTTCTGAGGGAGCAAGCTACTTCGTAAGGCATATCGGGCAGAAATAACTTCCAACTCCACCGGGAGGATTGCTTCAACTTCATATACAAGGGAGAATGGGGTATATCATATGGGCTTCCTTTTAGTTATTTGATAGGCCCACAATACGACTGGGATCTTCTCATCCCACGATCCCAAAAAGTCTTCCATTGTCTTGGCCAAAATATTGACCAATGTTTTATTAGTTGCTTCGGCTTGTCCGTTTCCCTTTGGGTATGCTACCATTGAAGTATGATGAACAATGGAGTATGTGTCTGTTTGCATCGTTACCTCTGAATTGACAAAGATATTTCCATTATCGGAGAGGATAGCCTTTGGAATCCCAAAATGGCAAATGATGTATTCTCTGATAAAGTTGCTCACTACTCCCGTTGTTGCCCTTCTTAGTGGTATCGCTTCAAACCACTTTGTAAAGCACTCTGTTGCCACTAGTATTCAAATTATTCCTCTCGAAGAATGATGTATTGCCCCTACCAGGTCAAACACCCAAGTGTGGATAGGGTAAGGGGTTGCCAGAGAGTGTTGATTCGTCGATGGAGCATGAATCATATTTCCATGCAGTTGGCAAGCTTTACATTTTTGAACGAACTCAATACAGTATTTTTTCATCGTTGACCAATAATAACCCAATGTTATCAGCTAGTCATACAATTTTGCTCCTCCTATATGAGCTAGGTCGTGAGCTTGCTTAAGGACTTCGACTGCTTCCTCTTTTGTGATGCAACGCAATGGAATGTTGAAGTACCCACTTCGATAAATCTGCCCTTCTTGAATGTAGAACCTCAGGGCCCTTATTTTAAGTCCCATCGCATCAGTATTATCCGTAGGGATAACTCCATCTTTAATAAAGTCAATATAGGGCTGCCTCCAATCTGGTTAAGCTTCAACGAAATGACATTCAGCCACTTCGAAGAAAAGCTGGCACTTATCACACTTTTGTTGTATGTTTGCTTCATCTTGCTTAATTCTAGGACATAAGTATCTCTCCATTTGAATTCTCCTATAAAGAGGGATCTCGGTTGTCTCGCAGTGCTCTTCGCGTATTTTCTTTAATCTCCGCTTCGCTTCTTCTGGGCCGATGCATCTTGATAGCCATCCTCTTGTATTTATGTAGTAGAGGTTTCCTTGATTTGTAAAGTATTAGTCTAGTTCTCTCAGCTCCATATCTCCATCCTTAGACTCCAATTGTTTTCTAATATCTCCCCTCCAATCAGAGTTATCCTCCATCGGTAGAATTAACTGTACTGCCGAGGGAGCTGTTCTTCATTGAATCACGACTATAGTTGTATCGTCTCTCATGATCATCTTCTGAGCAATGGTATCATAGGCATCTGGATGGCGGTTCATCGTTCGGGGATGCCTCTTGATCTTAGTTCGATGGAACTGGTTAAGAAGCCTCTGAATGATTATTCTATAAGGTGCTAGACTAAGGTGTTTCAATGCATATTCTCCATTTATTTGCTGAATCACCAAGTTCAAATCACCCTTGATGCAGAGTGAACGAACCCCACTTTGAAGGGTCTCCAGCAACCCCAGTACCAATGCCTCATACTCTGCTTCATTATTAGAACAAGGAAAGTCTAGCTTGTAGGAAAGACAAATTTCTTTCGTTCCTCTTAAAAGAATAACCCTTGCTCCTCTTTTATTCTCTGCTGAAGATCCATCGAACTACATCTTCCATTCCTCATCGCCTGCGTCCGGTGATTGGCCTACAAATCATCTCCTGGAATGCTCTCTTGTGGTGGTTCAGATGTCACATACGGGAATATTTCCAAGAGGTCTGCGTATGCCTGGCTCTTGATTGCGCGAGGGACCACGCATTTCAAGTCATACTCTGAGAGAATGAGGAACCACCTAGCTGCCCTACCAATCAATATGGTTCTTGCTAATAAAGACTTAATAGGATCACATCTCGTTACAATATGAATTGTAAAAGGTAGCATATAATGTCTAAGTTTTTTTGCTACAAAGACTAAGGCTAAACGATGCCTTTCCAAGCTACTATACCTGACCTCTGGCCCATGTATGATTCTACTAAGGTAGTAGACTGGTCATTCTTACCCACCAATCTCGTGCTAACAGAGCTCTGACGGACCTCGTGGTGGATGTGAGGTATAGCTACAACCGTATTGCTTCCCTTAGAGGAATTATAATTTGAGGTGAAACGAGCAGTTTCTTCAGCCTGGTGAGAGACTCTAGGTGAACTTCCTCCCACTTGAACTTTGTGTTCTTCCGCAAAAACTACATCAATGGGTGTATTATTTCGGCCAATCTAGGCACAAATATCCTAAGGTAGGAAACTTTACCGAGGAAACTCTTGAGCTCCTTCGTCGTTCTTGAACTTGACATCTTCAAGATCGCTCGCTGTTTGTCTTGGTCCATCTTCACCCCCTGCCGATCTACCACAAGGCCTAGAAACTTTCCACTGGTTACTCTGAAAATGCATTTCAGCGGGTTCATCTTCAGTTTATACTTCCTACATATGGCAAATACCTTCCTCAAATCACTTAGGTGGGACCCCTCCTTCTTCGATTTGATGACCAAATCATCCACATAAAACTCCATAAATTTATGAAAAAAGTCATGGAAAATGGCCATCATTGTTCTTTAATAAGTAGCCCCAACGTTTTTGAGTCCAAACGACATTACCTTGTACATGAAGTTGCCCAACGGGATTTTAAACGCTGCCTTCTCTACATCTGTGGGGTCCATCTTGATTTGGTTATACCCTTCATACCCATATATAAAACTATACATCTCGTGTCCAGTCGTTGCATCTATCAAGCTATTAATGGAGGGCAGAGGGAACTCATCTTTGGGACAATCCTTATTCAAGTATCTGAAATCCATGCAGATCCTTATCTAATTCTTGTCCTTTTTACCCACTGGGATAATGCTAAACAACCAGAGTGGGTGCTATATCGATTGGATGAACCCTATTGCCAATAGGTATTTGACATCTTCTTTGATCTTCAAGTCCAACTCAAGCTTGTAAGTCCTCGTTGCTTGCTTAATCGGCATGGCTGAAGGCATCAAGTTTAATTTGTGGTAACTTACTTCTTCATCTAGCCCCTCCATCTCCATATAATTCCATGTAAAAACGTCTATAAACTCCCGGATTAGCTCAATTAAAACCTCCCATTTCTCCATGCAGAGATCCTTCGATAGGAAAATGGGCCTTGGCTCCTCCCCTTCTTTTTCCATGTTTAACTAGTCCAATTTTTGTACTTGTGGCTTCGGTTGGTCCGTCATGTAGTCTGGTTATTCGGTGACATCCTCCATGAACTCCTGTATATTAGAATTATCTATCACCATACATTCTCCTCGTTGATCCACCAGAAAACACTCATATATCGGGTCAGCCTCCTTGTCAGCCTCTGCCATATCTCTTTCGGCTACCCGTTGACACCATCATAGGCGATAAACCACCTTCCCTTTATTAATAACAATCTTCTTGCATTGCCTGCTGGCCATTGCAACTTCCTTTTTTTTCTCTCTCCCTCAAAGCCTATGCCATTCTTCCTTCAGAGAATCAAGTCAACACACTTTGCTGTGTGGCCTTGTGTTCCATCAGGTCCATTCTGGGCTTCATCCCGTCCTTTAGCTGCTTTCAGATCTTCTCAGGTTGAGAGACCACTTGGTGGGATTCTTCTATTACTCCTCTACTACTTGCAGTTTTATCAATCTGGACATTCATAGGCCCCATACTTTCTCTGATCGAGGGAACCCAAGCTCCCTCCATTCTTCTCATTAGGACTCTGACGTCTTACTCTAACTCTGTATAAAACGCTGCATCCACTAGGTGATCTTCTTCCACAACGAAGGGCCTCTTCGTAGCTCGTATAGTGATCTCAGTTCCTTTAATATTTGCCTTGGCACATTGGTGATACGTCGAGGGAACTAATCCTTGGTTTTGCATCCACAATCTTCCTATCAACATATGGTAGGAAGTTGCACTCTCTATCAAGTGGAATTTGATGTAGGAAGTCATATTTCTCATTACAATCCAAACATTCACATAACCAATGGATTTGGAAGATCGGTTTTCATAACCTGCAATTGCCAAAGGCATGGGGACCAACCTTTCCTCTGGGATGTTAGCTGCATGGAAAGAATTGATTGGCATGATGTTTATGGATGCTCCCCCATCCATAAGACACCTCGCGAAGCTAACTTCGTTGATGTTGGCTGTTGATTAGGCATAAATTCTTCCCATTTATCCCCTTAATTTAGAGGCTTTTATCGCTTCGCAAAGTGTAATTCGAGTGGATTTATCTCATATCATTGATATTGACATTTTCTAATGAGTACGTCGAGTTTCGTATATCTCCCATATATTTTGCAGGTATTCAGTGTGGACAAGGAAGAAATAATCGGCATCCTAATCCGAGTTTCGGAGCAAAAGTCACAAGTTTTCAAAATTACAAGGAAGGAAAAGTTCCCTGAAGAGATCGAACCCTGATAAAACTTCCCGTGAGGCACGAAATAATGTAACCGAACCGACCCATACAAAAATCTCTGCTAAAGGCAAACCGAACCGAATCACCTTAATAGGATCGGTTCGGGTATCGAAAATTTGGATTTATCCACTTGTAAAATAAGAGTCTTGTATGGTTGAAACTCTTTGAAATTCATAGTGTATATATTATAATGTCTTCCCAGACATTAGGGAGCTTTTCAATTCATTTAGAAAAGCATTGTAATTAGTTTAGAGAAGAGAAGAACAATAAACCCTAGTTTATATAGCTTTGATTCCACTCTGCAATTCAAGTAAAGTTGTTTTAAATTCTTGCTTTCATTATTGTAGTAGTTAATTCTTCAGTTAGTAATTTCATTCTTCTTCATCTTAAGTTTGTAGTTAAAAGGTTTTCTTTCATTCAAAGCATGTTTTCTTCTAGTTTTAATATGTCCGGCTAAGTTCTTAAGGGTTGAGGTGCATGAACCCCACCCGATGTAATTTACGATAGTGGAAATACAATTTTGAATTAAAATCTTAGGTGAATCGTGTCGTATAACTGGTATAACCAGCACAGCTTCCCACTACACGGGAGCGGGTTAGGGATGCCTTTCTGAAGGCACATCCCCCGAAGTTCTCGAGTAGTTCGGACATTGTGATCGCCAGCCAATGGAAGAAGGATATCCAGAGGCATTTGTGCATGTATGAGTGCACTGACGTGCAGAGACAGTTATTGGATTCCTTCAAGCTAGTGGGGGCCGCTTTGCAGTGGTGGGAGTCCACCACCACCTTGGAGGAGAGGGACAACATATCGATTAAGTTATTTTGGGTGCGGTTTGGCTGCAAGTATTTCCCACCTGCCATGCAGACTGAGATGAGGCAGAGGTTACTGAATCTTAAGCAGGAGAGTATGGCCGTTTCTTAGTATAAGGAGGAGTTCACTAGAATTCTCACTATAGTGCCGGATGAGGCACTTACGGAGGAGAATAAGATATTGTTGTTTCTAGATGGATTGGCCTGGAGGTTTCGTCAGCACCTCATAGGTAATCTATCATTGGGTACTTACACTGATGTACTCAACTCCACTCTGTTGCACTATCAGGATCACTGCTTCCATAAGTAGGGGAGCAAACAAGTATGGGAGTCCTACCATCAGGGCAGGACAGAGGGCAGTAGTACTGGTGGGGCACCAGAAGCCCAAGGGCAGACCCGTCACACTGAGCAGAGTTCCCATTAGGGGGACCCTACCAAGCGATTCTAATCAGGTGATTCCAGGCAGTGATTTAGGGGATTTATATAGGGACAATAGGGCTAGTCCAGTCAGCATGGTCAACAGGGTCAACATCGCCAGGAGTAGGGTCAACAGAGGGCCATCAGGGCTAGTGGAGGGGTGGTAACGGCCAACAGAGCCGTGGTCTGTAGGGTCAGAGGGGAGGAAACTTCAGGTCCAGGTGTTTCAGATGTGGCAATAATGGCCATAAGTGTCAGGATTTCCCAGAGGGAGATAGGGCCCCACAACAAGAGGGTGCCCGTAACGAGTCGCAGAGGCCACTCTTTCCAGCCGCCCTCCCAATGCTAGCTCAGATGCCAGCCGTACTAGCCATCCCAGCAACTCCAGTCCAACAGGGGAAATTAGTGTATGGACGTGTCTATAACGTCCACCAGGCCACATAACCTCAGGAACCACCCACGATTGAGGGTACTTTTTCTATCCATGGCACTATTGGTCGGGTTTTATTTGATATTGGGGCATCACACTATTTTATAGCTACTCACTTTGCACTGGCCTTAGGGTCATTAAACACGACAGAGAGTATAATGACATGCGTATAATCACCACTGGGGAATGGGTCCTTGATTTTCTTTGTAAGGCGGGGTGAAGGTATAGAGATTGGTATCTTGATTTTACCTACAGACATGCTAGTCTTAGATATACATGAGCACGATGCCATTATTGACATGGATTGGCTCGCTATCTACAGAGCCATGATAGATTGTTTCGATAGGAGTATTATCTTTGCCATTCCGGGTCAGAATATGCTTTTGGCGGCGAGGCCTCGCCCAGAGGGAGGATCTTCCACCCATTTGTATTACATAGAGGAGGATACCTCTAAGGAGTTTATGATTCCCCTAGATTTGATTCCAGTTGTTCGTGAGTACTCGGATGTATTCCAGGAGATACCGGGCCTACCCCCAGTCGAGAGATAGATTTTGTCATAGACTTGATGTTGGGCACTCGACCGATAGAACGTGCACCGTACCGTATGGCTCCAGCGGAGATGAGGGAGTTACAGGATCAAATATAGTAGTTGTTGGGCCACGGCTTCATTCGTAGGAGCACCTCGCCTTGGGGCGCTCCATTATTGTTTGTAAAGAAGAGAGACGATTCACTGAGGTTGTGTGTGGATTATCGGGAGTTAAATAAGGTCACGATACGGAATAAATATTCGTTGCCTCAAATCGATGACCCGTTCGACCAGATGAGATGAGCAACCTTCTTTTCGAAGATAGATTTGAGATCAGGATACCATCAATTATGAATTAGGGAGCAGGATGTGTCGAAGACTACTTTCTTGACGAGATATGGATCCTATGAGTTCAGAGTCATGCCGTTTGGGCTGACAAATGCTCCAATCATATTCATGGATTTAATAAACCGAGTGTTCAGAGAGTTCTTGGATCAGTTTGTCATCTTCTTCATAGATGACATCCCAATTTACTCACAGACTGAGGAGGAGAATGCCGAGCACTTGAGATAGGTTCTTCAGACTCTACAAGAGAATTAACTATATGCTAAGTATGATAAGTGCCGGTTCTGGTTACGGGAGGTACAGTTTCTGGGGCATGTTGTGTCAGAATTGGGGATATCGGTTGACCCGAGCAAGGTGACGGCAGTGAGGGAGTGGGGACTGCCCATGACACTGACAAAGGTGCGTAGCTTATTGGGGTTAGCCAGGTAATACAGGCGGTTCATCCGACATTTTTCGAAGATACAGGGTCCATTTACGAGTCTGACTCGAAAGGGAGTACCGTATGTATGGGATGATGCTTACCAATTGGCTTTTGATGAGCTGAAAGATAAGTTGACTTTGGTGCCAGTTCTTACTTTTCCCAAATCGGGAGTGGAGTACCTAGTTTACACTGACACCTCTTTACGGGGACTAGGGGGAGTACTTAAGCAGGAGGAGAAGGCTATAGCTTTTGCCTCCCGCAAGCTTAATCCTCACAAAAGGAATTACCCCACCCACGACCTGGAGTTAGCTGCAGTCGTGTTTGCATTGAGAATTTGGAGACATTACTTGTTGGGGGAGAAGTTTCACTTGTCCACAGACCATAAGTCACTACAAAACTTATTCACTTAGTGGGAGTTGAACATGCATCAACGCAGGTGGCTGGAGTTTGTGAAAGACTACCAGTTCGAGATACAGTACCATCTGGGGAAGGCTAATGTAGTTGCTGATGCATTAAGCCATAGACCGGTAGGTGTCGTAGAGGAAGTATGGAGAGCGAAGTGGAAAGAGTTGGGTCACCAGGATGCGGTAACCCGTTCCTTTTTATCTGTTATGTCAATCACACCCGAGATTGTTACGAGGGTGATACAGGCACAAGCAATGGATACGTTTTTCCAGGAGCAGATTCTACGACTCTTAGCTGAGGGTGCTGAATCATATTAAGTGAGTTCTGATGGGGGTTTGAGGTTTAATGGGAGATTGGTGGTCCCAGAGGGAGAAGACTTAGGTCATGCAGTGATGACATAGTTGCACGAGTCTAGATTTGCAGTACATCCCGGAGGGGATAAGATGTACCAGGATATGAGGTGGCAGTACTGGTGGAGTAGGATGAAGAGGGACATTGCATAGTTCGTGTCCAAATGTTCTACCTATCAGATGGTAAAGGTGGACCACCAGAGACCGTCAGGGTTACTTCAGCCGTTGGACATACCTACGTGGAAATGGAAGAGTATTTCCATGGACTTCATTACTGGGTTTCCTACATCACAACGGGGTCACGATTCCTTATAGTGGATCGATTGACCAAGGTAGCTCATTTTCTGTCAGTACGAACAAACTACACTACGAGCCTGTATGCACAGTTATTTATTACCGAGATAGTTAGGCTACATGGGGTGCCCCTGGATATTGTCTCCGATAGAGACAAAATTTTTTTGTCGCACCTCTGAGAGAGCTTTCAGGAGGCCATGGGTACAAAGTTGAGATTGAGTTCAGCTTATCACCCACAGATAGATGGATAGACAGAGCATACCAATCAGATGTTGGAGGATATGCTACGCATGTGTGTCCTGGATTTTGGAGGAGGTTGGGAGCCGTATCTTCCACTGGTGGAGTTCGCTTATAATAACTCCTATCAGTTCACGATCGGTATGGCCCCATTTGAGGCGCTGTATGGCAGGCCTTGTCATTCTCCCGCTTGCTGGCTAGAGGTGGGGGACAACAAATTTCTCGAGCCAGAGGTGATTCAGGAGACTTCATATAGGATTGAGCTTATCAAGAGTCACATTCGGGTAGCCCAGGATCGACAGAAGAGCTACGCGAATGCAAAGCGGTCCTTCCGAGAGCTTAGCGTGGGGGACCAAGTATTACTACGTGTGTCTCCTATGAAAGGAGTAATGAGATTCGGGAAGAAAGGGAAATTGGCTCCGAGGTACGTGGGATCACTTCCCATTATCGAGAGGATAGGGCCGGTGGCATACATATTGGGGTTGCTAGAGCACTTGCACGGTATTCACGATGTATTCCACATCTCGTCGTTGAGACGATATCTTCGGGATGATATGGCCCACACCCACGTCGCGATAGAGGAGATTGATTTACAGCCCGACAGTTCTTATGAGGAGAGACCAGTGGCTATCCTACACCATATCGAGAGGAAATTGAGGCCGAAGTTAGTTCCACTTGTACGGGTCCAGTGGGAGCATCATAATTTGGAGGATTCCACTTGGAAGCGCGAGACAAATATTCCCAAAAAGTATCCAGATCTATTTTTACCAGGTATACCTTATTTTTTGAATTTCGGGACGAAATTTTGTTATTAGGGGGGAATTATGTAATACCCCGTATTTTTATGGCTTTTAAAATTGGGGATTTATTAAATTTAATTGAGTTATTAATTTAATATTAATTCGGAATTTTATTTAAAAATATTTATTAGCGTGACGAGAGTTAGTAATTGTTGGGAAATTATTGAATATTACTAGATGAGTAAAGTAATATATGAGATTGAATTTATTAATATTTTCACGCGTGAATAATATGACAATTATGGAAATTAAGTCGGGACACGCCTGTGTCGTGTCGGGACTATATTATTATTATAAAAAGTGAATAAATTATAAGTTGCCCCTATGGTTATTTCGAGTGCGCCAACGTGTCCCGAAGGGTCAAGATAGTCAGAAAAGTGTACCCAGGGGTTTAGTTTGGGTCTCGAGACGTTTTTAGGCCTAACCGATAACCCGTGAAGGCATTTTAGTAATTTTCCTTTTCAAGGCTTAATTATGGATGAAAATTAAAGGGATATATCTGATGGGAGTTAGAGTCTTCGAGGATTAGAATTGGTAGAGTTGCAGAGAGGCTAAGGAAGGGAGAAGGGAGAAGACTCTAAAGGGGAGAACCACCCTACCTACACCATCCTTGCCATCTTTCACCATCAACGCGTAGATCGGGACACGAGGGACACAACCATACCCTTCAACACTTGATAATCAGACCTTCATATCCGAGGCAAGTATCTATCTTGCTACTTTTCTAGTTAATATTTCTCCCATGTTAGAATAGGATTGATAAATACATATTTTATAGAAGAATTTGATGATTTAGGGAATTTAAATCACATGCTTTGGAGGAAATAAGTATACTCTGGAAATATCAACATATGTAGAGGACTACATAAAAAATTGTAATGGTTTAGAAGTTAGAAATCTGGAAAAAGAATTAGAAGATTGGAAATTTTAATGAAACTAGGGTTCTTGATAATTATGACGAATTTGCACTTTAATTCGATACCTTTGATGAATTTGTACATGCTTCACGTAGGAAATCATGTATATAGGTGTATTTAACCAGTAGTAAACTTGTTTGGGAGTTTGGGACTCAATTATGGAGTTTTGGTTGAGGTTGAAGAAGGAAACCCATAGTTAACAATGGCAGAATTCGAAATACCTGCTTGATCGATCGACCCCTTTCCTCAATCGATCGACCCCTCTTGGAAACTGCATGTTTTTCCCCTTTTTGTTTAATCTGGATAAAATGCGTAGGAACCCTTAAATATCATTTAAATATAATAATGGGCCATGAAGAGGACCGATAGGGTCTAGGTAGATTCCGTTTAAGGAGATGTTATATGGTATGTAATAGTGGGTTAATAGGGGTGAACGCATATTGGATATAGTGCGCACGTCAACTACAAAATTGAGAGATTAGTGAATGACTTAGACCAGTATGTTAGAGAGGGTGTACCAACTGAATTGATCTTTAGGAAGAGAGAATACTTCGAGGGACGAGAAGTAATTACGTAACGATTATAATTAAGAATAAATGAGATGAGTTCTTTATACGTAAAGATTGGGGTAAAAATTGTATTAAGTACGATTTAAATAATAATATGGGTCGTGGGCGAACCTAATTGCAGAATGAGTATATTTATATATATGATCGAGTGCATGTGTATATATTTATATTATGTTTGTATATAATCATACCCGCGCTACTTGCTATCACGGAGGTTACCGCTCCGGGCAGTCTTATCTCGATGGGACCTTTATGGGGGATATTGACTTGTACCCTAGAACATAGGATTCCTTGGTACAGGCTATATGAGAATGATAGTCAGATGGTCCTAAGAGACGTGAGGGGTATGTGTTGACCTCTTAGTGACTTGGAACTATGCTTCGCCTCCATTTTGTGTGTATTGTGTTAATACAATTCGAGAGTGATTCCAAACTAGTATTTCCCTTAGTACGAGTGATACGGGGACTTGATAGCAGAGTATGCCAGCACCATAGATTTTATGTGGGGTGCTAATAGTATATATATTATATGAGTGATTAATATGTATACGTATATATGGAAATCTTCTACTGTGCGTATCACTAGATAAGGATTGAATAGATGCTCCAAATTTTATAGTAAGTATTCGGGTACTGAGATATATTAAGTAATGTAAGTAATCATGAAGAGATTTACCTCTAAACTAAATATCATAGACTTGTGAATTCTTAAAATAAAATCAAATAAATTAGATAGACTTAGGAGGCATTTAGTAGTATGGTAGGCGCGCACACTAGATGAGAGGTGAGAATTCTCAAGAGAGTGTCGTGTACTAACATGGTGGTTATATTAGCGGGTAAGCATTTTAAATACTTGCTAAACTATTTTTAAAACTGTTTTACACTCGGTCTCTGACCCGTTTTCTATCATTTTCTATCTCTTGTATATATATATATATATGTATATATTACGGGTGCTCAGCCACAGGGGAATCAGGTGTAGAATCATTTGACTGGAAGTGCTGCAGCTTGTGTGGGAGTTACAGGTCATTGCAGTAGACGCTTTCTCCTTTGGCTCCTCAGACTTCTGTTTAGCTCTTTTAGTTAGGGCATGTGTCGCCCATTTCAAAACTTGTTTTAGACTTGATAGGGATTTCATAATTCTATCATCTTAGTATTATGCTTTCATTTGAGATTATTTTATCTCTCACTTTATCTGTGGTTTGTGGTTAATCATTTGGATTTGAGTAATCTAGTTGGCATGGTTCGTTGGATGATTGGTATCTTTATCATTTGCATTATTCAATTTTTTTTATTTTTAAAAGATTTTTATAACGGAATTAAATAAATGAGGACTTTAAATTGTTTTGACACTTAGCTTAATTATTTAGGGTGTTTAAATTGGAATTAATTATTTTATGACAGTGAAACTAAGAATGAACCAACCGTTCACCTTGATTTTAATTTAATAAAGGACTGATCACCCGGTATTTAATTAGGGGGGGTGTCACAGTCCTCCAAAGCCTCTTCAAACTCCTCTTGCTCCACCGCCAGCTCCCTCGCTTCTCTTTCTGCCTCATCTTCATCGGCCACCACCAGATTGACCCCATGTGCTGGGAGTGGGTTATTATTTTGTGGAGGGATTTGCAGTGTCCCTGCCTTTACATGTTTATCGATGATTTTCCTTAGCGTACAACAACTTCCCGTCGGATGTTGAATCTTCCGATGGATCTGGAAATACTTGGGATTCGCTCTGGTTGCCGCATCTGGTTCCAAGGCTGAGATGACCTTAGGTTCATATATCATTCCTCCTTGAACCATGGCATTGTAATAGCTAACAGCCTCCTCCACTGTGGAGGGTAACAATGGTGGGTCTTCCTTATCTTTCCCAAACTTTCTCTTGTTATCCTTCTTCGGCTGTTTGCTTCCTTCAGCTCTATCGATGTATCCCACCCGTGGGGACTGGCCACGTGCTACAACGGGTGGCCCAGGCTGTTTAAACACCAGCGGTATCATAACAGGGTTCAATCAAACTACTAATGATATATTCCTTACTGCTTTTAGAAATGCTGCGAAAGTCCCTTCTAGAGTTTCATTAATCAGGTGATAGATGTACTTTGGGAGTAAACCCTTAGCATAAAGATTTAATAATTTGAAATCTTTGGCTTCTTCCCTCACGTCGAGGGACCTCTCCCCAAATCTTCGAACATAATCCACCACATCTTTTCCCGACCGTTTCTTCTCCTTGCCAAATTGTGTTAACGTGAACTCATCTTCTACCAGGAAGAACTTCTGGATAAATAAAACATGCATCTCTTCCCACGTTGAAACAATCTTTGGCGCCAAATGAGAGTATCACGTGTAAGCTTTATCGGTTAATTATTTTGAGAACTCCCTCAGCCTGAGATTCTTATTGTTGCAGTGAGCCTCCTAGATGTTCGATGAAACATTTTATGTGCTCCTTCGCGTTCCCCCCATTACAGTGTATTTATTAAAGATGGGAGGGATATAGTCCTTCGGGTAAGGCTCATCATTGTATTCTTGGGGATATGGCGTGCGAAAATCATTATAAACTGAAGCTACATCGTTGGCCAACTACGAGGAAGCTACTATCATTTTCAACACCTTTTTTTGCATTTCTTTCCTCATTTCTTCTAATGCGGATGCCGGCGTCTTCTCAATCGTGGAGGGAGTGGTAAGAGGGACCACTGATGGAACACTAGTGGCATTTGGAGGGACCACAGGTGGGATACTGGTCACACCCATCGTTGAGGCAGGAGTGGGCGCTGTGCCTATAGGTACAGTCCTCGTGGGAATAACTGAAGCAGGGTTCATCAGAGCTATTGGGACTACCCTAGGTGTCACAAAAGCATTGGGATGTGTTCTTCCTCCTAGGACTGTGGCAGCCTCAGGTGTCTACAAAAACTCAAAAAACTTACCCATGAGGAGGGTCGTTTGTGCTGGTCCTATGACAACACTAGTTGTGGCTTGGGTGACCGTTGGGACTCCATCTATCGTTGGATCTTGGGGAACCTCTACTTTAGGGGGAACCCCACTTTTGGGAGCCTCCATCTCCCTTGTTGCTTTTTCCTCATTGCGTTGGACATCATCAAAGTTGAGTCTACAATTAACATTATTCTGCGCCATACTCTTTTGCTAGAAGAATACCTCCCCGGCAGAGTCACCAAATGTAAGAGGGCAGTTTAGATTAGATGGAGGCGTAAACCCTTTTGAGTATAGTAATGATAAGTTATTCGGGAACACTCTGGAATAATTACAAGACACACAGTCATAACCTAGTGAAGATAAACTCAGTTTGAACTCACTAATCTCTCGTGTATAACTCATAAGATGATAATGAACTCAGCAGTGACTCATTTAGAGGGATAAAGAAGTAAGAACCCTATATACACCATGGTAGGAAGCCAAACACAACAACCCTCAAAGGTCACCTGTCAGATATTAAAAGCTTTATAGTAAATGATCAATGGTGGGCGAGTAAGAGCTCTGGTTTTGCAATAACTTCTTTCTCTCTGATGATACTCTCTCTAACCCAAAATATATAGAAAATAACTCTCCTTCTTAGAAGTGGTTGAGGCCAATAAATAACCCCCACACCACTCTCGATATTCCCCAGTACTTTACCACTATGAAAGACATCATTCATACTTTATGTCACAAACATTAAATGCCGGATGGACTAGTCAACTCCCCGTCATAAAAATTAAATGCCAAGACATGCCTTTTGCTTAACCATTGTGTGTCAGGGGGATATCATCACAGAGGTGCCCCACCAACTGTCTAACAGCCTCTAAATATCATAGTGGTTTACTCAACTGCGGATTTGACATTGCTTAGTTGGTTAGTGATATGACCTACAGTCGATGTGACATTAAGTAAGAAGCACAAGTGGTTCACAACTCAACGCACGATGGGACTCAAGGCTGCTCCGCCCAAGGTTCCACGGTAAAAGTCTTTTGGTGTTTTACCAGGTGTATCTAAGATGGCCAGGACAAGCCCCAACGCTGCCTCACTTCTCAATCCTCCAAACCAAGTCCCTCTGAAGTTCCCACGGTGAGGTCATTCGATAGAGCATGAAAGCTCTCCCGGGCCTTGCCAGGCCTGGTCTCTCATGAGTACCGTTTGACCTCACACTAAATAACATTATAATTGTTACATCTCATAGTCAATATAAATTAAGGATATAAAAAGACTAAGTAAAACAAACAGAACTAGAGGATCAGCTCTCTCAGCCAGTTTCTTCGCTTTAAAGATCTCCCTGGCTGCCACGCTGAACTACATCGTTTGAGCTACCTTGCTAAGCTGCATCGCTGCCTTAATCCCTTGGGTCTGTTGTATTAGCTGGGGGGATTATCTCTGATCTTTAGATTATCTTCAATACCCCTTATATAGACTAGTTTCCATTCTTAAATGAACATGTCTAGAATTTTAGAGTAAACGAACATGTTAACAATAGTTCATATAGTAAAGCGAGCCAGCTTATCGAGCATATGCAGAATGTGTTTAAAGACACTCAGCTAAAGCTTGCACATTAAACTATAACTAAAGAACCACTTATCTTGATTAGATCAGCAATAGGACAATTCAATCTGTCCCCTAGAGGACCTAAAGACAGAGACAACCAAAGCTTTCCAACTTAGCTTGGATAAAATCTTAGTAAGAGTTCCTGATAACATTACAAAGTCAGATATTTATACAGATGCAAACATTTCACTAAACTGCTATTTCCTGATGATCTAATATCCCGTGAACCAAAATGAGTTGTTTATGTCTCTTTCCTCAGACCTATAGGGAACAATACTGATTTGTAGAATAACTCGAAGAATAATGCAGAAGCAACAATTTTTGGTTTAGAAAAAAATGAAGGCAAACAAAATACAAGTCAAATTCTAGTTGCTATTGTATTTCAATTAAAGAGGTTGACTAGGTCACTCTTCAAAGATACCACCCCCTCCAACCCCCAATAATTAAGTGCCTTATTTGGAATGTTCGAGGAATTGGAAACTTACCTATAATTATAAGACTTAAAAAAATCTGCATAATTAATAACATTACCTTCTTGTCTATTATGGAACCAATGATCTCCAATGAGCAAGCTGTTGTTATTAAAAGAAAACTAAATTTTACTCGAGTTGAAGTCAATATATCCTAGAAAATTTTGTGCTTTTGGAAGGAGGGAATTGGTGTCAAATGTGCGATAAACCATGATCAACATCTCATAGTTCAAATTGAATCTCATGCCTTACTAACCCCTATACTTATTTATAATATTTATGCTAAATTCACTAGAAATTAGGGGAAGGAGATAAAATATATTAAGGCCAATTACAACTTACCTTGGTCCTAAGAGAGTCAACAGGTGACCATTAGGCAGCATGACTAGCAACAGTGCTAACCCTCAAGGTTAACCAAAAAACATTACCCAAATTGGTATTTTTCTCCAAATCGTATGGTACATAGACAGAACCAATGGACCTCATATTGTTACAATGTAATCTTGCATATTTCATCCATAGGGGAGCTTTATCCTCCGGATTGTAGCTAGTTTTTGGCGTTGTAATCGTATGTTTTCACATTATCATTACCTGTAGGTATTTTTTAGGGCGGATTTTCACATTCTTATAAACAGTAGCTTTCTACGAGGGCAAGTTTTCACAAAGAAATGTCTATTTATTTATTTTTTGTATTTCTAAAAGAGTTAACGAGCATAAATGAGAGAGTGCAAATCCAAATCCCCATAACATGTATGCAAAGTGCTTCATAAAGGAGTTTGAGCACACAACAAGACACACTCTTAAAAAAATCAATATCCATAAACTTAATGAAGTGGGAAAATTTACCTTTGATTCGTTAGCAGCTTTAAGTTTGTAAGAAATAACTTCTATATCAGGAGGAGGTATCTTATTATACACCATGGCTTGAAAGGTTTCAACATCTCCTGTATCCATATTTTCCCTCAAATGTGATATAATATACTGTGCCATAACCCCGCGGAGTTTCATTCACTACCCTTAGAAATTCACAATGTAAACCCCCTACAATCAAAAAAATATTCCAATAGGAAGAAAATAAGTAAAGCGTTGGTTAAGGTATATAATAGTAACATGTAAATGAAAAATAAAAATATTTGTAGAATATGAACAGACGTATACTTTTCTTGTTGTAATCATCAATAACTAACTAGGAGAATGTGTGGAGGTACTAGTCATTTTCAGGATGATTAGGTACAGGAGAAAACATACCAAACAAACTGAATTTGAAAATGTCACCAACTTGGTACCCGTAACAATGTTACATGAAAATTCATCAGTTATCAAAATGATTATTCAAAAGTTATAATAATGAAAATTCATTTTGTCCTCCCCTTTCCTAGGAGATTGGTTGGGGTCATAAGTATGTTTACTCCTCTTGGAGGCATGTGTCTCATGATCCTTGAGAGGGTAATCATCTACATTCAAAATTATGAATGAACTCCATGTTTCTTTCCTTTTCTGCCTCGGGGCAGTTGCAGATTCACCCAAGGTTTCCATATGGGGCCAGGAATCAATATCTTTGGTGCCATTTCGTTGGTGGAATAAGAGTTATCAACTAAAGGTATCTCCTTAATGTTGAGCGATTAAAAATAACTGGATGTCTCGACTGAATAAGAGTTATACGAACCATCATTGGGGATTGGATAATTGTATGAATGTGGTTGTGGTAACCTTCATGTATCACTAATTTTTGGTATGTTTTGTTGTTGCATTGTATTAGCCTGTGTGATCAAATTAACCATACCAATAATTTTTTTGTACTTGAAATCTATAACACGTATATAAAAGGACATGGTAAGGAGAAAAAACTTCCCAAAATAAGCCATATAATCACAAACTTCCCAAGATACTTAATTTCTCAACATTAAGGAGATACCTTTAGTTGATAACTTTTATTTCACCAACGAAATGGCACCAAAGATATTGATTCCTAACCCTATATGAAAACCTTTGGTGAATCTGCAACTGCCCCAAGGCATAAAAGGAAAGAAACGCGGAGTTCGTTAATAATTGTGAATGTGGATGATTGGCCGCTCAAGGATTATGGGACACATGCCTCCAAGAGGAGTAAACGTACTTCTGTGGCAGCAACAGATTGTTGTGTTGAAATTAGAAAGTAATATGAGAAAACAAGAGAGATGGAAATTCTTAATACCTCTTCATCAAGATTTTCCCACAAGCTAGACATATCACATATGGATTTTGAGCATACATGGCATTAATACCTACAAGGTCACTAAATAAAGAAGAACCAACTAGCTTAAATATTGTCAAACGAGCAGAGTTCAAATGGATCAAAACAAAATTGTATAATGGGCAATTCCAATAAACTATATTAAGATGTTTCTATTTCAATATAAGTGAGACTTTTATTTTAGTTCTTACCGATAGTGTCACTCCATCTCTTTCATGAATTCCACATGTATCGTATGCCCACATGGTAGAACAATAATCTCTTTCATTGTATAAAATAAAAACTGCAATGTGAAATGCAAAAACTCATCCCTCAAAAAATCAACACTATTTATTATTTGCTGTGTTTGGATCTTGAAAAGTAAACAAAGAAAAAAAAGATTGAAGAAATGGGGAAAAAATACTAAAATGTTCAATAAGTATATCATATATTTTTCTCCCTTTTCTTTGTGTTTTATTCTTCTCAATTTCTATTTATTTTTAGACATATTATTTTTTTTACCTCAAAGCACACATGACAGTTATGGTGCATTGCCATTTCCGCACAATGGTGTGCATCTTTAATGGATTTAGAATAGCAACATCCTAAGCCACAAATTATCCAAAATTAGTTATCGTAAGAGACACCAACCCAATCTGGACAAAAATAAAAAGATTGTTACAAGCAACTACATAAAATTGAGATTTAGATATCGATGTATATGTATATGTATGATAGACCAAGTATATCTAATTTATGTAGGCCTCTCCAAGGTTGTGATTCGGATTGGGGCGAGATCAATTCAATTCCCTCGTTAAGAAACTTAGTAGATAGAATAAAAGTTATACATTGGATCATCAGAACTAATCCATATCCAAATCCAAATCTATTAGGGTTCGAATCAAATCGGATATCTAGCCATATTAATAGTATACTCTCATGTAGAGGGAAAAGAGGCGGGTCATAAATAAAGATGAAAACCTAAAACAAGCGAATACCAAAACTAAATAAAATCCATTACCAATAAATTTAACATCATCAGCAGCTCCATCTAGATACTCCTCCTTAAGCATCATCCTGGGCAAATGAAGAGAGAGTAGAGTGAAATAGGAAAAACAAACAAAAAACTTCCCCAAGTACAAAGCGAGAGAGAGCGTGGATGATGGAGGTTCGTGGATGATCTAGGTAGCAGAGAGAGACAATGTCAATGGTGGAGGTGCCAGAGGTAGTGCGGATGATGGGTCGGGGAGGGATAGAGAGAGAGTGAGAGCGGGAAAGTGAGAGAGAGACTTAGGTTAGATTAAAATTCGGTTCGATCGAAATTTTGATTTCTTATTTTTTTAGAGTATTTTATATTTTAATCAAGTGTACTCAATTTTGGCACACTTTAAAACAGTGCCAAATTTTGGTACTGTTTTAAAGTGTGCCAGATTATCACTGAACCATACTAGAATTTGGCACAGTTTTAAACTGCGCCAGATTTTTAATATCAGGGTGTGCCAAATTATTATTTTTGGTGTAGTGATACACATTCCTTACCATCATTTGATAACGTACCTGGAATACTTTGGTGGTTGTGGTGTGGTTGCATTTTAGCACGTGAGTTGGATTATTTTTACGTGTTGTAGAAAAAGAAGATAAAAAGAGAAAAGAATAGAAAAAGAAAGGATTAAAAAAAAGTTAGAAACCAAAGTTTTTGTAAAGAAAGAAGAAACCGTAATCCATTATGATCATTGTCTTTAAGCTTTAATTGAGGAGCTCGTGTTCTAATTTATTTCCCTCTCACACTTTACCTTTAACCAAAGTTTTATCCCCAAACACTTTGAATCCCAAATTACCTTCATTTCATAAACTTCACCTAACCTACGCTACGACCCGAAACGGTCCTATATGATCCTTGTGTACATATAATTCAAAAGCCAATATAATTTAAACGAGCTGCTAGGGTTTATTTCCCCTCTTATAGTGGATGGTGTCTTTAATGAGATTTATTCTTCCATTTAAATTTATTATGTTTCATTACTGGCATGTTCATGGCCTTGGATTTACTTACAATTACTCTTTATGCCCGCATACCTTGAGTGTTACACATTTTTGTATAATTTTATTTATGGTGTGTAAAACACCCGGTGAGAATTTAGTTGAAGCGCGGTTGGACTTTTATCCAGATTATATGAGTTTTAACCAAATTGGAACTTATTTGTACGCTCCACACAAAAAATTCTCCCACTAGGGTAATCTAAGGGTTTAACAGTTTATTTCATTCGCTAAATGCAAAGGTGAACCCGAGAATGTGGTGTTTTATCCATAGTCCAATATAATTTTTTATTCGGCATATCCTGTGGATGTTGTTTTACTCCGCTTCATTTCCAATGATTAGCAATGTGTAAGTTAGGGGTGTGATTATTCACAATATTGCTTTTAAAACCCTTTATTATTATGCTTTCTAACATTTTAATGTTAGTTAATTCTTATAATTATGCTCTTATACGGTATAACCTCTATTTTTATTGGATATATCATGTGCAAAGTTCATTTGAGCTCGTACAGATATTGGGAATGCTAAGCGTGATGGTTGGTAGTGTTTATAAAAAGTTTTGTCCGAAGATGGAACTTGAGGGAAATTTTTGTAATTTCAAACATCATAATTTTGATCTTATAATTACATTGTTATTTATTTCATCGAATTATCTTTGCACGGCCAACGACTATGGATCATTCTGATTTTGTATGAAGAAGTTCTAGTGATTTTTATATCGATGTCAGACAATGAGAATCGATGCTTCAAAGGAAGAATCGATTCTCATCATGGCAGAGAAGTCCTAGCTTGTTAAAATTGTATAGAAAATCGTATTCACATTAGAGAATCGATTCTCCCATCATAATTTCAATCCATTTGTACTTGTATTGGTTTTTTTGTTATCCGCTTTCCCTTCATTTTTCCATAGATATATAGTAAGTTTTTGGTTAGTTTCCAGGTATTCTCATTCATTATCTCTTAGGTTTTTGGCCTCTTTGTTGGAGATTATATCTCTCATAGGTCATGTAAGTGGATTTTGTCAATATTCACCATCTTATTCATTTGTTATTTTTTGTATAGCTTTAGTTCCAACTTTGTAAACTTGTTATGATTTCCACACATATAACCTAGTTGTATTTGTTTCTCTCTTTATCTACTTATTGTAGTTAATTTAACCCATTTTGGGGCTAGTTTATAGGTTAGGTTCATTAACCCACCATTATTGGATGTTTGGGCTTCAAAGTTAGGGTTTGATTTTGAATCACTTTTAATTGAAAACTTGTGTATTTGGCATTATAAGATCTTTGCATTTTAACTTCCTTTGTCACGCAACAGCAGTGTTTAAGGCTTTACTACAACATTAATCCATTTTTCACCATACTTAATTAAACTTTTAATCTTTTATTTTTGATTTTGGTCTCTTTATGTTTGATGTTTACTCTCAATTGAATATGATTGGTTAAATGTGATTTGAATCATTTAGCTTAATTCATTTTGTTAATCCATGGTGGGGGAAGGATACTTAAATCATTTAGTTAATCCTTGTAGGTAACATAACTTATTGCCCTTAAACGTAACCATATCATCTTTTATTATCCCCATTTTAAGTAATAAATCAATTTAATCATAAATAATGTTCCCTACGGATTCAATACCCAAACTCACCAATATACTCATAAAAAATGTAATAAAAGTTTATGTTTTGCATTAAAGCGTTAAACCAAACAACAATAGTGACCACTCACTTTATGCTTGACCAATAGGTTTATATCCCGATCCTACATATAGTTAGTCAACCATCATGCAAGAGGTAGACATAGGACGCATCATCTGTCTTGTAATCTGGGTATGTAATTATGCGGTGCTTTGATGGCATAGTGATTTAACCGGATTTTATATGTATGTTTTCAATCCATTTTATATGGGACCTCCTATGGATTGACTCGATGGAGGCACGAGGGGTTCTTGAAGGATTGGTACCTTCATGTTATTTTTATATGCAAGCTGGTCCGAGGATGGAGATAACTGTATGATGATAATGGATTGTGTTATTAAGATTACATTGATATTATTTTTCTATAGGGCACGACATCATATATGTATAATAAATACGTGGTACACTAATTGATTAATGAGTATGATGTTGTGTTGTTTTGATAAAGACTATGTAGCTAGATTTTTGGATATTAATAGTTACATGTATATTGGATATAGCGTAGCTAAGCCACTTATGTGACGGGTTGGGTGGATACCATATATCATAGTACTTAGAATAGTGATCTGTACGATGTACTAAAATCTTGGGTAGTTCTGTAATCATCGTAGCTATGAGTCTAGCTTACGTTGGTTATTTGTGGGATAGTAATCAACCCTTACTGAGGAAATTTTCCTATTTGGATATCGTGTGATGTGAGGATACTATTAGTTAGAATTATATTTATTATATGATTATCAGTGACGATATTGTACTATAATATGTGTTAAGATTTACGTGGGCTAATTGGTTAGTCTTAGCACTTGGGTTCATACGTTGTTAGTTACACTTAAAGAAGGATGGAAACATATGGATAAGATTCCCTTAGTTCGAGGTGAAGTGATATACCTTGGGGGTACGTGCCGACAGGTATGGCATTAGACATATATTAGTCGTATTATATATTTTTTAAGTAAAGTTTGAAAGTCCCAGGGTTATATATGGATAGTTAAACGTATACACCAATTTTTAATTTTTACAAATTAATTAACCAACTTTAAACATGCACCAAATAAACAAAGTGTTGTGAAAATAAGTAGCCAAGTTTTATCTTACCTAAGCATGCATCTAGGTGATAGCAAGAATAAAATAAAGTCAACAAACCACAACACGCCGATGCATGAGGAAAATCCACAACGAGAAAAACCTCGGTCGACCCAGCAACACAAATTCACTATGATCTAGGAATTACATAAGGATGACAGGTGGGTTACACAACTTACTCAACTCCTTTAAGCCTTGACGCGTATTCGTTCCTTAGACCATATTCAAAGCAACACATAGTAGTTGACCTATGCACCTCCATAATGCTTGCTCCTCACACGCCTCAGTATTTACATATCTTGGATCAACAAACAGTCAACAGATCGAACATGGAGTCCACTGCTAAAAACTGCCACACACACGGAGTCGACCATATGTAAACAACAACAAGAACACAATCCACCGTATGAATTGATACTCAACAAAGATGAGTAAACAAACTTTGGTGAGAAAGAGGAGATCTTAAACTAGAATATTTAGTTGAAACTTGAATCTCAAAACTCTTGGGTGAAACTAGGGTTTGGGGGCTCTTTGATATTTGTTGAAAAAATATTTTTGAAAAATGTCTTAATAAAACCTATTACCAATACTCCTTTATATAGAAAATAGGAAAATCGAGATGATGCCAAAATTCGAGATAACTCGTTTGAATGAAATGTATAGGGTTGTTCGAATAAAGTACAAAATATCGTTTGAACGAAACTAAATCTCGTTCGAACGACATAATAAATCTCGTTTGAACAAATATCAAACGGACTTCGGACAATATTTTTCTTTTAGATAAGAAAATTTCGTTTGATCCTCGTTTGAAGGTCGTTTGAACGACTTTCCCTAACTAGTTCGAATGAACTTAATGACCTCGTTCAAACGACTTTAAAAATAAAAAAATATTTATAAAAATCCTTTTTACAAAAAATAGACTTAAACATTTTGAAACAAACACCGAACTGTATCCATGGATAAAAAATTAATACGCATTCATACCTTTGGAGATCCATAAATTTTGAAGACGAAACTCGACATGATGATGTAGACCCTTTAACCTAGCCGCTACGGTATTCAATAAAATATCATAGGCTTTAAGAATAAAAATATTAAGTCCTAAACTGTAGAAGTAAGTTATTTCTTGTAATATGTGGGGTCTAAACCACATATTTTTCTTAAAACGTTTTCAGTTATTCAGTAGGCGCATGAGAAAGGATGAGAGGATAAATTACAGGTTAATATTGTCTAATGAATAAAGTATGAGATGTATAGTTCATAGTATTTATTTTGTAATTTAACTTTGATTTATTATTCAGACATTTGTCTTCTGGAGACTTATTCGGTTTTATTGATCCAGTTATTTGAGACTTATATATGTTATCTCATTTTATAAGTATGTTTTATATAATTTTGTTGATGGTTTTAGTTTCCTACAACTATTCATTAATGCTTAGAATGATATAATTTTTTTTGACATCCTCTATCTTTGGCGTATTATTTTGTCCACCTCCTACGTGGGAAAATGGGGGGATGTTATAGATTTATGTTCATAACTATTAAATATATAAATTTTTATCAATAAGAACAAAGTTGAAATAATTTAATAATTTTATTAGGCAAAACTCTAATTGGTAATGTCCCAAGTTATAACACTTTATTATAGAGGAAAAATCCTCCCCTCAATGGAATATACAATAGAAAGGGAAAAGGAGAGACAGATTTTGGATTTATAAAACATCCACGTAACCAAGTACATGAATCATCAACAAATTAACAAGGTGGGCACTAAGGGCACCCCATATTTTACTCCATAATACCACAAGAGTTTTTTTTAACTCTATAATACCACACAAATCCATTTCACACTCCATAATACGACCAAAGGGAGCCCAAAGTATTTAAAGATCAAAGTTTCCACTTTCCACTTTCCGTCCTTCTCTCTCAACCTCTAAACCTCTACACCTCTTAACCTTCTAACATCTAAACCTCAAAAACTACAAACATCAACACTGCACAAATTCAAATTTCAACCTCTAGATCATAAAACTACATATAATCTCAATGGTACTCACAAAATGTACCTTTTATCTAGGTTTTAGAGTGATCATTATTGTCAAACTTACAATTTACACATATTTAGTAATATATCTTATGGAATGAGACATGTTAATAACTTATAAACGGTTGAAAACAAGAAAAAACAACCCAAAATCATTTTAATGAATCCTATGACAAGCGACGAGTATTTAAAAAAACCTAGCTTCGTATACTGCACCTTCGCTACGTCAATTCCGACCCATATATCGTTATTTATGCCTCGGGCTAATTATTTAAAAAAAACTGAATTCAAACTTCATTCGATATAATTACTGCAAGTATGTACGTTTCATTCAGTATAGTTACCCTGAATGAGACTTTTTCAACAAATATATATATATGCATTCCATTTGGCATAATCACCTTGAATCTATGCATTCCATTTGGCATAATCACCCAGAATATTTGCATTACATGTATAATCATCTCGAATAAACATTTTTCTTAAAAAAAATCAACTTTGATTTAGGATAATCACCCAAAAATCATCATCTTCTTCGAAGGCCCGATAGTGAACAACTGTAAAACTCCATTTTTTGGGTTAAGCTTTTCAACATTTAAAAAAAATAAAAAAACGTATATGTTTTTAACTATTTTCATTAGTATTAGGGTGGCCACAACCATTGTTAACACCTTCTAAATTAGCATGAGAGAGAAACTGGGTTGAGAGTATTATGTAAGGTTTGAATGAGAGAATGGTTTGAGAGAAAATTGGTTTGATAGAGAAAATGGTTTGAGAGGGAAAATGATGGTGGGTCCAATTTAAGTGTGCAAAAAAATATTTATACTATGTGATGACCCTTAGCAAAAAATGTAAAAAAACTTCTGCCATTATGGAAAAAATATGGGGTGCTCTTAACGTCCACCGTTAACAAAATCTATAGTTTGGAAACCCTATAAAATCATTAACAAGAAGTGTTTTTATCTAATCTGGACAGAAAGTCCACCAATGAATATTGGGATTGGCCAATCCCGTATTAGCTAGCTTGTCAACAACTTAATTCCCCTCCTTATATACATGTGTAACTCTCAAACTCTTACTATTAATCTACATTTTACTACTTTCCCAAGTCACTTTAATCTTCCATGGAGGATGATAATAGGAAGTAGTGAGACTTTGCATTAAAATAGCTGAATCAACTTCTAACCAGAGGTTTAATAACCCACTAAAACAAGCATAATTGATAGATTTAATGGCTGTGCACTTTTCAGCATAAAATGTTGTTCTATTTCTAATGTTACAAGCAAAACCACCTACAAAATTTGCATTAATCTCTAAAAACACCACCATAAGTTACTCTACCCCCATTTACATAAGACATATCATCAATATTAACCTTCGACCATCCAAACTGAGGAAGCCAAATAACTATTTTAATCCGTGGAGCTTTATGAAAGTGAGGGCGAACACCCAAACCCTATAAAATGTTCCTTTTTTTCCTCATTGTTGTGATATCCTGGGCACTTGATATTGGATAGGATGATAAATGTTTTTATAGAATAGGAAGCATTCACCATGACTGGCTCAACATTATCAAATTTAACATTATTCCTAACTTTCCATGTAGCCATGAATGTATAAAGATAGCTTATTTTCATAGATTTTAAATTTGAGAACCAGCTCCCACACAATTTTTAATTTTTTTCCAATAATCAAGATAACTACTATAAGAAGGGAAAGAGGTTTGGAAATAATTAGTACCCATTGACAGATATTCTGAGAAAAAGTACAATTGAAGAATAGGTGCAAGGAATACTCTATTGTAGATAAATATTCACATAACAAGTAAGCTGAAACAATAGGGATAATTCTAACTTGGAAATTATCACTAGTGATCTACAAATTAGTAAGGATATTTTGGGTGGCACAAATTGGTTCCTGATATCTCTAAATTTGTTATTAGCTCTAGAGCTAGATTTAATATCAATGTAAGCTTATCTAAAAGTGTATTTTCCAACAGTAGATAACTCCCAGACTAAATAATCATGATATTGAGACATGGGGATAGTGTTTTGGGTAAGTTTGGCTACCTAATTTAGGAAGGAAGTGTTGAAAAATTTGGGATACACCACGTACCATTTTTAATTAAAGTAAAAACTTTACAATTGAGGCTTTGGTATTAATTATTTGTGGAGCTGGTTCTATTAAGAATAGGATCCCTAAACCACCTATCATTACAAATAGATATTTTCTTTCCATTCCCCACAATCTACCTACAGTGTTGAACAATATTAGATAATTCTCTTTTCTTTCCTGGACAAATAGAGGAATAGATTAGAAACTCAGTAAAGCCAGTTGTGGTAATCTGGTATCCATGCTTAGTAAAAAATTAACTTTACCTTCTCTACTCATCATGTACTAGGTAATTTTCTCAATAACAACCTCATTTAAAGCTTTGATATCTCTCAATCCAACAACACCTTTTATTTTTATGGAACAAACATTCTTCCATGGAACCATGGCAAGTTTCGTTTGCCCAATATCTCTGGACTAAATAATTTTTACCCCATTTTGAGAGGTCTTTAAGCAAATACTCATGCCATTTATAAGTTCTAAAACTGTGAAGCATCATACTTTGATAAACATAGTTAATTAACTGATCTCTCCCAGATATGGGTAATAGTTTACCCTTCTATCCTGCTGACCCTCTTATATCCCCAAACAATCAACAATACTACTACTATCAACAATAATACTACTTTTATGAGAAGTATACTTCTAAGCATATAATGTAAGTTACATTTTATACATGATTCCTAAGATCTTTGAACAATATGATAATCACCTCAATAGACATGTGAAAAGATTAATTTTATTTACCTCCTTTCGACGCCATGGATTCAGTCTTGCTAACATCTCCGTCGAGTGTTGCCGGTATGATCGCCTTAACAATCCTTTAAGGGAGAAATTTGATTCTCTCTCCTTGCCTATAAACCTTTAGGTATGTGTTTTAATTGGATGATTTCTAATGGATGAAATGCATCTATTTATAGGTATAGAGAGGGTCTGAATTCCAAAGGTCAATTAATCTCAACCGTCCATCAAGGTTGAGATTAAGTGGAATTTTAACCCCTTTTTATTCTTTATTTCGTGTGGAATACGAACCATTTATACAGGATATAACATGTATTCTTTATTAAAAATGGATTAATAAAGACCACATTTTGGGGAAGGAAATAAACCAAAGGTTTATTTAATAATTTCCATACAAGAAGTGGCAATTACTCGTGTTAGTCATCTGGAACTGAGGCCTTCCCATAATCATTTATGAACTGGATATAACTTTCAAGAGACTTTTATCAGCCCCATAGAAAATTAAGACATCATTAACATAAAGAGAGTGATAAAGGAACACAGTTTCAGGGGGAAGATATAGCCTTAATACTGCTATTGTTAAAGTCGACAGTCAAACTCCTACATAAAACCTCCTCACCCAAGCAAAAGAGAATGGGGGATAATGGATACCCTTACTTCACACCCCTAATACACTCAAAATATTCTTTTGTAGCATTATTCCCCCAAAATATATAATCTGTCAGACTTGAGAAGAATTTTTATCCATCTAATGAACTTAGTAAAAATCCAATATTTTCCAGAACTATGAGAATAAAGTCCCATCTAATTGTATCAAAGGATTTAGCTATATCTATATCCATTCCCACATTTCCACCATACGATTTTCTATACAATAGAACTCCATCTATGTCGTGCTTAACTTTATTTTTTATATTTTATAGTTTGGACATTGTTGGTCCCAAGCCTGGATAGAGAATGGTTGTGTTAGGTAGCTGACAACAAGTGAAAAACTTTATCAGATCCTTATGAACATGAATCCTATGAATATACGCACTAATACCAGGGCATTCCCCTTAAGCGATGCGTTATGCCTACCACCAGGTGCTCGAAAAATAGGCAAGGACCGTCGCATGGGTGCCTGAGTGCGATAAGAAATGGGCAAGGCATCCTCCAACAATCTGGATGTGTGCAAGTAAATAAGCTTATCCAGGATAGTAGACTTAGGTTAGCGATTTGTAATATAGGGACTACGACTGGGAAAGGGATGAAGTTAGTGGATACCATGATAAGAAGAAAAGTTAACATATCTTATTTACAAGAAACTAAATGGGTCGGTGAGAAAGTTAGAGAAATAGAAAGTACAGGGTTTAAATTAAATTATAAAGAATAACATAAAATTAGGAATGTAGTCGGAATAATAGTAGATAAGAACCTTAAGGAAAGGTAATCGACTTATACTTGTAAAACTGGTTATAAGTGAAAATATTATTAATATTATTAGTGCTTATGCACTCCAAGTAGGATTAGATGAGCACACTAAAGTACAATTTTGGGAACAAATGGATGAACTCATTCAAGAAATACCCCGAGGTGAGAGAATATATATCGGGAGAGATTTTAATAGCCATGTAGAATAAGATCGTCTAGGATATGAGATAGTGCATAAAGGATATGGTTTTGGAGATAGGAACGATGATGGAGAGACTATTATAGATTTTGTGATGGCTTATGAATTTTTACTAGTAAATACATATTTTAAAAAGAGGCTTGAACACTTAATAAATTATAAAAGTGGAAGGCATAAGAGCCAAATAGACTTTTTTATTACTAGAAAAAGGAGATCAGTTAACATGTAAAGACTGTAAGGTTATCGTAGAAGAGAGTTTAACTTCACAACATAGGATAATGGCATTGGATATGAATATTAAAAATCAATCACGAGTACGAAAAAAGAATATTAACCCATGAACTAGTTGGAGGAACTTAAAAGGAGAGAAATCAGAATTATTTAAAGATCAAATATTAAATGAAGCATCTTGGAATACCGAAGAAGAGACTAACATAGTGTGGGATAAGATGGTCACATACATTAGAAGAATATCGAAAGAAATTCTTGGAGAATCAAAAGGCAAGGGGGCACAATCTAAAGAAACTTAGTGGTGGAATGAAGAAGTATAAAATATAGTAAAAATCAAAAGAGAATGATTTAAAACATGGCAAACAACTAAATATGAAGATAATTTTGAGAAATATAAATGGGCTAAAAAGAAAGTTAAGAAAATGGTAAGAGATGCTAAGTTAAAGGCCTATGATAATCTTTATATAAAATTAGGAACACAAGAAGGGGACAAAGTATTTATAAGCTTACTAAACTTAGGGATATAAAAACAAAAGATTTTAATAGCTTTAAGTGTATTAAAAGTGATGATTCGAGAGTCCTAGCCAAGGATGACGAGATTATGGAAAGATGGAAAACTACTTGGAGAGGTTATTGAATGGAGATAGTAAGAATATATTAGATAAAGAGGAACTTAAGGAGACTCAAGAAAATATAATTTTTTAAAGAATTAGGACAACAGACGTTAGGATTGATCTAAAAATATGAAAATAGGGAAGGCTTTAGAACTAGATAGTGTCCCTATTGAGGTTTGGAAGTGTTTAGGGGAGGAAGGAGTGTATTGGCTTATAAAATTATTTAATAGAATTATAATGGCTAATAGGATTCCCAAAGGAAAAAGAGTGTTCATAATTTTTTATAAAAATAAAGGGGACATATAAAGTTGTTCAAATTATCGATTATTAAGTTAATGAGTCAAATAATTAAATCGTGGGAAAAAGTGATTGAATATAGATTGAGATTGAAAACAACATTATATGAGAATCAATTTGGGTTTATTACCAAGAGGTCAATAAAATAAAATCAATTTATTTATTGAAGAGATTAATGGAAAGGTATAGGGATAAAAAGAAGGACCTTCATTTGGTTTATACAGATTTGAGAGAAAACTGACTTAGATGGTTTGGTGATGTCAAGCGTAGACCAATGGATGCCCCTGTAAGCAAGAGTGATTTAATTAGCATTGGCGGTAACATAAGGGGTAAAGGTAGGCCTAAATTTACTTGGTGGGATATGAAGCACCCTATATCCTTGAGTTACTTAAGTCTATACTATATAGGTGCTCATCTAGTTTGGAAATTGTGACAAAATTTGAGTCTTATCCCTAGTTACCAAAGAACCTCAGACTCTTCATTTAATTCCTCTATAAGTTCTTAAAGGTAGCTCACCAACACCACACACTAGGATTGCATACATACATCATATCATGATTTAATTGGTTGTGTGTGAGTTAATTCCCTTGAAATTGATTTTCTACTATTTTTGGGACTTTTAAATTAATTTTTAAGAATTTAAAATGATTTTTTGGAATTAATTTGGTTGGATTTAAAACCTTTGGGGTTAGATTTATAAATTATGATTATGGCATAAATTCTGGTTTCGTAGAATCCGAAAGCGCTTGAGAATATTATGGGTGTAATTTATATTTCTAAATCTTCAAAACACGTGTTTTCACTCGATCTCAGCCTTACACGTGTTGCATTTATTACGACCTCATGTGTGTTTTCTCACACTCACATTCTTGTAACTCACTGTGCACCATTGGATCATATTAATCAATGATCTGCATGCCTTTTATTATAATCCCCGTGTTTGATTTTGATCCAATCAAATCTATTTTAAAAGTGGTGGCTTGCCAGCCCTTAGATTGACTTCGAATCAATCCTGATCGTTCATTTCTCTTAGATATTACAGAGCCTTCTACTCTCAGTATAAAAGGATACATCGTCTTCAATTTTGTAACTTTTGGTCATTTGTTTTTCTCTGAGAGAAAAGAGAGAGAAGATAGTTAAAGAGAAAGAGTTAGAGAGAGAATGAGAGTTCGTAAAAGTTTTTACAAACCCTAACTCAAACTTCGAACCAAATCCAAACTAGAAAACCTTTTTCCGACTGTTTATAGTTCATGATTTGAGAAGTTTTTCCTCTTCTGTCTAATATCTCTTTGCCAACATAATCACGTTGATTAAGTCTCTATTTTTTCATATAGAAATATGAGATTTGATTTCTGTGATACAGATCACTTATTTGTTTGTTAGATCTGATTTCTTGTTTCGAGAAATCTATTATTTATTGGTTATTTTCAAAATAAATGTTATTTTCAAACCCTAACCAACAATACCCTTTCTGATTTCATCTTACTCAAACTGTCAGATTTAGATATAGTTTTGAGATCTTGATTGGGGTTTTCACTTTCCTTTACTATTTTCAAAACAAAGAAAGTGCATAGGATCTTGGATAGTTTGTATAGCAAGATTCCTTTTTGATCTGCTAATTATTTGAAAAATCCAAAATCTGACTTATTTGACTAAGCTGATTCTAGAAAACTTTGCATCTAGAGAGATCTGTTTGTAATTTGATTCTCATATTGTCTGTAATTAAGTGTGTGTGTGTGTGTGTGTTGCATGCATGAGTTTAGAGATCTTCACCACATACATCTTCACACCACTACACTGAAACGTGTTGGTGTTGAGATAATGAACCGTTAGAGTCGACGTAAATCTAAAAGGAGTAAAGATAAGAAGTTGGGAGAACATCAGCAACATCAGAACCTTAGGAGAAGTCAAAGCACGCCAGAGGAGTTGGTACATTTCTGAACTTAGATTAGGTTTGATTGTGTGTCTTGATTGTTATATAGCTTGTAATCTGTTATTAGTTTTTAGTGGACTTTTTACTTTTGTGGCGTAGAGGTCACCGTGGATGTTTTCCCTATTGGGTGGGGTTTTACCACGTTAATCGGTTTGTAATTTGTTTGTAATTTGTAATCTGTTTGTAATCTATTACTCATACTGTCTGTACTTAAGTGTGTGTTAGTTGCATGCATGTGATTTTGAGAACATCACCACATACCCCTTCACACTACTACACTGAAAAGTGTTGGCATTGAGATATTTGACTTTAGAGTTGACGTAAAGATAAAAGGAATAGAGTTACGAAGATGGGAGAACATCAACAACATCAGAACCTTTGGTAGAAGTCAGAAAATGCCAGACGAGTTGGTACAAATTCGAAACTTAGTTTAGGTTTGATGGTGTGTCTTAATTGTTATATAGCTTGTAACTTGTTGTTCTTATTTAGTGGACTTTTTACTTTTGTGGCGTAGAGGTCACCGTGGATGTTTCCCCAATTGGGTGGGGTTTTACCACCTTAAAATCGCTTGTGTTCACTTCCTTTTACTATCATCCCCTTCTTGAGGTTGTGTTGGTTTATTCTGTTTAAGTTTTTCTTTTGAAATCTGGTAAACTTATAACTGAAATTACTCGTTCATAACTGTTTTACACATCTTGTTTTTATAATTTGTTTTAAGAAAAGAGTTTCTTCAACAAAAAGTTCAGAGCCATTTACATAGTTTAATCTTGTATTAAACAACTTAAGTGGTGGTTTTTCAATTGGTATCATAGATTTGGTTTCTAAAAAATTCTTTAGATCTTGTGTTTCTGAAATTGTTTTCTCAAAACAAATTATGGACGAGAAATTTAAGAGATTTGGTAACTTGTCCAGACCCCCTCTCTTTGATGGCACCAAATTCCCTTACTTGAAGGTAAGGATGGTGGCATTCATTCAAGGGACTTTGGGAGATGATGTCTAGGAAGTTATAGAAAATTGTTACACTTTTCCCACTAAACCATTCGCTGAAGGAAGTACTGTGAGGATTAGAAAGTTACTAAGTGAATTCACTAAAGAAGAGAAACAGGTTTCACTTAATAACAATAAAGGCAAAATGCTATATTCATGTCTATAAATGAACATGAATTTAAGATAATATCATTATGTTCTACATCAAAAGAAGCTTGGGACACCCTAGTGACTGCACATGAGGGTGATACTAGAGTTAAATCTGCTAAAACTCAAATGTTAATCCAGTAGTATAACTCATTGATCATGACTGAGACTGATTCATTTGATAACTTCTATATTAGACTGATAGACATTGTGACCAAATTGCATGCTAATGGGATTGTTTATAATAGAAAGGAAATTGTCTCTAAAATCCTAAGATCACTTCCACAAAAAATTGATAATAAGAGATATGCAATTGAGGATATGGATGAATCTTACACCTGAACTCCTCAGTAGTAAATTGAGAACTAAGGAAATGGAACTAGAATTTAAGAAACAATTAACCCAGTCCCAAAAGGGACACTCAACCTCTAATCCTATTTTTTCATCTAAGTTGACCACACCTTAATTTAGTATACCTAACATTGACTTAGACTCTGATGATGACTGTAATTTGGATACTTTGGATAATCAGATTGCCTTAATGTCTAAACTATTTAAGAAAATTGTGAGTTTTTGAAATAAAATAGCAAAAAGATAAGGCAAGCCTACTTATCCAAATCAATATAATAACATGCCTCATGAGATAAGAGAAGACAAACACCAGTCTGATAATCATAAGAGACCTCAGAAAGAACTTAAGAATGTTGAATGCTATAGATGTGGACAACTAGGACACATGGCTAGTGACTGTAGAGTTAACTTAGATAAAATTCACAAACATAATAGGGCTCACTTAAGTAAGACTTCGGATGACTCAAGTGATTCTGAAAATGATGAACCAGAGTCATCTAACAATTTTGACCCTTGCATGTCATTATTTGTTAAGATAATCTACAATAATGATGAGGAATCTGATCATAACATGACTGATAGTATGCCTACTGGTTTATCTGCTTTATTACTTAAGAATGTTGATAATGCGTCAAACGCTGTGTGTGTGAGTCAAAGTGAACGCGCTATTATTGATGTCAATGGATGTGTGAGTCCTAAAAATGAACCACTAGGGGACACTGCATACTTAGTGACTTCGAAAATGATGACCTTCCTAACATTCACACACTGTACACAAAAACTCTCAAGAAAAGCATTAGGCTTGAAAAAATTGTTAAGGATCTTACCTAGAAGATAGAAACCTTGAGTCTGATGATCAAACAAAATGCTGAAGAGTATACTACACAATGTCTAACTCACGAGAATGAAACCAAAAATTTTGAACAAAAACTGAAAGAGTTGTCTAACTCAAATGAAATTCCAGAAAATAAATACAAAGGAACGTTGTTAGAATTGGAACAAAAAAAAGAGTAAACATCCACAGTCTTAAATTTTTTTATAAAATTTAAAAATAATTCTAAGTGTTTTGAAGATTGTGTAGCTGAAAGCAAAACCAATTCTGATGACAGAACTGGAATAGGATTTTGTCCCAACTTTAAGGCACAAACCAAAAACTTTGAAACCATAAAGTTTGTGCCCGGTGGCAAAAGGATTATTGAACCTTGTCCAGATTTTCAGGTTTCAAAAAATGATTTTGACAAAAATTAACTGAAGTTAGACATTGGTGAATCCAGCTACTCTAAGCATAATGTTGAACAAAAGACCAAATATGTTTGCCTTCCTATTCGACAAGCAGATCAAATGTTTCATCCCGTGCCATCAGGAATAAGACTAGAGCTCAAAACCTAGACAAACCCTTGAATAATACCTTTCCCAAGGTTATGAGTTCAACATGCCATCTTTACTGCTCTTATTGTGATGTTTATGGACATTATTTAGATGGTTGCTATTCCAAACGTCTATATCATTCAGTCTATACCTCTTATGTTTACCATAAATTTAACTATTCCAGGAGAAGCCGAAATAATTATGTCCTTCCCAGACAGTCAAATAAAAACTCTAACTATCGTAATAGAAGGAATTCTAGATTCTATTCTAGACCAATTGCTCTAACTGTATATAACAACAATAAAATTGCGCAAAAATCTTTTAAAGAAAGGGCAGAAGCTCACAAGTTTTATCAACTACGATCTAATAAGCGCAAATTGAAAACTAGATCAATTTGGGTTAGAAAAGATGATCTATTACCCCATTTAAAATGTAACATAGTGATTAACGCTTTTAGAGATGAACATACTTCAACTGGATGGTATTTAGACTCAGGATGTTCCAAACATATGATCTGGGGTGATTCCAAACTCTCAAATAAAACTAACTTCTCCGAAGGAAAAGTCTTATTTGGAGATGGCGTATTAGCCCAGATCATAGGGAAAGGAACACTCCATGAAGAAGGATAACCCATTCTCGATAATGTTCTATTGGTAAAAGGACTTAAAGCAAATTTACTAAGTATATCACAGTTTTGTGACTCCAACCATACTGTCACTTTTTCAAAGAACAATTATAAAATTTTAAATGAAAAAGGTGACTGCATTATTGCAGGACTCCGTACTCCAGATAACTGTTACACAGTCAATCCAAGTATAGAGGTATGTAACATTGTCAAAATGGATGACAATGAGATATGGAATAATAGGTTGGGTCACATTAACTATGATAACCTTGGAAAATTATGCTCCCAAGAGATAGTTAGAGGTTTTTCTAAAATAAAACTGATTTCAAACATTGTTTGTGGAACATGTTAAGAAGGAAAAATTGTTAGGGCTCCCCATAAGTAAGTTAAGGAAGTTCTATCCACTAAACCTCTAGAACTCATCCATATGGACATAATGGGTCCTTTTCGTACTGTTAGTCTTTGTGGTAACAGTTATATCCTTGTTATGGTTGATGACTTCACTCGATTCACTTGGGTTGCCTTCCTAAAGCATAAATCAGAAACCTTTCAAAAGTTTTTGAAAATTCTAGTTCGTATAAAAAATGAAAAGAACACCCCAGTAGATAGAATTCGCAGTGATAGAGGAGGAGAATTTATAGATTCTGGTATCGTAGAATATTGTGACTATAATGGTTAAAAACATGAATTTAGTTCTCCTAAGATACCTCAACAAAATGGGATAGCTAAGCGTAAAAATTGCACTCTTCAAGAAATGGCCCACGTGATGATTCATGCTAAAAACCTACCAAAATATTTTTGGGTTGAATCCATTCGTACTGCGTGTCATATAATCAATCGCGTCTACTTAAGGAAGAATACCAAACAAACATCCTATGATCTTTGGTATGGAAAGAAACCGAACCTAAAATACTTTAGAAGCTTTTATCGTACCTGTTATGTCTGTAAGGATAGAGAACATCTATCTAAATTAGAAACCAGAGGTGATAGGACCATATTTTTAGGATACTCTCCTAATAGTAGAGCCTACCATGTCTACAATCTTCGTACCAAAGACTTGATGGAATCCATTAATGTGGTTGTAAGTGAAACTAATGTAGAAAGTAAGACCAAAGAATCAATTATCGTGGATGAGTTCGAAAACAGTTTAAATTATGACTCTTTAGAAATAGTTGAATCTTTACCAACTGAGTCCCCTGATGTACCTAACTGGGTTTCCAAATACCATCCTTTAGATAGTGTCGTTGGTAATCCTACTAAGCCCGTTCGTACAAGATCTCAACTTCGTAACATTGCTCATTTTGCATGTTTTGTGTCTCTCATTGAGCCCAAAAATGTAAATGAAGCCTTGAATGATACTTTGTGGATAAGTGCTATGCAGGAGGAACTTCTTTAATTTGTCATTCATAATGTTTGGTATCTTTTACCCAGGCCTGAAAATAAAAGGGTTATTGGCACACGTTAGATTTTTAAAAACAAGACTGATGAGTCTGGGCTGATTATTAGGAATACAGCTAGATTAGTTGCCCATGGCTACTCTCAGATTGAAGGAATAGATTTTGAGGAAACTTTTGCTCCTGTCACTCACCTCGAATATGTTCATTTACTTTTTACCATAACTTGTCATTTGCTTTTCACTTTATATCAAATGGATGTTAAGTCAGCATTCTTTAACAGAATTTTAACTGAGGAGACCTATGTAGAATAACCCAAGGGGTTTATTGACCCTCATCACCCAAATTATGTTTATCGTCTTAAGAAAGCTCTTTATGGGTTAAAAAAATCTCCTAGAGCTTGGTATAAGCGTTTATCCACCTTTATTTTAGATAATGGATTTAGAAGAGGAGGAAATGACGAAACGTTGTTTGTCAAACATTTTGACAACAACATTACTATTGCTCAAGTATATGTTGACGATATCATTTTTGGTTATACTTCTCCCTTAGAAGTTAAAGCCTTTTTTGACATTATGCACAAAGAATTCCAGATGTCACTCATGGGGGAGTTATAATTCTTCTTAGGACTTCAAGGTAAACATAATTCAGAAGGATTATTTCTATCAAAATCTAAATACGCATCAGAGATTGTCAAGAAGTTTGGCCTAGAAACAGCTAAAGATGCTAGGACTCCTATGAGTACCACTGTCAAACTTTCCAAAGATGAGAATGGAAAATCCATTGATACCACCTTGTACCGTAGTATGATAGGAAGCTTACTTTATCTTACTACCTCTCGTCCTGACATTGTGTGTGCCCGATATCAAAATAAGCCTAAAAAGAGTCACCTTTTGTGCGTTAAAAGAATTATTAAATACATCAAAGGCACTCTAAACTTAGGACTTTGTTACACTAAATACACCTCTAGCACTATAGTAGGTTACACCGATGCTGATTGGGCCGGGTGTATCGATGATAGTAAGAGTACTTCAGGAGCGTGTTACTACATCGGTAACAACTTAGTACGATGGAGTAGTAAGAAATAAAACTTCACATACTCATCTACTGCAAAATCCGAATATATTGCAGTAGGAAGCTGTTGCTCTCAATTACTTTGGCTGAAACAAATGCTAAAAGATTATGGTATCTCTAAAGAAAAGTTACATCTCAATTGTGAAAATCAAAGCACGATTAATATTTCTAAAAATTCTGTTCAGCACTCTCGTACTAAACATATTAAAATCAGATATCATTTTATATGCGAGTTAGTTGAATCTAAGGAGTTAGAAATAAACTACCTTCCTACTGAATTGCAATTAGCTGATCTATTCACTAAACCCTTAGGTAATACGTACTTTGAATATTTACGCAAGTCGATTGGAATGATTTTTGCTGAATAATGTTATATGCCTTATGATTGTATTTCTTTTCCCTTTGTCCATTTGAGACAAAATGGGGGAGAAATTTGAGTCATTATTGTATATTCTCAACTAAAAAGCTTGATCTTAGTTATCTTATTTCCAGAATCAGTATCGTCGGTTGTAATAGATTTTTGTCAAGGTATTGATTTGTATCTAGTTGAGTTATGTAATTTTATCTTTCTAGGATATTGGGTAGATAGAATTTTTGAATAGGAATAGGATTTTCTTATTTCTTTCGTATCCCTACGAGTCCTTGGTGACTCAAAAGAGTTTTTGGCTCAAATTTCCAAAGGGGGAGATTGAAGCACCCTATATCCTTGACTTACTTAAGTCTATACTATATAGGTGCTCACCTAGTTTGGAAATTGTGATAAAATTTGAGTCTTATCCCTAGTTACCAAAGAACCTCAGACTCTTCATTTAATTCCTCTATAAGTTCTTAAATGTATCTCATCAACACCATACACTAGGATTGCATACATACATCATATCATGCTTCAATTGGTTGTGTGTGAGTTAATTTCCTTGAAATTGATTTTCTACTATTTTTTGGAATTTTAAATTAATTTTTAAGAATTTAAAATGATTTTTTGGAATTAATTTGGCTGGCTTAAAAACCTTTGGGGTTAGATTTATAAATTGTGATTATGGCATAAATTCTGGTCGGGTAGAATTCGAAAGCGTTTGAGAATATTGTGGATGCAATTTGCATTTCTAAGTCTTCACAAACACACGTTTTCACTCGATCTCAGCCTTACATGTGTTGCATTTATTATGGCCTGATGTGTGTTTTCTCGCACTCATATTCTTGTAACTCACTGTGCAACATTGGATCAAATTAATCAATGATCTGCATGCGTTTTCTTATAATCCCTGTGTTTGATTTTGATCCAATCAAATCTATTTTAAAAGCGGTGGCTTTCCAGCCCTTAGATTGACTTCGAATCAATCCTGATCGTTCATTTCGCTTCGATCTTCCAAATCCTTCTACTTTCAGTATAAAAGGAGACCTCGTCTTCAATTTTGTAACTTTTGGTCATTTGTTTTCCTCTGAGAGAAAAGAGAGTTAGAGAGAGAACGAGAGTTCGTAAAAGTTATTACAAACCCTAACTCAAACTTTGAACCAAATCCAAACCAGAAAACCTTTTTCTGAGTGTTTATAGTTCGTGATTTGAGAAGTTTTTCCTCTTCTGTCTAATATCTCTTTGCCAACTTAATCACATTGATTAAGTCTCTATTTCATAATATAGAAATATGAGATTTGATTTCTGTGATACATATCACTTATTTTTTTGTTAGATCTGATTTCTTGTTTCGAGAAATCTATTCTTTGTTGGTTGTTTTCAAACCCTAAACCAACAATACCCTTTCTGATTTCATCTTACTCAAGCTGTCAGATTTAGATCTAGTTTTGAGATCTTGATTGGGGTTTTTATTTTCATTTACTATTTTCAAAACAAAGAAAGTGCATAGGATCTTGGCTAGTTTGTATAGCAAGATTCCTTCTTGATCTGCGAATTATTTGAAAGATCTAAAATCTGACTTATTTGACTAAGCTAACTTTAGAAAACTTTGCATCTAGAGAGATCTGTTTGTAATTTGATTCTCATATTGTTTGTAATTAAGTGTGTGTGTGTGTGTGTGTGTTGCATGCATGAGTTTATAGCACTTCACCACATACATCTTCACACTACTACACTGAAACGTGTTGGTGTTGAGATACTGGACTGTTAGAGTCGGCGTAAAGCTAAAAGGAGTAAAGATAAGAAGCTGGGAGAACATCATCAACATCAGAACCTTAGGAGAATTCAGAACACGCCAGAGGAGTTGGTATATTTCTGAACTTAGATTAGGTTTGATTGCGTTTCTTGATTGTTACACAGCTTGTAATCTGTTACTCATTTTGAGTGGACTTTTTACTTTTGTGGCGTAGAGGTCACCGTGGATGTTTCCCCAATTGGGTGGGGTTTTACCACGTTAAAATTGCTTGTGTACACTTCCTTTTACTCTCATCCACTTCTTGAGGCTGTGTTGGTTTATTCTGTTTAAGTTTTGTTTTTCAAAATTAGTAAACCTATAGCTAAAATTACTCGTTCATAACTATTTTACACATCTTGTGTTTATAATTTGTTTTAAGAAAAGAGTTTCTTCAACAAACAGTTAAGAGCCGTTTAGATAGTTTAATCTTGTATTAAACAACTTAAGTGGTGGTTTTTTAAGATGTTGTAAAAAAGGACATGATATCATGTGGTTAAATCGAAGATATTACACTGAACAAAATGGGATGGAAAAGTAGAATTCCTTTAGCCGATCCCAAATAAGTGGAAAAAAGGCACTATTGAGTTGATTTTATATCCAATAAATTGAAATTCCCAAACACTATAGCCACAAAATCAGTTATCTTATGTCTTTAATAAAGGCAACCTGTTAGGGAGAAACAATATGAGATATAAATTTTCTTACTCTCTCAGAAAGACTTTTAGGAATAATTTTGAAAATAAAAGTTGCCATATAATTGCGCCTATATTGGCTAATTTCCTCATCCCTCTGAACTTTTGTAATCAAGGTCACGAGGTTTGAATTTTCATTGGTAATCAACCAGATCTGTTAAAATAATTGCCTCACAAACTTTATAGTAACTTCATCAACAATGGACTAGCAGTTCTAAAAAAAGACCACACTGAAACAGTCAGGCTTAGGGTCTTTGCTCCCATCGATATAAAACACTACATTTTTTTTATTTAATCATCACTTGGAATATGGGCGAACATGTTTTTATCCACATCACTAACCAATGCAGGGATCACAGTTCATATATTCAGGATGCATATATAAATTTCCAATTGAATCAATTTTTTTGTAATTGGCATAATTATGAACAAAACATTTGAGTCATAGGTTAGCCATTATATTGTCGATCTAGTAAGCATATGACATGTTTGATGAAGATATAATGGCCAAGTTTCAGTGTATATACATTGTGCCAAGTTTGTCTTCATATTTATCGAGGATCTCGTATTCTCATGAAAGCTCGTTGGTAGTCCATTTACATGTGCATCTAACGAACATCAAACAAGCATTTTTTGTCAACAGAAGGAATCTCATTAGAATCTTATTGGAAGCTCATTGAAAGTTCATTTGGACAAACTATGCAGTTTCGTTAGAACGAGTTTCATTACCTTAAAATTTCTGCTTTCTCTATTTGAGGCATGTTGGACTCAGTTTTTCTAAGAACGTTTGGCAAAAATCAATTCACTACTTGTTTACAAAAGTTCTAAAACCCTATTTTCACCCATTGAGTTTAAAGATCCAAGTTTCCATATTCATATTCTTTGAGATCTTTGTGTTGGGAACCAACGTCTATTTTCTATTCATTTTGATATAATGTTTTTCTTATGGTGGACTCCGTACTTGTGGTTTGATATGTTATGGGGAAGAAGCGATGTTCCGTGTTCTAATTTTGTAAATGATTGCTGAGCCTCATCGGTGGATACCTAGGTTCGTGTGAATTCATGTGCCGTGGTAGCTTGCATGGGTGGACTCCTACCTTTCACATGGAGCAGAGGTTAAAAATAAAAGAGAGCCAAGGCTTACGAGGGAGACGAGTCATTGAGTAAGTCTATTTTATTTACTTGACGACCATATTAGAATTAAAAAGGAAACGATGGATTCTTACACAATCCATTTTTATGTTATAATTTAAATGGTTTTGACGAACCATATCTATCAAAACTCCTCCAGTCTATTCTTTATAAAACCTTATCATAGTGATATGTTTATCTAGGCAATTCGAGATTTTCCCCTTTGTGATTTTCATCGTACATCAGGGTGTTGTGGATAATTTATTTATTTTATCCGCTTATCATCAATATGAATGTTTTAGGTTAAAAAGATAAATTTTGATAACAAGTTTCTTTTAGGTTTAATTTGTTTAAAGTTTTATTCTTTAAATTTAAAAAATGTAAAAATAGATTTTATTTTTGACCATCCCTACCTAAGCATCATAGGGCCTTCTTAAATTAGTATTATAACTAGAACACTAAGTTATTGTATTTAGATCCCGTGTTGTTAGGCATGAATATTGGTGGATTTGATGGGATTAAAACCTCGATGTTTGATGGGTCGAACTATGCATACTGGAAAAAGCGTATGAAATTAGCACTTAAGGCTATAGATGGGTGGGTATTAAAAGCAGTTTTAAATTGTTTACCCCCACTTACAATCTTAGTTGGAGATAATAGAATGCCCAAAACCATAGAATCATGGAGTGAGGCTGAGCATAGGTTAGAAAACTATAAATCTAGAGATTTAAATTCTTTGTTTCATTCTTTCACCCCGGAGCAGTTCCTCCTTATTATGACTTCCACTTCTGAAATGTTTAAAGAGGCTTAGGATATACTCCAACTCACCCATGTAGGAACTAGTTTTGTTAAGTCTTTCAAACTCCAAACTCCCACCACTCAGTTGGAAACCATTAAGATGTTAGAGAGTGAGACCTTTGATAAGTGTTATGCTAGATTGTCTGACATAGTTAACTCATCTTTTAACTTGGGAGAGACTAAGTAGTTAAGAAAATCTTAAGTCCGTTGCGTGAAATATTATATTCAAAAGTGACAATTTTGAATTCTTTGGGTACTTTAGACTCTACAAGACTTAAAGAGATTTTAGGTGACTTACAAACTTATGATCTTGACATTCTTTCCTCCAAAATAGAGAAGAAAAAAGATAAGGGCATTATTTTGAAAGCCTGAAAGAAGAAAACACCTTTTTTGGATGATGAAACTGACATTGAATCCGAGGATATGGTTATGATAGCAAAGAAATTCAAGAAATTTCTTAATTTTCATAAGAAATCGCAATATGCAAAAAGGTTGGAGAAAAACATGTATAGCAAGGATGATCACTTCCCTAAAAATCGTAATAATAACTTTAAGAGGGATGGGTTGGAAATATGTTTTGGTTATGAGGGTATGGCCATAGAGTAGCTGAGTGCCCACTAAACTAAGGAGCTAGGCCAAGAAACCAAAGGTGTACAATGCCACCCTTAGTCATAGTGATCCAAAAGAGGGAACTGATTCTCCCATTGACCGAAATTACACTGCATTCATAGCTAATCAAGTAAGCGTTGATGAGAGAACTTCTTATGAAGATATTTCTTTGCATAACACTTTTGATGCCATTATTTATGATCCCCAAGTAAGTGATGATGATGAGAGTGGAGAAGATAATGATAATGAAGAAAAGGATGAGTAGGAAAGTGAACTCTAAGTTACCTTCCGTGAGTTGTGTGCGAAAATATTGAGAGTGGAGAAGTTTAATTTGATATTGGAAGCTAAGTTGGAGGAATGTGCCGTAGGAAATGATGATTGTGTATTGATTGAGGATCTTAAGGAACGTGAGAGGACTCTTCGAGATAAGATATAGTACGTTAAGGGTGAGAGATAGATAGCCTTCACGATTTGATTATGAACGAAGAGCTTTTAGAGTTTGAGGGGTCTAGGCATTTACTAGAGTCTTGAATAGTTAAGCTTGAGAGATTGAAATATAGTAGTCATGTCAAATTTGACTTGGAATCTAGGTCGGAGAAGTTAGATAAGATGTTAGGCACTGTTCAAATCAATGATGACAAGCGTGGAATTGGCTTCATTGGTCAATATACTTTCACTACCCAAGCCAAGACTATGCATTTAAAAGAGTCAGTCGTCGTTAGGAATGTTCGTAAAGGTCAACCCTTAGCTAACACCCCTCGTTGTGTCTTCATTTGCACACATTGCGGTAGAAAAGGTCACCTTACGCATTTTTTCTATGACATTAAAAATAGTCCTAGAAAGTCTAAGAATAAAGACACCAAGGTTCCCAAAATTCGAGAGCATCATGTTACACCTATATGGGTTAAAAAAATCGAATTTGGACGCTTTACTTATTACACCTGTTTTGCTTGCACATGATACTTACCATGTTATATCTAATGGTTGATTGTCTTTACATGTGTACATACACTATATTTTGTGCTTCATTATATATATGTTTGCTAGTTGTACGTGGTTTGAGTCTTTTGTATTTTGATTTTTCATTTATTGAGTCATATTGAAAAAAATAAAAAGATTTTGTTTGAATTTTGAGTTAGTTTCTTTTTAAAATTAGTATTTTCTTTTGAAATTTTTAATAAAACTCAAAAGATTTTTTTTATGTATTTTTAGTTTTAAACATTCGATGTGGAATATTGGTGTATTTAAATCCAATTCATTCCGTGCGATCGATGTGACTAGGACATTTGGCTATAATTATTAATACTTAGATTGTTCTTAATCATGCTAGAGTGGAGTTATTTCAACTTAATTCTCTTAATGGATTCACTTTGTATATGACTACGCACACACATGCACGAGCTTTTTGAATGTTAACTTCACATGTTATATTTGAGCTATGTGTGATGTTCACCCATTAGTCTTGTCATCTACATATTTTGTGACTACGGGGGATTTGTGCATGTAAGAACCATTGCCCATGAGATTGTTTGATTTTATTGAATATATGAGGGTGCACTAGAAAAGGCTACAAAATGATTAAATCTCCTTTGTGGGAAAGCCACCATTGGTAAGATCCTAATGAAAAGATTAAAGGCAATAAAAACAGAAAAATTGCCAAGGCTAACATATTTAGTTTGTTTGATTTTCAAAAGTGATGGCTTCAAAATAATTGAGTGAAAAGAAATATGTTTATATTTGTCTTTTGAGGGTTTTTAGTTAAATATTAATGGGTTTTCATAATGAGTCATAGTTATTCTTATTTTATCATGATGCTATTGATTTGCATAATCATTAATATGTAGACTTGTGTACATTGTGCTTGTTTGTTCATATAATTCACTATATCTACTCACTTGAGGCTAAATATAAGTTTGAGAAAGTTTTACGGGTCATATAGAACTCCTTGAACATATTTTAGTGTTTGGATAATAATTAATTTGTATCTAGTTCATGCCCATTCATTCCATCCCATATGTTTAGACACATCTATACTATGCTAATGTATAAAGCTTATATGTTTTGTGTCGAGTTTATATATATATATATATATATATATATATATATACAGGCTCCTGTGCACACTAAGTTTGCACATTAAGTTCTCACATCATTTTTTTTAAAATAGTAAAAAAACTATTTTTGAGCTAATTTGTTTTGTGGATATCTAAACATTTTAAGGGACCCATATAAAAAAAATCAACTCAAAAAAAAGATTTTTTGCTATTTTTGAAAAACCGATCAAACTTTCGGTGTTTTTAAGCACTTTAAAAGTTGCAGAAGTTTGACCGATTTTTTGCAAACTTAGTGTGCACATGAGCCTGCCCCTCTTTCTCTCTCTCTCTCTCTCTCTATATATATATATATATATATATATATATATAAGTGTCATTGGTATAGTTTGCATATTTATATATATAGTATCATTTTATTTTGAGTTTTTTCATTTGCATTTAATCCATGTTTGTCATATGCTTTATCTTTGGATTTTATTTGTCATAATATATGATGATATTGACATGTCTCATTATGCACATTGAAATTTCATATCTTAAATTGATAATTTTAAAATTTGTTTCATACTTCACTGTTTATATATATTGGTAACATTTTGCTTCGGTATTGACATTATTTGTATTATTTATGCCGAAGTTGCCATGACTGTGTTTTTATTGCACTTCACACCATTGAATGATTATATTCCTATCCCCAATTTGTCTTAGAATCATATGTTCACACATTTAGGGAGATAAAAGGAGGAGAAATGGTATCTTTCCTTTTATGATAACGATATCTTTATTTTAGGGAGAGACGTCTTACCGAGGTTAAGATTTTTAGATATAGCTTAAATTTATTCTCGTTATATTCTCTTTGTATTTAATGGTGTATTTAAGTGTGCAGGTTTACAACATGCGCCAGAGTTTCAAAGCGAGCAAAGATACTCAGAGCATGTGTCTGTATAGCATTTGTACTATTTTCCTTTTTTAGGGGGTGGGGATTGAGTCCTTTAAGAGAGCTTGGTGGGCCATAGGATTTTTGTTTTGGTTTTATCCCGAAATATCCAAAAGGGGAAACTTCTAAGGACAAATTTCCAATTGTGTTAATTTATTTATAATTGATTTAATTTTGGACAAAATATTTGAGTAATGGGTTAGGCTTTGTATTTTCGATCTTGTACGCCTATGACATGTTTGATGAAGATGTAGCGATCAATATTCAAAGTGGATATACATCGTGCCGTGTTTTTCGTGCCAGGTTTGTCTTCACATTTATCGAGGATCCTGTAAGCTTGTTCGAAGTTCGTTGGAAGGTCGTTGAAAGCTCATCGACCGTCTGTTCGAATGTGAATCTAACAAACATAAAATGATAATTTTCTATTAATAGAAGGAATCTCATTGAAAGTCTATTTGAATGAGAAAGCCTATTCGTTAGAATAAAATTGGCCTTTTATTTTAACGAACTATGCAGGTTCATTCGAATGAGTTTTTCCACCTTAAAATTCACATTTTTCTCTATTTAAGTCATGTTGGACTCATTTTTTAAAGAACTTTTTGGAAATTCCCTACCTGTTTAAAAAAGTTCCAAAACCCTAGTTTCACCTATTGAGTTTAAAGATCTAAGTTTCCATATTCATATGCTTTGAGATCTTTTTGTTTGACACCAAAGTTTATTTTCTCTTCACCTTGAGAGAACATGTTTCATGTGGTGGACTCCGTACTTGGTGTTTGGTATGTTTCCGTGAAGAAGCGGTGTTCCGTGTTCCAATTTTATAGACTATTTCTAAGCCTCATCAATGGATACTGAGGTGGGAGTGTGGATTTGTGTGTTGTGACAACTTACGTGGTGGAATGTTGCGCTGCATTGTGGAGGAGTGGTTAATGATAGAGAGCATTAAGGATTGCAAGGGAGATGAGTAATTAAGTAAGTCTACTGACTAGTCTTTGTAAAACCTTATTATAGTTTGGCTCGGTCATCCAAGATTTTTCCTTTTGTAGTTTTCTTTGTACATTGGCATATTGAGGGTGATTTATTTATTTTATCTTCTTATCACTTAGGTGCATTTTTTAGGTTAAAAAGTTAAAATTGGGTAAATTGATTTTACACAACAAATAATTTATTTTGGTGAACAATTTTCTTTTTGGTTTAATTTGTTTAAAGTTTTATTCCTTAAATTTGAAATTTGCAAAAATAGATTTTTGTTTGTGTCCATACCTACCTAAGCATCGTAGGGCCTTCTCATATAATTATTTCCTCATCAACTCTTTGATTTTCCATATACAAATTATTATAATACCTGACAATGTAATCATCAATGTCCCCCAAGTCAGTCAAAGTTCCCCAATTAACTTTTATGGAGATAATCCTAGCCTTGGCAACCTTGACTTTTACATAAGAGTGGAAGAATTAGTGCATTTGTCTCTTTCAAGAAAATATACCATCCTTGCTTTATTTCTCTAAAAACATTCTTGGACTTCAAGGGCTGCTCTTAATATAATTTTGGCATTCATATCCTTATCTCCCCTATCCTGTGTATAGCCTTCGTTAGGGATACCATCTTGAATATTTTAGAGAGAAACTTTGGAATTCTCAATATTCTTAAGAACATTACAATCTACTTATTTGTTCCAAATGCTAAGGAATTTTCATCTTCGTAGTTTGGGTAAAGCTATATACATATCACATCCATAAGCTTTGGTATTATACCAGCAAGTGGTTACCACATCCATGAAAGTGGGTTGGCTGAACCAGATAAACTGGAATTTAAAGGAGGATGGGCTAGTTTTATTTATTTTCTGAGCCTTTACCAAAAAGGGGCATGATTAGAGCTCAGTTTTGGGAGAATCTCACAGTTGGTGATATTCCATTAATCAAACCACTTATAATTGCATAAATTATATCTATTCTTTGCTACATATGGCCTATAACACCCCAACCATTTTACCATGTACACATAGTACCATTGGTAGGGATGTGAATGAATTGACAATAATCTATCACGTTTTTAAAATCAGAGCGCGATGTTGTTAAAAGGGATTCCACATTCAATCCTCTCATGAAATCCCAATGTTACGATATTAGAGAGAGAGAGAGAGAGTTTGAGGAAATGATATCTATTGAATTGATTTATATGTTTCTATAAGGAGATATATGACCTATATGTTAAACTTGGACTACGATAATACAATGTGATAGTACAAATGTAGTGCGGTAGTACATGTGTTGTACATGTAGTACAATAATATCAAGTACACTAAGTACACTAACAACCCCCTCAAACTTAAGGTGGTAAGATGGAAACCAACTTGAGTTTGGATACTAAATACTGAAGACGGCCTGTAGGATGAGCCATCATGAAAACATCGACAGTCTGATTTATGGTTAAAACAGATTAAAGGCCAATGGTTCCGTGGAGAGGATGTTAACAAAGAGAGTGACAATCAATCTCAATATGCTTCATTCGTTCATGAAAAAGTTATAGTGAGCAATCTGTATAGCACTATGGTAGTCACAATGAATAATAGTGATCGTGGAATGGATAACGCCCATATCAGTAAGTAGATAATGTTGCCAAAGGAGTTTTTGGGTGGCATCAACACGCGGACAATATTCAACTTCTATACTAGATCGAGCAACAATGGGTTACTTTTTATTACGCCATGAGATAATAAAATCACCAAGAAAGAAATAATAGCCATTTGTAGAAAGGCGGTCGGTGGGGTCCCCTGCCCAATCTGCATCAGAGTAGGAATAAAACTGTAGGGAGGAATGAACAAAGTAGTGAAGCCCGTTAAACACAGTTCCCTTGATTTATATGAGAATTCAAAGACTAGCAACACAATGAGGTGAACGGGGAGTAGAGATAAATCATCTAACATAATGAAACGCATATGCAATATTTGGGCATGTGATAGCAAGGTATATATGATTCTCCACTAACTATCGATCCAAAGTCGGATCATAAAAAAGAGTACCATCCATGAGAGTGAGCTTAGAATTAAAATCAAGAGGAGTGGCGTTGGTATTAATATTGATGAGTGCTGCGCGAATGAGAAGCTCTGAAGCATATTTTTCTTGAGAGAGATAATGTATATCGGAGTTAAAATCCATCTCAAGATAAAGAAACTATTTTATCTTTCCAAGATCTTTCATTTCAATATATTGACTCAGATAGACTTTGAGATCAAATATACAGAGTGATCGTCATCGGTAATAATCATATTATCCACATAGAGAAGGAGAAGATTAATGTCATGGTCTGATTTGCAAATAAAAAGTGTGGAGTCAAGAGGATTGGAAGTATAACCAAAATCATCAAAAATGGTATTGAACTTTGAAAACCAAGCACGGGGAGCGTGTTTGATACCATAAAGGGCACGATGAAGTTTGCAGACCTGATGAATGGTATGAGGATAGGCCGGAGGTGGTCGCATGTAAACTTCCTCAAATAATTAACCATCGAGGAAGGCATTTTTCAAGTCCATATGAAATAGTTCCCAACAGTGAACTACAAAACCTACAATAAGACTTCGAACATAAGTGAGTCGAGCTAGTGGAGCAAAAGTCTCCTCATAGTCAATCCTGTATTCCTAAGAACTCCTTTGCGACAAGGCATGCCTTGTAACGATTAATAAATCCATTAAATTGACCTTTAATTTTATTAATACATTTACATCCCATTACATTCTTACCACTTGGTTGATCTACTAAATCCCAATTGCGATTCTGTTTAAGTGCCTGCAGTTCATTTTCCATTGCCTTTTGCCAAAGGGGGTTAAAACTGGCCTCACGATAAGAGCAAGGCTTATGGTGAGAAATAATAGTAGAATACATATGAAAATCATGAAGAAGAACATATGTGGTTTTAGGTCTTACACTTTTATGGAAAGGATTCGAATCAGAGACTAATGCAGATAAATCAGGCGGAATAAATGACTCGGGAGATTCCTCGAAGAGATTCTCGGGTGGAGAATTGGGTAAGGAAACTGGAAGTACCAATGGTATAGTGAAAGTCAGGTCAGGTGAGGAAACCATATCAGGTACTGGAGGAGAGGATGGTGATAGTGGTATAATATCTAGTAAGGGATCGGGTTCAAGTGAATGGGGAAACAAGTCTACTGATGGATTAGTAAAGAATAGAGGTGTGTGTGATGAAGGAAAGTGAAATTTTAATAGTGAGGAAAACATCTTGTGATCCTACAAGACAATATAACGAGATCCACAAATACATTTAGAGTAGGGATCCCAAGACATGTATCCTTTTTGTTCTACCTTATAGACCAAGAAGAAAGACAATCAGGATCAAGAATCTGATTTTGTGCATTCACAGGGTTGGATAAGAATGAAACAAGCACTACCAAATATTCCGAGGTTACTATAGTTAGGAGGGTGGTCATAAAGGCACTCGTTGGGGGTCAGGTTTTTAGTAATGGAATAAGGGACACGATTTATGGTGTAAACGACAATGATAACAACTTCTCCCTAAAAAGGTTGAAGACATGAGGCAGAGACTAGTAGAGCACACACAAGGTTTACTATATGTTGATGTTTACATTTGGCACGCCCATTTTATTCGGAAGTGCCGGAACATGACCAATGAGGAATGGTACCCTATTAGGGTAGAAAAGTGATGACATGGGAATTAATATATTCAGTGGCATTGTCAGCACATAATACCTTAATTTTAGGCAAAAATTGGGTATTGACCATAATAGCAAAATTTATCTAAATTTGAGGAAGTTCAAAATAATTTTGCATAAAGAACAACGAGGTATAACATGAATAATCATCTACAAAAATAATAAAATATATGATTTTTCCCATAGTAGCACTGGGAGTTGAGTCCCATACATCAAAATGCTTTAAGTTAAAAGGAGCATGAGAAATATAGTCATTTTTATTAAACGACAAAACCAATGATTTTTAAAATTGACAAGGAATAAAGTAAAATTTTGCATTATTAGCAAACCCTAAGTGAGCACGAGAAAGCAAAGTCAAGTTAATTCAGTCCCTAAACATACAACTACGTGTGTGTATGTGCCAAACCATCATAAACACAAATATGCTAACTCATATATTTGAGGAAAAATCCCCGAATGGCAAAACATTTTATTTCACTATGAATTAAGTCGCGATTTACAATCATAATGAAATCTGCAATAAGTTTACCTCAGTAAACCTACATAAACACACAACCTAGAGTCAGCCAGAACCACAACTCCAATTTATCCCGGGAATACCCACAAGCACTCCATATGACACGCAATTGTCTTCAGCCCAATACTCCCCTTAAGAGAACCTAAATAAGAAGTATAGATCCTCTTTACAAGAGAAACTTGACACAAGATGCGTTCTAAGGTTCCAAAACAATTCTCACAAACTATTGCGATCTTGTGAAATGAAAACAAAATGGATTAAAACCCTAAAAGTGATAAGACAAAGAATTCTAACAAAGAAGTTTCGTCTCTGTTCAAAATCCCAGGTCTTCTAATTAAAATCGAAGTTAGAAAAACCTTTACATAGAAAATTGAAGGCGGCACGTCGCTCGAACGAGATAGCAGTGTCGCTCGAACAATGACACGTGTCGTTCAAATGACTTCGCGCGAAATCAGTATGTCGCTCGAACGAAGTCTTCTGTCTCAAAAGAAAATTAAAAATTATTTTTTTCCTTTCGCCAGTAAATGTTCCGCCTTGAAACTTCAAAAAATATTTTTTTGACGAAAAACGTAAAAAGTCCGCTCCAACACTTAGAAAAAATTTCATTGAAAATATCCCAATATTCTAAGTGAAATGCTAAGGGATTAAAACACAACCTTTACCAAATTTATCTCACGAAGTCTTGAATGTTGACGAACTTGTTATGCAGATCCATCTTGATGCATATGTGATCTTGAACCTTCTTTGACGTTTGTAGCGGAATACGACATACTCAATTGTGAACGGACATTTATAAAGTTATGTCCTTAAAATTATCCCCTATGTCTATGCTGATACAAAATAAAAACATTCGAATTATCAAATCAAAATATCTATACAAATCTAATACCCCCCCATGAACCCAAAACTGAAAAGGTAATAAAGATGTAGTTCTAAAAAATTTTCTTCAAAATCTTCAACTTCAAATCTCAAATCTTTTCTCATCAGGGTGTGCAACATAATGATCTTCAATTTTGTACCTACACACATGAGATAAATCAAATACCTTCGTGACGCATCGAGTTTGAAATGATATAATAATAAATCAATCAACAATCAAATCTCCCACATAATGCAAAAACTCCCCCATAATTCGTTCTCCCCTTTGTTATTTGTCCGAGTTAGACAAGGAAACGAATAAACATGGATTTGTGACGACAAATATGCATAGTAAATATGGATCAAACTACGCTCATGCAAAGGATAACTCAAAAGCTTCCACAAACTATTTTTGTGTTTTCAATTTAAAAAAAAAATTACAAATATAATTTTACAAAAATCACACACCATGAATTTACACCGAGACAAAAAAATCATGGAAATAGAACATTTGGGTGTGAACATATTCAATAGGAAAATCATTGCAATAAAACATAACATATGTGCAAGATGCATACGTGCACTCCTAACAAATGAATCTCAAAATCATCCTTAGGTGTTGAAAGTGTTGAATTTAAATGACATCGACTCAATCCATTAACAAATCAAAGTCATAAATGATTCCCACACCAATAGCGTCTAAAACTATGAATATTTTTTCAAGATGGTGTCAGGAGTTGCAAACCCATTTGCCATTTATTTCCATCCAAACTCCCTCATAAATAATAATCATTGTATATTTCTTTCGAGGTGGCCCCTTTTTGGCATATTTATCTTTATATTGCCTTTAAATTTTTTTTGGGATCTTTTAAACGGTGGCTTTCACCATGATTTAATTTTGTACTCTCGCAATCCTTTTCTGTGATTCACTCATCATATTTTGTTGCAATTAAATTCGTCACGGTAAACGGTTTTCACATGCACTATTTCCATTGTCAAGATTCGCATATGGTTCGTTTTAAAGACATAATTAAGATGACAACACTCTGACCAATATGTGATAAGCATGCACAATAATCAAACAAATATGTGGAAGTGTGCATTAAAGCAACTCATGAGTCAAACATGTAGGTAGTAACAACTAATCGCATTTTAATGACTCCAAACATTGTAAACACAAAAATGAAATGATTAAGCATATCAAAACACTAACAAACCATCACATGGATATGGAATGAAATTATGCTTTGGTCATCATAAATGTCCAACCATAAACGGTGTAAAATAAAATACAAAAATCTTTTTGACTTTTTCAAAAATTTTATCAAAATAAAATCTTTTTGTATTTTTAAAAAAATTTCAAAAACAAAAAATCTAATACAAAAAAAATACATACTAGAAATAGGAAAAAAAAAAAAAATCATCATGCAAATCAACCTATGCTAGCAAACAAGTCTAAACCTCAACTGACCGTTAGGTGCGGTGGAGTTTCCCAAAGGTGGCGACATCCTATGAAAAACCTCCATCAAATCATGTGAAGTCTTAAACAAAAACTTTACCTGCTCCCTAATATGTCCAAACTCTCTCGTGTAATCATCCACAGTGTCAGGTGTGTGTGTGTGTGTGTGTGAACACGTGTAGTAGCAAAACATGACACGTCACCAAACTTATAACAAAACTCTCTAAAGGTGTCTTCTCTTCTTGTAGTGTGTGCAAACATAAACATGACTAAGTACACCTCTCTCAAAATGTCTCTTACACGCTCTCCTATCAGGTACTGGATGCTTAGGTGGGTTGGGTTTACAACGATATTAATCAAACACTAAAGCGGGAACCGACTCCGGTGCAACTTGGCAAGTAGAAGCACCATTATGACTTATTCCTAAACTCTCTCCTTTACCCAAAATGGGACTGAGAACCTTCTTTCCAACCTTCTTAGATATGTTCTATAAAGGAACCTTGGCCTCCAGGGCACGTACGAGATCATTATCAAGTTGGGATACATGTGTCGTCAGACTAGACATCATGTTGGTTAAATCACTATTTTCTCGGCCTAAAGCTATCAATTGTTCACTCAAAGAAACCTTCGCTTTCTTGAGTTGACTTGCTTTTGCCTCAAACTCCCTCAAACTCTCTAACTCTATCTCTAAATCTCTCATCCTAAGACCTAACTCCTTATTCAATTTCTTAGTCTTTAAGGTGTCGGTGTACAAATCTCTAAATGCGATCTAGATCTCACTATCACCCTCACTAGTGCACTCACTCTCAAACTCGCTAGATACACTCAAATTATTCTCGGGGGGATAACGTGAACAAGTATCCTCATCGACGTGGGACAAACTGGGTGTCCTCATGTGACTACCTAAAAAGGAAAAAAACTTCCCATGTGAAGACTCATCCCCGAAATCTTTCACATCATCCTCACCATCACTAAGGGTGATTGGCATGGAAACTTTCTTGCCGTCTCTCGTAGGTCTAGTGGGACACTCAAACGACTTATGCCCTTTGCCCCCACAATCAAAACATGTTACTTTTTCTAAATATGCCTCACCCTCTTTCCTTTTCTCACAGTTTTCTTTGGACTTATCTTTATTTTTTTCAAAAAATTTTCTATTGGAAGAATTTTATTTTGAAAACTTGAGAAACTTTTTAAAATTCTTTGCAAGCATGGCCATATCAAAATCAGACTCGTCCTCAGATTCAGACTCACAAAAACTCATTTTCTTTTTCTTGTTAGACTAGGATTTATGTGCTATCCATCTATCCTTAGGCTTGACAGTGTCAGGAAACATGTCAATCTCATATGTCTGGAGGTCTCCTACCAGCTCTTTTAATTTCAGACCATTCAAATTAACTAAGGTATTCAAAATAGTCACTTTAGGGATAAAACGTTTTTGGCAACGATCTTAAAATATTTTTAACTACTCGTGCATCAGGTATAGGCTCACCAAGATTGAAATTAGTGTTGACAATGTCAGACAAATGTGCATAAAAGTCATCAAAATATTCAGTCTCAAGCATGGTAATAGTTTCAAAATTAAGTAGTTAAATTTTGAATTTTAGACTCTTTGACCGCGTTAGTGCCTTTGTGGGTGAGTTGCAAAAATATCCCACGCTTCTTTAGACGTGGTTCACGTCATAATACGTCGAAATTCGTTGGCGGTGACATGTCCAAAAATTGCACTAAGCCCACGTGAATTAAAAGTGCTTCACCTAGACTCATCCTCAGTCCATTCTGACACTCGTTTCAAATTCGTGACATTATTCACTGTGACAGTGGGAGGAGTCCAGCCTCTTTCACAAATTACCCTAACTCTCTCATTGATTGCTTTTAAATGAGATTTCATACGTGCTTTCCAGTACGCATAATTAGACCCGTCAAAAAATGTCAACCAGTTATATAAGTTTTCATTTGGAAACATTACCATAATGTTTTTTTTAAAAGATTTTGAAAAAAAAACCGATATCACAAAAATTTTGCAAAAATTAGGAATTCACAATAAATTAGGGAAACCTGCTCTAATACCAATGTGTAAAAAGTGATGCACCGTGTGCGATACTGATTCAAATCGGAATTAGAGTCAATTTTAAAACCAAGTTAATTCAACCCCTAAACATACAACTACGTGTGTGCGTGTGTCAAACCATCATAAACACAAATATGCTAACTCACAGATTTCAGAAACAATCCCCAAAGTGCAAAAACCTTTTATTTCACTATGAATTAAATCGCAATTTACAATCACAATGAAATCTGCAATAAATTTACCTCACTAAACCTACATAGACATGAAGCCTAGAGTCAGTCAGAACCACAACTCTAATTCAGCCTAGGAATACCCACAAGCACTCCTCCCTATGACATGCAGTCGTCTTCAGCCCAATACTCTCCTCAAGAGCACCTAGATCGGCAATAGAGATCCTCTCTACAAGAGAAACTTGATGCAAGATGTGTCTTAGGGTTCCAAAATAATGCACACAACCTATTGGGATCTTGTGAATTGAAAATAAAATGGATTACAACACTAAAAGTGACAAGACAAAGAATTCTCCCAAAGAAGTTTCATCTCTGTTCAAACTTGCAGATCTTCTAATCAAAACCGAGGTTGGAAAAACCTTTATATAGAAAATCTAAGGCGGTGCGTCTGATCGAGTGGAAAAATCGAGCGTCCGTGTAATACGCTAGTCGTTGTTATTGGCTTCCAACCTCAATACAAAAAAAACCTAAACTTGTAACTACACTTCTTAGGGAGTATAGTGGCGAGTCTGGGTATCGAATCCACAGGGAATGGCTGATAGAATTTAATTGATTTATTACCTCTAAAGAAAAAATGAAAAAGATGATGATGGTTGAAAAGGGAAAAAAATAAGTAAATAAAGAAGTTAAATTAATTAAGATGAAAGAGAAAGTAGGTTGGAATACAACCCCCCTAACCCTAGTAATTTACCGTATAGAAACCTAGAATTGTAAATTATAAATTTGAATGAATCCAGTCTTTATAGATCCTAAGCATTACATATATGAGGATCAAGCCCGCACCATATGAAATCAAAGGTAAATATAAGCGGTGATGCATAGTTTTATGCACATCATATTCTTAAACATCCCAAGTACCTAGGGCAAGAGAGATTAAAAGATCTACAATGGTTATAAAATTGTCTCGCACGACTCTTTCAAAATTTTAATTTAAATTCTATTTTCTACATAAGTAATTTACATTGTGATGGGTTCATGCATCCCAACCCTTAAAAACTTAGCTTAACATGATGAAATCAAAATAAAACTTACAAATTAAAGTGTAGGAATTCATAACTAACTCTAGAAAATTGAGAACATGACTTGAATTGGGAATGGAAAACTAGAAATCAACAATTAATTAAACTAACTAGGAAAGCAGTAAAAACAATAAATTAAAATTACTTGCAATGGATGAATGATGAATCTTGAATATAACTTTGAATCTTGAATAGTAGACAAACTTCAAAAACTAGAGTTTATGAAAATTTCTACCAAAGAAAACTAAAAAGACTCTCTAAAATCTGACTTTCTCTCTCTAAAATTCTATTCTACTCTCTAGAATTCGACTCTACTTGAAATGAGGTAGGGCTTGATCTTTTATAGCACCAAGTAGCACAAATTTGACATCTAGAATTGCTTGTTGCACAAGTTTTTACTAGCTGTGCACCTCTTAATCTTCATAATAAATGCCAGGATTTCGCATGACCGGACCGGTCCATTTCTCTTCATTATTGCGCAACTTCAAAACATCGTAACGTCTTCACCGTAGCTCGGATTGAGGTACCGTTTTTTCCAGTATTCTTGTAATTTAGAGATATTCAACTTTCTAGTTGGCCCCACCTCCGGACTAAGGCTGAAAAATTACGAAAATGCCCTTCAACTCTCCATTTCTTGGTTTCTTTCACTGTTTTGAGTTCTCCTTCGCACTAACTTGCATGAAATACCTGTAAAACACATGAGAAATACACAAAACACGAAATAATTGCCAAAAGGGGTTAGTAGCATAAATATGAGACAAATCCAAGATATTTACACTACACGGGATCATAAAAATACCGAAATTAAGGGGATAAATGTGAAGAATATGTGCCTAATCACACCCCCTAACTTAGAACTTTGCGCGTCCCGGGCAATGTAAATGAATCCTATTAAGGCTCAAATCTTGAAAATTCCTTTATTAAAATAAAATTTCACTTTCGCAGGCAAGCGATTGCATTTAGCATATGCAACAAGCCTTTAAACCCCTAGGTTACCCTAGTAGGGCGAGTTTTGTCTCGTGAGGGTTTGCAGTGAATACACCCAAAAAATTCTTTATTGACTCAAATAAATATCAAAATACTTAAAAATTGTACAATTTAAACTTTTTGAAAAAAACTCACCATAAACTCATATTCAAATGTCTCAAATCATAGTGTGTGTGTGCAAAGCCAAAAATTAAACCTCAAATTTCCACCGATTGAGCATTACGTTACTTTCCGAAAATTCGTTTTGATTCAAATTCTTACGGATTGCACTCACAAACGAATCACTCGGATTGTGGTTATTTTCTCTCGGTATGCATGATATAAAGAGTAAATATAATGGACACAAATTCATGCATACAAAATTGAAAAGAAGGAAATATATGGTGAAAAGATCTCATCATCGGAATACAGTTATTAGGAAATGAGAACATCACCTCTATTTCACTCCATTTAATCTCTCATTTTATCTTTTCATGTCTTAGCTCTCCACGCGGTAACCAATTTCGCAATTTGGACTCGGTAAGGACTTTTCGGGGGGTTAAGGTGTAAAAGGGAAAAAATGGAAATGGTAGGGAATGTTGGAAAATGTCCTTATGATGTCCATTAGTGATTTTTCGGGCATTTGCTCATGTTTCTCTTTCTTTTTTTCTATTTTCATTTTTTCTTTTTCTTTTTTTTCCTTACCCCTTTTTGTTGCACTTTTCGGACTTAATGAATATTCCATTTTCGCAATTCCGGGTTATTTGGGTTTTTTGGGTTATCAAACGAAAGGAAAATATTTTATTAGGCTCAAAGTGGGTTGCAAAGGAATAATTTTGTTTTTCACCACTTTTTATGGCTAATATTTTTGGGTTAAACAAATGAGGGCCTACTTCATTGTCCAAATTCCTAATCACCTTACCACATGCATCTCGAGATTAATTAAGTTTAAAGATATATTTAGCACGATTTTCGAGACAACATTTCACACATTTCCCATAATTGATCAAAACAAAGGATTGAGATCATCAACGACTTATTAAAATGCTGAAAAGAACTTTGAGTTAGTCATAAACTCGGATTGATTTAAAAACTTATAAAAAATTGAACGGCTCGAAATCTCACCGGGTTTGATCAATCTCCGCACTTATTCGTAAAGTCATCAATTTTCTTTCAATTTCCATCTTCGGTCAATTTTTGGGTTAGTGCAATTGATTGTTAACAATTTGAGACTTCAAATAGAATAAAGGTGATATTTTTGGAAATTTTAAATTCCAATTCTTATTTATTTTGAACAAAAATATTTTTGGTTTTTTTCAATTTTTTTTTTTGAAATTTTCTAAAAAAACACACACTTGGAAAGAACATGTGATCAAATCAATGAATCTAAACAATAAATGGGAAGAATATCCCACACCCCCTAACTTAAATGCTGCATTGTCCTCAATGCAAATCAAGAACACAACATAAAGAGAGGAAAAGAAATATATTACCCAAATGGAGCAATCCCCGATGAGTGCGAGTCCATTGAATCTAAAAAACATGTTTGAACCAAGCATAGCAAAAAGAATAACAAAAACTCGACCAACGAAACTAGACTATAATAAAAAAGAAAAAGTAATAATAAAAAAAACTAATTATTTACAACCTAAAATTTGAACGGCTAATAAATCATACACTAAAAGTCAAAAAATTTGAGGGTCCACCCAAAATACTATCTGACTTTGAGGGATTAATAGTGTACCCTCACTATAAAGCATGCCTCCTAGAAAATAAGAATTACGTTTGAAAAACGGAAGGCATGTGCAAAGTTTAAAAAATGAACCATCACCAATAAAAAAATTTAGGGGGATAATGAGGGATTTGAGTGCACATGGGAACAAGTACCATTGGGATCCAAGAAAAATAGAATCACTTCCTAAAGATTTTTCAAGTAGTATGAGAAGCGGATCACACAAACAGAAAGAGTCCATCTTGGAAAATAATTTAAGCATCGAGTCCTTGTCCTCAAAATCTTTTCCCCCCAAATTTTCAAATGGATCTGGTGCAGTGACACGTCTAAGTGTATGGCCCGTAATACATTCACCTAATTCTTGTGATGAATTTAATGGTTCGATAATAGTGGGGGCACAAGGAGACAAATGATCTTCAACCTCAATAGGTTTTGAAATATTTATAAAAGGTTGATATTCATAAGAACTTGGATCACTCTCAATGATTTCATTCTCAAAAGTATTAGGTGAAGTGCAAGTCTCGACCTTCTCTAAGTTGTTCAAATAATCATTCAACTCCTTGCAAGTTGCTGTAATTTTCAACTCGGTAGCAGCAAGGTCATCAGATTGCTTTTTTATAACAATCAAGAGTTCTTCCAAAGTAGGCATCCTTGGTTCTAGCACCTCGGATTCCTCATTTGGTTGAAAATATTCTTCAACTTCCAAAATATCGAAAGAAAAATCCTCATTGGGTTCAAATAATGAATCTAAATCTTGCTCCCAATAACGATTTTTTTCCCAATATTCTCTTTCAAGTCTTTTTTCTTCAAGCAATTCATTTTGATAAATTTGGATGGCCTTAGCACTGGGCTTGTATTTATGAGACTCATCTTTAGTGATATTGATCCAATGTTCATAAGTCTTGAGTGCCTCCTCCTCACTATTAGCATAACAATTAAAGCCACCAAAAGAGTTAAAGTAAGACATTTCAAATTGGGCAATTCAAGAACGTGACACCTATATTTTTCAATTTTTTTTTATTCACTTTTTTTTACGAAGTAGTAAGTCAATTATAATCTATAACAAACACTCCCCGGCAACGGCGCCATTTTGATCGAGTGGAAAAATCGAGCGTCCGTGTAATACGCTAGTCGTTGTTATCGGCTTCCAACCTCAATACAAAAAAAACCTAAACTTGTAACTACACTTTTTAAGGAGTATAGTGGCGAGTCTGGGTATCGAATCCACAGGGAATGGTTGATAGAATTTAATTGATTTATTACCTCTAAAGAAAAAATGAAAAAGATGATGATGGTTGAAAAGGGAAAAAATAAGTAAATAAAGAAGTTAAATTAATTAAGACGAATGAGAAAGTAGGTTGGAATACAATCATTTAACCCTAGTAATTTACCGTATAGAAACCTAGAATTGTAAATTATAAATTTGAATGAATCCAGTCTTTATAGATCCTAAGCATTACATATATGAGGATCAAGCCCTCACCATATGAAATCAAAAGGTAAATATAAGCGGTGATACATAATTTTATGCACATCAAATTCTTAAACATCCCAAGTACCTAGGGCAAGAGAGATTAAAAGATCTACAATGGTTGTAAAATTGTCTCGCACGACTCTTTCAAAATTTTAATTTACATTCTATTTTCTACATAAGTAATTTATATTGGGATGGGTTCATGCATCCCAACCCTTAAGAACTTAGCTTAACATGATGAAATCAAAATAAAACTTACAAATTAAAGTGTAGGAATTCATAAATAACTCTAGAAAATTGAGAACATGACTTGAATTGGGAATGGAAAACTAGAAATCAACAATTAATTAAACTAACTAGGAAAGCAGTAAAAACAATAAATTAAAATTACTTGCAATGGATGAATGATGAATCTTGAATATAACTTTGAATCTTGAATAGTAGACGAACTTCAAAAACTAGAGTTTATGAAAATTTCTACCAAAGAAAACTAAAAAGACTCTCTAAAATCTGACTTTCTCTCTCTAAAATTCTATTCTACTCTCTAGAATTCGACTCTACTTGAAATGAGGTAGGGCTTGGTCTTTTATAGAACCAAGTAGCACAAATTTGACAGCTAGAATTGCTTGTTGCGCAAGTTTTTACTAGCTATGCACCTCTTAATCTTCATAATAAATGCCAGGATTTCGCATGACCGGACCGGTCCATTTCTCTTCATTATCGCGCAACTTCAAAACATCGTAACTTCTTCACCGTAGCTCGGATTGAGGTGCCGTGTTTTCCAGTATTCTTGTAATTTAGAGCTCTTCAACTTTCTAGTTGGCCCCACCTCCGGACTAAGGCTGAAAAATTACGAAAATGCCCTTCAACTCTCCATTTCTTGGTTTCTTTCACTGTTTTGAGTTCTCCTTCACACTAACTTGCATGAAATACCTGTAAAACACATGAGAAATACACAAAACACGAAATACTTGCCAAAAGGGGTTAGTAGCATAAATACGAGACAAATCCAAGATATTTACACTACACGGGATCGTAAAAATACCGAAATTAAGGGGATAAATGTGAAGAATATGTGCCTAATCAGCGTCGCTCGAACAAGATAGCAGTGTCGCTCAAATGATGACACATGTCATTCAAATGACTTCGCGCAACATCAGTACGCCGCTCGAATGAAGTCTTATGCAGCTCTAACGAGAAGATTAAAAATTAATTTTTTATTTTACTTTTGCCAGTAAACATTCCTCCTTGAAACTTCAAATTTTTTTTTTTAACGAAAACCAAAAAAAGTCTGCTCCAATACTTAGAAAATTTTCATAGAAAATATACCAATATTCTAAGTGAAATGCTAAGGGATTAAAACACAACCTTTACCAAATTTATCTCGCGGAGGCTTGAATATTGAAGGACTTGTTATCCGAATCCATCTTGATGCATATGTGATTTTGAAAAATTTTCAACGTTTGTAGAAGTATACAACATACTCAATTGTGAATCGACGTTTTTGAAATTTTGTCCTTATAGTTGTATAATACGTTTATGAGTGAGTAAGTGCGACTCTTTCGGGGATGCCTAATATCGTGTACAAACTCCAACATTAAAGGCAATGTCGGTACGATTGGCAGTCAAGTAGAGAAGACTACCTATCATACTCTGATACAAGGTTTTCTTTATGTCCTTGCCTAAAGTGTCCTTGCTAACCTTTGTTGAGGTACTCATCGGGGTACGCGCGTGCCTAGCGGAGTCTAAACCAAATTTATGCACAAGGTCTCTAGCATACTTGTATTGGAAGAAGAACATCCCATCCTCTAGCTGACGAACCTGGAGACCGAGGAAGAATGTAAGCTCACCAACCATGCTCATCTCACACTTACTCTTCATCTCCTCCTCAAAGTGATGAGCATGATGGGAGCACATGGATCCAAAAATTATGTCGTCCACATAGACCTGGGCAACCAAAATAGCACAGTCATCTCTCGTGATGAAAAATGTTATATTAACTCCCCCTCTCTTGAATCCACAGGCTAAGAGATATGAAGTAAGCCTCTCTTACTAAGAACGTGGTGATTTTTTCAAACCATACAAGGCTTTCCTCAGATAGTAGACGTGATCAGGGTTATTAGGGTATTCAAACCCTTTTGGTTGTTCCACGTAAACCTCCTCCTGTAGAATGCTTAGAAAGGCACTCTTAACATTCATTTGATATAACTTGAAGCATAAATGACATATGATAGCGAGCAGTAAGCGGAAGGACTCAATCCTAAAAATAGGATCAAATGGGTTTACCGTTGAGCGACCAAGCTAGCCTTGTTTTGGATATTAGTACTAGTCGCATCCACCTTATTCTTGAAGATCCACTTGTCACCTATCACATTTTTCTTACTAGGTCGGGAGACCAGTTCCCAGACATCATTCTTTCTAATCTAAATAAACTCATCTTCATAGCGCATATCTAGTGTTCATCTTTGATTGTTTTCTTATGATTCTTGGGCTTGACTTTGGATGTGTAGTAAACATGGATAACAATATTCTATGGGTGAGCACGAGTCTTGACCCCTAGGGTGGGATCTCGTAGAATAGCAGTAGGATCGTAAATCTTATGAACCCAAGCAGGAGTGTCCCCTAAGTCAGGAATGTGATCCACTTTGGGTGTGGGAGGCACAATGGGATCATCCGTAAAAAGTGCGTGATCCTCACATAAAAGGTAACAATCAACAAACGTCGACGATTTGTCATCTCGCACGATGACGTTTATTGACTCCATAACTTTAGAGTTACTCATGTTAAAAACTCGATATGCTCTTCTAGTCGATGAATATCCTAAAAATACTCCCTCGTCGCTCCAGGAGTCGAACTTTCGTAATTTCTCTTTGTCCCATAGGATGTAGCATTTACTTCCAAAGACACGAAACTATGAAAGGTTGGGCATCCTTCCAGTCCATAATTCGTAGGGCATCTTAAGTGTGTGTGGACGATGGTAAACCCTATTGACCGTATGACATGAGGTAGACACCGCCTCTGCCCAAAATCTTCTAGAAACGCTACGACCTAGAAGCATAGATTTAGCCATGTCCTGAATCATCCGTTTCTTCCTCTCAACAATCCCATTTTACTGAGGAGTCTTCATGGTCAAAAATTCATGTTTGATCTCCAGGCTATCACGGGAAATATCTACTTTATCTTCCTTAAACTCAGTGTCGTTCTCACTATTTATCCTATTGATAGTGACTCTGTATTAATTTTGCAGGACACGACACTAGGTCATGAGAAATTCCATAGCATCATATTTCTCTCTCAGAAAACCTATAATCGAGTAACGAGAGAAATCATCTACCATCATGAGGATATACCTCTTACCACCCAAACTCTCGGTACGATTAGGACCCATAAGATCTATGTGTATCAACTCATGCCTTCATGAAGTGGTAATAGTATTCAACTTCCTATGGGGGCTAAGAACTTACTTTCCCAACTAACAGGGTCCATAAATCATGGAAGTTGTCTTTCTAAGTGATGGAAAGCCATGTACTAGGACATTTTTAGCTAATCTCTCCAAATCTCTAAAATTTACATGACCTAGACATTGATGCCACAGATCCATAGGAGTGATCGTGGCACTGTTGTAGACAAATAAGGACTTGGGCACAATCTCATATCAATTATCTCCAGTCCTCACCCCTTGCAATAGAATTTTACTGGTTTGATCATAAACATTGCACTCATTCCCAATCAAACTTTACTAAAAAGTCCGCTTTGCACAGCTGGCTGATGCTGAGAAGGTTTTCTTTCAAACCTTTGATGTACAAAACATCCTCTAGCCTAGGAAATCTTGGTATCTCTACTATACCTCATCCTACTATGCTATAGTTTCTCCCATGTTCAAAGGTGACTTTACCTTCCTTGTGATCCTCTAGGTAGGTAAAAAATTACATGTCACCTATCATGTTCCTGGAGCACCCACTATCGATATACCACTGAGAAGTACTATGTGCTTTAAGAGAAACATAAACAACAAGGTCTTTTTCATCGAGTTTAGGTACCCATGATGAGTTAACCTTATGTTTTCCCTTGTCATTGTTGTCTCTAGTCGTGATATTATAAGTGTCCGCTAACGATATAGAAATCCGTTGGAACTCTTCCATTAGACTCTGAGATGTGGCGACTAGAAACTCAACACGCTCTCTAAGACTCGAAAAATTGCTAGTAGAACGTGTTAGAGAAAATGTATGTCGTCTCCAACAAACTGTAAAACATCCTAAGGTGTTCCTTTCTTTTATATTAGGTACAAAAGTATATAGTCTTTGACCGATCTTGGTGTGCTTTTCTTGGTCGAACGCTTCTCTTTGGTTTTTGGTGATGGCTATATGGATTCGTAGTAAATTTAAGAATTGGTTCCGGTGTCATATGGGATGTGAAGGCACCATCAAAACCTATTCTCCGCCTTTCACTAAAACCCAAAGTAGGGGCGAGGAGCATATTTCCCATCTTTCCAGATTTGTCATCTATTCTTACCTTGAGCTCCCTGGCTCTCTCAAGATCATGAGTAGGTAGCACTATAAGGGCTTGAAGTTTCTTTTGAGTGTCCATGGAGGTATGGAGCTCACTCATAAGAATATACACTTATTTGGTCATGTCCCCTTTCTCTTTCTCTAAACATCTCTCCCCCCTAAACTGACTCTCTTTCTTAACATAAATAATCTCTCTCTCTCTCTAAAAGCAGTGCTAATGGAGGATTCTCTCTCTCTCATCTCTCCCAAATATTTATCTAAGGCAACTATCCTAAGAGATAACACTTTGTTATGCTTTTTAGTTTTAAAGGAATCAACATATAAATCAGCGTATGCACGTCATAAATCACTCTCGCTCTCACTTGCAACATCCTCCCCTCACTCATTTCGCTTCCACTATCGAGGTGTCCCCATGAAGCAACATCCTCATTATCCTGAGGTGGACTATTAGTACTCACATGACTATCCATGAATACGGGGAAATTACATTCATGCGGTGACTCATCTCCAGAATCCACCAACACGACTTCACTGTCATCACTAAGGGAGGCATTAAGAGCATCTTTGCCCTTGCCTTGACATCTCAACCTAGTAGGACACTCAAATGCCTTATTACCTCTACCATAACACTCATAACATCTCTCCTCATCTTTCTTAGGAGCTTCCTTTTTATCCTTTTCATTTTTCTTTTCAAACTTATTTCTCTCAAAATTCTTTTTATCTTTGAAATTGCCATTTTTCATTAATTTGAGAAATTTCTTGAAATTTTTGGCAAATAAAGAAAACTCGTCTAAGTCAAATCAAACTCCGAATCAGACAACTCTTCCTCTCTTCTCCAAGACGACTCACCTCTCTTTCTTGCTGACCCTTCACTCTTCCTAGCTCGGGCTTTAAGTGATATCCATTTATCTTTTGATTTTATTGTGTTAGGAAACATGTCAATTTCATAAGTTTGGAGGTATCCTACCAATTCTTCTAATTTCAGACTACTCAAATTTCCTAAAGAATTTAGCACAGTGACTTTAGGGGTAAAACGCTTAGGGAGTGATCTCAAAATCTTTTGAACTACTCTAGCATCAGGAATGTGTTCACCTAAACTGAAACTAGTGTTTACAATATCAGATAAGCGTGCATATAATTCATCAAAACACTCACATTCAAGCATGGTGATTGTCTAAAATTGTGTAGTTAAATTTTGAAACTTTTATTCTTTAACTGCATTAGTGCCTTCATGGGTAAGTTGAAGAACGTCCCATGCTTTTTTTGGCGTGGTTCACATCATGATGCATCAAAACTCGTCGGGGGTGATGCTTTTTAAAATTTTACTAACCCACATGAGTTATATGTGCTCCATTTAAATTCATCCTTTGTCCATGTAGTCACATGTTTTAAACAAGTTACGTTATCTACAGTGATAGTGGGAGGCGTCCACCCTCTTTCACACACAACCCAAACATGTTCGTCCATCGCCTTTAAGTGAAATTTCATAGGGGTTTCAAATATGCATAAATTGACCCGTCAAAAATTGGCACTCAATTATATAAGTTTTCCATTGAAATTGCACTTTTTTAAAAATCAATTTTTAGACCAAAATTGATATCCAGAAAGATTTTGCGAAAAAATTACACGGTATAATTGTGTAATAGGCTCGGATACCAATTGGAGAGTGCGTTAGCAATCACTGATTAACTTGTTTAATTAAATTCCAATTTTCAATTCCAAAAAATCCTAACTCTTGCAAATAAAGTGTGGTAGACAAATTTATTCAAATCACGCATGCACAGTCAATCACAATATGAGGAAAAATCCCCTAAAAGGGGAAAATCATTTTTATTTCACTATAATTTGAAATACTTACAATTAAAGAAAAATACAGTGACACATGAATACCCTCAGACGTCGGTTCATTATCGGTGGCAAGAGATCCCGCAAGATCTTAAAGCCAACAATGGAGAATAACCTTCTTCTCCACAGGAATACTACAGATGAGTAGAAAAATTTGTCTAGGGTTTATAAAGATTCACATGTATGCTTGACAATGAATTCTGAATAAAAAAGGTATGAAAAACTTGAAAAAGAAGTCTATTTTGTGAAGCACTTATGCTGAAATGTGAGTGCCAAAGACTTGAAAAATGTGAATGATGAACACTTCTATAAATACATAAATCAAGGCGACATGTTTCTCAAACAAAATGAAGCTGTCGCTCGAACGATCTGACGTGTCGCTTGAATGACTTCGCCTGATAGCAACATGTCACGTGAACGACGTTGCTCTGTCTCTTGAACGACGTCAGCGTCATTTTTTCTTTCGCATCTACACTTTTAAAAAATCATCATTCAAAGTAAAACTTTTCAAATCCTTAAAAAATATTTTCTAAAAATTCCCAAATAAATATGAAGTCATTAAAAACTCCAAATTATTTATTTTACCATTAATGTGAGTGGAGTAGTGGGAATGTTCAATGTTGAAGATGTGCGTTGCATGATGCTCAGTGATGATGCACTATGCACGTATGAAGATGGCGGGAGTGTGATATCAATGGATCAAGATCAAGGTCATCATCAATGAACATGTTGAATTGTCGAATGTTGCGGTATTAGACATACTAATTGTGATCTAGGACACACAGAAAACTTCCTAGATTCTAAACGGACATTCATAAAATCATGTCCTTACACCTAGCTTCCCACGGTATTGAAGGAGCTGGTTCAAACTACTTGCACACCTAATCTCATAAAGTTCAAAGGAATATTTTTTATGAAAAAGTTCATTTCATTGGTCTACTACATCCATCCAGGTGGTGAATCCTAGTAGTCGAGCATGTTGACTTGTTTGCAAGCCGTGAGATTCAAGAAGTCTTTTTTGAGGACGTAATGATAGGTAAACTCCACTAGTATCATCTTATAATGAGATTATCTATCTATAATTCCCACTATTATTTATGCACTTTTGATCTCATTATGTTTCCACAGTTCTTTCCTCCAGATCATTTGAAACAGCACATTCTATGGTCCTTCTAGTACTTGATTGTGCAACAATAGAGGCTATTAGAAAAAAAGACTAGAGTTGGAGGAAAAGAAGAAAATAGGTTATTTTACTAGGTCCAAAGAGAATAATAAGGCATAGGAAGATAAGAGGGCCACTGCTGAGGCCAGAAGAAACGTTGAAAATGAGCCCAAGAGGTAGGCTAATGCTGCGGTCGTCACATAAGCAAAGGGCAAGGGGAAAGCCATTACGCCAGAGCATGAAGGTGCTTGTCCAAAGATATATCTTGAGAATACTTCCAAACCTACTCTTAAACAACTGAGAACTAGGGTTGGATTCAAGAGGGCTGTTATTGAGGGATCTCCTGTTCGGAGGTTGTTCTATGGAGCTAGATCTTCATGACCCTACATGGGAGTGGACCTTTTTTCTTTGACTAAGAATCCTATTACTAGGGTGCAACTTAGAGTAGACAAAAATCCCATACTCTTCCACAAGGAGAATGTTACGGAGGTCCTGGGCTACCACAGGTATACCCTAAATTTTAAACATCTTCGATAATTCAACGTCAACGAACTCTGGGAGATATCCCAGCATAGGATGATGGTGGTAAATGTCTAACTTGATTTTACGTTTCTCATTACAATTACTTTATTTTGTATCGCCCTGTTGTGTGGGGTATTTCATTTTAGGGTGCCATATGTGCCACCATTTTGCGCGAGTAGGTGGCCTCTTACCAGGATGACTATGAGAAGCTAAAAGTTGATCATGATGAGCTTTATAGGCATCATGATAGCTTAAATTCCGAGATAAAGGATGCCAAGGCTGATAAGGATAAAATTTCAACTGAGCTAAAGGATAGGGATGATAAACTATTGTCAAAGATAAGTTCCCTCAGTCACGATGAGGAGGACGTCATGAAATTAAAAGTGCAGGCAGAGACTGATGTCGCCAAACTCAAGTGTGTAGAAGAGGGGAGGGGAGAGGAGATATAAAGATGTGACACCCCGCCTAATTAAATACTGGGCGATCACTCCTTTATTAAGTTAAATCAAGGTAAACAGTTGGTTCATTCTCAGCATCACTGTCGATAAAAATACATTTTCCAATTGAACACCCTAAATAATTAAGCTAAGTGTCAAAACCATTTTCATACATACTTTCCAAATTTTATTTAAAGAAAAACATTTATTTTATTAACAACATTCAATAAGTAAGAATCACACCATATTAAATTCTGGAACATAAACCAAATAATATAATACATTCGTCAATCGAATGTCAACATACGAAACTAAAGTCACAAATCCAAACTGAATAAATCCCATAGAACAATACTGGAAATAACTGAAATATAAATGTCCAATAACAATGGAATAATGGAAAGAGCTACACATGCTCAACTAGTGAAAGTACTAAGAGGGGATCCGAATAAACGAAGTCGTCTAATCAAGAGACCTGCAACTCCCACCTAAGTTGCAGTGCGTTCCTTCCAAGAGATCCTAAGCAAGACGCCCTTGTGGCTGGGCACCTGTAGTACATATATATATATATATATATATATATATATATATATATATATATATATATATATATATAAGAGAGAGAGAGAAAAAAAAAAACGGGTCAGAGACCGAAAGTGTGTTTGATTTTAAAATACGTTTAGCAAGTATTTAAATTGATACAGGCCAATGCAACAACATATTAATGCGTCACTCTCTTGAGAAATACTCACCTCTCTTCTAATGTGCACACCTATCGCACTAACCTTCCCAACGGTTTATCTTATCATTTTATCATACTAACCTTACCAATAATTTAGCGTATCTTAACTTACTCATAAGATTTCAAAACCGAACAATATTATTGTTTAAAAAGAATACTTCCAATTAGCAGCACAACTCTCATTTTAGCTTTTATTAATTTATAAAGTTTCTCAGTAACAAATTATACTTTCACAAAACAAGTATTTACTATTTGAGTCATCAACCATGTCCTATTTATCAAATCACAGTAGGCAGTTTCAAATTTCCAAATCTCATATATATATTAACTACTCGTATAATATATATAACATAACAGCACCCCACATAAAACTATGGTGCGTGCATACTTCTACTATCCAAACCTCATACCACTCATATCAAGGGGAATACAAATTCGGAATCACTCTCGAACTGTATTAACACATACACAAACAATATCGAGGCGAAGTATAGATTTCAAGTCTCTAAGAGGATGGCACATACTCGCGTCTCTTAGGACCGTCTGAACTATCAATTCGATAGCCTGTACCAAGGATATCTATCTTCTAGGGTACAAGTCAATATCCCCCATAAAGGTCCCACTGAGATAAGACTGTCCTAGCGCGGTAACCTCAAGGATAGCAAGTAGCGCGGTATGTTTTTCACAAGTATATAATATATGTACACACAATCATATAAATATACCACTTTATCATATTAATATAGGTTCTTCTCGTCACCCATAATTACAACATTTATCCTAAATTTCACATTATTAGTATTACGTATAAGGTTTCATCTCTATCCTTAACTCGAAGGGTTTTCTCACTTATCACGTGACATTCGTGGACTCCATCCTTCCAAGTAGAAAATTCAGTAGGTATACCTCTATTTACTATCGTAGCTATTCGCCGCAATCTCTCACTTGAAATACGTAGTTTCATCGTTCATTATATAATTATCCCAAAAACAAGATTCTTATCTTAATATAAAGTTTCCAACACTTATTCATATGTCCTACTGTTCTTTCCTATCTCCCAAAACATTTCATTAAGAATTCTCAAGAATTATTTCACGATAAATTTAATTTAACTAATTAAACAAGGGAAATAGGAGTCTGCCAGGAGGGGTCGATCGATCGAGGTCTGGGGCTCGATCGATCGAACCTTCGATCGATCGAAGCTCTAGGCTCGATCGATCGATATAGCAGGTCTGCGAAATCTGCAGAATTGCAATTACGGGTTCTACCAATTTTCTTCATCCAAAACCATGTTTTTCCATTCTAAACGTCCCAAAAATCCTACTACTAACATTATATCAATATACCAGATGTTTTCAACGTAAAGCATGTGTATATCTAACATTAAACATGGATAATTAACCCAAAATCTCATCTAATCCTCAAGAACCCTAGAGTTGTTCTTAATCACGGTTCTAATCTGTTTTTACCAGAATTCCATTCTAATATATCATCAAAATTTCGTGGGTTATATTCCTCTACATGGCAAGGATTCCAGAATTTTCATATTAATCAATACTGCATGCATTTTCCTAACACAAATCGGGTTTTCTTCCATATTTTCCATCTCTAATCATTCCTAAACGAATATGAAGATTGCACTAACGAAAATATGCAAGATGAATACTTGCCTGGGATTTTCGACGTTCTGATTTGCAGATGATTTTGATGTGGTTGCGTAGCCCGTTGCGCGAGCTACGCGGTGGTGGTGGTTGTGGTGCAAACGGATGACTTTTGGGGCCTTGGATTGCCTCAGAGCTTTCTCCTTCCCTCTCCTATGGCCGTCACTTGTGTTTTTGTTTTCTAACCCTAGCCGACTAACCTAAATGGCTGATATAGGTTGCTGAATTTCGTGGGTTTAATTACCCAATTATGTAAAATGACAAAAATGCCCTCCCGGGGTACTAATTAGGCCTAAAAACGCCCCGAGACCCAAACTTCATCCCCGAGTACACTTTTCTGACTATCTCGACCCTTCCGGACGCGTTGGCGCACTCAAAATGACCATATGGGCAACTTCTAAAGTATTCACTTTTTAATTATCAAAATTTAGTCCCGACGCGACACAGGCGCGTCCCGATTCAAATTTTCAAAACTGACATTTTATTCACTCGTGACATTCAATATAATCAATATCATATATTACTTTGCTCATTAGTAATATTCAACAATTTTCCCATAATTACTAACTCTCGTCACGTTAATAATTATAACATAATTAATTTCCGGATTTTTATTAAATAAATCATTCACGTTAAATTTAATAAATCCCCAAATTAATATAGCATAAAAATATGGGGTATTACATATTTCCCCCCTAATAACGGAATTTCATCCCGAAATTCGGAAAATAAGGCATACCTGGTAAAAATAAATCTGGATATCTCTCGCGCATATCTGCCTCACGCTCCCAAGTGGATTCCTCCACATTATGATGCTCCCACTGGACTCGCACTAGTGGAACTATCTTCGATCTCAATCTCCTCTCACTATAGTCTAGAATAGCCACCGGTTGTTCCTCGTAAGAGCTGTCAGGCTATAAGTCTATCTCATCTATCGCAATGTGAGTATGGACCATATCATCCCGAAGATACCGTCTCAACGACGAGATGTGGAATACATCGTGGATGCGATGTAAATGTTCTGCCAGTCCCAACCTATATGCAACCGGCCCAATCCTCTCGATGATGGGAAATGGTCCCACGTACATCAGAGCCAACTTCCCCTTCTTCTCGAACCTCATCACTCCCTTCATAGGGGATACATGCAATAACACTTGGTCCCCCACACTAAACTCCCAGAAGAACCGTTTCGCATCGGCGTAGCTCTTTTGCCTGTCCTGGGCTACCCGAATGCGACTCCTGATCATCTCAATCCTCGCGGAGGTCTCCTGAATCACTTCTGGTCTTAGAAACTTGTTATCCCCCACCTCGAGCCAACACGTTGGATAACGACAAGGCCTGCCGTACAAAGCCTCAAATGGAGCCATGCCAATCGTGAACTGATACGAGTTATTATAAGCAAACTCTACCAGTGGAAGGTGTGGCTCCCAACCTCCTCCAAAATCGAGAACACACATGCGTAGCATATCCTCTAACATCTGATTAGTAAGCTCTGTCTATCCATCTGTCTGTGGGTGGTAAGCTGAACTCAACCTCAACTCAGTACCCATAGCCTCCTGAAAGCTTTCCCAGAAACGTGACACAAAAATCTTGTCTCTATCTGACACAATATTCAGGGGTACCCCATGTAATCTGACAATCTCAGCGATGAACAACTGAACATACTGGCCCGTGGTATAATCTGTCCGCACCGAAAGAAAATGAGCCACCTTGGTCAAACGGTCTACAATCATCCAGATAGAATCGTGGCCCCGCTGTGATGTAGGCAACCTTGTAATAAAATCCATGGAAATACTCTCTCACTTCCACGCGGGTACTTCCAATGGCTGAAGCAATCCTGACGGTTTCTGGTGGTCCACCTTTACCAGCTGGAAGGTAGAACACTTGGACACAAACTCAGCAATGTCCTTCTTCATTCCGCTCCACCAATACTGTCGCCTCATGTCCTGGTACATCTTATCGCCTCCCTGATGTACCGCAAATCGGGACCCATGAGAATGAGTCATCACTTCATGACATAACTTTGCTCCTTCTGGAACCACCAATCTCCCATTAAACCTCAAACCTCCATCAGAACTAACAGAATAGGACTCAGCACCCTCGGCTAGAAGTCGCACAATCTGCTCTTGGCAAAGCGGGTCTGTGGTCTGTGCCTGTATCACCCTCGTAACAATCTCAGGTGTGGCTGACATCACGGATATGAAAGAACGTGCTACTGCGTCCTGGTGATCCAACTCCTTCCACTTTGCTTTCCAGACGTCAGCCAGATCGTCTATCGGTCTACGGCTCAACGCATTAGCAACTACGTTGGCCTTCCCCGGATGATACTGTATTTCGAACTGATAGTCTCTCACAAACTCAAACCACCTGCGCTGACGCATATTCAGCTCTCGCTGAGTGAACAGGTACTGCAGTGACTTATGGTCGGTGAACAAACGGAATTTCTCCCCCAATAAATAGTGTCTCCATATTCTCAATGCCAAGACGACCGATGCTAACTCCAGGTCATGGGTGGGGTAATTCTTCTCATGCGGCTTAAGCTTATGGAAAGCAAAAGCTATAGCCTTCTCTTCCTTCTGAAGTACTCCCCCAAGTCCCTGTAAGGACGCATAGGTGTAAACCAGGTACTCCACACCCCGCTTCGGTAACGCAAGGACTGGCGCTGAAGTAAGCTTGTCCTTCATCTCGTCGAAAGCCAATTGACAAGCATCATCCCACACATATGGTACTCCCTTGCGAGTCAGATTCGTCAATGGACCCACTATTTTGGAGAATCCCCGAATGAATCTCCTGTAGTAACCAGCTAACCCCAAGAAACTACGCACTTTCGTCGGTGTCGTGGGATGTCCCCACTCCCTCACCGCTGATACTTTACTCGGGTCAACTGCTATCCCCTTCTCAGAAACAACATGCCCCAAGAACTGTACCTCTCGCAACCAGAATCCACACTTTTCGTACTTAGCATACAACTGGTGCTCTCGTAGAGTCTGAAGAACCTGCCTCAAGTGCTTGGCATGCTCCTCCTCGGAGTGTGAATATATCAAGATGTCATCTATGAAGACGATGGCAAACTGATCCAAGAACTCTCTGAATACTCGGTTCATTAAGTCCATGAAAATGGCTGAGGCATTTGTGAGTCCGAACGGCATTACCTTGAACTCATAGGACCCATATCTCGACAAGAAGGCAGTCTTTGAAACATCCTACTCTCTAATACGTAACTGATGGTACCCCGACCTCAGATATATCTTCGAAAAGAAAGTTTCTCCCCTCAACTGGTCGAATAGATCATCGATTCGAGGCAACGGATACTTATTCCGTATCGTTACCTTGTTCAGCTCCCGGTAGTCCACACACAATCTCAGTGAACCATCTCTCTTCTTTACAAACAAGACTGGAGCGCCTTAAGGTGAGGTACTCCTACGAATGAAGCCCTGACCTAACAACTTCTCTATCTGATCTCGTAGCTCTCGCATCTCTGTCGGAGCCATACGATACGGTGCGCGTGCTATTGGTCTCGTATCTGGCAATAAATATATAACAAAGTATTTCTCTCGACTGGGGGGTAGGCCTGGTATCTCCTGAAACACATCGAAATACTCCCTGACAACTGGGATCGAATCTAAGGGAGTCATAAACTCCTTATAGGTATCCTCCTCTATGTAATATAAATGAGCGGTCGAACCTCCCTCTGGGCGAGGCATCGCCACTACAAACATCTCTTGCCCCGGAATGGCAAAAACAATGCTCCCACCGAAACAATCAATCATGGCTCTATAAGCTGCGAGCCAATCCATACCAATAATCACATCATGCTCGTGCATGTCTAAAACTAACATGTCTGCAGGTAATACCAAGCTACCAATCTCTACCCCCACTCCCCGGCGTATAAAGAAAATAAGGGACCCACTCCCCAGTGGTGAGTCTACACACGTCACGGTGCTCTCTGCTGTGGCTAATAACCCTAAGGCTTTCGCAAAATAGGTAGCTATAAAATAGTGCGTTGCCCCAGTATTAAACAAAACTCGACTCATAGTATCATGGATAGAAAAACATACCCTCAATCGCGGTTGATGCCTGCGGAGATACTGCCTGTGGGGGGTTATAGACACGTCCGCCCTGTAACTTTCTCTGCTGAACCGAGGCTGTTGGAAAGGGTGGTGGAGCTGGCTTCTGGGGTTTATTGTTAGCACATTCCTGTCGGGGGGACCTATTCTTCTCTGGGAAATCCTGACGCCTATGGCCATTACTGCCACATTGGAAGCACCTCCCTCGAAACTGCTTCACTTTATTACAATGTTGACTAGTCTCGCTTTTCCCCTGGTCTTGCTGGCCTTGAGGGGAAATCTGCGGAAAAGCTCGGTTGTACACATTTATAGCAGAGTTTCGAAATTCTTCGCTGGTCAGATTTTAGTTTATCCCCAGTCTGATTCGGACAAGATTTACGTTTGTGATCGTCCATTCCACAACCGAAACACCTCTTGGTGAGTTCATCCTGAACCTGACTTCGTTGGCCCTAACACTTTTGTCCCTGAACATAAATCTCGTTACCTCTGAAACTGACTCGATCTTGATTGTTTTGTTGTCGCAGATTTGGTGCCTTCGCACAATTCTCAACGTTAATCACATGCATTTGGTTAACCTCTCCAGGTCTTTTGCCTCCTTTAAGTTGTAGGCTGCGTTCTTGGTATTGTAGGACTGCAGTGGTAACTGCTTGTGCCACGATACCCGCTAACTCGGCGGTTGATATTCTCCCTGGGGATACCTGAGGTATGAGTCGATCTTGCTCGTTGACTCCCTTAACCGTCTTAGCTAGTTCTTCTTGACGATCCATCCGAAAATTTAAGTAAATTTGGATGAGTTCATCATTCAAATAAACAAATCGCAGAAGTAGGAAATTCCAATGTATAGGGATAGACACAACATTCCTAGTATTAGGGCTCTATATCAAAGAAATCAACGCTGAAAGCATAATAAGCCGCACAAATCCTAAAGGACACTAGAACCTAATGCTCTGATACCACCTGTGACACCCCGCCTAATTAAATACCGGGCGATCACTCCTTTATTAAATTAAATCAAGGTAAACAGTTGGTTCATTCTCAGCATCACTGTCGATAAAAATACATTTCCCAATTTAACACCTTAAATAATTAAGCTAAGTGTCAAAACCATTTTCATACATACTTTCCAAATTTTATTTAAAGAAAAATATTTATTTTATTAACAACATTCAATAAGTAAGAATCACACCATATTAAATTCTGCAACATAAACCAAATAATATAATACATTCGTCAATCGAATGTCAACATACGAAAACTAAAGTCACAAATCCAAACTGAATAAATCCCATAGAACAATACTGGAAATAACTGAAATATAAATGTCCAATAACAATGGAATAATGGAAAGAGCTACACATGCTCAACTAGTGAAAGTACTAAGAGGGGATCCGAATGAACGAAGTCGTCTAATCAAGAGACCTGCAACTCCCACCTAAGCTGCAGCGCGTTCCTTCCAAGAGATCATAAGCAAGACGCCCCTGTGGCTGGGCACCTGTAATACATACATATATATAGAAGGGAGAGAGAGAGAAAAAAATGGGTCAGAGGCCGAAAGTGTGTTTGATTTTAAAATACGTTTAGCAAGTATTTAAATTGATACAGGCCAATGCAACAACATATTAATGCGTCACTCTCTTGAGAAATACTCACCTCTCTTCTAATGTGCACACCTATCGCACTAACCTTCCCAACGGTTTATCTTATCATTTTATCATACTAACCTTACCAATAATTTAGCGTATCTTAACTTACTCATAAGATTTCAAAACCGAACAATATTATTGTTTAAAAAGAATACTTCCAATTAGCAGCACAACTCTTGTTTTAGCTTTTATTAATAAGTTTCTCAGTAACAAATTATACTTTCACAAAACAAGTATTTACTATTTGAGTCATCAACCATGTCCTACTTATCAAATCACAGTAGGCAGTTTCAAATTTCCAAATCTCATATATATATTAACTACTCGTATAATATATATAACATAACAGCACCCCACATAAAACTATGGTGCGTGCATACTTCTACTATCCAAACCCCATACGACTCACACCAAGGGGAATACAAATTTGGAATCACTCTCGAACTGTATTAACACATACACAAACAATATCGAGGCGAAGTATAGATTCCAAGTCTCTAAGAGGATGGAACATACTCGCGTCTCTTAGGACCGTCTGAACTATCAATTCGATAGCCTGTACCAAGAATATCTATTTTCTAGGGTACAAGTCAATATCCCCCATAAAGGTCCCATCGAGATAAGACTGTCCCAGCGCGGTAACCTCAAGGATAGCAAGTAGCGCGGTATGTTTTTCACAAGTATATAATATATGTACACACAATCATATAAATATACAACTTTATCATATTAATATAGGTTCTTCTCGTCACCCATAATTACAACATTTATCCTAAATTTCACATTATTAGTATTACGTATAAGGTTTCATCTCTATCCTTAACTCGAAGGGTTTTCTCATTTATCACGTGACATTCGTGGACTCCATCCTTCCAAGTAGAAAATTCAGTAGGTATACCTCTATTTACTATCGTAGCTATTCGCCGCAATCTCTCACTTGAAATACGTAGTTTCATCGTTCATTATATAATTATCCCAAAAATAAGATTCTCGTCTTAATATAAAGTTCCCAACACTTATTCATATGTCCTACTGGTCTTTCCTATCTCCCAAAACATTTCATTAAGAATTCCCAAGAATTATTTCGAGATAAATTTAATTTAACTAATTAAACAAGGGAAATAGGAGTCTGCCAGGAGGGGTTGATCGATCGAGGTCTGGGGATCGATCGATCGAACCTTCGATCGATCGATATAGCAGGTATGCGAAATCTGCAGAATTGCAGTTACGGGTTCTACCAATTTTCTTCATCCAAAACCATGTTTTTCCATTCTAAACGTCCCAAAAATCCTACTACTAACATTATATCAATATACCAGATGTTTTCAACGTAAAGCATGTGTATATCTAACATTAAACATGGATAATTAACCCAAAATCTCATCTAATCCTCAAGAACCCTAGAGTTGTTCTTAATCATGGTTCTAATCTGTTTTTACCAGAATTCCCTTCTAATATATCATCAAAATTTCGTGGGTTATATTCCTCTACATGGAAAGGATTCCAGAATTTTCATATTAATCAATACTACATGAATTTTCCTAACACAAATCAGATTTTCTTCCATATTTTCCATCTCTAATCATTCCTAAACTAATATGAAGATTGCACTAACGAAAATATGCAAGATGAATATTTGCCTGGGATTTTCGACGTTCTGATTTGCAGATGATTTTGGTGTGGTTGCGTAGCCCGTTGCGCGATCTACGCGGTGGTGGTGGTTGTGGTGCAAACAGATGACTTTTGGGGCCTTGGATTGCCTTGGAGCTTTCTCCTTCCCTCTCCTATGGCCGTCACTTGTGTTTTTGTTTTCTAACCCTAGCTGACTAACCTAAATGGCTGATATAGGTTGCTGAATTTCGTGGGTTTAATTACCCAATTATGTAAAATGACTAAAATGCCCTCCCGGGGTACTAATTAGGCCTAAAAACGCCCCGAGACCCAAACTGCATCCCCGGGTACACTTTTCTGACTATCTCGACCCTTCCGGACGCGTTGGAGCACACAAAACGACCATACGAGCAACTTATAAAATATTCACTTTTTAATTATCAAAATTTAGTCCCGACGCGACACGAGCTCGTCCCGATTCAAATTTCCAAAACTGACATTTTATTCACTCTTGACATTCAATATAATCAATATCATATATTACTTTGATCATTAGTAATATTCAACAATTTTTCCTTAATTACTAACTCTCGTCACGTTAATAATTATAACATAATTAATTTTCGGATTTTTATTAAATAAATCATTCACGTTAAATTTAATAAATCCCTAAATTAATATAGCATAAAAATACGGGGTATTATAAAAGACTTACTTATATTTTTCACGATTTGAGGAGGAGGGAGTGAAGAAGTATAAATCCTATAGTGAGTAAAATAAAGACGTGATGACAATATTCATGGAATGTTATGACCTGCTGAAGAAGAAGGTCATCAAGAATTTTCTTAAGATTGCCGAGACTGTTTTGGACTAGGAAGGAGATAATGAGGAGGCCAGGGGTCATACCATCGAACGGGAGGCTATTTAAAAGGAGAGGGTTGACGATGAAGTTATTGTTGAGCAGGTTGACATGGTAAGTAGCCAACCAGTTGCTCTAAATGTTGATTCCTCCGTTGTTACTGACACCCCTATGCTTGAGGCCTCCTCTTGGTCACACTCTTGAAGCTTGAATCTCATCTGATCGCTCTTATAAAGATCATTTTTTTTATGAATCATGACTTGTATCTCATCTTACCAATTTTTTTATGAAGCTTATTTTGATCCTTTTTGCGATCTGCAACAAACAAATTTATTCGTCTATAATGATCAACCTTATCATTTTTCCATTTGTACATGTTTATCCCTTCTATCATTAGAAATGTTGAGACATATGAGGGCATCATGCTTTTAATTAGTTAGCTTCTTCTTGTATTCAGGATATACCAAATGGTATTTCGGCTGTGGAATTATGTGGCTATAAACCTGATTGGCCTTACCCACTCCCAGTAGAGAGAACCTAAGTTGTCCAGATCATATGTTAACATAATTTAACACACTCATTGAGTTTAACGTGATCTACCCTGGTGTTAGTGGATTGTGGTCAGATCTTGTTGGCCACAACATTTCCTTGGAATTATCATAATTGAAAAGACTTCTCATTCACGGACTTTCTAATACGAGGTCGTATATGATATTTTGAATGAAGCTAAATTATCCTGACCTAGGTTCTACCCATGTGTACGATGGATCACTTGTCATGCAAACGGATCTTGTCATCTAGACCATGCGTCAACATGAGTTACCAGAGTTGTTGAGTTTGACAAGATCTACGATTGTGTTAGTGGATTGTGGTCAAATCTTGTCGACCACGACATTGCCTTGGATTTCCCTCACTTAAAAAGACTTCTTATTCATGACCTATTAAAGATGTGGTCATGCATGAAGTTTTAATGAACCTAAGTTATCTTGAGCTAGGTCCTACCCATACTTGTGCCGACTCACTAGTTATACGAATGGATCTTGTAGTCGAGACCTTGTGTCAGCATGAGTTACCAGAGTCATTCAGTTTAAGAATATCCAAGCTTATGTTAGTGGAATATTATTAGATCTTGTCAACTACAAAGATACCTTGTATTTACTATACATGAATAGACTTTTTGTCCGTGACATGTCCAAGACAAGGTCGTACATGAAGTTTTGCATGAAACTAAGTTGTCCTTAACTAGGTTTTAACCACGATTATGCCATCCCATTGTTCATACGAATGGACTCGTCAGCATGAGTCACCAGAGTTATTGAGTTTAACAGGATCTATCCTTTCATTAGTGTATTGTGGTTAGATCTTGTTGACCACAACACTGCCTTGGATTTCTCGTACTTGAAAATACTTCTTGTTCGCGACTTGTCCAAGACAAGGTCGTACGTGAAATTTTGGATGAACGTAAGTTCTCCTAACCTAGGTTATTCCCATGCTTGTGCTGGCTCACTAGTCGTACGAATGGACCTTATTCTACAAACCATGCATCATCATGAGTTACCAGAGTAATTGAATTTATCAGGACCTATTCCGGCATTGGTGGACTATGGTTTGATCTTGTCGACCACAGCACTGCCTTGGATTTTTCTTACTTTAAATGACTTATTTTTCATCACCTATCCAAGATAAAGTCATACATGAAGTTTTGGACAAACCTAAGTTGTTCATGAGCTTATTCCTGACCATTTTGGGAGTTTTCTATCTTTTCTTGTTTGCACTCCTCTTACAGCGATGAAATTATCGAAAATAACGTTTAAAAAATCCCTCTATATAGGAAGCAAATCTTTATTTTCATTAATCATTAAGTAATACAAAATAAGTATTACATTTTAATTTTTTCCATCGTGTGCTAGCTCAATTATTGATAATATCATCTCAGGTTCTAGTAGTTTTAAGGATTTTTTAAATGCTCACCATCTAGAGTTTTAATTTTGTCAGTTCCCAGTCACATGATAGTGGCCACTCTATATGGGCCATGATAGTTGGTTTCCAACTTGTTTGTATTCCTAATAACCTTCTTGATTACGTAGTCTCCCTCATTTAAAATGATCGATTTTAATCTTTTATTATAAAATCAAGCAGTTCTCTGCGACAGCGACCCACAAAGTGGTTTATTCCTTGACTTCTTTAATTAAGTCTAAATCAAGTCTTCTCATAAAATTGCTCTTTTGTGAGACAAAATGGAGCACTCGGTGGCTGAGTAGTCCAATCTCTATGGGCACCACTACTTCGGTGATAAACACCAGTATGAAAGGGGTTTCACCTATTATTGTTCTTGTCGTGGTCCTGTACGCATACAATACGCTTTTTAGGTCATTAATCAAGTTTACTTTAGCATTATCCAATCTTCTTTGTGTATTCCTAAGAAAGGTTATGTTCATTATCTCTGTTCGTCCGTTACACCGTGGATGACTAGGTACATAATGCAATTTATGAATTTTGGATCGTAGACAGTAGTCTTCAAAATCTTTATTGTCAAACTAGGTTCCATGGTCAGTGACGAATGTGTATGAAATTTCGTAACGGCATATACTATTCTTCCATATAAAGTGTACCACCTTTTTGAATGTCATCTCAAACAAAGGATCAACCTCAACTCATTTCGTGAAATAGTGTACCGCTACGACCAGATATTTGAACCTTCCCTTTGTCTTTGGTATTGGGCCGACCAGATTGATTCCGTACATGAAAAAGGGCCAAGGCGATGTAATTGGAGCTAATGTTTCTATTGGGATTTTATGGATCACTACAAATCTTTGACGTTTGTTGTATCTTTTTGTGTATTCTACACAATCTTCTTCATTATTGGAGAATAATACCTTTAAGTGTCCATTAACTTTACTAAGGATTATTCTGCTAAATAGGATACACATGACCCTTCATGCACTTCTTTAATAAGTTCATCAACCTTTGATGGATGAACACATCCGACCAATGATATTGTTAATCCTCTTCTAAATAGGATTCCTCCTTCTAGTAGATAGCTCGTCGCTTTGTGCCTAAGACACCTTGACTCTTTTAGCTCGATCGGGACTATCCCGTGTTCTAAATAAGATCGTATGTGGTCCATCCATAAGGTACCTAGGTCTACCTCTATTTCCTACACAATTTTAGCGTTTATGTTGCAATGCATTAAGACTTCCATGGGTACTGTTCTGTGCAACTCGACTCTTGTGGGTAATGCTAGGCAGGAAAGTGCACCTTCTCGGACGTTCTCGATCCTTGGTATTCTAATTATCTTAACAACTGTAAATTTTGACAAAAAGTTTTTTTTATTTTGCCTACTACTTCACCATCTATTCTTCTCTGGCTTTGTAAATTCCCAAGGTTTAATTCATTATGAGTTGGGAATCATTGTGTATCGATAATTGTTGGGCATCGAGTGATGATGACAACCTCAAACATGCTATAAGGGCCTCGTATACCACATCATTATTGACGTCTTTGAATATGAATCTTATGGCATACTTCACATCGATCCTATCTAGCATTGCGACAATTAGGCCTACCCCATTGCCGTTAGAATATGACTAGTCGTATACTAACAATTGCCAAACTAATGGCTCTTTTTTAAAACTTCTTTCCATTAAATATCCATTTTTGAACAATTTCCTCATCTAATCATCATCACGTGCTTGTTTTTCTTGTTTGAATGAGGTGGCTGGAGTATCAATAATTTGGTCGACAAAATCGTCTTCCACGCTATCTTCCATAAAAGTCCACTTTGAAGGCAGGATCCTTTAGCCCTCTTTTGGGGGAGTCTTCTCTGCTGATTGGTTCATTGAGCTATCTTACATTAAAGTCTGCTTGATATGTTTCCTGGTGAGCTATCTTCCATAAAATTCTTCTTCTCTGATCTTGTCACTGAGCTCTCTTCCATAGAAGTTTGTTCGATGTTCTTTTGGATTAAGCTCTCTTCAAAGAAGTCTTCTCTGGGTTTTTTCTTCATAGGTAAACTCCGGTATAAAGTCCAGCATGTCTTGGTATTTAAATTCCATTTTGGGCTCCTAGTTGATATCGTATTTTCCAACCTTTACAGCCTAAGCCATTAGTCGACCTGATTTTTTGAGTTAATGGACAGCTTGTTGTAAAGGGATGTCTGTGTAGACGATAATGTTATGCACTTGGAAGTGCAGTTTCATCTTCTTAATGCCTCAATTGGAGATAAATATAACTTCTCAAGCCTAGGATACTGTATTTCTACTCCTTGATACACATTTCTCGTGTAGTAAATTGGCTTTTGTACTCTGGCCACTTGTCGAACCAAGGTCGAGCTGATAACTGATTAAAAAATGACCAAGTATAAATAAAGCATGGAAGTATCTCTTCATTCTTCTTAATGCCTCAATTGGTGCTAAATATAACTTCTCAAGCCTAGGATATTGTATTTCTACTCCTTGATACACATTTCTAGTGTGGTAAATTAGCTTTTGTACTCTGGCCTCTTGTTTAACCAAGGTCGAGCTGACAATCGATTAAAAAATGACCAAGTATAAATAAAGCTTTTCACCTTAGACCTGTCTAGACAGAAATGGTGCGAATCCCAGATATTTCTTAAATTATTGGAATGTTGTCTAACACTACTCATTCCACTCAAATGTTTTTCTCATTATTTTAATAAATGGGAGACATGTGTCTGTGGCCCTAGACATGAATCTTATTAGAGAATCCACTTTTCTAACTTACCTTTGGATGTCTTTCTTACTTTTAGGGGATTAAATGTCGATCAATGATTGAATTTTATTTAGATTTTCTTCTATGCCTCTCTGGTTGACTATGAAACTAGGGAGCTTACCTTATTTGACCCTAAAAATAAATTTTGTGGGGGTTTGCTTCATTTGATGTTTTTACATCTGATCGAATGTCTTTCCCATATCTCTTATGTGGTCGTCAACTTGTTTTCTTTTTCTCAGCATGTCATCCATAATCACTTCTATAGTTTTGACGATCTAATCTTCAAAAACTTTATCCACCAGCCTTGGGTATGTTTGCCTTAAATTTTCCAATCCAAAAGGCATAACATTATAACAGTACGTACCTTGGATGGTGATGAATAAAGTCTTCTCATGATCCTACGACTTCATCTTTATTTGATTGTATCTTGAATAAGCATCCATGAAGCCGAGAAGCTCATGACTAGTTACGGTGTTGACTAGTTGATTAACCTGGGTAGAGAATAGTAGTCCTTTGGGCAAGCCTTATTAAGGTCGATGAAATCTATGCAGTTGAGCTAGGTCTCATTCTCCTTTATGACCATGATGACATGCGAAAGCCATTTTAGATATTTGATGTCTTTAATGAACTTTGCACTCTGCAACATGTCCACCTCTTCTTGAATCACCATATTCTTCTCCTGGATGAACACACGATGTTTTTGTTTGATTGTCTTTGCATCTTTCACTATTCTGAGTTCATGGCAAATGAGTTCTGGGTCTATACCCGATATATTTTCATGGCTTCAGGCGAACACATTATTTCTTATTCTCAAGAAAGTTTTTAACTCTTCTTTGAAAGCTAGGTCAAGTGATGAGCCAATCTGAGCTGTTCTTTCTGGTTGCTAGTCATCCAGTATCACATCCTTTATTTCCTCTATTACTTTACCTTTGACCTGTTTATCTTCATCTCGAGGATCCAATGTCTCCACCGGATAAGTAGTAGTAAATTTTTTCTTTTCTTCATAACCTGTCGACTTGTATTAAGGTTCGTGAGCTTCCACCTGGTTCCCTTTCACCACAATGACTAGATAATTGGTAGGGAATTTTATACATTGGTGTACAATGGATGAAACAACTTCAAATTTTTTAAATTGACCCTTCAAAAAAATGTTGTATGCCAAATGTACATTATCATCCATGACGAAGAAATGGATTTTCTCATCTCAAAGGTCGCCATTCGCTAACCTGGACTTTTAACTCTATCATTTCCAAGGGGAACACCTTCTACCTCGAGAATCCTATAAGAGTCCTATGATATGCTTCCAGCTTCCTGTCTTTCAATCTAAGATTATGGAAACAACTGTAAAAGAGGACATCATTATAAATACCATTATCTACTAATATCCTAGCAACCTTACTTTTGTGTACCACCATTGTGACGACCATAGGGTCATCATGAAGATAAAGCACACTTGACAAATAATCTTTGGAAAAACCAAAAATGAGGCGATCTCTGTTTACCTTACTGGGATGACATGCGATAGAGCTAATTAGATCAAGTTATCTGATGTGGGATAAAGACTTTTCAATATTCAGGTAAGCCTATCTTTCTGTTGGCCCATCTCTTCCCCTATCATCTCCTTTTGCTATCAAATTACATCCAAAAGAGATCATCATTACCTCATGCACCCCTTCTTCAGGTTTTTTAGGAAGCTTTAGGTCATCATTGAAATCATCATCTTGACCTCTTTTCCTCTTATCAGTCTTCTTGCAATGGGAATTTGATCTTCTCCTTGGTTTTTTCTCGTCCCGTTTATCAGATAGACCATCATTATCAATGAAATTTTTTAGTTTTCCTCACCCAATAAGAATCTCATTGTCATTCTCCAATGCTAGGTAGATGTCCATAATGTGATTGTAATCTTTGTGGAACTGGTAGTACTTAGTTTTATCTCTCCTCTTCATAGGATATCTAAACTTTCCTGACCACTTTAGGATAATACTTCCCCAAATCTCCTCGAGGATGTTATATACCCCTACAGTTTATGGGGTATATTCATCAAATTTCTCCGATCTATCATTATTTTTGCTCTTTCTGAGCTCCTTATTCTTCTCTGAGGCCTTTCTAGTGTCCTCTTTGGAATGACCGGACTCCATTGGTGACATAGCTTCTCTGGGGTTCATAATCTTTCCATATTTTCCTATTAGTTCGAACATAGTGTTGGAAAATTCAAGCTTGTTGAGCCTTCATAGAATCTTGGAGTCTAGTTTGAACTTGAGACCATTGTCCTCACATTTCCTCATTCTCACTCAAAGCTTTGGCCAAAGATTTTTTAGTGCCTTTGACTTTTTTATATAGTCCCTCAATCAAAGGATCAAGATCCTTCAACATTGCCTCCTTATCACGTTGAGGCTCCACGCTTTTGTGATAAATATCCTATTATGCCTCTAGGCGAGAGTCCTTCGAGAGCTTCAAATGGTTAATGAGCTAACTAAAATTGAACCTATCCTTAGCCAGTGCTCTTAGAATAATTAGATGTTGGTTGATGGTATCCCTATCAAGGTTGCATATAGGAGTGTTCACAATCTATGCAATGATGGTTGCCACACTTTGAAGTCTATACACCACGATGAAATAGTTTGACCTATGGCATTCTACCATAAAATTTTTTGGGTGGTGGAGAATCATTTGTTCAAAAACTATTCGGTGGAAACCTTGGATAAAAGGGACTGCTGGATCACTTATCAATAGAAATCCGTACGTGCAACGGTGGTGATAATGAACTCACAACTAGATTCACTGTCAATAGGTGCATTGGTCGTGAAACTACGATCGCTATGACTAAAGAACTCAACTTGGGAAGGAGGTGGTAGAGATGGCATGGCACTTATGAGGGGATAGAGTGAGATAACTCATGTGTTGCAATGGTTTCCTTTGACGCTTGCAAAGAGATAGCAACAATAATTATGTGAAGTGAGATTTGAGTTAAAATCTTAGCAAATATTTTTCTAAGTCACCAGGCAGGTGTAAGATTTGTGCTAAAATCTTAGCAAATGTTTTGCTAAGTCACCAAGGAGGCGTGATATTTGAGTTAAAAACTTAGAAAATATTTTGCTAAATCACCAAGCAGGTGTAAGATTTGATTTAAAACCTTAGATTTTTTTTTTCTAAGTCACCAAGAAGGTGTGAGATTTGTTTATTTTCTTTTTCCAAATATCTAAACGAAGATAAAATATATCTTAAGAGCCTGATCATGAGTAGTTGGGGATTAGGGAGTTCTAACATTATTAGTTTCAATAGAAGGGCCTTTCTTGGATGGAGCTGAATCTTGAGATAACATGGGACTTTTAGCTTTAATAGGCATGAGACCCAAGTCAGAAGAGGGTCCAGATACTGAAGTATCCACATCAAAATGAGATAGGACAGGTTCTAGAGAGGGTAGAGGAACCTCAAGAATATATAGGCCAACTTCCAGTGAGGGTAGAGGAACCTTAGGACCACAAGAGATATGACCACCCTGCTAGAGTTGTATCAAGAAGAATAATTTATCTAAGTTTTAACATGGCCTAATGGAAGATGGAGAATTGGAAAGTTAAATTTTTTTTACCTATTCAAATATATCTCATGGAATTCAATCCACGATTGACCTTGTAAGGGGGAAAGAGGGCTAGGACTCAGTGACAACCCAAACGATGGTCACAACACCCACCTAAAAGGAAAACATGTGTAACATTTATCTCTGAATAACATAAATTCAGGATAATGTACATTGAGAATCTTGGAAAGAAATAAGTTATCTATGATGGATTGGAAGGAGTAACCACAACCAAAGGAAGATCACTTAGGGATGGGGAGTCAGTAACAGAAAAGAAAGCTTCCTCTGGCACCATGGAAGCTCCATTAGTGCTGGTCGTGGGACCAACACTTTCTTCCTCCAGGGATAGACTGCAAGCTAACTCACTCTCACGGCTGGAGGCAAGATGCCGGGAATAAGTAACTCTAATCATAGAACAATGGGGGACTGGAGATATTTCACGTATTAGCACTTCTAAGATTAGGCTTGGGTAGTTTCCTGGGGATGGGGGTGAGTACCCAGGGGAATGGAGTCTCTAAAGAGTAAAGAAAAAAGAATATGTTAAATATCAAAAGAAGATCCAAAGTAATGAACAATTATTATGTAATTTATTGAAAGAACAACCTCTTGAATTGGGGAAGGGGTGGGGTGGGAACAACATGCGTTAGGACTATGATTGCTTCTTTTATCAAAAAGGCTACCGTCCAGCACTATGGGATTAAAAGAATCTGGTGGTAGGGGAGACGCACTTGGGATTAGGGAAATCACAACACGGTCTTAGGTGATGCATTTCCTCAAAGTCTTAGTACCCAAACTCTTTTTGTATTGAGAGAGGGAACTAGAAGAAGGCCCCTTTTTAGATGTTACATCATGTGAGACTACCCCCGTTAGAACCTGTGAAGTAGCATTAGAAGATAATGTGAGAAACATAAGAGCATTGGGCGGAGGTTGGCTGAGTGTTTGCAATAACCGTTCAGCCTCCAAACGAAAATTTTCAACCAAAATAGGGTCCATAGGGCGAATAACCTCTAGAAGAACCCGAGTTAGTTATGTTTCACTTTTTAGGACTAGGAATTCATGGGTTTCGATTTCTTTGGAGCTGGGTTGGAAACTTCTCACTGGACAAGACAACTATGGGATCAATAGGCCTCTTCGTAGAAACAGTAAAACATCATCTTTCTTATTACCTTTCTGAGGCACATCACTAATTGGGGCAATGGGAGGTAATTCAATTGAGGGGGATTTTCGGTGTGGTACAGAGAGGAAACTTAACCCCATCATAGAGTTTATCTTAGGAAGAAACTTGTTCACTGGGGGTAGGCTAGGGGAGTCTAGAACAAATCATCAAACCGATTGAGTTGAAACGGTAAAAATTTTACAAGCTACTTGCAAGACACATCACTTTTTCTATTTTTAGCATGAATGGTGAGTTTACCATTTAGCTCCTCGTACTGTACTACAGCAGTAGCAGTGGTGTAGTCTAAGTAATCTTGCAAAATAAGTTTCTGGGGCATCTTTGATTTCGTAAAAAGGGTAAGGAGCACCTTATTCGTACCCAAATTGGGGAGCACAACTGTCGAGCTTGTACAACATAGTGGAAAATCCCCAATAAGTGAATGCTGAGAGATAACATGGGGTTAGGATAAGAACAAACCCTAGACCATGTCTCTTTGTGATAATCATTTTAGTAACTGTCTCAACCGTGCGAGGGTTCTCAATGAATAATGACCAAGTATGATATTATGTTTCCACATCATAAGGACTTAGGACGAAGGATATATATATATGTCAATGAAGGGGAGGATATCTTTTTGTAAGGACGTATTTTATATAGTCCATACTTTGTATTGAGTATGTCGTATGCCAATTCAGGGTCGAAGAATGTTCAATAACTCATATGCAACAAGATGGATCCGAATATCAAGTATTCTTCAACAATAAGACTCGACATGATTAACTTTTGTAAGGTTGTGTTTTTAATCCCTTAATAGTTTAGAAATATTTTTTCTAAAATTTTTTCGAAGTGTTGGGGCTTTCTCTTTCATCAAAATATTTTTTATAATTGTTGAGGCAGACTACATTAAAATATTATTTTCTCTCTCCAGTCGTTCGAACGACATTGGCATGTTGTTCAAGCGACAAGGGCATCTCGCACAAAGTCGTTCGAATGACTGCTGGTCTCATTCCAGTGACATGCTATTTTTGTATGAGAGACCTACCAACTAAAGTTTTTTACAAATTGGATTGTCCAACTTCATTTTTCAGTAGAAGACCTGAGAATTTTTAATACACAAAACTGCTTTGGCAGAATACTTTGTCTTCTCACTTTTAAGGTTTTAATCCTTTAGTTTCAAGTCACAAACATCCCAATTTCTTTATGTGATTATTTTGGAACCCAAGAACATAATTTTGTGAAGTTTCTCTTTTAGAGATGATATCCACTGCTGAGTAGGTTCCACTTGAGGGAGGTACTAGGCTGATGTGATTGCGTTTCAATAGGAGTGCTCGTGGGTTTTCATGGGCTGAATTTGACTGCGTGTTCGTGTTGACTGCTGTGGTTGTTCCATTGCTGACTCTAGGCTACGTGTCTATGTGATTGTTCTGAGGAGTGATAATTGTGGATTTCATTGTAATCATTGTAAGTATTATAGTGAAATAAACGTTTTTACCCGAAAGGTTTTTTTTCTCCTAAAATCTGTGAGTTAACAATTTTATTTATGATGGTTTGACACACACACACACACACACACACACACACACACACACACACGTAGTTGCATGTTTTAGGGTTGAATAAAGTTGGGTTAAAAATTGACACCGATTACATAAGGTTAACTTGAAAATTTGTGAATTTTGTTTAATCAGTATCATGCACTCATTTTTACGAATTGGTATCACAACAGGTTACACTAATTTATTGTGTATTCCTATTTCCGCAAAAATTGTGTGATATCTATTTTTTCAAAAAATTTATTTTGTGAAAAAACACATTTTTTTTCGATGGAGCACTTATGTAATTGGATGCCCCCTTTGATGACACGAGTCAGATTTTTGATGATTTAAATAGTTTGAATTTGACGTTTGCTAAAAGAATTGATTTTTGGGAAAAAGAAAACTGTCGTTTTAAATCCGCTACAGATCTTTTTGCAAACGGTTGAAAATCCAAGGGATTTTTATCGTGAGAAATTTGTTGCATTGGACCACAACTTTAGAAAATTAGAATTGTCTAAAAAGGAGAGTGATGATAGAGTACTATTTTTAGAAAAAGAATTGGAGGACTATAAAAATTCTAGGATTTATGTTTGTGCCAAAGAGGATAAAAATATTTTAATCAGTGAGTTTGTGGAATGTGAAGAGACTCCTAGGAATAAGTGTGCGTATTTTAAGGGAGAACGTGATAACCTTCTAGCAATAATTGAAAATTTAGAGAAGGAATCCCTAAAACTGGAAGAGTATAATTTTTTTCTTGAGTAAAAAATTTTGGAGATAAAAAATGATTTGATAGACTCGAGTAGTGTTGGTAGCAATGGTAGTGGCTCATCATGTTCTCATGTTTCGAGTATTAAATCCAAGACCATTATTTGTTTTATAGGGTCAATAAATCCTAAGGACGTTAAAAAGGTCAACCCATAGGTGTCGTTCGACTTGTTTACACATATTCACATTGTGGTTGGAAAGGTCATTTTTGTTTCGATCTTAGAAAATTTCTTGAAAAGTTGAAGTCTAGTGTTCCATTGGTTCCCACCCATATGCGTCGTTGCATACCTATTTGGGTTAAGAAATCACTTTTAAAGGCACTAGATGTTAGACTAGTTGATTCTTGATTGCTTGCACATGAATCTTCGCTTGCTATAGCATATAGATGATTGTGTTCGCATGTTTGTCATACACTAGTTGTGTTTCATGATATATTCTTGCTGGTGTTATGACTTGTGTACTTCTTGTATTAGATTTCTGTTTTTGATAAAAAAATTGAAAAATACAAAAAGATTTTATTTTGATAAATTTTTTGAAATAGACAAAAAGAGTTTTGTATTTTGTTTTGCACCGTATATGGATGCACATTTAGGATGACCGAGTCAAAATTTCATTCCATATCAATATGACTATTTGATAGTTTTTTGATAGGCGTCTTCGTTTTATTTATGTGCTTTACAATGTTTGTAGTCTTTGAGATGTGATTTGTTGTTACTACCTACATATTTGACTCGTGAGTTCCTTTAATGCACACTTGCATGGATTTGTTTGACTGTTGTTCTTGTTTATCACATGATAGTCGACGTGTTTTCATCTTAATTTTGTCTTTAAAACGAACCAGATGTGGAAAAACTTGACAATGAAAATAATGCATGTAAGAACCGTTGTTTGTGAGTTTGTGTGACTTATTTGAAAAATGGGGAAGGGCTACAAAAGGTACTCATTTATCCTTTGCGATTAAGCCAGCGCTCAAATCGGACCTAAAAAATAAAAATTTGGCAAAAACATAAGCCAAGGTCCAAAGAGGTTGAAAAGAGCCCAAAAAAAATTTTTTAAGGCAATAAAAAGGAAAATATGCCAAAAATTGGGCCAGTAGGTTTTAGTTTCATCACTTCAAAAGAAAAATAAAAAGCATTTTTATTTATGAGGGAGTTTGGATGGAATATAAAATGGGTTTGCACGTCCTGACAAAGGTAGAAAAAGCGTTACATAGTTTTAGACGTTATTAGTGTGAAAATCATGTTTGACTTTGATTTGTCGATTTTATTAAGACGATGTCATATAAATTCATAATTTTTTAAAAACTAAGGTCGTTTTTTAGATTCATTCGTTATGAGTACACATATCCATCGTGCACATATGTTATGCGTGATTGTATTGATTTACCTATCGAATTTTTTCACACCCATTCATTCCGTTTCCATGATTTGGTTTTCTTAGTGTAAATTCATGGTGTGTTATTTTTGTAAAAGTACTTTGGATTTTTGTGTGAAAAATTGAAAATCAAAAAATAGCTTGTGGAATGTTTTGGGTTACTCCTTTGCATGAGCATAGTTTAATCCATGTTTTCTATACATATATGTCGTGACAACTCCATGCTTATTTTTGTTTATTTGTTTCCTTGTCTATTTCGTACAAATAAAAATCGGGAGAAGGAATTATGGGGGTGTTTTACATAATGGGGGAGAATTGAGATTTTGATCTTAGTTTTGATTTATGTTTATCTCAATTCAAACTCGATACATCATGAAAGATTTGCTTTGTCTCATGTGTATAGGTACAAAGATTGATGATCATAAGTTTCACACCTTGATGAGAAAAGCTTAAAGATTTGAAGTTGAAGATTTTGAAGAAAAGTTTTTAACTTTCCGGTTTTGGGTTCATGAGAGGGTATTCGATTTTTATCAGCATTTTGTTTTTGATAATTCGGATGTTTTTATGTTTTACCGGCATAGACACAGGGGGTATTTGTAAGCACATATTTTATATAGTACGTTCTTTGTATTGAGTATGTCGTATACCGTTACACCATCGAAGAATGTTCAAGAACTCATATGCAAAAAGATGGATCCGAATATCAAGTATTCTTTAATAACAAGCCTCGATAGGATTAACTTTGGTAAGGTTGTGTTTTAATTCCCTCAATGGATCAGTATAAGTGATGGAATTTTTTTTTCTAAACAATTTTTTAAGTGTTGGGGCGTTCTTTTTCGTCAAAATATTTTTTTTAACTCTTGAGGCGGACTGCATTAAAATATTATTTTATCACTCAATTAGTTTGAGAGACATTGCCACGTTGTTCAAGTGACAAAGGCATCTCGCGTGAAGTTATTTGAGCGACAATTGGTCTCATTCGAGCTATATATTGTTTTTGTTTGAGCGATCTGCCAACTCAACTTTTCTATAAATTGGATTGTCCAACTTCGTTTTTCAGTAAAAAACTTCATAATTTTTTATACACGAAAATGCTTTGGCAAAATACTTTGTCTTCTCACTTTTAAAGTTTTAATCCTTTGTTTTCAATTAAGAAACATCTCATTTGCTTTATGTGAATTATTTTGTAACCCAAGAACATAATTTTGTGAAGATTCTCTTATAGAGATACTCTCTACTACTGATTAGGTTCCACCCCCTTGATGGAGGTACTTGGCTGACGTGATTGCGTGTCAATAGGGAGTGCTCGTGGGTGTTCCTGGGAGAATCAAACTGCGTGTTCATATGGATTACTACGGTTGTTCCATTTCTGACTCTAGGTTGTGAGTCTATGTGATTGTTCTGAGGAGTGATCATTGCGGATTTCATTGTAATCATTGTAAGTATTATAGTGAAATAAAAGGTTTTGCCCGAAAGATTTTTTTCCTGAAATCTATGAGTTAGATTTTTTTTTTGTGATGGTTTGACACACACACACACACGTAGTCACATGTTTTAGGGATGAATAAAATTGGATTAAAAATTGACACTGATTAAATAAGGTTAACATGGAAATTCGCAAATTTTGTTTAATCAGGATCGCGCACTCATTTTCACACTTTCCTACTTTACTTCTTGTTCTGATGAAAGAAAAGATGGGGATTTATTGCAAAGGTAACAAGAGAAACTTGTGAGAAAAAAAGTTAAAATAATGGTTTTACAAAGTTTGATAAGTTATACCTTCCTAGAGAATGTTCCATCTCCAAAAGAATTTTGTCCAACCAAGTCTAGAGGGACACTTATGTAATAGCAGCAAGGGGTAGACTAACTCCAAGAAAAAGCCTTACAGAGATATTCATTAGCTCTCTTTTGGGCTGATCGTTGGGTTTGATAAGAATCATGAAATGAGAAAACAACAGAGAATATAAGCAACTAACTCCAAAATGGAACATTAGCCTTAACTATAAGTGATTTCAGGTGTGGAACCTTGGGCTTGCTCAGCCAAAGTGAGCTTAGGGAGAACACAAAAGTAGTAGTTGATGACCTAGGTGAATGTAGATTTGTTTGAATCCTCAAATCAATCACGATAAATATTGTCCAAGGAGGCTCGAAAACAAGTCTCATCAACTTCTAGAGACTCATCACTGTAAGTGGAAGCTCTAGTGGGCTCAAGTCCCATCAGTTCACAAACATCTTCTAGGGTGATTATGATTTCACCCCAGGAAACAATAAAGGTATGTGATATCATGTTCCAAAAAGAAATGAGCAGTTAAAGCGCATCATTGTGTTTACACAAGGTAAAATCCCTAAACAAGAAATCACGGTCAAGACCAACCTTTTTAAGAATGTCTGGCTAGGTGGATTACATGTAGTTGGACCAAGCAGGAAATCCGTCCATGTAAACTACATGGCCCTCAAAGTCAATGTTGGAATTGGGTAAGTCCCCACAATCCAAACAAAAGTGCAAAGTCATTTCTGAGGCCAAAACATCCCAAGCTTACTTATCTTGATCTTCACCACCCAAAGTAAGGGCATCATACTTTGTGCTCAATTGGCCAAAAAAGACCTTGCATCCGATGTGGAAATGATCTCTCTACCCAAAATAGGGATCACGATGGTAGGGTTAGAGTTTTGCCTAATGCACCTCCGTCTCAACAGTTAGAGCTTGGTCGAAAACTTGGTTGGAAGTCATTGGTTGATAATTGGAGGAAGCCATGCATTTTATAAAAGTTTTTAATAGAGGATGAAATGGAAAAAATAATTCAAAGAAGGAAATGAAGAAAGAAAGGAGGTGAAGATCAAATTTCACACTGAAGAAAAAAGGGTTTGGTGGGTAGTAAAGAGGTTTCTCCCAAGAAAAACTTGAGCTCTGATCGTCAATGGCTGGAAAATGAATAAGTGAAAGATAAAATAAGTGAGAAACATTTAAGTGTTAAAAGAGATAGGATAATTGGATTTCCCGCGTGCGGGAGTTTTATAAGGCATGATTATGTTTAGAGAAATAAAGTTGATATAGTTCACCCCGACTTTCCATATGGCACTACGATGGTAGATGTGTCAGATGATAGGATGCCAGCATTAAATGAGGGCACACATGAAGAAAAAATGAGGAAATCTTCTTGATGGAGAAAGAGTTTTCGGAGGTATTTTTTGTAAAGATGTGTTTCTTTGAATTCAAAATTCAAAATTCAATAGGTCCCCTTGCTAGAAGCTCACTCAGCCTAAACTAGGCATTGGCACACAGGAGAATGTTTGATGAAATGAAGTTTGTTGCCTTGAGATGTTTTGTACAGACATTTTTTGCCACACAACATATTTATAGACAAAAGGGAAAATATAGGGAGAGATTAAAGATAAACTTATAATTAGAGATAATTCCCCCTCATAATTAGAGGAAGGTATAATGTCAAGTGAGCAGGCTCATCAGCTAGTTCGAGCAAAGGAGGAAGAAGATAGTACGGAATCTTCCCAAAGGAGTGGTTCGAGGGAGCTCATTATTTTTTTGTACTTATTTAAGTTACGTATTTTTAAAGACTTATTATAACTTTATGTGATGCATTATAATATGTGGGTGAGGTTAATCGGTATCCGCAAAGGACCAAGTCTGGCTGGGCTCGGGAGAGCCGTCATGCTCTATCGAATGACCGCGATGTGGGAACTTGAAAAAGAACTAATTTGAAGGATTAAAAATCAAGAAAACGTTAAGACATGAATTAACCACTATAGATACACCAGGTAAAACACTGAGAGAGCATAACATGAGACATCATAGTTAGAGAAACTATGAATTCCATCCCCCATTGTGTATAGTGCCAAACAGTCCTTTACCAACAGTAGCATATGTCTTAAGTGATATCATGAATGACAAAACGATTGTCCAATCCAAACTTTAGTAAATCATGGTGGTTTGGGGGGCATTCAGGCAGATTGGTGGATTATGACTATTGCGATAACCACCTGACACATTGTCTTAATTTAATGCTAATGACGTAGGGGCATGCTAGCATATCTTTACATTAAATGCTAGTAACATAAAGGCACGGGGAGTTATCTTTCGCATTTATTGAGCCTCAGACCAATCGAGCGAGGACTGACTATATAGGCACCTTAACCACTCCATGAGAGAGAGAGAGAGAGAGAGAGTTGATTTAATTTCCATTGTGATTTTTGATATTGAGAGAGAGAGGAGAGTTATTGTGAAACCAGATCATATATTCACTCACCATTAATACACTTTGTCCAATCTTTCCCGACTAAAATATAACCAAGCATTTATTGAGCCGTGACTTGTATTTTTTAGACCTTGGTGTTTGAGCTTCCTGCCTAAGGTGCATATAAGGGAGGGTTATTATTTCTCTTTCCCTATTACTGAGTTTCTTCGAGGGTTCGTTTATTACCTATCATTGAGTTATACACGATTGTTTTACGAGTTCAATAAAAATATTTTAGTTCTACTTTATCTGAGTTCATATCTTCATTGTTGATAGTATCTTGTTTAGTAACTTATTACCATTTTAATAGAGGTTATTCCTCCGTTTATATTATAACACCCTAGCCTCAAGAGGACTCCCCTATTATAGGTGGGTTATCTCAGATAACTCAAGAATACATCTACTCAAGTGAGAAATATTTTCAAGGAAACTCTTTTGTTATTCCTATGTGTTTGGAAAAGGCATGCAAGAATGTCTTTTTTTTTTGCTTTGTTCCATTTGTACTTCTTGTCAATCAACCAGAAAACCCAAAAATATTCCACTTGTTACCCTAGAGGCACACTTGAGTGGGTTCATATTTAGCTTATACTTTTTGCATCTATTGAAAACTCTTCTCAAGTTAGCTAAGTGAGTATTCTTCTTCTTTGATTTAATGACTAGATGATCTAAGTAAATTCCACAATGTCGTGGAAAAGGTCGTGAAAAATAGTCAACATTATACTATGGTAAGTTGCCCTTGCATTTTTTAGAGAGGCATTACATTGTACAAGAAATCACCAAAACGAGTTCTAAAGTTTTCCTTCTCCACATCATATGGATCCCTCTTGATCTAGTTGTAACCGACATAACCATATGTGGGGGAACAATCTGAACAACTCGGTTCATATAAAAACAGTCCCATAATAGTTGGGTGAGGATCGAAATTAGAGATAATCACAAATATGATTTCCACTAGTTTTTATCTCAGTAAGAGATGATCACAATCAAGCAATGAGTTTATCAATAAGTAAGGTAAGACATGCATGGCTCCATCTCTTTCCTCCCCTAGAAATGCAACCCGTACCCTAGGGAAAAGGGGATATGATTCTTGTTATCAGAAAAAAGAGTATAATAGGAAAAAAAGTACCCTATGGACGTAGGTCATTATCAAACCAGGTAAATACCTATCTTATAAGATTATTTTCTCTCTTATTGGCATAACTCTTTAGAATTTTTATCAGTGCGATAATTGAACCAATAATTGGCATCGTGTATGAGAAACAATTTTTCTCTCCTTAAATCAGTTAAAGCTAACAAACATCCATGTTTCACCCGTATAGTGAACCTCTTCCATTCAATGGCCACCATTAGGGTGGACGGCTAGCACCCAGAGTGAGGTTTGAAATATACCCCATCAGGGGTCGAGGTTCTCCAAACCCGTGTTATCTCCCACAAGATCAACACACTAAAAAATGTAACAATTAGTCTATATCCATCCAGATCTCATGACTAGTTGATGCATATAAAAAGCGACCCCAGTAAGAGGAGGAGGCCACACACTTCCAGGAGAAGGAAAATGAATGTATTCAGTGATGCCTGTAAAGTGGGTAATGAGAGCTCAACGGAGACAAATGCAAGTTCCTTGGTCGTACAGCTAGCCCTCAAACGAGTAAAACTCGTAGTTAAGGAAGGATTTTGCATCGCTATCAAGATCACCTCGATTATGAAAGTTGTTCGACGAGACGAGATGAGGATAATTTACATCATAGACGCGATATACCCAATCTCATTAGGAATGATATGGATCAATAACCCTCTAATTTGGGGCCAGACCCACTAGGGAACTATCCAGGAGGTCCCTCATCACCCAAATAGAGTCCCACTTTTTAAGGGAAATAGAGGTGCCCCCCAGAAGTTTACAACTCTGAGGTTCAAAATCTATGATGGAAAGACCGACCCTATTGACCACATGCATCAGTAAATGCATGCTATGACCTTGTGGAATCATAGCAACACTTTTATGTGCTGCATATTCCCCTCTAACTTAGGGGATGTCACATAAAAGTGTTTGAGAGATTATTTATAGGTCAGTCAATAATTTTTAGAAACTCGTTGAATCCTTCACTTCTCCCTTAATCACCAATATGCCCATCCTAAGAGAATGCATTCTATCCTCACAATGAGCAATAAGCCCTACGAAACCTTACGAGAATACATTGGGTGACACTGGGAGACATACAATGAGGATGAGGACTTATTGGAGAAGTTTGTTGTAGCCTCATTCAGGATATAGTTTCCTGACATCTCTATGTTGTATCAGTCCCTCACCAAAAAGGAGGGGAGACCATCGACGACCTCATGTATGGCATATTAAAATATTCCAAGGTGGAAGATGTGGTCACCATCACCCAGGGCTGTAAGAAAATATTTTGCATAGTCTGTTTACATTAGAGTATGTCGTATACCATTACAACTGTCAAAGAAAAGTTCAAGACCAATCATGCATCAAGACGGATCCGAATACCAACATTCTTCAACAATTGATCCTTTGGGAGATAGATTTTGGTAAGGTTGTGTTTAAGTCCCTTAATATTTCATTTAAAGTGTTGGGATATTTTTTCTAAAATGTTTTTAAACAACTGAGGTGGCTTTTTTTATCACAATAATTTTTTCTAAGTGTTGAGGCGGAGTTTTAATAAACTTTATTTTTCGTTAATGTCATTCAAACGACATGAAAAAGTTTTTCAAACGACAGCTTGAATCAACAGGCTATGTCGCGCGAACGCTCATTTGCAGCATGCTTGAAGTATTTTATCAAATGACATGATACATTTTTACTGTTCGAAACTTATTTGATAGGTCACGGAAGTCACTTCAAGAAACATCACATGTCATTCGAGCGATATAGAGTTCTAGTTCGAACGAAGCCGCAAAATCAATTTTTTTTATAAATAACAGTGTTTTGTGTCCTTTTCTCTTCAGAAGACACGAGATTTTCATTCTACGAAAATTTCTTTTGCAGAATTTTTGTCTTCTCACTTTATATGGTGTTTTAACTTTATTTTGATTCAAAAATCATCCCAATATCTTTATTAAATCACTTTGTAACCCAACATACAATTTTCTGGAGTTTCTCTTGTAGGGAAGACTTCTTACTGTTGATTTGGTACCACTTGAGGGAGGTACTGGCTAACTACGATTGGAGTCAATTGGGAGTACTTGGGGGTGTTATTTTCTAAAGATAGAGCTGAGTGTTCTTGTGGGTTTTTTGCAACTGATAAATTATTGATTCTAGACTCAGGTCTATGTGAGTGTTTACGGATATTCATTGCAGATTTCATTGTGTATGTAAGTTGCGATTTACTTTTCATAGTGAAATAAAATGTTTTACCCGAAATGGTTTTTTTTCTAAAATCTATATGTCAGCAATATTTTTTTTTGGTGACTTGATTTTACCCACCTAGATGCATGTCTTAGGGTTTAATAAATTTGGATAAAAAAATTGGCAATTAATTAAATAAGTTTAAAATTGGAAATTTGTGAATCCACATATAATCGATATCACACAGCCTTCTCAAATTGGTATCAGAGCCTTTTTAAGAGATCTTACTTGGATTTTATAAATTGGTATTAGAGCAGGTTACTCTAATTTATTGAGTGATTATTTTTCTGCAAATTTTTTGTGATATTGATTTTGTTTTGAAAAATCTGATTTTGAAATTTCGCGATGTTTCTGAATGAAAACATATATAATCGGTTGCTAGTTTTTGACAAGTTTAATTATGTCTGATGGAAATCCCGCGTGAAATCTCATTTAAAAGAAATCGATGAGCGCGTTTGGATTATTTGTGAAAGAGGCCGGACTCCTTCCACTGTCAGCGCTAATAGTGTCACAAATCTTAAACGTGTGAACCACTGGATCGAGGACGAATTTAAATGGAGACTATTAATTCTTATGGGATAAGTGAAAGTTCTAGAGACGCTACCCCTGATGAGTTCTGACTTATCATGACGTGCACCATGTCAAAGAAGCATGGGATGTTTTACAACTTACCTATGATGGTATGACTGTAGTGAAAGATTCTAATTTAAAATTTTTAACTACTCAATTTGAAACTATTATTATGCTTGAATCTGAGTGTTTGGATTAGTTTAATGCACGTTTGTCTGATATTATCAACACTAGTTTTAATCATGGTGAGCACATTCCTGATGCATGTGGTTAAAAAGATTTTGAGATCATTGCCTAAGCGTTTTATCCCTAAAGTGATTGTGTTGAATTCCATAAGAAATTCTCGCAATCTTAAGTTAGAAGAGCTGGTAGGAGACCTCCAGACATATGAAATTGACATGTTTCCTGACATTGTCAAGCCTAAGGATAGAGGGATAACACTTAGACCCCATTATAGGAAAGGAGAGGAAATTTTCAAGAGAGAGAAGAAAAAGAAAGTGAAAGTTTTTTAGTCTGAGTCTGAAGGAGAATTTGATTTTGATATGGCCATGCTTGCTAAAAAAATTAAAAGTTTCTCATATTTTCAAAAGAAAATTCTTCCACTAAAATCTTTTTGTAGAGTGTACCACTATGCAGTGAGAAAGAGAAAGAGTAATAGGAGAGATGTTTTGAATGTGAGGGTAAGGGGCATAGGGAATTTGAGTGTACCACTATGCAAAAGAGAACAGGCAAGAAGATTGCCATGCCAGCACCTCTTAACAATAGTGAGGAAGAGGTAAAGGATTTCGGGGATGAATCTACACATGGGATGTGTGTTGCATTTTCATCTAGTCGTGTGATCACACCTAGTTTGTCCCATGTCAATGATGATACTAGTGCACGTGAGAGTGTCGAGGATGATGATTTTAGTGCTTCGAGTGAGGGTGAGTGTGGAAGTGAAGGTGAAAGTGAGCTCCAAATGGTGTTTAGATATATTTATTTCAAGACTTTAATGGTAAAGAAGTTGAATAAGGAATCAAGTCTTAGGGTGTTAGATATGGAGAGATAGATTGACGTTTTGATGGGATTTGAGGCATCGAAAAGTCAACCTGAATAGGTGAAGGTTACTTTGAGTGAGCAATTAATCGTCGTAGGTCGAGAAAATAGTGAACTTGAAGTCTGTGTGGCCCAATTAGAGAGAGATCTCGAACGAGCCCTAAAGGTAAAGGTTACTACAGAGGATAATTCTAAAAATGTTGGAAAGATGTTCCTCGGTCCCTCTTTGGGTAATGTAGAGAGATTAGGAATAGGTCATGATGGTCCATCCACTTCCCACGCTGTACTCGAGCCGATTCTCAAGTTTGTGATATATCCTTATGGCTATCAACCTAACCCACCTAGGCTTTCATTACCCGATAGAAAAGCACATCCTAGACGTTTTGAGAGAGTTGTTCCTAGGTCCGTGTAAGTTCACACCCATTTCAAAAAGAGAGGACACCTTAGGGAATTTTGTTTTAAGTTGCGTAGTGTGTCGCATATAGTTTTGTCACGTGTTCCCATACCCACACATGATACTCCGAATGATTACATGAGAGAGTTTGCACATATTAGGGAGAAAGTTAATTTTTCGGTCAAGACTTCACATGACTTGATGGATGTTTTTCATAGGATGTCACCACCTTGGGAAAACTCCACCGCACCTAACAGTTGAGGTTTTGACTTGTTTGCAAGCATAGGATGATTTTCATGATGATATTTTACTCCTATTTCTAGTGTGTACCACATTTGTATTTTTCTTTTTCCATTTTTGATATATTTTTTTGAAAAATAAAAAAAAAATTGAATTTTTTTTGAAGAATACAAAAAAGACTTTCTTTTTTTTTTTAAATTGAAAAATCCTTTTTTTTGTTAAAATTTTTGGAAAAAGATTTTTGTATTTTGTTTACACCGTTTATGGATGGACATTTAGGATCACCAATTCACAACATCATTCCATGTCCATGTGACTATTTGATAGTGTTTTGAGATGATACATCATTTCATCAATGTGCCTTATAATATTTAGAGTCATTAAGATGACATTTGAGATTACCTCAAAATAATAGGCAAGCTGAGGCCTCCAACAACATAATGTTGGACATCATTGATGATGTTGGAAACATCACCACCATATAAGGTGTGATAACAATGGCAGCACAGGAGAATACAAGTGTATATGTAGAAGGAGGTGAGGAGAAGAGGATGAACACCAATATATAAGTGGTTCAGCCAATTAGGCCTACGTCCACTGTGCAAGTGAGTGAGTAATGTCACTGAAATAAGGCACTAACGACCATGGATACAATCTCTCAATCTTTCTTTCTCTACTGTGTAAATTGACAGAGTTTTAGCTAGGGTTGTAATTCTTGATCCTTTACAATGTTGAGGATGACCTCAATATATAGTGCTTGGGGGTGTAATGTACCACCCAAGAATGCAATGTGCATGTGCATGGAGACCCATCCAGTGCAAGGATGATATCTGGATGATCTCAACTAAGTAATAATGACCTCAATATTTCCTCACGTGGAGGGAATGATTCAGTTATAACGGATTTGTCCATGTGTTCCAAGCCATACATGTACGTGTAGATACTCAGTTGTCTTTTCTTGGTACCAACCTCATCCTGGATGAGTAAGAGGTTGATGAAATACGACCCCTACCTTGGCTGGGGATTATATGATGACCTTGGCTGGGATGCCAGCCGAGGTTAGATATCTATAATGTCGGCCAAGGCCGATGTTGTCTTGACACTTGATGCTCAGATGCAAGGCCTTGCTGATCTTAGGTGAAACTTATAACGTCGGCTATGGCCGATGTTGATGCTGATGATGATGGATAACCCATGTCCATACTTACCTCGGATGATGCCCTTACCGAGGTGATACTTGTAACGTCGACTGTGGCCGACCTGATGGATAACTGACCCCATGAGTCACGTAGACCTCGATTGATGCCCAATCATGGTTGTACTTGTAAGGTCGGCTGTGACTGACTTGGTGAAGGACGATATCACTGATGGGTAATCCTGAGCTATTATTACCTCGGCCTTCATACAGGCCGAGGTTAATGCCTCTGAGCTGGCAGGTGCACTTTGGCCATATCAATCACCCCCTAGCCCTTTGTTACCTATGTAAGTAGGTGACTAAGTGGTATGTATGTCCGAGGTTGTATTTCCTTATGTACCAATATCTCCTTGACAGGTGTCCACTTCTGAAGTGGGTAGCGTGCCTAATAGTGTAATGATGATGATTTTCTTTTGGGCTCCCAAGGTAATGATGCACCTTGGGGTGCGTGCAATCAGATTTGAGGGTTTAAACTCTTTCTTTCCTCCTTCTTCTTCATTTCTCTTATTTTCCCGCCTGAGCCTTTTGTGTTCTCTCTCTCTCTCTCTCTCATCAAGAACTTGATCGAGGATTTTTGGGGATTTCTTTGCTCGATCTTCCTACTCTTCATCTCGTACTCTATCCGGTTTTGATTGTTACCTTTCCTTTGTCATTTTCCATCCCTACATTTCCATTTCTTGCATTTTCTAGTGTAGTTTAAGTTTTCCAGTGATTCCTTGAGTTTTCTCGTGAACCTATTCTTGACTGGTCTAGGTTTGAAATTTTTTAAAAACCAAGTTTGATCATTAGTTTAAGTTATGCCCAGATGTTTATATTTGGTTTAGAGTCCTAAGTGTGGGGTCGTCTGACTTATGCTCAGACCTCTATACAAGCTTATAGAAGATTTCCCTTCTCTTAGAGAGAAGAACTTTGCAAAAATTAGGCAGATAGATCTAGCCTAAGAGGAAGCTCGTAGGGCTGAGGCCTTCCCCCTCAGACCTATCTTCCCTCCACCTCTGAAGGTGATATACCCTGAGCCAGCTGATCCTATCGAGCCAGCAGAGGATTCAATTGACCCTTGTCCAATGTCTGAGTCTGATTCATCTACCTCAGACCCTATGTCTGTAGACTCATTCCAAAAGTCTATGGACTTCTCTATTAGGCAAGATCAGGTCCCTGATCAAAGTCGTGCCTCGTCCCACAATAGTGTTAGCACCTCACAGACTTCTTCTCATATCGATATTGTAGGGCCGAGCGTGGCTATTCCCCCACCCATAGATGCTATCCCTCTGTCGGCTGCCACCAGGGCTGAGTTCGCTCAGAGATTTCCCAATGGTGTCCCTTTATCTGCCCAGGCCGACGTTACCAGGGATGGGGATGATGGTCATGAAAGTGATATTGACACCGAGTATGACCTCTTAGCCTTTAGGCACCTTTAATCTATAGGTCCTTCCATCAAGCTTAGGAAACCTCTCAGGGGTAAAAGGGCCTTCGATGGCTGAGATGGGGATATCTGTGTCTATGATCAAATGTTCAAATTGGGCTTCCGTATCCCCATCCATTCTTTAATTAGAGCAATATTGTCCCATATCAACCTAGCCCCTTTTCAATTATCCCCAAATGCCTGGAGGCTGATGATTGGGGCTATCGTCCTTTAGAGGGCAGTCCATCACTCAAAGCTTCCAGTTAGGGTCTTCACAGGATGCTATGTCCCATCCTCTGCTAAAAACCACCCCCTCTACTATCACTTCCTAGCTAGGAAGTTAGATAAAAATATGCTGATGGTTACCCAGACCTCCAATCACAACTGGAAACCATAGTATTTCTTTACCTTAAGGGCATAGGAATTTGGTCCTTGTGCCACCTCTTCATCGTTGGAGCCGAGGATACCTCTGAGGTTGGGAAAGGTGTCACTTGCTACCAAGGCCGACCCTGGGCTTAGCCAAGATAACTTACAAAAGGTTAAGGATCTTCAAGATCAGGGGGATCACATTTGTCTAGTCAAGTATGAACATCGGATGACCCCCAATTACCTCTCTGAGACTGACCTGGGGGGAAGTCCTCTGACTAAGCTTTGTAAGTATTATTTTTTATAGTTGTACCTCTGACTTTGAATACCTCTAATTTACTAACTCAAATTCTTCTTTTTGCAGAATGCCCAGAAGTCATCTCTGATGACTTGTGGGAGATGTCTACCCCCAGTATCGTTAAGCTGATAAAGAAGGAAGGGAATAATGTAGCCCATCCCCCAAACAGAACGTCGACACGTCTAAGGACGATGTTACCAAGAAGAGGAAGACTACCACTGATGCGAAGGATCAGAGGCCTTTCAAAAACCAAAAGGGAGATCACGCCATCCCTATTTCATCATATGATGATTTAGTCGCTCGTCTGGAGAAGTTGAAGATCAACGACAGTATGATAGGCCATGGTCTTAAGGCAATGGATACCATCATCTCAGCAATGACCGATGCAAATAAGCGTTTCCTACGCTCTCTTAATACCCCTCTGTCGGCCGAGTTTAGCCTTCACAGGTCTATCCAGGTAAAAACTTTTGCTTTTTTATTCCAAGTGTAACCTCAGATTTAAATGGATTAAGGCTTGAACTCATACATCTGACTTTGTTTTGCAGGGTATTCTGTCTATGCACCAATTCGTTAACTGGACCCTGAGGAAGTTATCCCTTATTGAGAAGGGAAAAGAGTCCCAGAAGGTGCAAGCCTCTTTAAATGCAGAGGTTGAACATCTAAAGACATCTTTGGATGAGTCTAAAAATAAGGTGAAGCAGAGGGATATGGACATAGCCAAGCTTAAGAAGGACCACATCTATGCTTTTCAGGCTAAAGATGACGTCCTTTACGCAAAGGTTGATGCTGCAGTAAATGCTTCCCTTGAGGATGCCTTTGAGATGATCTTGGCCGACTACAAAGTCTCTGACTAGTTTATAAGCTTCGTCTTTGAATATCTCGAAAGAGATATTAAGGCAAATGGGAAGTGGGCATCCTTAAAGGAAAAGGAGATAAGGAGCTTAACTTCCTCGGACTTTGTTGGGCTGGGCTTCAGCGATTCTCGATTTGCTCAGGCCTTGCAATAGGTTGAGGGGGAAGATGCTACTCCTGCAGAGACTTCACCATTGGTGGTTACTGAAATCGAAGTTGCCAATATTTAGGATGATATAGTGGAGGTGACCAATGTCAGCCAAGAGCAGACTAATGTAACTACAGATACTTAGATCTTGATTTGTGGATCTTTAAGTTGTAATTTGTTTCTTTTCATCTGTAACTTTTGTAAACTCTGATAACATATTTTGAGGCATATCTGACTTGTAATTTTGACTACATGTTATACCATATTCTTCAGAGGATTTTGCTACTTTAAATGAATTCTCTCTCTTGAATGTTGTTTGTCATATAATGAACTTCTCTTAAAGGTCCGAGGTCACCAAAATATGATGTTTCACCTCATAAATTTCACCAAATTAATGATGTTTAAGGTCTGAGGTCATTACAGTATAATGCTTCACCTTATAAATTTCACCAATTTAATGATGTTTAAGGTCTAAGGTTATCCAACTATGACGTTTCACCTCATATATTTCACTAAATTAATGAGGTTTAAGGTCAGAGGTCACCAAATTATGATGTTTCATCACATAAATTTCACCAAATTAATGATGTGTAAGGTCTGAGGTCATCAAACTATGATGTTTCACCTCATACTTCACCAAATTTATGATGTTTAAGGTCTGAGGCCATCAAACTATGACATTTCACCTCACAAATTTCACCAAATTAATGATGTTTAAGGTCTGAGGTCAGTAAACTATAACGTTTCACCTCATAAATTTCACCAAATTAATGATGTTAAAGGTCTGAGGTCACCAAATTATGATGTTTCACCTCATAAAGTTTACCAAATTATTTATGTTTAAGGTGTGAGGTCATCATACTATGATGTTTCACCTCATACTTCACCAAATTAATGATTAAGGTCCGAGGTCACCAAATTATGATGTTTCACCTCATAAATTTCACCAAATTAATGATGTTTAAGGTATGAGGTCATCAAATTATGATGTTTTACCTCATAAATTTCACCAAATTAATGATGTTTAAGGTCTAAGGTCATCAAACTATGATGTTTCACCTCCTAATTCACCAAATTAATGATGTTTAAGGTCCGAGGTCACAAAATTATGATGTTTCACCTCGTAAATTCCACCAAATTAATGATGTTTAAGGTTTAAGGTCATCAAACTATGACGTTTAACCTCATAAATTTCGCCAAATTAATGATGTTTAAGGTCTGAGGTCATCAAACTATGACGTTTCACCTCCTAAATTTCATCAAATTAATGATGTTTAAGGTCGGAGGTCACCAAATTATGATGTTTCACCTCATAAATTTCACCAAATTAATGATGTTTAAGGTCTGAGGTCATCATACTATGATGTTTCACCTCATACTTAATCAAATTAATGATGTTTAAGGCCTGAGATCATCATACTATGATGTTTCACCTCATAAATTTCACCAAATTAATGATGTTTAAGGTCTAAGATCATCAAACTATGACGTTTCACCTCATAAATTTCACCAAATTAGTGATGTTTAAAGTCCGAGGTCACCAAATTACGATGTTTCACCTCATAAATTTCACCCAATTGATGATGTTTAAGGTCCGAGGTCATCAAACTATGACGTTTCACCTCATAAATTTCAATAAATTAATGATGTTTAAGGTCTGATGTCACCCAATTATGATGTTTCACTTCATAAATTGCAACAAATTAATGATGTTTAAGGTCCGAGGTCATGATACTATGATGTCTCACCTCATACTTCACTAAATTAATGATGTTTAAGGTCTGAGGCCATCAAAATATGACATTTCACCTCATAAATTTAACCAAATTAATGATGTTTAAGGTCCGAGGTCATCAAACTATGACGTTTAACCTCATAAATTCCACCAAATTAATGATGTTTAAGGTCTGAGGTCATCAAACTATGATGTTTCACCTCATAAATTCCACCAAATTAATGATGTTTAAGGTCTGGGGTCATCAAACTATGACGTTTCACCTCATAAATTTCACCAAATTAATGATGTTTAAGGTCCGAGGTCACCAAATTATGATGTTTCACCTCATAAAGTTTACCGAATTATTGATGTTTAAGGTGTGAGGTCATCATACTATGATGTTTCACCTCATACTTCACCAAATTAATGATGTTTAAGGTCTGAGGTCACTAAATTATGATGTTTCACCTCCTAAATTTACCACTAAAGCATGATGAAACAAAGTATTAACACTGGAACTACTCTTTTCATTAACATTCTCTTCATAAAATGATACATGTATTACAAAAAAACAACTACAACATCATATGTATTATTTCTTTAAGTGGTCATCATTCCGAGGGATTGAAAAATGTCCCTCTTTGAGATTTTCTAGCTGGTAGGTACCGGCTAAAACCTCATCGACTAATTTGTAAGGTCCATGCCAGTTTGGGTGGAGTTTCTTTGCCTTCTACAACGCCTTCTTCAGCACTAGATCTCCTACAGCTATAGGTCTTGATTTCACCCTTTGATTGTAGAACTTTGTTGTTCTCTGCTGGTAGGCTGCCTGTCTGATCTCAACATCTTCCCTTCTCTCCTCAACGAAATCTAGGTCGAGTCTTCTCTCTTCCCCATTCTTCTCGGGGCCATAGGTCTGAACTGTGTAGGTGGGAAGTCCTACTTCTATAGGTATGATGGATTCTGAGCCATAGGCCAACATAAACGGGGTCTCGCCCGTTGGTGTCCTTGTCATTGCTCTGTAGGCCCATAACACTGCATAAACCTCTTATGTCCATCCCCCCTTGGTTTCTTCTAACCTCTTCTTAAGCCCATCAAGGATTTTTCGGTTTGTGACTTCAATCTGCCCATTTTCTCGGGGTCAGCCAGTAGAGGAGAATAACTGCTTAATCCCCACTCTTTCATAATATTTTTCGAAGGAGGAATTCTTGAACTAGGTTTTGTTGTCTGAGATGAGGGTGTTTGGAAGGCCATGTCTGCATATGATGCTCTTCCAGATGAACTAGAAGTTCTTATGCTCTGTAATCGTGATCATCGTCTCAGCCTCTACCCACTTGGAGAAGTAATCAATTGCTACTATCAGAAATCGATAGTTATTAGCAACTCTTGGCAATGGTCCCACCAAGTCAATCCCCCATACTGTAAATGGCCAACGAAAGGGTCGAACGTTGAATGGGCCTTATACATTACCAACAGATCCCCAGAGACTTCCTTGATGATTGAGTCAGGTCCTATAAAGAAACAATGTTTATTTATGCGAGGAAGGATAATTTTTTCCTAAACCACATGATGATAGAGTCTCCAAGAGAGATATAATAATGTCCGAAAAAGGGCCTCCACAAGAGACACATAATTGTACTCATCTAACTTCAATACAAGTATCAACTCAACTCACCCCATCACGTCACAGACCAACACAGGGAACTAGGCACATTTTCCATCAACCAGTCAAACCATACACTCGTAAATGGACTAAAGTCAACACAAGGATAGCTAAATATGTTGCTAGCAATAGATTATGGAAAAGTAGGGGTAACATCTGATTGTAACCTCTCTACTAAAAACTCACACAACATCATATGACTTTATCATAAGGAAGTAGAAGGGCTCGCCTTCCTGTCATTAAGACCATACAATATCTCGATCGTAATGGTAACATCTGGACAGTTCACTCCCAGAAAATATGAGAAGCCTGCCAATACCACAATTTTAACCATAATTAACATCTCTCAGCCTGCCACTTCATGGGCACTAGAAAACCTCCTCAACCCAGTTATAAAAGAATACACCGAGCTTTACTCTCCCCTCTCCAAAGTCTACTAGGACCTTTTAAGCTGAAATCTTATTAATCCATTAGGCCCTCATCCATTACCAAACCTACTTCCCAATAATCTAAAACTAGATGCCCATTGTGATTTCCATTAAAATGTTGGCCATACCACTGGTCAGCGCTTCCATATTAAAAATACAATCCAATGTATGATAGCCTGGGGCATCATCGCCCCACAAGCCAATCCTAAACCAAACACTACCCACAATACACTCCCAAATCATACAAATGCCTTCTTCCTAAAAAAGATCCATAATTTGACCCATCTACCCAGAATGTACCCAGTAAATCACCCATCATACCCATATATTTGTCTATATCCTACCTAATTTTTCGATTAGCCCTTATCACTTCTTACAAGATCATGTATTGTCATTCATACTCGTTCCGAGGGAAAAGATATGGAATTTCATGCAGTATTGAACCAGCTCCTAGAGTTCAGGCTGAAATTGCCCTCGGAGATGACCATTGATTATCAGAAATTCAGCACATTATTCTTGGAGGCTTGAAAGTGGGCCAGACAGTTAGATAGTAGGGTGGTACCCAACGATGAAGTCATCTTAGATAATGTCATCCAGATCACGGTAGACTTATTCCCATCGATAAAGTTATCTTAGATGATGTCGTCCATATCATGGTAGACTTCTGCCGACTGATCGATGAAATTTTTGGTATGTTTGGGCTACTTAATGCTTTGAAACTATAAGGGTGCTTGGTCCCTTTCCTTTTACATCTCATCGTTGAGTGGGAGGATCTATATAAAGAAGCTATTGATGTTTTAGAATGCATTGAATTCTCATGAAAGAATGATGTCATTGCCACCGAATGGGGAGACGAATTCGATAGTTTAGATCAAAAGATAAGCCCATAGAAGACTAGCCCAGTAGTCAGTATATGTGAAATGATATCATTTGATGAGCTACTAGAAGATATCAACAAAGTGGCTGAACAACCTAAGATAGATGAAGAAATATGGTTTCTATTTTTTCCCTCTTCTGTGAACAATATGACAAGATCGAGGAGGCATTACCAAGTTCTGAACTAGCAATCAACCACAATCGATGGGAAAAGGTGTTTAGAAACTTCCTATGCGAGAAATGACCCTCGAGGAGAGAAATATACTCGATCAGTTAAAGAAAACTCATGCTAATATTACTCTGTGGGGGATCTTTATGTCTTCTCATCTGTATAGAAATGCCTTGATTAAACTACTTACTGAGCCCACAGTCCCTCCTTCCACCACACCAGAAGAAGTAGTGAATCTGGTCAGATCTCTAACCTCCACTAGAGTTCTTTCCTTCTCTGAAGAGGAAATCCCTAAGTTTGATACAAATCACAACTATACTCTCAATATCTCTATAGAAGTCATGGGAAAGACCGTCCCACTTTCGCTTATCGATAATGGGTCAGCACTTAATGTTTATCCGCTAAGAACCTCAACTGCTTGGGACTGAAAGTAAGTGACCTTGCTTTAACTTCTATTATGGTGCATGATTATGACAATAATTATTATGAAGTGATAGGATCCATAAAGCTTACAATAGGGGCTGGCCCTATAAATCCTGTTATTGAATTCTAAGTCATCGATATCCCAACTTATTTCAACCTGTTACTCAGATGACCATGGATCCATAACATCAAGGGTGTGTCTTCCTCCCTCCATCATAAACTGAAGTTTTTCACCAATGGGCAGGTCATTAACATCTTGGGCACTGATGATAATACTGAGAATGCAAACACTAGTAATCCAAAACTAGAGATATAGCATGGAGCGAATGACATGCTTCTATCAAGTTTTTAAATAGAACCACTTCCACTCCCAGCAGGGGATGATTTCATACATAGATTATGTACAGAGCACAACCCTCATAGAAATGTCAATGTTAGACAGATGTTTAAGAACATGCAATTAATGCCTGAACTGGGGCTGGGACAATGACAATAGGGAATACTTGAACCCATAGTGCTGAAGAAGGACTTTACTCCCTGTGGACTGGTTATCAACCATCAATAGAGGAACTCATACTGCTCCACTAACCTCAATTGAAGAGAAGTATAAAAAGTACCAAGACTATCCCAGGGGATTCCTTGAACGAAAGATTCATCAACTATTGTGAAGATTTCCCCTTTTGTGGATTTCTCGAACCTTGGTATGATCACATGGACAAAAAGATAAAGCCAGGAATGGAGATCTTCTACTAAGATAATTACTCATGGGCTAAATATTCCTAGCATCATGTGAAGACGTTCGTTGCATCCGTTCATTGAGAAGACTGTAGCTACTATCGAAGAAACTGATTGAAGTGACTCCGAGGATTTGTTTAACTTGCGGACACTATGGCTGACACTTTGCATGATCCACTCAAGCGCTACATCATCGGATCCATCCTACTTAATCAAAGTTGTTGATGCACCTCTCCTCAACTGGCATGATATACAAGTTTCACCTGCTAAAATGCACCCCAACCCATATGTTTATCCCATTTCCTCTTATTTTGTTGTTCCTCCCTCTTCTGATCACAATGTAATTGAGACCTCCTTTGACGATGTTCTGAACGCTATTTTTCCTAACAATAAAATAAATGAAGTTTTTGAGTATCTTGTTGTGACATACATTAATTGTATTGATTCAATTCAAACTCTTGATGATGATGATTTTACAAATGAATAATTATTAAATGATCTTAATAAGGTTAATAACAAATAACATAATCGCGTTCAAATGAATGAAAATGAAACAGTTGTTATTTATCTCGGCTCTAGTAGCCAACTACACGAGATTAGGATAGGGTATACCCTTGATGAGAAAGAGTGCGCACAACTCAAACAATTAATAAGGGAATCTGTGGACATCTTCACATGGTCCTATGATGACATGCCTAGAATCGGCCTCAAAATAGCTCAGCATGAGATTCTAACGCTCCTAGAATGTAAACTGATCAAAAAAAAATAGTGAAAGCTTCGCACCGAATGGTCAGTCAAGGTTAAGTAAGAAGTGGAAAAATAGTTGAACCTAGGCTTCATCCAAGCGATTGAATACTGACATGGCTTTCTAATATCATATCTATATAGAAATCTGAAGAAAAGTTTTAGATATGCATTGATTACCGAGATCTGAACAAGGCCCCTCCGAAAGATTATTACCCTCTACCCAATATTGACATGATGATAGACAACTCATCCATTCAAGATCTCAAGTCAATTATTTATGGTTTTGTCAGATACAATCAGATCGAGATGCACCTAGATCATTAAGAGAAAACCACATCCATCACCCATTGGGGAACCTTTTGTTACACTTTTATTCTTTTTGGTCAAATAAATATAGGGGCTTCCTATTAGAGGGATGCTATAGTCATATATGAAGATTTGATACACAAATAAGTGGAGGTCTTCATAGATGATATGATCATCAAATCCAAGACTTGGGAAGGTCATGTTCTCGATCTCCAAAAATTCTTCGAAGTACTATGGCTATACTAGATGCGACTTAACCAACAAAAATGTGTCTTCATCATCACCAAAGGAAAGCTTTAGGGATTCATGGATAGAAAATAATGATGTAAGAAGATCCTGCCAAACTAAAAGCCATACTCAAAATGCGACCACCCCGAACGGATAAGGAAGTTCGGGGATTCTTGGAAAAATTATAGTATATCAACCGGTTCATCAGCCAGTTGACTTTTATCTTTTAACCCATCTTCAAACTACTTTTAAAGGATTCAAACAAAGTTTGGAATGAAGCTTGTTAGTGAGACTTTGACCAGATCGATAGTACCTTACCTGACCACCGGTACTCATGCCATCGCAACCTGGTCTACCCCTACTATTATACTTGACCGTAACTGACACCGCAGTCAGGTTTTTTTTAGACTAATACCTTGAAGAATATAACAAACAAAGGGCTATTTACTATGCTAGTCACAAGTTGGATGCATAAAAATTCAACTACACTGCTTTGGAGAAAGCATGTGCCGCCCTTGTCTGGGTCACTCAAATTTTACAGCATTATATGCTCACTTTTACCATCATACTTGTATGCCGAATGGATCCCATCAAATACCTAATTGAGAAACCTTTGTTGTCTAGCCGAATGTCCCAATAATTGATGTTGGTAGACAAATTTGATAGTGTGTATATCATATCGAAATCCATGGAAGGGAGAGCCATCTCTGACCACCTTGGTGAACACCTTATGTAAGAAGTCGGCATTTGGATCTCCAACTCCCGAATGAAGATATTCTTTGCACCTACTAAGAAGACCTTCGGTGGAAAATTTTCTTTGACAACACAACCAGCAAAAAAGGATACGTTATTGGGATACCCCTAATTTCCCCTGATTACTCTCATACCCCTATTTCCATTAAAATAGATTTTTCCTGCACCAACAACATGATCAAATATGATGCATGCACGGTAGGCCTCATGGTCGCTCTCAAGAAAGGAATCCGATACCTAGATGTTTACGAGGATTCAACCCTAATCATTGGTCAGGTCCTCAAGATGGAAAGTCAAAGACAAGAAACTCTTATCCTCCCATGCCCACCTAGAAGAGCTGTCCTCCCAGTTCCGAGATATCACCTTCCATTACTTGCCCTGATCAATGAATAACTCAGTCGATGACCTAGCTACCCTGGCTTCCATAGTTGACATGCCCGAAGGAATAACGATGGCCCATTTCCTAATGTAGAAACAAGCCAAGCTGACCCACTACTACCACATTAAGCTTATCACAAAAGAAGACTTTGATATATCCGAATGTTGGTATTATGATATTTGACGCCTCCTCAAGTACGATAAATACCTGCAAGATGCCAATACGAAAGATCAAGCAACCCTTCGCAAACTAGTTACCCAGTATATTATCTATTATAAAACAGTATTTAAGAGAAAATTTGGTGGAAACCACTTACAGTATATTGCAAGAGATAATATTAAAGAAATAATGTAGAAAATCCACAGCGGGGAATGCGGACCCCACATGAATGGCCATATGCTCTCCAAGAAGATTTTCCGACACGGTTACTATTGGACCACATGGTTCAGGATTTCACCGAGCATGTTCGTAGATGTCTTAAATGTCAACTGTTTTCCAACCTCCAGCACTTTCCTCCACGATAATTATACAACCTGACCTCTCCCTAGCCATTTTGCACATGGGCCATCGATATTATAGCGAAAGTTATACCCAGAGCCTCTAAAGGGCATGATTTCATCTTGGTTGCCATCGATTACTTCACGAAATGGGTATAAGTCAAGTTATATGCAGTGTTGAATGCCAAAAAGGTCGCCAATTTCATTTTAAATAACATCATCTACCGATACGGGGTCCCGCCTGAACTAGTATCAGATAATGGGTTACTTTTTGAGGCAAAAGTCACAAAATTGGTCAATAATTGTGAGATCCAGAGGCATAAATCTTCGCCCTACCGACCTCAAAACAACATTGCAGTTGAAGCCACTAATAAGAACCTCAAAGCCACCATCAACAAGATTATTGAGAGTTTTTGAGATTGGGCCGATCGGATCCCTTACGCCCTCTAAGGATTTCCCACTTCAGTTCGAGCATGTACTGGGGATACCCCTTACTCTATGGTATATGGCATGGAAGTAGTCCTACTCGTCGAGCTAGAAATAACTTTATTACGCATCATGCTTGAAAGTAAAGTCAACGAAAAAGACTGTCATCAGATCCATCTTGATGAGTTGTCAATCTTGGATGAAAGGAGACTGAAGGCTCTATACCATATATAGGGGAACCATCGTTGAATAACACGACCATTCAATAAGAGAGTCAAGAACCGCGGTGTTCGAGAAGGCGACTTAGCCCTTAAAAAAATCATAGAACCTGTCTGGAAACCCAAAGTGAAATTAAAAGAGAATTGGATTGGCGCCTATAATGTCAAAAAGACTCTATCCGGTGGCATCGCTATACTCACGGACCTCAATGGAGAAGAGATGGCATGGCTAGTCAACTTGGACCTTCTCGAGAAATTTCACCCCTAATCTGAAATCTTAGCGCGCTACAACTCCTCTCACCCCCTTCTATTCTAAAAAAAATCTCTTCATTTCCATCTATTCAAAACTACATCGGTCCTGATCCTCCAAAAACTTTTTTCTTTCAAAAATAAAACTCAATTTTTTTAAACCCCCTAAGGTATGTAGGCAACTCATACACTTTACACAAGCAAGACCCCCTTTTTTCACAAAATGACAGTTAGTTTTATCATTTCATGAACAAGAGTATTATGTATGCCTTAGCGACTCCTATAGATAATTCAAATGAAAAACTCATCAAGAGGCACAATAATATAGCTAAAATTCTTTTTTACTCCATTTTGTGAAATCCAACCAATTATAAGAAATATCAGTGTAAGGAGTCAAGCAACTTCCCCCGCCTACCTTATTGTCCTAAAAACAAAATCAAACCAAAATACTCCTAAACAACCTTCCCAAAATTATTCCTACCAAAAATAACCAAATACATAACCCAAACGCACAAAAGCTTCACACGTATCACCAGCTTCACAAAAGGACCAACCCGTAGCTGTCAGGAGAACTAGCACATTCAGCATCAACATCTTGGGGTTCCCGAGCTTCACCTACTTGGATGGAATATCGAAGACACTCCATGGAAAGCTAAGCCCAGAATAGCATGGAAAAAACCACTATGCCTCCCTCCATAGTGTCAAACATGGCGACCCATCTCTGCCTAGTCTCTTTGGACAACATTTTAACCACTACCCACCTCCACAGCCATTTCATGTAGTCCTAGGAAATGTGTCAAACTCTACCAACAGATTGGTAAGGATGGGTTGGCGGCCTACGATTCTTACACAGAGAGCACAATCTCATGCACAAGCCTTCAATCAAATCCTCTACGGTAAAGAAATCTAAGATATGGAAAGTCACGATCTGTTTCCATCACGCTTGACGCAGGAGCCGTCATGGAAAAAAGAAAGAGGTTTGTTGGAGGCCAACCAACCGAACATCCTGGTATTCTCCCAGTTCCATAATGGGCTGAAACTCCTCCTACCAAGGCACCGACCAATGCGGACATCGAGCTCCGTGCTCCACAAACCAATTTTCCTAACTCTCGACAATCGGTCCAAAGCTGATGAAATATTGGGTGAAAATTTTGGCACAATTGCCACGAGATATTCGATGGGGACCGCCAAGCAAAATCTCTCAGACAGTCACATGAACAACATAATGGGGTTGCCTCTAAGAAAATCAGAACGACCTTCCCGCGAAGCATCTAGACCATTCAGGGTCTCTGTCAGTATCATCGCCATGGGATTACGACAGAATGAAAATCACCCAGAGATTATATCAAGTTGAGGGTCCGCCATCAGGTCACCGGTCACTAACAGTAACTTTAAAGTTAAGCCAAGGGTGACGGCTCCGGCATAAACTACATCACCAACATCCTGCAGATGAATGGAATACAACACACTCAAGAGGAAAATCATTAATTTGGTAACAAATGACTTAGCCACCGAGGGTGAGATATGTAGAAATTACACCAACAATGCCCGATAGGACCGAGACAATTCAGGCATGGCCATCACCACACCAGGATTTACCCCCAGCAAAGTAAAGAACTCCTCGTAATTCGGGCAGACTTCATCCAAGCCAAAACGAAGGACATGATCCTCAGAGTACCAAAATTTTATCGTCGCCATCAGTATGTTCCATTCAATGGTCCAGTTTCACCATAAGGAAACTCGACGCTGGTTGCAGGCATCATAGTCCACATTATACGATCACACACTTTTAAAATTCTCAAGATAAGAGGTGAATTGAGAGCTTATGGGAAGAGCCATTTTAGAAGAAACAAGACACAAATCAAGAAATAAGTAAGACGAAAAGGATATGAATTAGTGAAGGAAAACCCTTTACCCTTACCCCCTTTTAAAGACAAGGATCCTGGAAGATCTGGATGAAACCCTACCCCATCAAGGACAAGGTAACTGAAGAAAGTGTAATCAATACTTGGGGTGATTGGACTGGACTGACCAATCGATAGGAAGGACAAGTGGTATAACGATCGACATCACCCCATTTTTAGAAAATCCTCTTTTTCCTTCGTTGTCAAAATACAAAACTTAATAAAAATTATTTTTATTTTCAAAGTCAGGCCAGCTCCTCTAATATTTTTTCTTTTCCTTTCACGAAATAAATATCATTTTTTAGTCATTTTAATCCTTTTTACGGTCTCAGAAGCAAAGTAAAAAGTGCATTAAGTCATCTAAGCAAATATAAATCAATGAAATCCCATTCCATTTCATATATGTATTTATTCATTACATTTGTCTCACAGAAAAAAATACAAAAACAACGAGACTCAGTCCGAACCCCTACTCTCTCTCTCCCTCTCCTAAGACCCCCCCATACCTGCGACATACGTGCTTTCCCCAGCGATGAATTGAGGAACCCCTGCCACCGAATTCAAATCCCTCATCAGAAGAAGCGATGGAACCAAACGTGAAAGCACCGGGATTGACTCATGGATATGCACAGTCGCGAAATAAACCCAATCTCGGATGTCCCTCATCTAGGTGGTGGACACCCGAACATGATGCAAGAAAAGCAAAGGAAGATTTATGAGTCTAAAGCAAAAGAAGAAATTAGAAAGACAAAAGTCAAAGAAATGAAAGGTATACATTTGGACGAAGGATGTTCTTCATTATCCCCAACAGCGTCGAATCCATCGCATGAGGGCGATGCAGCATACTCAGTGACCCCCTTGAGGCAGTCTAATGTTATAGGAAAGAGGTTACAGCTGAAGAAAGGGAACCTATGTTGCCATCGTCATTGATGACGACATGCCACTTGTGATGTGGGCAGACCCCTCGACTGACTCGTGTCTGAAACCATAAGAGGAGGCATATTCATAACGTTATATATGTTTGGTGGTATCAGCCATTATGGGTACCCGTAACTAAGATCATGGGCCTAGACGAGTAGCCCAATTCTGGCGGCCCAAAGTCTAGACCTCCCCTCTTTTTTTTTATTATGACCCGATCTCTTCCCATGTTCCCATTAAGGGAGGTTCTAGGGAGAGATGGAAGACGTGGGGGAACCCAACACCCCCACTTACCAAAATGTACATGTATATAATGAACCCTAGGTCCGGGGCAAAAGGACAAGTTGTATTCTCTATAACCACTCTCCAGAGTATATAGAAATAACATCGACTGCACCACCGTGGACGTAGGCACATCTTTGCCGAACCACGTACATCTTTTGTTGTGTGATTGTCATTTTATATTCCTTGTTCTTATTTGGTGCTTACCTTTCTCCTATTTATTTGTGTTGCATAATAATTATCACCACAATTGGCGCCGTCTGTGGAAAGCGTTTATCCTCCCTGATAAAAGCCCACACCAAAAAAGGAGTTTAAAATGTCTGGTCACAACAGCAATGCCCCCCAGGCAGGGGATATTCAAGAACCACCTGCTCTTCGCAGGATTCGGTCTGAAGTCCAACGTTCAGATCATAGGGCTCACTTAGAAAGGCCAGCCTCAGAAGAAAGCCAAGGACCAACGAGGTCCATGCAGATATCCAGACTGATTGATGCATACGAGGCAAGGCTCCACGAGCAAAAGGAGTCTTCTCGCAGGCACGAGGCAGAGAACGCTCGCTTGAAAAGAAGACTGGAAAGACTGGAGAGAGAGCTTCATCATGATAACAGGAGACGTCCATACCACACTCCTATCCCTCAGGCGATAAAGTCTCGCAGCTGAGGAAGGAGCCCTAGGTGAGGATCTCAAAAGGTTGAGGGAGGCGAATCAGACGATGACCTCCGCGAGCAGCTGCGAAGAGCTCGCCATTACCAGAGCCCTACTCGCAGCAACGAGAACATATGAAATCTGGCCCGCAAGGAGATAGACCAACATCCTACCCACCAAGGTACCAGATCGACCCGAGAACTCGTTAGACGAGCTCTCAAAACCCAGACGAAGTCACCTTTCACGAGGGAAATTGAGGAAGAAGAAGACCCCAAGAAATTTTCCATTCCAAGGTTCAAGATTTATGACGGTAAGACTGATCCTATTGATCACATCAGGCAGTACCGACAGGCCATGACCCTCTCGAACCACCGGGACGCGCTAATGTGCCAAATTTTTCCCTCGAGCCTGCATGACGTAGTGCAGAAGTGGTTCGAAAGGATCCCCCACCGGTCCATCAGGAGTTTTAAATCCTTGGCCAAACTTTTTACGGCCCGATTCATTAGTAGTAGCTACCATCCCAAAAGGATGGATGCTTTGCTGATGATGAAGAAAACGCCTCAAGAGACCCTCCGAGACTACGCGAAGAGGTACTGGAGTTATTCAATGAGATCGAGGATTACTCGGAGGAAGTGGTAGTGGCTGCTTTCAAAATTGGGCTACCCAGTTCTTCCCTTCTATACCAGTCCCTGACGAAGAAGGAGGAAATGACTATTGACGTCCTAATGACTCGCATCGAGAAGTACGCTAAGGTGGAAGATGTCACCCGCCTCAGTACAGGAGAAAACAGTTGAGCTAAACTCACTACCAAGGGCAGTGACAAAGCTGAGAACCAGAAGAAAAGAGGAAAGAACGGGGGAAAAAATGGCTCCAAGAACGGAGGAAACAATGATGTGTCGAAAGCATTTCAGGCGATCAACACCGTCTTCAAAGAACCAATTTACAAAATTCTCGCGAAGATCAAAGATGAGCCATTCATCAAGTGGCCCAGAAATATGGGAGAAGATCCCTCGAAGAGGAACAATGCGCTAAGATGTGCTTTTCACAAAGAGGGAGGACGTAAGACTGAGCATTGCAAAGATCTTAAGTCTCACCTCGAGGAGCTGGCCCAGTCCGGGCATTTGAACGAGTTTATGGAGAAAAAGGCAGAGAAAGTGGCTGCCAATAGAGAGGCGAGACCTGACAACGTGCTCAAAGATGACGCTGGACATGAGTTTACGGTAATTCACGGGGCATCTGATGCCAAGCAGATCCAAGGAAATTCAGCTCGAATGGAGATGAAGAAACTTACAGCGGTAATGCAGGCTTTTCAGATCGATCCAGTAAAGTCACAGTCAGGAAAGCATCGATGAGCAGATGACGTCAACTATAACAAGCATATTATTTTCACAGATGAAGATCTAGTGGGAGTGAGAACCCCACATCACGATGCTCTGATCATTACCCTCAGGATAACTAACTTTGACGTCGACAAGTTACTCATCGACCAAGGAAGCTCGTCCTAAGTAATGTATCTCGACCTATTCAGGAAATTAAAGTTAAGCGTCACTGACCTAAAGGAAGATACTGTCCCTTTAGTTGGCTTCGCTGGAAAAATAACTATGCCCATGGGAAAGATTGTATTGTCGGTGCGCGCTCGAAATGTCTCCAAGATGATCGAGTTTTTGGTAGTTAACATCGACTCGCCATACCAGGCCATCCTCGGCAGGGGATGGCTTCATGCAATGAAGGAAGTCTCCTCAACCTAGCATCAGAAACTCAAGTATGTAACCGATCGAGGAGTAATGGAGATCCACAGTGACCAAGCGATGGCAAGAAGGTGCTTCATAGCAGCCATCCGACCAAGGCCAGAGAGGAAGGCCGATTAGCCCAGCGAGAAAGTTGAAGAAGGTTTGACACCCTCTAATTAGAAATTAAAGTATGGAAGACCTGGAGTAGAGGAGACTGAGCTCCTCCCTCCGAGCTGGTCATCGAGGACCTAGTAGAAGTTACGACTGGAGATGGCGACAGTAATATAGTCTTCTTGATTGGAACATCTCTCACCGACCAGGAACATAAGTAATTGACAACTCTGCTGAGACGCAACGTAGATGTCTTCGTGTGGGAGCCATACGAGCTGCCTAGAATTGACCCTAGTATGGTCTGTCATCAGCTGCACGTCGATCCCACCTTCAAACCAATAACGCATAAGGCACGACGAACTTCACTCGAGAAGGCTAAAGCGGTAGAAAAAGAAGTTGAAAAACTGCTGGATACAGGATCCATACGGGAAGTACAATTCCCCAAGTGGTTATCCAACCCACTAGTAGTTTCGAAGAGCAACGGGAAGTGGAGAGTTTGCATCGACTTCACTGACCTCAACAAAGCATGCCCTAAGGATAGTTTCCCCTCCCAAAAATAGACCAACTAGTAGACGCCATTGCAGCTCACGAGCAAATGAGTTTTCTGGACGCATACTCAGGGTATCACTTGATACCCTTATATGCCCCAGACCAGGACAAAACGACATTCATCACGATAGTTGGGTTATACTGCTACAAGGTCATGCCCTTTGGGCTCAAGAATGCAGGGGCAACCTATCAGCGACTGGTCACCAAAATGTTTAAGGACCAGATAGGAGACACCATGGAGGTCTACATCGATGACATGCTCATTAAACGTAAGACGGAAAATCACCTCTCAGACCTGTCAAACACCTTCAAAATCCTCAGGAAGTATCGAATGAAACTTAACGCGAGCAAGTGTTATTTCGGTGTCCAGTCAGGAAAATTTCTTTGGTACTTGGTCAGTAAGAGGGGCATAGAGGCTAACCCAGACCATATCGATGCAATTAATAGGGTACAACCCCCTCGCACAATCCGAGACATAAAGAAGCTCACTAGTATGCTCGCTGCCTTAAATCGCTTCATCTCTAAATCCTCCGAGAAGTGCAAGCCTTTTTTCCAGCTTCTAAAGGGAAACAAAATGGTATAGTGGAGGCCAGATTTCTCGTGAGCATTGGTCGAGATCAAATCTTAATTAAGATCTCCACCACTGGTCCTTATACCACGACAAATAGATTCTTTGTACTTGTACCTCTCCGTTTCCAACCACACTGTTAGCTCTGCGTTAATATGCGAGGTTACAGGAATCCATCACCCCGTTTATTATGCGAGCAAGACCCTACTAGATGCCTAGTAGAGGTACCTACCACTGGAGAAGCTCACCTTTGCATTTGTAGTGGCCTCGAGGAAGCTGAAGCATTATTTCGAAGCCCACACTATCATCGTCCTTACATCGCACTCCCTTAAGGAAATCCTGAGGAAAGAGAATTTATCGGGCAGACTGTCTAAATGGTCAGTCGAGCTCGGGAGATTTGACAACCAATTTCAACCAAGGACCGCAATCAAGGGGAAGATCCTTGCTAATTTCATAGACGAATTCACGGGCGAGGAACCCTTCGACCGACCTCAACCAATAAGGCAAAAGGAGAACCAAGCAACAGAGGAAACTTGGAAATTGTTTGTTGATGGAGCCTCCAACTCGAAGGGGGCAGGGGTAGGCATTATCCTCGTTAGTCTAGAGAATACTCTCCTTGAACAAGGAATCAGGCTTGGATTTGCAGCCTCCAACAACGAAGCAGAGTACGAAACCTTAATAGTCGGCCTCCCGAAGGCACACACTTTGGGAGCGAAACATTTACAGGTGTTCAGCGATTCCCAGTTAGTCTCCAATCAGATAAGTGGAGACTACAATGCAAAAGATGACAGAATGAAATCTTACCTCGCCTTAGTGAAAAAACTAATGGCGAGCTTTGAAGAGATCAATGTCCAGCAGTTTCCCGGGAGCAAAACAGCCATGCTGACGCCCTAGCAGCCCTGAGTTCGGCAGTTGACTCCGACCTAAAAAGAACCATCCCCATCGATTTCCTCACTCATCCGAGCATTAACCGCGATAGCAAGACACCAAACGTGGAATAGGTACTCCAGGTGGGATCAGACCCTAGCTGGATGGACCCCTTAATGGACTATTTAAAGGATGGCATGCTCCCGGATGACAAGAAGACGACCCACCAGATAAGAGTCAAAGCTGCTCGCTTTCACTTATCCCCAAAGGGCAACTTGTATAAGAGATCCTTCTCCGGTCCCTACCTCCAATGCGTTCACCCAGGGAATATCGAGTAAGTGTTACACGAGATTCACAAAGGAGTCTGTGGAAGCCATATCGGATGAAGGTCTCTAGCTTTTTGAGTAATGAAGGAAGGCTTTTGGTGGCCATATATGTAAAGGGATTATGCGATGTATGTTCGCAAATGCCTGAAATGCAACCTTCACGCTCCTATGGTCCACCAACCCGCCAGCGATCTAAAATCACTATCCAGCCCATGGCCATTCGCCCAATGGGGAATTGATATCGTGGGACCACTGCCTACCGTCATCAGAAATTGCAAATACCTGTTGATTACAACTGATTACTTCACCAAATGGATCGAGGCAGAACCCCTGTCAAACATCCGAGATGCAGATATGATAAGATTCATATGGAGAAATATAATCACTCATTTTGTCATCCCCAGAACCATCATCACCGACAATGGAGTGCAGTTCGAAAGCGGCTCTTTTCAGAGTTTCTGTAACGAACACGGAATCAAACACCACTTCAGTTCGATAGCCTACCCTCAGAGCAATGGCCAAGCTAAGGCTTCCAACAAAACTGTGATCGATGGATTAAGGAAGCGATTGGAGCAAGCCAAAGGCGCATGGGTAAATGAATTACCACATGTTCTATGGGCATACCGAACCACTCCTCGGCGAGCAACAGGAGAAACCCCATTTTCGCTGATATATGGCATGGAAGCAGTCATCCCACTTGAAGCAGGTTTGCCGATAATGAGGTCCAACCTTATCGACCAGGGCCATAATGATGCAGCATTGCTCGCTGAGCTCGACCTACCCGACGAGCGTCGAGAGCTAGCCCTAGTAAAACTAGCGAGCTATCAGCAACAGCTCGCAAGGCATTATAACAAAAGGGTTAACCCAAGGACATTTAGAGTTGTGGACTACGTTCTAAGGAAAGTCCTGGGCAGCGCAGTAAAACCATCAGACGACAAGATAGGCCCAAACTGGGAAGGACCCTTTAAGATAACAAGAGACGATCTGCAGGGCGCCTATCACTTGGAAACGATGGAAGGCAGAGAAATACCACGAGCATGGAATGCAGCCAATCTCAAGAGATTCTATTTTTAGATCTTTCTTTTATTCTTTTGTTATGGAACTAGAAGTTCATTTCCCTTGTCATTAATGAAAGTTATTTAAACGGTTGCATTCTAATAAGTAACAGCTATATGAGCTTTATCTCATATCTTTTTCAAATGACAGGCCCATTAATCACTACGCCATAGCAGAGGAGTGTCCCTCCTCAGGTCATCGTTATGAAACACGAAGGACCTCTTAGCATTGCTTCGACAATATACGAAGCCCTACAGGGGATCCTTAGGTAATATGGCCAAATTTTATACTGGTCATCAAACCTTCTTTAATTGAATAAAATCCTGATTGGATAAAGCATCCAACACCAGGTGTGTCCTCGCTAATTGCCACACTTAGGCCTAAGGGAGTGTGACGACACGACCTAAAAGGTAAAGTGGTGCATAATGGTATCTCGATATTATACTGGACTGGGAGGACACTTGTGTAATAACACAAACTTATAAGATCATAAAGCAACAAGAATATGAAGAATATAATACACTTGTTTAGTCGGCAAATTCGCCCAAAACATAAATTTTATATTCATTCATCATATTTACAACAATGGTGATATATGTTTAGTCGGTGAGCTCGCCCAACGCATTTACACTACCAAAAATACAAAAAGTAACAACTGGAAAAATCTCAATGGGGGTGAGGCCTCTGAGCAAGATAATCAGCCACTCGAGCTCTTCGTCCATCATCGGGAGCTGGAGCTAACTCTTCATCGACCTCATTCGCATACGACTCTATTAATTTCCAAGGGATGGCATCGATGGATATCCATCGATCATCCCTCCGGAAGGGGTTAGCCATCAGGGTAGAGGGAGAAATCTCATGGCGATACCAGAGCATTGAGTTCCTCGGAACTTGCATCTCCTTCAAGGCACTCACCCACCCCCTGATAAAAGAAAGCTCTTCGAACTCTGACAACCTTGTTAGAGCATCTGACCAAACCTGGTCGTAGCCATCAGCCCACACTCGCCGAAGACCTTTTTTGAACAAGTGCCGCAACCGAGTGACATCCCTCTAGAGCCCAGCAGCAATCACATACGCTCACTGAACGTCGTCGCGGATCTCCTCCATTTCTCTAGCTGAACCCCTGGTGTTCATGTGAGCTCTTGGAACGATCGAAAGAGAAGAACCCTACAATGCAGGAGGCACATCACTCTGACCAGCTCTAGCTCGTGATGACGAGAAACCCTGTAATACTGCTGGAGCAGTGGTCGGCGCATGCATCCTAAGTCGTGAGAACTCTCTCCTCAGAGCCTCATTCTCCTGCTGGAGAACTTCCCCGACTTGATTGATCTCAGAGGCCTCTAATACCTTCGCTCTCAGCGCGTTAACATCCTCTTGAACCGAGGCACCAATATCCTCCATCTCTTGAAGCCTGTCCTTCAACTTGGCGACGAGCTCAGTTTGCTCTATAAAGCGCTTGTTCCTCAGTCACAGAGACTTACAGATCCTCACAAAAGTGTGGTGGAATTTGGAGTTTACATCGGACCCCAGCATCCTTCCCAATTGGGAAGTGGCAGGAATGTAATCATCAACATCAACCAACTACAAGCAATTAAGGGGCAAGGAAGAGAAAAAGACAAATCAGTGCACTGAGACAAAGAAACCTTTTCATTAATAAGGATTGAGAGTACACCGCGCAGTAAAAAGAAAGTTTACAGACAAAAAAAGAAAAAATACAAGGTAGTCCTAGAAATAAAAACTAACCAGCAACCTCAGGTCGCCCAGAGGTCGATAGCTGCTTCTCTTTGTCGACATCAGCAGGAGCACCACCCTCAGCAAAGGTAACCTCTGTCGACACAGCAAGAGGAATGCCAACAGTGGTTGTCTGGGAGACAGGGTCAGTGGCTTCAATAGCGGGGGCAGAGACTTCATCCACGATCGGCTTCAGACCCGGGTCATGTTCGTCGAATAGAGGAGAGTTGATATCGACGCTGACAGCCAATAGGGCCTGGTTCCATCCCTTCTTGAAGTTCAGACGACTAATATAGCCTATCTAAACCTCAGCGTCCTCGTACGCTGTAGCCCAACCAGAATTTTATGAGTCCTTCTTGGCAGTGACGACCTCAGACTCCTTCTTCTTCAGCTCCTCAGAGAGCACCCTATTCTCTTCCACGACAGCAAGTTTGCTCGAGCAAACCAGGTCGTAGGCCTGTCGCAGCGCTTTCAAATCCTTGACTACTGCGTCCTTCTCCCGGTTGGCAGTAATGAGAGCCAGGTCAGATGATATCCGAGCAGCATCAATGGCTTTAAATCCATCCTCGAGCTCTGCACCCTTCAATTTCAAGGCCTTGTTTTGTTGCTCCAACTCACCATTTCTCTTCACCAGCTCATCGCGAGAACGATAGAGAACGGATAAGTCGGTCACAAACTGTAAAAAGAAAAGGACATTAGGAGAAGAAAAATGATAGGATTCATTAAAACATTGGAGAAAAGAAATGATCTTACCAAAGCCAGCCTTTGGCTAGCCTGTAGGGCCAGTTGATCGGACCACAGCGCCCTTTGGAGATCAGCAGGGAGAACAGCTGACACACCCTAACCCAGTTACTTATAATTAAGTTTGAAAGTCAAAGTGAGTCAAACCATAATTAATCTAACCAAACCATAATCACGAGTTTTGATTTCAGAGTCATCATTGTAAATTCATATAACTGAAAACCTTTTTACAACATCAGAGTAATCATGCCCATAAAAACTTTCTTGAAGGATAATTTAACTTAATTAAATCATTTACATTTACAGAAAATCATAGTTTCTCCCATTCATGGCTAACCCAACCCGACCTCCTAGATTTGGCAGTGACATCGCGTTACCTGAAAAATGTGAACATAGGAACCGTGAGAAAAATAGCCCAGTGAATGTATCACTACTCTACTATTGCATGAATTTAAATGCAATAAATCATGTCCATATAATTATGTATTAACTTATCCGGCTCATTCATAATGAATGACCAACTTTTCCGAATCATGATTCACATATCCTGTCTAAATAGACAATTCTCCCCCATTCCTGGTCGAGGAGTAACCCCTTGTCATTAATAGACAAATCTCCCCCATTACTGGTCGAGGAGTAACCCATCATTTTGATAAACCGAAATGAACAATTTCATATTAATTTTATTATGATCATACCAACAACACGATACAAATATCTCTTTCCAGTGAGTACACTCACCTTGGTTGACAACTACGTATTCAGGTTTCCTTCTGGTGGAGCTGAACTGGGTTGATTAGGCCTTACACCTGTCAATCCAACTAAATCAGTACTGAACCTCAATCATAAATATTATCCAAACATAATTATTTAACTCTCCATGGCTATACATCAACAATATAATTCCAATTAAGTCACATTCCATAAAACATAGGTAAAGTCAAACAATGATGTACATATTGATAAAGTTACGCGCATTCAACCGTAGGAAATACCTTATGAGGAATTTATAACCAAAGTCAAGTAAACATGAAATTATACTCCTCAATGTATATATATATATGAAACATGTACTCAAAGTACCCTTTGTAAGGACGAAATACAAACATTCATTCAAGGGGTACTCAGTATGGCCTGAAATTATGGTCTTACATACTTAACCATCCTATATTCCTAAATTGTACAAATAAAGGGGTCCAACCTCATCAATATGAAAACATATATGAATATACTATCCAGTACAAGTGACGGTGTAATTTTTCAAGCTTCCTAGGGCAAGTTATGATCATTTCTCTACAACACAAGAAATCTGCCCTACAAGCTCCTCTATTGTTCCTTCAACTTCCAAGAATTTTCATAATTTTTATCCATCATAAATTTCCTTGATTTTCAACCCATTTTCAGTACACATACTTAATCGTACATAATTAAAGTTTCACAATTGTTTGACTTCATTTTCTATCTCAAAAGCTTGACTAAACTCAGGGCATACCGAAATGAAGTATAAAAACAGAAACTATGTACCAACTTGAAATCATCATTACGGCCTAACCACAAGGAGATAAATTCTAATTTTCAGATATTATATGAATATATGAGTATAATTTCATGTACAATTGGAATTTATCAATTCAAGTAATCACACAAATAGATATGCAGATTTGAATACAAGGGGTTTCAACACAAAGCAATTTTAAGGGTTTCTACACTCAACTTAACATAAGCTTGCATCTAACCATACATATATAGAAAGGGCTGAAACTTTAGTAAACTTATGATGATTTATATCATATAAATCAGTAATATAAGATAAATAACAAGAACGACAATTAGGATTACCTTCAGGGCTTTTACGTAATTTCCACGGATTTTTCTACACTTTTTCTCCTCACTTTTTCTTCCTAAACATCAACTTTCTATTTCCTCAAGCTAACAACACTTGAAACTGAACCTAGGCTTTGTTTTGCTGAAGAAATATGTTAGAGGGATGGTTTTAAGTCGGCCAAGGCTGCCTCCCAAGCCAACCAATCAATTTAAAACATTTGGTTTAATAAAGGACAAAATACCACTTAAAGGGAATGGACAACTTTGCCCTTTGTTCGTAATTTCAGTATAACTCTTTACTCGGACATCCATTTGATGATCCGTTTGTTGTGTTACAACCCTAACTCACATGTCTACAACTACCTAGTTTTCACCACAAGTCATTTATAATGTTATAAAGGTCAAAACTAGTATCTAACAGGAACCTTTCCATCGAAAACAACAAAATTTGTGTTTGTAAATAATTCGACCTTTCATCATTTATGAAAGTAGGATTATAATAAAAATAATCACTTAACATTAGATATACTAATATCACATTATTCATATCACATAAGATAAGAATGATTTAAATATAATTTATCATAATTATATTCGGGTTGTCACAACTTCCCCCCTTTAGAAAATTTCGTCCCTGAAATTTAATATAAAGGTCACTTACCAAACAAATGGGGATACTGTTTCCTCATGCTATCCTCCGTTTCCCAAGTTGCTTCTTTAACTCCATGGCTCATCCACATAACCTTAACTAAGGGAATAACTTTATTTCTCAATACTTGCTCCTTACGATCAATAATTTCCATTGGTTCCTCGATGTACGACAAGTCTTCCTTCAGTTCAATTGGTTGAGTTTTTAACTGATGAGATGGATCCGCCAAATACTTACGAAGCATCGATACGTGAAACACATCATGTAAACGGGATAAATCTAGAGGTAATGCTAATCTATAAGCCAGGGGCCCAATTCTTTCCAACACTTCATATGGTCTAATGTATCTTGGACTTAGTTTCCCCTTTTTGCCAAATCTCATAACGCCTTTCCACGGTGAAATACGCAGGAATACAAAATCTCCCTTCTGAAATTCCAATGGATGCTTCCTCTTATCTACATAAAATTTCTGCCTGCTTTGCGCTATCTTTATCCGTTCCCGAATCATTTTGATCTTTTCAGTTGTCATATCTATCAACTCCGGACCCAAAATTTTTCTTTCACCTACTTCATCCCAACACAAAGGCGTCCTACATCTCCTCCCATATAAAGCTTCATAAGGAGCCATACCAATGGTGGACTGATAACTATTATTATACGAAAAATTCCATCAATGGCAAATGATCATCCCAACTACCTTTGAAGTCAAATACACAAACTCGTAACATGTCTTCTAATATTTGAATTGTCCTTTCAGATTGCCCATCGGTTTGTGGATGAAATGCAGTGCTGAACTTCAAACTTGTGCCCATGGCATTCTGTAACTGAGGCCAAAACTTAGAAGTGAACGTTGGATCTCTATCTGATACAATTGACACCAGTTCCCCATGTAAACGGATAATCTCATCAACGTACATACGTGCATACTTGTCAACAGTGTAGGTGGTCTTAACTGGGAGAAAATGAGCTGACTTCGTCAAGCGGTCTACAATCACCCAAATAGAATCATGCCCCTTTGGTGACCGGGGTAATCCTGTAACAAAGTCCATCGTTATATGCTCCCACTTCCATTTTGGAATAGGCAAAGACTGTAATAATCCTGCCGGCTTCTGATGCTCTGCTTTTACTTGCTGGCATACTAAACATTTAGCTACGAACTCTGCAATCTCACGTTTCATATTGTTCCACCAGTAATATTCTTTCAAATCTCTGTACATTTTGGTACCTCCCGGATGCATAGAGTAAAGAGAACTATGTGCCTCTTCTAATATATCTTTCTTTAAGGGTGGATCATTAGGTACACAAATCCTATTTTTATAACACAACGATTTATCATTCTTAATTTCAAAGTCACTCTCTTTACCATTCAGGACATCTTGTTTCTTCTTCTCAAGGAATGGATCACTGGTCTGCAAATTTCGTATGCGTTCTGCCAATAGAGGTCTCACTGTGACATGTGCTAATAATCCTCCGCTTTTTGAAAACTTCAATTCAATCCCCATCGATGCCAAGTCAAGAATATTTCCAACACGGGCACACCGTATGCAACCAAGAATTCCAGATGATTTCTGACTCAAAGCATCTGCTACCACATTGGCCTTCCCAGGATGATGATGAATGGTACAGTCATAGTCTTTAATCAGCTCTATCCAACGCCTTTATCTCAAATTCAGTTCTTTCTGTGTAAACAAGTATTTCAAACTTTAATGATCTGTAAATATCTCACAAGTTTCTCCATACAAGTAATGTCTCCACAACTTTAAAGCAAAAATAATGGCTGCTAGCTCCAGATCGTGTGTAGGGTAGTTTCGTTCATGCGTCTTTAATTGCCTGGAAGCATATGCTATTACCTTCCCATTCTTCATAAGAACACATCCTAACCCCTGAAATGAAGCGTCTGTATAGATCACAAAAGACTCATTCCCACATGGAATAGCAAGTATAGGGGCTGAAACCAACCGCTTCTTTAATTCTTTAAAACTCCTTTCGCATTCTTCATCCCACACAAACTTCACTTCTTTACGGGTCAACTTTGTCAATGGTAATGCTATTGCTGAAAATCCCTTAATGAATCTGCGATAGTAACCTGCCAATCCTAGGAAACTCCTAATTTCTGTCACATTCTTAGGGCTTTCCCATTCAACAATTGCTTCCACTTTCTTTGGATCAACATAAATCCCATTTCCCGAGACCACGTGGCCTAAAAACACAATTTCATTCAACCAAAACTCACACTTGCTGAATTTAGCAAACAATTTCTTCTCTCTCAAAATCTACAATACAAGTCTCAAATCCTTCTCATGTTCCTCCATGCTATGCGAGTAAACCAACACATCGTCTATGAATACAATCACAAATGAATCAATGAAAGGGTGGAATATCCGATTCATCAAATCCATAAAAACTGCTGGAACATTGGTTAATCCAAAAGGCATCACCAAAAACTCATAGTGCCCATATCAAGTCTGAAAAGCTGTTTTGGAAATATCACAATCCTTCACTTTCAGTTGGTGGTAACCCGATCTCAAATCAATCTTCGAAAATATAGTGGCCCCCTGTAATTGGTCAAATAAGTCATCGATACGAGGTAGAGGGTACTTATTTTTAATGGTCACCTTATTCAATTGCCGATAATCAATACATAATCGCATTGTTCCATCTTTCTTTTTCACAAATAACATGGGTGCTCCCCATGGTGAAACACTAGGCCGAATGAAACCTCTGCTTATCAGATCTTGTAATTGCACTTCTAATTCTTTCAACTCCGCTGGTGCCATTCTATATGGAGAAAGAGAAATTGGACTAGTACCTGGAATTAATTCAATAGAAAACTCTACTTCCCTATCGGATGGTAATCCTGGCAATTCCTTTGGGAAGACATCAGAAAACTCTCTAACCACTGGTATATCTTCAACTTTAATTACTTCCTTACTAACATCAACCACATACGCTAAATACCCTATACAACCCTTACTCAATAACTTTCTGCTCTTTATTGCTGAGATAAGACAATTAGGAACAACATTCCTTTCTCCTATAAATTGGAACTCGGGCTCACCAGGCAAATGAAATGTAACTTCTTTGCGAAAACAATCAATGGAAGCATGGTATGATGATAACCAATCCATCCCCAATATAATATCAAAATCCCGAATGGCCAACGGTATCAAGTCAACATAGAAATCTCTCTCACCCATTCGTAAGACACAATTTTTATAAACATGCTCAACCAGAATCACACTTTCCATTGGGGTAGAAATATATAAGGCACAATTGAGAAATGAACATGGTCTACCCAAATATGAAGCGATATGTAATGCCACAAATGAATGCGTAGATCCAGTATCAATGAGTGCATATAAATCTTTGTTTGCAATAGAAAGTTTACCTGTAACCACTTTCGGTGTAGCATGGGCATCTTGTAGCGTCATCGCAAACACTCTTCCTCCTGCCCTCGATCCAGTTGCTTGTTCTGTACCTCTCCCCCTGGTGTCACTGCCTGGAGAAGATCCTTTATGAGGCCCCACACTACTGACTGAAACTGTTCTTGCCCACATAGGACAATTCTTTCTCAAATGACCCTTCTGGTGGCAATTGAAACATTCTATACTCTGTAGCTTTGGGCAATTTCTTTTTATATGGCCCGATGTACCATAAAAGAAACAAACGTTCGAATCTCCTTGTGCGGAAGCTCCTGAGCCTCTTCCACTACTAGCCTCACCCCTCTGCAAACCACCTCCCATGCCTCTACCATGCTGAAGTTTCTGCCCTCCAAGTCTTGAATATTCTGTATCACTACCTTTTTGATAACTTGGATTGAATCTGCTTCTTTTTACACCTCGTTCTCGATTCCTTCTTGCTTCATTCACGTCATTTTCTACCAGCAGGGCTTTATTCACCAAGGCTGAATAATTAACAGTCTCTAAAGCCGATAACCTTGATTTAATAACTAACTCCAGTCCATCGACAAATCGGCTACACATATCTTCCTCATTTCGTATAAACCTCGAAGCAGAACGAGACAAGGCTGTAAGTTTAGCTTCATATTCTCTAACTGTCATACTCCCCTGATTCAACATGATATATTCCATCTCCTTTTGTTTTTGATACATTGGGGGAAAATATTTGTCATACAAGGCTTTAACAAAAGCATCCCATGAGATCACATTCCCGCCTCCTGGAGTAATCAACAAATGTTTCGTGGCATCCCACTAGTACTTAGCTTCTCCTCTTAGCATATATGTCGCCAAGGTCACTCGTTGATTGTCAGGCATTCTCATTACCCCAAAAATCATTTCAATCTCTTTAACCCAGACTTCTGCCTCTGCTGGATCAACTGCTCCTTCAAATGGGGGTGGATTCATTTTAATAAATTTTTCATGTGAAGTACTCCTTTCTTCCCGGTGTATAACCTCCTGAGCCCTGGACAATGCTTGTGCCTCCAGTTGCCTGTCCTGTTGTGCTTCCATCTGAGCCATAAATCTAGCTTGCGGCTCTGCCATTAGAGTCATAGCACGTGCCATTTTTTGCATGTCTGTCAATTGTTCTGAGTCAGGTTCTACATATCCATGAACAGGTTGTTCAACCTCTGCTTCCGCTACCATATTTGAAGCCTCATCTTCTATTCTCTCATTAACATTCCCTCGTTCCATTCTCTTATATCTGAAATGAATCAAAGATATAACAACATGCAGATATATATATATCTTTCCTAACATAATCGTTAGTATCAAATAAAATATATTTCTAACATTCACTGCCAAATCTAGACTCTTCTCACTCCAGAACCTCTAAAACCTAGGCTCTGATACCAAAATCTGACACACCCTAACCCAGTTACTTATAATTAAGTTTGAAAGTCAAAGTGAGTCAAACCATAATTAATCTAACCAAACCATAATCATGAGTTTTGATTTCAGAGTTATCATTGTAAATTCATATAACTGAAAACCTTTTTACAACATCAGAGTAATCATGCCCATAAAAACTTTCTTGAAGGATAAGTTAACTTAATTACATCATTTACATTTACAAAAAATCATAGTTTCTCCCATTCATGGCTAACCCAACCCGACCTCCTAGATTTGGCAGTGACATCGCGTTACCTGAAAAATGTGAACATAGGAACCGTGAGCAAAATAGCCCAGTGAATGTATCACTACTCTACTATTGCATGAATTTAAATGCAATAAATCATGTCCATATAATTATGTATTAACTTATCCAGCTCATTCATAATGAATGACCAACTTTTCCGAATCATGATTCACATATCCTGTCTAAATAGACAATTCTCCCCCATTCCTGGTCGAGGAGTAACCCCTTGTCATTAATAGACAAATCTCCCCCATTCCTGGTCGAGGAGTAACCCATCATTTTGATAAACCGAAATGAACAATTTCATATTAATTTTATTATGATCATACCAACAACACGATACAAATATCTCTTTCCAGTGAGTACACTCACCTTGGTTGACAACTACGTATTCAGGTTTCCTTCTGGTGGAGCTGAACTGGGTTGATTAGGCCTTACACCTGTCAATCCAACTAAATCAGTACTGAACCTCAATCATAAATATTATCCAAACATAATTATTTAACTCTCCATGGCTATACATCAACAATATAATTCCAATTAAGTCACATTCCATAAAACATAGGTAAAGTCAAACAATGATGTACATATTGATAAAGTTACGCGCATTCAACCGTAGGAAATACCTTATGAGGAATTTATAACCAAAGTCAAGTAAACATGAAATTATACTCCTCAATGTATATATATATATGAAACATGTACTCAAAGTACCCTTTGTAAGGACGAAATACAAACATTCATTCAAGGGGTACTCAGTATGGCCTGAAATTATGGTCTTACATACTTAACCATCCTATATTCCTAAATTGTACAAATACAGGGGTCCAACCTCATCAATATGAAAACATATATGAATATACTATCCAGTACAAGTGACCGTGTAATTTTTCAAGCTTCCTAGGGCAAGTTATGATCATTTCTCTACAACACAAGAAATCTGCCCTACAAGCTCCTCTATTGTTCCTTCAACTTCCAAGAATTTTCATAATTTTTATCCATCATAAATTTCCTTGATTTTCAACCCATTTTCAGTACACATACTTAATCGTACATAATTAAAGTTTCACAATTGTTTGACTTCATTTTCTATCTCAAAAGCTTGACTAAACTCAGGGCATACCGAAATGAAGTATAAAAACAGAAACTATGTACCAACTTGAAATCATCATTACGGCCTAACCACAAGGAGATAAATTCTAATTTTCAGATATTATATGAATATATGAGTATAATTTCATGTACAATTGGAATTTATCAATTCAAGTAATCACACAAAGAGATATGCAGATTTGAATACAAGGGATTTCAACACAAAGCAATTTTAAGGGTTTCTACACTCAACTTAACATAAGCTTGCATCTAACCATACATATATAGAAAGGGCTGAAACTTTCATAAAATTATGATGATTTATATCATATAAATCAGTAATATAAGATAAATAACAAGAATTACAATTAGGATTACCTTCAGGGCTTTTACGTAATTTCCACGGATTTTTCTACACTTTTTCTCCTCACTTTTTCTTCCTAAACATCAACTTTCTATTTCCTCAAGCTAACAACACTTGAAACTGAACCTAGGCTTTGTTTTGCTGAAGAAATATGTTAGAGGGAGGGTTTTAAGTCGGCCAAGGCTGCCTCCCAAGCCAACCAATCAATTTAAAACATTTGGTTTAATAAAGGACAAAATACCACTTAAAGGGAATGGACAACTTTGCCCTTTGTTCGTAATTTCGGTATAACTCTTTACTCGGACATCCATTTGATGATCCGTTTGTTGTGTTACAACCCTAACTCACATGTATACAACTACCTAGTTTTCACCACAAGTCATTTATAATGTTATAAAGGTCAAAACTAGTATCTAACAGGAACCTTTCCATCGAAAACAACAAAATTTGTGTTTGTAAATAATTCGACCTTTCATCATTTATGAAAGTAGGATTATAATAAAATAATCACTTAACATTAGATATACTAATATCACATTATTCATATCACATAAGATAAGAATGATTTAAATATAATTTATCATAATTATATTCGGGTTGTCACAACAGCTCTCTCGAGCAGAGCGGGGGACAACTGAGGGGAAATTGCAAGAGAAGCCCCCTCGGGCAGCGCGAACATCGGGACTAAGGCCTGTCCAGCCTTCGTCCTCGCTTCCACCCTCCTCTTCTCCTCCTCTTTCTTATTCTCTTTATTTTTCCTCTCCTCTACCCTCTTCTTCTCCTCCATCTTCTTCTTCTCTTCTTCCTTTTTCCTCTCTCTCTCTCTCTCTCACCTGCTTTTCTTCTTTCCTCTTCTTCTCCTTCTCCTGAGCAGAAGATGGAGAACCAGTAGCCACGGCCCCATAGCTAGACATATGCTTCTTCGACCTCTGTGCGAGAAGCATGTGGTCTTCATTATCATCATCCCGAATTAAGTTCTTCCTTGGAGGAGCCATTTCCTTGCTCGAACTGCTGGATGTGCTCGATGACTCTCGAGCTTCAGAAACCTCCCCATGATCAGACGAACTCTACTACTGGAGATTCTTGCTCCTAAATTGCTTACAGCACCTACAATATCGCTTTCAGAGATGCTCTCCTCCTCGTCCAACTGGATAGGATCTGCAGCAGTCTCTTCAGAGGTATCGAACTCGAGGATACTATCCACAGGGCTTGCTATGAAACTGGAGCCAACGTTCTTGTACTCAAGCAGAAAAGCAGCAAACCTGGGATGCTCGGCGTCACCCAAAGGCTCCCTGATGTTCCAAGCCTTAACCAACTCAGAGAGACGAACCTCGCTGAGAGTAGGTTCCAAATTCTTCGACATCGCTATAGAAAAAAGCAGAGAAAAATCAGAAAGATCACAAGTCAACAAAAATTTAAAGAGCAGAGCAAAACCTACCTATGTATTCTTCCCCGTAAAAGGGAATAAAAAACCTATCAGACCTCGACCCTTCAAACTGGGGAGAAAACTGCCAGTTCCTAGCAAGGAAACCTTCGTTCCAGTAGTCCTTATGGGAATCAGGTAGGTTCATCACCAATACCCTATCAGGGATCCTGGCCTTGAGGTAGAGGATGCCAGAACTAGTTCGAGAGAAAGAATAGAAAAAACCGACCTCGGCAAGCCCTAACCTAGTACCATATAACTGATTTATTCTGTAGACGCCATTAATTATCTTCCACACAGTGGGCGAGCACTGTGCAGGGACAATATTAAAGTAACCAAAGAAATGCAAGAATGGATCGTTTGGCAGAAAAGTGAGTCCCCCTTAGGAAAGCAACAAAACATGGATCCAATGGGCATCCTCTATCTCTCTAACATTCTTAGGGGGAAGCGCAACACTTAATATCTACCCACTCAGGGATGTTATAAAACTTCCTAAATTCAGCGACCGACCTATTCCCAATCTTCGCCATTGGAAAACCCTAGAAAACTACAAATTCAAAGAGAAAGTACAAAGAAAAGGTAGGAGTCTTACAAGATAGAAGTTCGACTTGAACGATAAAGAAGCACGAGCCCAAACAACAAGGAAGCTACGAGAAAGGAAATTGAAAGAAGAAAGCACGAAGCGCTAGAGCTCACAGGGAATGGAAGAATGCTGGGAAGGTTGAAACGACGATCGAAAAGTAACTATTCCAGAAAACCTTTAAGTGTTGCTAATCATAGTACACAAAATTCTAAGCGGGTGCCGCCAGAATCAGTTTCACAACTTTCGAAGAGTTGCACAATGTACAAAACTCCATTATAACTAATCATTTAAATTTATTGAGCCCAAAACGTGGCCCAACAAACTTAGGGGCAATTGTGGGTACCCGAAATTAAGATCATGGGCCTAGACGAGTAGCCCAATTCTGGCGGCCCAAAGTCTAGACCTCCCCTCTCTTATTTGATTATGACCCGGTCTCTTCCCACGTTCCCATTAAGGGAGGTTCTAGGGAGATATGGAAGACGTGGGGGAACCCAACACCCCCACTTACCAAAATGTACATGCATATATTGAACCCTAGGTCCGGGGCAAAAGGACAAGTTGTATTCTCTGTAACCACTCTCCGGAGTATATAGAAATAACATCGACTGCACCACCGTGGACATAGGCACATCTTTGCTGAACCACGTACATCTTTTGTTGTGTGATTGTCATTTTATATTCCTTGTTCTTATTTGGTGCTTGCTTTTCTCCTATTTGTTTGTGTTGCATAATAAATGTCACCACAACCATCTCGTCACAAAATCGAGATAATCTTTAGTTACCACCATGTAAGTATACGACGAGTAAGGCACACCGACTATCATCACCAGCCTTGCCTCATCCATTATCTCCCGCACCAGCGTCATGTATCTCGAGGGAATCACAGGTGACACCATCACCACTTCCTCCACCACCTGTCAGACTACTCTCTCCCCGAGATACTAGGAGTAGTTGAACTTGTGCACTAGCAACCGACGTAGCTGTGCATTCCCCCCAATCAACCTCGTGTGATAGATGGCCATCCCTTAGGGATAGAAGGCGACCTACAAGATCTCCAGTGAAAAGTCAATATCTGAAAAAGGAATTCAAATAAAGGTGTTCTCAAGAGGAAAGACGAATTTACCCAGTCGCTCGTCAGGCCATTCAAGACTTGACGCACTGTCGCTAAAGAAAGAGACTGCAAATTGGACTTCTACCACGGGTACATACGAAAGAAGTCCTCAATCGACTTATCCTTCAAACCTATCAAACGGGAATTAGGCCGAATCACCTCTAGAACCACGTTTGCAATAGGACAAGGGTCAACTATCAGCAAAAAATGAAATAAAAGGAAATTCATAAAGGAAAATGAAAAAAGGAAAATACCTCCAAAAGATACATGGCACCTGTAAAGGTCTATCGGTAGTACCGACTAAATGCATTCAAAAACAAATAAAGGGTCACCAAAGTATGGATCCCCTAGTCAAAGAGAGGGATATTCGAAAATACCCTCAAATATGGTAAAAACTAAAAATGGACGATGTGGCCGCTCGACGCCACTAGAAATGCTCCCAGCAATAAAAGAATGAATAAACAGGCCATCTACCACACCCATACCCGTCAGTATTGTCTATCCACTGACTCAACAAAACCTCCTTCAGAAGAAAGAGACAGATGGAGCCCACTGAGACTATGCACCCCACATCACCCAACACCGCTTCCACTGCCGTCGGTAGCAGATCCCCTCACAGTCTATCCCCATCAGCTGCTGTACATCGATGGGAGTCATTTCCATCTCCCTAAAACCAAAATTAATGGTGTGGGTAGTATCCCATACCTCTATCCCAAAGCATAGAGGATAACCGCCGATCGGGGTGTCTTATCCAATGCAGACAACAAACTGCCAAAACTAGCTGATGAAACCACCAAACTCACCACCAAAGGAAGGTTCTCCCATGTGTCCTTGAACTCCTCCATCCCTCGAGAACACATTCTCAATGAAAATATACCAGTCGTTCAAAAAAAATGGAAAAACTATTATTAAAATTCAGAAAAAATAAGGAAATATGAAAAAAATAATACCAAAGGTCATTAACACTTACATAACCACTAGGGTTCACCACCCTAGACGATCGGTGGTGCACAGGCTAGCATAGAAGGGTCCGTGCATTCGCAATTATCTCAAATAAATCAAATGCATTCTTATTTTCCAGTACTAGGGGATTCCTGGCCCGCCACTCCAAATGCACCCAGTCATCAACACTCAACCAAGCCATGTGGATCGCATTACTTGAAAAATCCACCATTTCCTAGTCTGGAAAAAGAGAAGAATGATAGAATAGTTCGCATAAAAGAAAGGCAGAAGATTGAAAATCTAGAAGCTGTGAAAAATGAAGAAATCTCGCCCCGTTTTATAAGAGGCTAAGGAGCATGCCAACAGGTAGTCGCTTAACATGTACCGATCGGCACTATCCCTTCACCTACCTGAGGTAGTCCAAAAGTTCGTGCCACTGTCGTTTGACACCCCTTACGCCCTACCGGTCAGTAGCTCCCTGAAATTTCATACAAAAAAATTCCCAAAACATTCCGAAAATCCCCAAAAAATTCCTAAAATTTTCCAATAAATATTGAAACCTTTCTTCACCAAAAAAAAAACATTTTCCAGATCTCAAATCCCCAATCGAATTAATACAAGATTTTCTACCACGGTTTAAACCCCACAATTCCTTAACAGAATCCCAAAATTATTTCCCCATCAGAATTCTCAAATCCAACTTCCCCCGTGGAACTTTAAGCCAATCGGATATCTCTCCAGCAACGTCTCCAAGGAACACAACAAAAATTAAAAATACCCCCAATAGGGCTACATCCAATCCTTGGATATCTTTTCCCTAGTCGAGTCTCCGAAATTTCCCAGGATAACTGTACCCCACGCTACCTACTTAAAGTCCTCATAATTGACCTCGACCCGCAGAATTGGTCATCCCAACTTAAGGTCCTCAAAATTCACCTCGACTGATGGAATGGTCAATCTTTACTTAAGGTCCTCGGAATTGAACTTGACCCTCATAATTGGTGGCTCCCACTTAAGCCCTCAGAATTATCTTTGACCCGTAGAATTGGTTACCTTTACTTAAGCCCTTAGAATTGGCTTTGACTCACAGAATTTGTCGCTCCTACTTGAGGTCCTCAAAATCGACCTTGACTCGCAGAATTGGTCTTCCCTACTTAAGGCTCTCATAATTGACCTCAACCCTCAGAATTGGTCGTCTCCACTTAAGCCCTCAGAATTGGCTTCGACCCGCGAAATTGATCGCTCTCTACTTAAGTTTTTAAAATTGACCTCGACCCTCAGAATTGGCCGTCCCAACTTGAGGTCATCAGAATTGACCTCGAGCCGCAGAATTGGTCTCCATCTACTTAAGTTCCTTAACCTCGAACTGCATAATTGTTCATCTCCACTTAAGGTCCTCATAATTAACCTCAACCCGCAGAATTGGTCATTCTCTACTTACTATCCTCAAAATTAACCTCGATCTATAGAATTGGTCATCCCAACTTAAGGTCCTCAAAATTCACCTCGGCCCATAGAATTGGTCTCTCTCTACTTAAGGTCCACAAAATTGACCTCGACCCTCTGAATTGTTCGTCCCAACTTAAGGTCCTTAGAATTGATCTCGGCTCGTAAAATTGGTCGTCTACACTTAATCACTCATAATTGGCTTTGACCTGCAGTATTGGTTGCCTCTACTTAGTTCCTACCAATCAAACTCATCTCTTTGAATCGACCATCCCCAGCATCACCTTAGGTCCTCAAAATCGACCTCGACCCCCTGAAACAGTTATCTTCATCTCTTAGATCCACATAATCGACTTCCTTCCCAAAACATCATATGGTGCCTATTCAACGGCTTTCACATATTCCAAGCTCACCCATAGAGGGGCTCTATAGACACCACATTCTAGGAACCCCCTAAGTCTCTACTTAAGTCCCTATCAGCTCCCCATTTCACTACAAACCCTAGGTTATACTCTGAGTACCGATCTAGAGGCCACTAAGGGCTCCCGGGCCCCATTATACTCCAATCAACTCTATCGTCAAAGTGAAAGCTTAATTAATCCTCAAAGGTCTCTGAATCCCCTTTCCAATGGTCCACCCTGTGCATGAATCGACATAATGGCTCGAACAAATGGACAATTTTACTATCGAAAACCAACCTAGAGCCCATCGGGCACTCCTGGCCCCGATTTGACCCCAATCAACTCCATCATCAGAGTGAAAGATCAATGGATATTCTAAGGTTACTAAACCCCATTTCCAAGAGTCTGTCCCGTGTGAAAAATGGCATAACCATTTGGATGAATGATTAATTTTCCCTAAAAAAATGATCAGGAGGCCATTGGACGCTCCCAGGCTCCGTTTGACCATGGTCAACTCTTCATCTTGAAGGACACTGAGTGAATCTTCAAAGGGCACTTAATACCCTATCCAACGGCTCACTCCATGTGCGAATCAACCTTATGGTACAAAAGAACAACCCATTTTACCCTGAAAGGTCACCGGCACTTTCGAGCCTCATTTGGCCAAGTCAACCCTCTGAACCGAGCGAAGCTTTTTCGAACATTGAATTACCTCGATATATAAGGAGGGCATGCGATCACTCTCAAGTAACACCTCAAATCCCTCAATATTAGTGATCTCAACAACATTTTGTTATAATCAGCGAAGTTTCCTTGTGTGGAATTCCTTTCCATATTTCATTCCCATCATTTTCATACACAAGTTAGCAAAATATCATTCTCTCTCCTCCAGCATTCAACTTAACATTCAAGGGGGTTCATCAAGTATCAAGATCAAACCTCAATTCTCCAAAGAAAGTCCAAATATTCTCCGATCTCTTTAAATTTATTTATTTTCACATTAGTTACATAAATTCTAAATCTAGTTTTTACTTTAGTTCATACACAGTAACAGATCATCCCTTTATTAGTTATATTGCACATACTTTATTTTCTATAAAAAAAATAAATAAAAAGAGATTTACACTTATAAATTCTAACGGGATTCCTCGTCACATTCTATCAATAGTAAAATAACTTTCTTACACACACACACACATATAATAAACTCCCATTTAGAATCTATGGGATAAACCCCACCCTTATGTCTTATACGAACAATGTGGACTTTGATGCCTTTATAAGCTACGTAGGTGTTTCGGGTTAAAACCTGATACTCAGGTCCAATTTTCCCATTTTTTGCATTTTCATCCTTTTTATCTATACATTACTTACACATTTTCATCCTTTAGACTCCGGATAAACAAAATGTTATGGTTTCATCATAACGATCAATATCTTGATAAACGCATACATCATATTTTCTAAATATTATTTTGGGAGCATTCACGTGGATGACCTCACTCTATCTTTTCAATTATATGAGTTGAGTGATTCTGATCTCCATCTATATGTTACACGTACATACACTTCACGAAAAAATTAAGGAAACTAGTAACACAAGCTCATGAGACACCGAAAGGGCGGGATGGGTGCCTAACACCTTCCCATTCCATAACTTAGACCCCAAACCTCTAAACTATTTGTTCGTAAGCAACAGTTAGTCTTTGATGTTCTCTCGAGGCGGATAAATATTCTTCTACTTGTTTTGTGAAAAATAGTCCAGCAAATCCACCTTTTTACATCCCACATCGACAATGACCGAATCTCTCCTAGAAAAGGGCGAGAGACCTTCTCTCCCCTCTTTGAGTGCATGCGTGCGAGCACCGAAACCTCGATACAGGAGGAAAAGATCCCAAAAAGGGAAGGGATGGCCACACCATACATAAAAATTTTGGGGGGAAGCGTGCCCTTAATTGTGGAGATACATAGCTATCACCGAGCTAGAAGAGATAATGGGCCAAATATTTCAGTAGGCCTTCAAAGAAATTTCTCTCCAATAGTACATGTCTCTCAAATAATCCAGGATCTGTAGTTGGGAAGAGGGAACTTCAGAATTCATGTCTCATTACAATTACGATGAAGAGTTGGAGGTCATGCATAAAGACTTAAAGCTACTAAATCATAACCTTGGCAAATCAATCAATAGCTTCATTGGAAGGTGGAGAGAGAAAGAATCCACTATAACCAACAGTCCCTCGAAAGAAGAACAAATTAGAATTATGAAGAAAAACTTCCTGAATCATATCCGGGTATCCATGGGAGGACATTACTACCCCTTCTTTAGAGACCTCTGAAAAGCTAGTGTAGAAATTAACCAAAGAAGCTGACTAGACAGTTTACATAAAAAAGTATGAGACTCTAGCTAGATCCTCAGTCTCAACATATCATAACCTACTACCTCTTAGGAATAAGAAAGTTGCCCCAATCTCGCCAGAAAAGAGTACATTGAGCTCCATGCTCCCCCATTGAAAATTTACTAAGCCTTGATAGCCTGAAATCTCATCAAGACATTAGAACCTAGACCATTACCAAACCCACCCACTCCCTAAAAACTTCAAGACTAATGCCCATTATAACATCCATTAAACCCCAGGTCACCCATCGACCAGTGATTTCACCTTAAAAATGTGATCCTAGGTTTGATAGATTAGAATACCATTGCCATGCCAGCTAATACCAAACCTAAAATCACTCACAACCCACTTCTAGAACATGGAACCAGACAAAGGCCCTCTTCTTAAAGAGTAACCAAGAATTTTACCCTCCTACCCAGATTGTGCTAGTAAAAGCACCCATCATTGCCATAGTCTCACCTAGACATCTCAAGATATGGGCTCAAACTGCCCATAAAATTTTCAATCGATTACCAGAGATTCAGTGGCCTGTTCATAGAAGCCTAAAAGTGGGCTTTAGAATCATATGAGTGGGTGGTACCCACTAAAAAAGTCAGTCTAGATGATGTTATACAGATCATGTCCGATTTGTATAGCTAGACCGGAGAAATTTTATGCATATCATAATTGCTTATAGTTTTGAAACTTCAGGGATGCCTGGTCCCTTCACTCCTGCACTTTATCATTGAATGGGATGACTTATATGATGAGGCCGTAGAGGTTTTCGAATGCATTGATTACTCTTGGAAGGAAGACATTGTCACCACTGAATAGGGAATAACTTTGATAGCTCAGATGGTGAAATGAATCATGAAGAAGCCAATTTAATTGACAATTTGTGTGGAATAATCTCATTTGAAGATTTATTAGGAGAAATCAACAAAGTGTCAATTCATCCCAAAGTGGATGAAGCCACGGGGTTCTTATTCTTCCCCTCCTATATAAACCACATGACTAGATCAAGGTGATATTACAAAGATTTGATTCCCTATTTAACCGAAGTAAACAAAGGAAAGGGAATTGTCGAAGAACTCCTAATGCCAGAAACAAACATTAAAGACGGTAAAGTCCTCGATCATCTCAAGAAAACCCAAGACAATATAACCTTATGGTCAATCTTCATGTCTTCCTAGCTGCACCAAAAATGCACTGATAAATCTCCTTACTATACCCACAGTTTATCCCTCTACTACTCCCGAAGAAGCTGTGAATATGGTTAAATTCTTGACCTCTACCAGACTCCTCTCTTTCTCTAAAGAAGAAATACTAAAATTTGGCCCTGATCACAACTATACTCTCAGGCAATCCCACTATCACTTGTCGATAATGGATCTACTCTCAATGTTTGTCCACTCAGAACCTTCAACTTCTTGGGATTGAAAGTTAGCATCTGCCTCCGTGCACACCTATGATAACACTCGTTGAGAACTAATGGGTTCCATAAAACTCACACTAGGGGCTATTCCTATCAATTTTCTGAGGGAATTCTAAGTCATTGACATACCTTCTCAGATCAATTGACTCCTTGGTCTCCCTTAGCTCTAGAGCATCCCAGGAGTATCCACTTCCCTCCATTAGAAACTAAAATTCTTTGAGTAAAAGTCAAGTCATCACCATTTCTGGGGACGAAGATAGTTCAGATAGTGCCAATACTAGCAATACAATGTTGGTGATTCAACATGGGACCAATGACATTTTCCTATTTGGTTTTAAATTTGATCCGCTACCTATCCTAATAGGGGATAACTTCAAAGATCGAGTTTGTCCAGAACACATGCCTCACGACAACGTTAATGTAATTGAGATGTTTAAAAATATGCATTTCATGCTTGTAATAGGGATAGTGACATGCCAGCAAGGAATCTTCAAACGCATAATCCTGAAATAAGCCTTTTCCCCATGTGTCTTGAGCTACCTTCACCAATTGAACTCAAAGAACTCCACCGTCCGCAATCGAAAAGAAGCCTAAAGGATGAAAATACTATTTTGGGGACTCTCTAAATAGAATATTTATCAAAGAGGGTGAATACTTCCCATTATGTGGATTCTCTGAACCGGGTATGACCATGTTGACAAGAAGACAAAATCGAGGCTGGATATCTTCTTTCATGATAACGATGCTTGGGACGATGACTAGAAATATGAAGTGAAACCTCTCACCAAGAAAACCATGGCAATCACATAGAACTCAGAGGGAAGAAACTCCGAGGAATCCTTTGACCTGCAGACTGAGGTTGAGTCTATGCATGATCTTCCTAGATAATGCACCGTCGAACTCGCCTGGCCAAATCATAACTGCTAATAGTCCTTTCCAAAATTGCATGTCATCCCAATCTAGCCTTCTCAATCTCATCCCAACCCCATTATTTATCGTATTAAAATATCTTTATTTATCCTTTTCCAGATGTAAATGTAATGGAGACCTCTTTTGATGAGGTTCTTAATGTTGTTTCCCTGAAAATTAAATAAATAAAGAGATTTGAGTATCTAATTGTGACTTACATTAATTACATTGATTCTAATTTTTTTTTATTATGATGATTTTGTAAATGAGCAATTATTAATTGAACTTAATAAGGAAAATAATAAACAACATAATCAAGTTTAAACTAATGATAATGAAACTATTTTTATTAATCTCAGTTCTAGTAGCCACTAGTGCAATATTAGGATACGTTCCACCCTTAACGAGCATGAACGTGTGAAATTTGAAAATCTACTGAAAGAATTCATGGACGTATTTGCATGGTTCTGCAATGACATGCCGAGGATTGACCCAGAAATAGGTCAATACGAGATCTCGACATTCCCAGATTGTAAATTGGTCAAGCAGAAGTTGAGAAAACCCTGAACGAAATGGTTCCTAAAAGTCAAAGAGGAAGTAGTCAAACAGTTGAATGTGGGTTTCATTTGTGTGGTCGAATACCTTACATGGCTCGCAAATACTATCCCCATACCAAAGTTGGGAGGAAAAGTCTGCATGTGCATCGACTCTCAAGATTTGAATAAAGCATCCCCGAAAAATGATTACCCTTTGCCAAACATTGCCATATCATGTACAATACGGCCAGTCACACCTTTAAATCATTTATTGATGGATTTGTTAATTATAGCGAGATAAAGATGCACCCTAACCATCAAGACAAAACTTCCTTCATCACCCTATGGGGAACCTTTTGCTACACCATCATGCCATTCAGGCTCAAAAATGTTGCGGCTGTCTACCAAAGGGTTGCCACAACTATACTGCATGACCTTATTCATGAAGATATCGAGGTTTCGATTGATTACATGATCAAGTCCAAGACTTGAAAAGGTCACATTCCTGCCCTCCAAAAGTTCTTCGAGCGTGTGACAATACCAGATGCGACTTAACCCACAAAAAATTGTTTTTGACGTCACTAAGGGGAAACTCTTAGGGTTCATGGTCAGTGAGAAAGGAATTAAAGTGGACCCTGCTAAACTCAAAGCCATACTTGAAATGCCACCACCTCAAATGGAGAAAGAAGTCTGGGGGATTCCTGGGTAAGTTGCAATACATAAGTTGGTTCATCAGCTAACTAACCTCTATTTGCAAACCCATTTTCAAACTTATTTAGAAAGATTCAAATAAAGTTTGAAAGAAGGCCTTCCAAGAAGCCTTTGACCAAATCAAGTGATATCTCACTCGACCTCCGATGCTCATGCCTCCGCAGCCAGGTCTCGCCTATCCCTTGAACTTGATCATTACTGATACCATAGGAGGGGCTTTACTAGCCCAATAAATTGAGGAATCTCATAAAAATAGAGACATCTACTACGCTAGTCAAAAACTGATCAGGTATGAAGTCAATTACACTCCTTTGGAGAAAGTATGTGTCGCCTTCGCCTGGTCCATGAAGAAATTATAACAATACATATTTGCCTTTCCCATCAGACTAAACAAACCTCTCTGTAAAGATGAATGGATTGATGGTTGATGTTGCTTGCCAATTTCGATATTGTGTATATCACACAGAAAGTCATGAAAGGGAGGGCTATCTATGAATACCTTTTCGATTCTACCATGGAAGGAACCGATGTTTGGGTCTCTAAATTCCTAGATAAAGACATTCTTTGCACATCCTAGGAAGATTTTAGATGGAAAATGTTCTTTGACAGAGCTTCCAATAAGAAAAGGTACGGAATTGGAATGCTCCTAATCGCCCCTGGTGACTCTTACACCCCCATTGCCATTAGGCTAGACTTCCCTTACACCCACAGCATGACCGAGTACGAGGCATACACCGTAGGACTCAATATTTACCTATAAAAAGGTATTAAGCACCTAGACATACATGGGGACTCTGCCCTTATTATTAGACAAATCCTCATAAAATGGAAAGCTAGAGATGAGAAGCTCCTACCTTTCCATGCCCACCTAGAAGAGCTTGCCTCCGAGTAGAAAGACATACCCTTCCATTACCTTCCTCATTCAAAGAACAGTCTAGCTGATGCTCTTGAAACCTTAGCCTCCATGGTTGATATGCCTGAAGGAATAATAATGGTCCCTTTACTAATTAAGAAGAAAGCTACATTAACCCACTGCCACCACATTGAGCTCATTACCGAAGAAGGATCTGGCATGGCTAAATTTTGGTACTATGAAATTTAGCGCCTCCTAAAACATGGAAGGTATCCCTAAGATGCAGATGAGAAATCCCGTGCGACCCTTTGGCAAACTGGTTGCTAAGTACATTATCTGCGACAAAGCACTTTTCAAGAGAAACATCAATAAAACCCATTTTCATTGCATGGAAGGGGATGATATTGAAGGAATGATATAGAAAATCCATAGTGGGGAATGCAAGCCCTACATGAACGGTCACATGCTTACCAATAAGATCATCCATCAAGGGTACTATTAGACTATCATGGTTTAGGACTACACTCCCTATATTAAAAAATGCCTCGAATGCCAACAGTTTAGCAACTTCCAACACTCGCCTCTATAACATGACCTATACTTGTCCATTCTCCACCTGGAGAATACACATCATAGGGAAGGTCACTTCCAAATCTTCCAATGGGCATGAGTTCATCCTAGTCACCATTAACTACTTCACTAAATGGGTCGAAGTCGAGTCATACACAATACTGAATACCAAAAAAGTGGACAAGTTTATTAAAAATAACATCATCTGCTGATACAAAATTTGTCATAAGTTAGTATCTGATAATCACTTCCACTTTGAAGTCGAGATCATAGACCTGTTCGACGAGTATGGAATTTTGAGGCGTGCGTCTTCAACTTACTGACCCTAAACCAGTGGCGTTGTTGAAGATGCTAACAAATGCCTCTAAATCATCATTAGTAAGATGACCAAAAGTTGTAGAGACTGGACTGACTCGATCCCCTACTCCCTCTAGGGCTACCACACCTCCATCATAATACCTACTCGAGATACCCCTTATTCTCTAGTATACGGAATGGAAGTAGTTCTCACCATTGAGCTAGATGTGACTTCTCTACGTGTCATGCTCGAAAGCAAGGTCAATGACGAAGATTGGCATTAGATCTGCTACGACAAACGCTCACTCTTGGATGAAAAGAGACCTAAGTCTCTATAGAAAATATTGGGCTACCATTATCGGATACAAAAATCATTCAATAGCAAAGTCAAGGATTGTGATGTCCAAGAAGGAGACCTTGCTCTCAAAGAAATTATAGAACCTATCGGGGATCCTAGGTGAAAGTTCAAACCTAATTAGAGAAGCCTCTACATAGTGAAGAAAATTTTGTCAGGCGGCGCCACTATGCTCATATATCTCAACGGAAAAGAAATGCCACATCCAGTCAATATGGACTATCTCGAGAAATTCTACCCTTAATCCAAAATATTCAGGGCGCTATGACTCTTCTCATCCAACATTTATTTTTATAATATAAAATAAAACTTTCATTTCCCCCTTACACAGAACTATGTAGGACCTGATTCTCTCAAAATAATTCTTTTCAAATTGAAACTCGTGAAATTTTCAAAACCCTCAAAGGTTCATAGGCAGCCTATATGACACATGGTCACGGTCATTTATTTTTCATAAAATGTAATTATTTTCTAAACCCGGAGAACGACGGTCCATCTTAGCATTCAAGTGAGCAAAAGGATTACATATGCCTTAGCGATTGGTATTGGTAGTTCAAATGCAATATTCATCTAAGACATAACAAAATATTACCAAAATCACTTTTATTTTTAGTCAAGGAACCCAACCATTACATGAAATATCAATTGAGGGAGTCAAACAGACCACCCCCTTCAAATACAAAACCAACCTACATTTCCTTAATAACCTACCCATCCCCTACCAAATAAACAGTTCCACAGAAAAATCCTACAACATGCCGAATACCAACATAAATAAACCCAAACGTACTATCCCCAACTTCAAAAATACTACCCTAGGCTTCACAAATGCTACCCTCAACTACCAGATGGCTCTGTCTCAACGTCATTACCTGCTCCCCAATGTCCTAACTCTCCCAATACTGATTAATGCTCCGTATGTGATCCTCCATGGTGTTGACAAGCTTTGCTGAAACCAAAATGCCCTGCCTCATGGTGTTGAAGTTAACAAGACACCTTTGACCAGTCTCTGCTTCTAAAATCTTCCCAACTACCCTCTTCCATGACCATTTTAGGTAATACCCAGACACATATCAGCCCCTCCAATAAATTTTAGCGGATGAGTAGACAGTCGGCGGCACTGCCACCAAGGTCCAGTATCATCCGTAAAGATTTAGTCAAATCCTCTATTGGGAGGAAGTTAGTTATAAGAGGAGTCTCTATCTGCTCCCACCCCATTTGGCATAGAAGCCTTTAAGGAAAATAGAAGGAGGTCTGCCGAAGGCTATTTATCCCCACATACCGGTACTCTCCTAACTGCAAAATGGATTGCAGGTGCCCCCACCATGGCACAAACTAGTGAATACACCAGGTACCATGCTCCACAAACTAATTAATCCAGTTCTCTATTAAAGGTTCTAAACTAAAGAAGGGATGGACAAATAAGTTATGAACTCCCGAAAAGGGATAATCAGGAGGGGATGTCAGACGAAACCTCTCGAAAATCCACACGGTGATAATCACAAAACTCCCTCTCAGAAAATCGAAATAACCCTCCTTCCAAGCGTTGAGGTCATTCAAATACAAAAGAGTGCTTTGACTTGACCCTTAAGCTTATAGGCAGGACAAGAGGTATGTCGATTGGAAACCCCCCTTTTTTAGAAGAATTCCATTTTTCCTCTTCCTCCTAAATCAATTTCCAAAAGTACTTACATTGAAAAAAGTTAACCCCTGAGTTAATTATTTTATTACACTCCTTTTCTTAAAAAATAAACATTTTTCTCATAAACATTCTTATCTCTGCCTTTGCAAAATGAAAGAATCTTAGCTGAAAATTAAGTACACGTATATTAAGTCACTAAATCAAGAAAAGTACCAAAAATAAATGCATATTTTTCATATGTAATTCTTGCTTAGCATTATTACATTTTTGCTGGAACAAAAAAAATAAAAAGTGAAAGAAAATACAATGGTACCCTGCTCAACCCCTCCAAACCCCCCTCTCAAATCCTCAGCCTTCACGATGCACAATCATTCCTATGCAACGGTTGGTATACCCTCCATTCCCAGAGTTGGAACGCTCATCAGAAGTAGCTTGAGGAGCCATACAGGAGGTGGATGAATTCTCCACATAAGCTGACATAGATGCCATCCAATTATTGATATCCCACAGCCAATTGGACGGCACCTGCACAAACTACAAGGAGAAAACATAAAATAAGTAAAGAGGAGCCAATTAGTAAAGAAGTAGGAAAATGAAACAGGAAATGAAAAAAAGAAAGAAGATAAGTATACCTCAGGCCAAAGAGCCTCATCAATAAGCCCTGTTGACCCAGATACCGACGCTCATGAGGAAAATGAGGTACATTCAACATCTTCTCAACCAAAAATTGTAAGGAGGAGTGACCTGAATAAAAGGAGCCTCCTCCGCCACTGATGTCGCACCACCTCCTGTGTTTTGGGCTGACCCCACCAGTGCGCTAGTAACCCTCCCTAAAATAGTGGTGGGTGGAGGCATATTATCCATGTTATATACGTAGGAGGTCATCAACTAACTGGTCACGGAATCCAGATAATTGTAACCCACCGTCGGGTCAATGTAAAGCGTGTAGGGCTCGCTTATCATCATCACCGCCCTGGCATCATCTGACATCTCCGTCACACTCCTCATAATAATTCAGAGCATAGACTCTAAGATTTCCACACACTCCTCCACAATCTACCTCAACACTCTCTTCCCAGGTACCAGACCTACCTAGAGTCATACGCCAGCCACCGTCGCATCTTCCTATGCATACCAATAACCTATGTGGACCGCAAAGGAATGCCCTAAGGGTAGAAGGTGACCTATATCCCCAAAAAAAATCAGTATCTACTAAAAAATAAAGATGCCAGAAAAACTCAGAAAAAGACAAAGGTTAACCTGATCGTTGTCAGGTCATTCAGAGCCTTTTGCACGTCCTTCGAGGATAAGGACTGGTTTGACTGTTGGCTGGACTTCCTCCACGGGTGCAGCTAGCAGAATTCCCCTAAATTGATATCCTTCAAGGAAACCAACCCATGCTTCACCCCATCACCTTATAAAAACACGTCTGCAAGGGGATAGAAATAAAATAAAAAAGAAACAAAGAGAAAGACTGTAAGAAAATAAAGAAAAATAAACTTAAAGTTACCTCCAAAAGGTACGTGGGTCATGTAAAAGTCTAACGACAGCAGCAACCGAATGTATCCAAATAATAATGGAGGGAATCCAAGGTAAATCTCCCACAATCATATATAAGTACGTCCAACATAAGCTGTAGGTATGGTAAAAAACATAAGTGGACGACGTCGGTGCTCATCGCCACCACGAATCCCTCAAGGAAAAGAAAAATAAACAAATGGGTTGTCTATCTCAACTGTCGCCCGTCCATCACATACACCCATATTTTTAGCAATATCTCCCTCAGTGTAGAAATTCGAATCGAATCCCACGACACAATTCTACCCATAATCTGTTGCCCCTCATAATTTACCCCATCAGCTATTGGACATCAATGGGAGAGACAGTCATCTCCCTGAACCCCAAATGGAACGTGTGGGTCATGTTCCACCACCTCTCACCAAGAACACACAACACCTTAGTAGAGCGCATCGTCTCATCCAATGCATCTTCCAACTGGATAAACTTGGCAAATGACACCATCCAGCATACAACTGCAGTGAGCTTATCCAAAACATCCTTCAATCCGGTCGTCCCTTGAGACCGAATGCTCAAAGGAACTATATCATACTGTGAAAAAATAAAGGAAAATCCTTCATTAGCACAGGAAAAGGAAAACTAAAAATGAATTGAAAAATCAAAGGACACAATACTCACATAGCCATTAGGATTCTTCACCTTTGCGAACGGTGGTTTGCAGGATCACACAAAAAAACTCTCATCAGAAATCGACTTAAAGGGGCTATAGGAATTTTCATTACCAAGCGTAAAGGGCACCACAGGCCACCACTCTAGGTCTACCCAATCTTCAATGGATAGCCACTCCTTGTAACCATCACAAAAAGTATAGTGGACTTTCCCCTTCCCCAAGAAACCCAAGAGTACGTGCCCTATGCCAATAGGCACCTCCCCAGACCTGCCTATCGACAGTCCCATCCAAATTTCATCCCAAAAATACCAAAAAAATCCAAAATTTGCCTGAAAACTTTCCAAAAAATCCTGCAAAATACATAATGTTATTTCCACCAAGGAAATCATCATTGTGGAGCACTAATACCCTTACAAACTCATAAATTCCCTGGCTAGATTATCCTAACACCTTTATCGCCAACGTATTCTCCAAAACCAACAGTGCGCCCCCAATCGCACCTACTATATTTCCCCTGGCAGAAATCGCGGGTAAACACAATCCCTGGCGGAACCAAAAGTGCTCCTGCAGTAAAATCATTCACTCTTTCCCCAATAGAGATATCCCCCTATAAACTCAACTTTAGGTCCTTAGAATTGACCTTGGCTTGCAGAATTGGTCGTCACAATTTAGGTACTCATAATTGACCTCGGGTCATAGAATCATTGGCCATAACTTTTGGTCCTCAGAATTAAACTCAGCCCTTATAATCGTTCGTCTCAACTTTAGGCCCTCATAATTTTACTCGGCTAGTAGAATTGGTCATCACAAATTTAGGTCCTATAAATTTACCTCGACTGGAATAATCGATCATCATAACTTTAGGTCCTCAGAATTGACCTCAACCCGTAGAATTGGTCGTTACAACTTTAGGTCCTCAAAATTAACCTCGGCCTACAGAATCAGTCGCTATAAATTTATGTATTTATAATTGACCTCATCCCTCAGAATCGATCTCTATAACTTTAGGTCCTCATAATTGACCTCGGCCCTCTGAATCGATCACCACACTCCTTAGATTTGCAGAATTGACCTTAATAATTTTCCCCAGCATTGATGTTGTGTCTATCACTCAATGGCCTTTAGTTGTTCCAAGCTCACCCGTCAAGGGGCTCTGTAGACACCCCATCCTAAGACTGCCCCCTCATGCATATCCTTAGGTCCCTAGCACTCATCTATTGACCATAAACCCTAAGTCATACTTTGAGTACCCATCTAGACGATCGAGCACTCTAGGACCCCATTCGACTCCGGTCAAAACTACAACTTGAGAGTAGCTCAATGAATCTTCGAAGGGAACTAAATTCTATTTCCAATGATCTGTCCCATGCTTGTATCATCTTCACGGTCTACAAAAATGATCCGTTTTACTTCGAAAAACCATTTAAAGGCCATAGAGCATTCTCGATCCCCGTTTAACTCCAATAAATTATCCATCTTAAGGTAGGCTTAATGAATCTTTATAGGTCTTTGAATACCCTTTCCAACGGTCAATCCCATGCACGAATTGGACCTATGATTCAAATGAATGAATCATTTTACTCTAAAGGACTTTCGGGAGCTTTCAGGCCCCGTTTGACCTTAGTCAACTCTCTAAATTGAGTGAACCTCATTGAAATCTCTAAAGGAGCTGAATTCTTATCCAATAGTGTGTCACGTGCATGAATCGACCTTACAGTTCTGATGAACAATCCATTTTCCTCTGAAAACCTCACGTCCACAAACCATTGAGTTCTTTCGACCCTCATTTGACATTGGTCAACTCCCGAACCCGACATTGGCTTAATGGATTATTATAGTGAATTAAAAACCGTTTTAACAATCCATGTTGTGAATGATTCACACTTACGGTTTGCATTTTATGCCCATTTTTCCAAAAAAAAAAAACTATAATTGACTGCCTATAGGCACCTCAAGAACCCTGCCTATCGGTAGGGTATCCTTTTCATTTCCCATCAAGGTAAGCACCCACCTGATATTCAGGTCAAGACCTATACTGATCGGTACCCCTTAGCCCTATAAATAGGGTCCGTTATCTCACTTTGAAAAGAAAACCTGGATACCCCTATCAGAAAGTCAGAGAACATTCCCCTCGGATTCAGATACTTTCCCTTTCTTAAAAAGCCCATTTTCCCACATTTACTTCCATCAATTTCTTACCTCACTTGGTAATCTACCACACCGCTTCATACCACTTCCATACCATTTCAAGATCACCATATTAGCATCTCAAAATCAGCAACAAGCACTCATAAGGAGGTCAACTTCTACATCCCCTTCTCTTGTTTTTCCATTTTACTGTTATTTATCTTATTTCTACTTTTATACTTTGTTTCATTACATCACATCCAATAATCTTTATTAGTTATTAGTAGTATTGGACATAATCTATTTTCATAACAACCCTAAAAAGAAGAAAATGAGGGTTTTTCCCTAAATTCTAAAAGTGGAATTTCTATTTCACATTTTCACTTTTACAACACAGTTTTATCTACACACATATATGAAAAGTCCCACATTTGGATTTATGGGTTGAACCCTACCCTTATGTTAATTTCTAAGTATGTGGACTTTGATGCCCCTTGGGCCATGCAGGTGTTTTGGGCCAATATTGAGATTCAAGTCCTCCCTTTTTCATGGCTATATATTTCTTTTATATCTTATTTGTATTTTGTGAGTTTTTACACCTATATACTTGTGTCTCACCCGATGTGCACATTCGCTCTTTCATAGCTATTTGTGGTCCGATGGGCACTTGCATTATTTTTTTTGTTGTGATTATTTTCGAGAACAATCCTACGAATGAATCAACTCAACCCCTTCCATGATGTGAGTTGGATGATTCCATTCTCCCATTACTCAAATTATACGCATGTGCACACGCATCACCGAGTCTAAAAGGAGAATATTAATATTATCCCATGAGATATCAAAAGGGCAGAATGGGTGCCTATCACCTTCTCATTAAGTATCATAGTCCCCGGACCTTCAAACTATTTGGTTTCACAAGAATCTATTTTATCCTGATGTCATTCTCTTGAGGCGACGGCATTATTTTGCCTCTTTTGAGAAAAATAAGCTAGCGACTCTATCTCTTCACATTATCCCCAACTTGATGATTGTCGACCCTAATATTTCATGCGTGCCGGAGGGAATCCGATCCCGTATGGACACAATAATGCTCATAACTATAAGTGACTTAATGGTCGAGCCTAGTACAACATATCCACTGTATCTTGCAAATAATACTTCCTAATGACATACTAACTCAAGTACTATAGGGAGGCCAATATCTCCCCCACGATTTAAGAGTCAGGAAGAAGAATGAGAAATATACAAAAATTGGTCTAGCACATCCCTTGTATAATGAGAAATGTTAGGATGGGAGTACACATGAAACATAAAAGAAAATTCATCATAAGTCGGACAGACCTCGTCTAGCCTAACATGTGGTCCTTCGAGTACCAAAATGTCAAACACGCCTCCAGAAATCCCCACTTAATCAGACGATTATTCAATAAAGAGGTTGGGTGCAAATTAAAAGTCCCATAATATAATTTACATAATCACATGTCTTCCAAATGATTGAGGTAGAAGAACATACCTCGGTTAAAGAAATCATCATTTAAGAAAAAGACTTTAAAGGAAAGAAGAAGAAATGGAAGAGATGTTTTATCCTAAAACCCCACTTTAAGACCATATTTGTAGACAAATTTACCTAAAAAGTGACAAAGATACTAAACTACGGAAATTACTAGGGGAATCGTTTTAATCATACTTCGAAAAGATAGTACAAATGGCTGAGAACCAAGTGCTTGATGTTGGCATATTGGTAGGCAGGCTTAGGGTTACGCTGGTCGGCACCCCTATTTTAGGGAATTTCACTTTTTCCTTTTTTCATCTTTTTATATCCAAGTATTTTCCCAATAAATGACTTTTATCATTAAAAAATCTTCAGGTTGTTCCTTTATTTATCTTTATTCATCAAACTATAAAATTTTGAAAAAAAAAACAACGCGCACTTTTTCAAAATTCCATAAAACCCTCACCAGAAAATTAAAAGTACATGTAAATTAAGTCATTTACTGGAGATAATCAATTAAAAATAAACCATTTGTATATATGTTGATTTCACTTAATAGTACATTTGGAAGAAAATAGAAAATAATAAAAAGAAAGAAAAATTTCTAGGACACAGCTCGGACTTTCGTAAACCAACAAAACCATCATTGATCACCTACTTGGGCGAACACGCTTCTCATGACAATGAGAGATGGAGCCTCATTCCTGAATCTTGAAAGGGGCATTTAAAGTTTGGAGACTACAGGGGTATTGAAAGCAAAAGTCAACATCTAGATGTACAAATCAAGATAAATGAGCATAATTACCCCTATAAGATCATCCTCAATTGACAAAGGAGGAAATCCCTCCAACTCAGCATGAGGGAAATGAGGAATCTTTTCTCTATCCCTCCCACTCATCTGTTTGTATCCTAAAGTAATTCCACACTCGCAAAGCGAAGAAACATCCACTACTCTAGAACCAATACCAGAGGCCTGAACTGGTGATCCAAGTACATCGTTGCCTCCTACCATACCCTCTAAGGGTGCAACCCTGTCCTCATCATTGATCAAGGATGACATCAACCAAATCGTCATGAAATATAAGTAGCCATGTGTCACTACCCTATCTTTATAGGCCAATTAGTCCTATGATATCATATCCTCCATCTTCGCTATCATCACTTACCTAATAATCCTCTCCTCTAGGTACTAACTGTACCATAACTCGTGCAACAACCACCGACACCTCTGCATATGCATATCAGTAATCTTCATATCCTTTATCTCCCAACACTAAGCAAAGAATGTCACATTCTTAAAAAAATCCTCTCATAAAAATGAAATCCATAATAACAATCAAGAAAAAAAAAAGAAAAAAAAAATAATGATAACAAAATTGGGCACTCGTGAGGGTGTTTAAGACCCTCTTCACATCCTTGAGGATAGGAAGGGTTTTAGAAACCCCGGTGTTGATGTAAAAAATTAGATCGTATCTAATTATTTAATCACAGATAAAATAAATGAGACACAAAAGTTTTAAAGTGGTTCAGCCTTATAAGAATGGCCTACGTCCACTGTTTCTGTTATTGATGACTGTTTGGGAATTCTCGATTACAAGTTCAATCGAGAAATTCCGGTCCCTTTACAATGAGGATTGTACAATGTATTTATAGCCCTGAGGCTGTAATGTGAAAGGGTAATACATTAAATGATGTACATATGAAAGGGTAATACATTCAATGCCCCTTAAGCGTATGCGTCTGAATGATACGCATTTAATGAACAGTCAAACTGTTGGTTATCCTGCTATTAATGCTTTGTTCGAGGTGAAGCTCGAACCGCCTGAGTTGCTCGGTAATCAAGAGTTCTTCGGAGAGTTCTTGTTCCTCGGAGCATATGAGTTCCTCGGGGAAGCAGTGTTCCTCGTTGTAGTATGGTTACTCGGAGCGTGTGAGTTCCTCGGAAATGTTTGTTGTTGCCACGTAGATTGCCATGTGTCTTCACTCAATTGAGCCATGTCAGCAGACTAAATTTGGTATCAACAGAAGCCCCCAATGTTTCATAGTTCGAACTTTGAGGAGTGTGGAACATTCTTTCTTGGAATATGGCAGTTTTAAATGGTCATCCTGAAATTTAGGAGTCTTTTGTATTTATTTCTCCTTCTATCTTCGTAGAACCAGGCTTTTTGAATTTTTCTACTCGCTTCGATTCCCGTGCCCTTTTTGTCTTTTTAGCCGTCGGTAAAGTAACCGTCTCTTTTTGTAATTATTACTTTTTCCTTTTCCCAAGGCAGAGTATTTAAGCATCACAGACAATCCCATCGTCTTCTACTTTTTCAAATTTGTATCTTCGAATTTTCCATTGTCTTACTCTCTCTTGTGCGTTCATCCTTTTCATCGTTCGTTGTCAATAGATCCACTCTTTTTCTGTAAGATCTTCTTCCTTCTTATTCATTTCCTTTATTCATCATGGTTTACCCTGTTGAATCTCTTGATAAGTTTCGCTCTGATTTTTCTATTCCCTCCTGGGTTGTTTTGGAAGAGCTTTCTGAGCCTTCAGACTATTTTCGTTTAGCTGAGGGACATTGGTTCCCCAGTCTCTTTGTTGCTGAGTGTGGATTTTCTTTTCCGCCTAATCCTTTATGTCTGGAATTCTATCAATATTTTGACGTTGTTCCTGCAAGAATAGCCCCCAACACATGGAGAATAGTTAATGGGATTCATAGACTAAATCAAATTCATGGAACTCGCATAGGAATTCCAGAAATCATGTTTTGTTATAGATGGGCTGTAGGCGATAATACTTTTTATTTAAAAACTAGATTTTTAAATAGGGCTTTAGTGGTCAATCTCCCGGATGCCAATAGGGACTATTTTGAGCATGGGGTTGTTATAAAAAATTGGCAACATGCTCCTTTATCTGGAGATGAAGTGTATCAGGGTCCCAGATGCCCTCCCTATGGCAATGGGATAGGTTATTTTTATTTCATTTTATTTATTTTGAGATTATGCTTCCTTTATGTTTGATAAAATGTGCCACTGATATTTTAATGTTGATTTATTTGCAGTTCACAGTAAAAGAAAGTGTCCAAAAGCGGCAGACGTTAATATAAGGCACTTAAAACTTATCTGGAGTTTGTATCAGTCTGTTGCTGACGAGCACATTAGGTCAGCTTCATATCTGCTTCAGTACAAGAGTTACACAACTTCTTTTACTACTCGTCCGGTGATAAGAGACGCAGAGCCAGTACCAGCTTCTACCAGTTCTTCGCCTGAGTCACATGTTCCTTTAAGTGAAAGGATGAAGAAAAGAAGACCTACCACCATTTTCGAGAAACCTGCCTCTGGTGCTGGAGAGGCAAAAAGAAGTAAACTTGATGTCCCAAAAGGGACAAAGAAAATTGATGCAGCTCCTCCAACTGCTCCTGCGAAGGTTGCTGAGAAGCCTTCAGTGGCCCCGAGCAAGGATGCTGCTCTAGGCGAGGTGATTGTCATATCACCAACCAAGAGTTCTTCCTTGGTTGAAACTATTCCTGTTCCTCCGAGGAAGTTGAAGAAAAGCTCCTCGGTCAATTTGGCTAAAACCATCACTTAGCCCCCAATTACTGGAACGGGTGTTCCAACTTTCGTTCCCCCGAGCTCTGCCATGAGATCGGTGAAGACTTGGATCATTCTCGAGATCCAAGGTATTGAAGAGAACCTTTCTCGGGATATGGTTACCTCATTGGCTGCTCGCCATATTGCTTCTGTAAGTCTTGTTGTTTTGAACTTTTCATCTTTCCTTTGTTATATCTGTCTCTGACTTGCTTTTATTTTCTTTTCACAGTTGGTGAGCTGTTTTAACACAATTTTGAAGAAAGATGAAGCTATTAAAGCTTCAAGCTCCTCGTCTGGTGTAGAGGAATCTTTGATGGGCTTGGGGAAGTCTCTGAAAGATTCTCGCCAGAAATATGCTGATGGTAAGGCAACTTGGGAGAAGAAGCTTGCTTCGACCAAGAAGGAAAAAGCTCAGGTTATTGAGGTCTCCAAGGAGTTGGAGAAAAAATTAAATAGTCTGGAGGAGAAGAATAAAGAGATTGAAGGGAAGCTCAATAATGGTGAGGAGTTTGAAGACAAACTCAAGGTTGCTGAGGAGGAGTTAAGTCGACTTCGGGAAGTAAGTCATCAGAAGGAGGAGGTTGAGAATAAATTGAAAGCTGTTGATAACCTTCTCTCCGAGAAGCTTTCCTCGGAGAAGACAAAGAGGAAGTTGGCCGTTGATATGCCCCAAGTGTAACCTCGGCCTAGAGACACCAATCTCAGCCTAGAGACACCGACCTCGACCGAGATCATGGCAGACGTTGGACGAGTCTTGGGCACGCGATATCACCCCTCGGTCGTATCAGGGTCGGCCCAGGCCTACACTACTATGAGCCTCTCCAAGGGACATCATAAGGATCAACATCACGCTCATATGCCTTGAAATGGAAACCTCGGCCATACATAGGCCGAGCCTGCAGGAAGTCACCAGCAACCTCATCATGCCACCAGTTCAACCTCATATCAGGCCGGCACTACTATGAGCCTCTCCAAGGGACATCATAAGGATTAACAGCATGCTCATATGCCTTGAAATGGCAACCTCGGCCATACATAGGCCGAGCCTGCAGGAAGTCACCAGCAACCTCATCATGCCGCCAGTTCAACCTCATATCAGGCCGACCCTATCCATTGTCTCGGCTAGGATCAGGCCGAGACCTCCATGGAACACCCAGACTGAACAGGTATCAAGACTCATCAACCTCGGCCTCACCAAGGCCGAGGTCATACACCAGACACGATAGCCGATCACCTGCTGACATTCAGATAAGGACACGTTGGCACAAATCAATTATAACAAGATTATTCCCCACACGTGGGGACAATATTGTATCATCATTCTCTACATGTGACAGTGACAGATGGCACTCCTACATTGGTGAGGTTACCACACACATGCTCATGGCATGCACGGGGGGTACATTACACCCCCTAGATACTATATATAGAGGTCATCCTCTACCTTGCAAAAGGATCCAGATATTCAACCCAAGCTAAAACTCTGTCTAGATACACAGTAAAGAGAGAAAGCTTGAGTGATTGTATCCATGGCCATTAGAGCCTCATTACAGTGAGATTATTCACACACGCACAGTGGACGTAGGCCAATCTAGGCTGAACCACTTATATTCTGGTGTTGATTACTCTTATCCTCAACTCATTCTCTTGACCTTTACATAACTGTGCTGCCATTGTTGTCCTTAGATTGAGCTTGAAAACACCTTACCTGGTGGTGCTGATTTAGGCATCATCATTTTGGCGCCGTATGTGGGAACGAGAAGCTATCTCTTCCTCTTTTTCTGCTTAACCTCATCGAAGACTCTGGTGGTGAACCAGGCCTCCCCCTAGCGCGGAGCTGTTTCACCATTGAAAGAGGTCATGTGAGGTACTAAGCTCACTTGCTACTCAAGCTCTATAGTGTTAACATATGGCACCAGACTTACCACCGCCTCTTCCGCCGCCCGGGGGTGGAGGGCCTAGCTCCAGTCAGGTGCCCCCCAGTCCAAAATGGCAGAGGTAGCAACAGCCTTGAGATCTCTAGCTGCAACACAACAAGCCATGCAGGAGTAATTTGCTCAGCTCAGTCAAACTATGATGAGGCCACCTAGTGTCTTACCAGACATGATCACTCCGGCGATAGTTCAGCCTCATCCTGATGCTAGGGGACCACCTCACGCACCGATGAGGACCGGCCTACGCCCCAGCGGAGAAGGGACGTTGCTGACCCTAGGCGCTTGCGCCTGGGGAGGCAGGGAAACCCTTTCCCAGAGGACAGGTATAATGACCTAGAAGCTGAAGAAGCCCCAGAAGACTGCTGGGAGCCATATGAGGTGTCAAATAACACTGTACGGCCTCTTAGGCAAAGTTAAGGATGTATCGGCCGAAGAGGTGAAGAGGCCCAACAAAGAGGGTCGGACTTTGATAGGTTGAGCAGAGGGTCGGCCTTCGAGAGACTGGGACCGGTGAACGACCTAAGATAGAGGCTGTCGAGTTCAAGGAGCGCAACAGGCTCTCAGAGAGGGAACAGGCAGGGTCGGCCAGACCATGGCCGACCCTGTGAAAGAAGAGGCAGGGAACAGGAAGAGGTCAACAGCCAACGTGTCGTGGCAGGGGAACCCTCAGTCCATCGCAGGGAGGTGGCAGGGGATAACCTCGGCCAAGTTGATGACAGAAGACCCTGGAATGATTCTATCCAACGTCTTGAGGAGAATATAGGAGACCTCATTAAAAGCAGGGACCCATTACAAAGGGGTTGCTCATAGGGCTCCCCATTTGTGGCTAGGATAGTGGGGTTCCCAACCCCAGCCAAGTTCAAGCCTCCTACAGTGTCTCCCAAGTATGATGGCAGCACTAACCCAGTACACCATATCGAGATGTACCAGTCGGCAGCAGACATCTATTCGATACCCGATGAGATGAAGTGTAGATCCTTCTCTGGGACCTTAACAGGTACTGCACACAGTTGGTTCACCTCCCTTCCGAAGAACTCAATTGAGAACTTCAAAGGCTTGGCTGAGCGATTCATCCACAACTTCTGCTTTGGGGTAAGGCCTCAAAAGAAGACTACCCACCTGCTGTATGTCAAGAAGACCAAGGGTGAGAGCCTAAGAGACTACATAGCAAGGTTCAACAAAGAGAAATTGGAGGTGGAAGATTATGAAGAGAACATAGCCATGACTGCCCTTATAGGAGGCCTACAGAAGGGGAAGCTATTGTGGAAACTGGCGGAAGACCCCCCTAGGTCTATGGAGGAGCTGCTGGAAACCGTGGGGAAAGTAATGAATACGGAAGAGGCAATGGCCGCCAAGTATGAGGATGAGAACCGCGGTGGCAGTGGGAAGTCCCAAAGTAAGAAAGAGGGGAAGAAGAGGACTGGAGATGACAAGTTCGCTCACTATACTCCTCTGACTGTGAGCTGCGAGCACATCCTCAATGAGATTAAGACTGACCGAACTCTGAGATGGCCAGAAAAACTGAAGGCCCCACCACATAAGAGGAACAAAAACCTATGGTGCGAGTTCCATCAGGATTATGGCCATGTCACGGATAGATGATTCGCTTTAAAAGATGAGATTGAGAAGATGTTAAAGTCTAGAAAGCTGAGGAAGTATGTGGATGGTAAGGCTCCAAAGGGTGGAAGAGATGACCCTAAGAAAATAAGAAATGAAATATACCATGGTAATGTCCCGGACAGAATATACGATGATTCAGAAGGAGATGACGAAGATGATCCGGATCTTCCGCCGAAAGATGACAACACCCCGGTGAAGAGGGTCGGTACGATCTCCTTTGGTGTTAGCACCATATGTGGGGGATTTGCAGGAGGTGGCTCTGAAGTAGCTGACAGGAAGGCTCATGTAGCAGAGGCCAGGTCAATGGCCAAGCTTGAAGTTGTGAATCTTATGTCTTCCGATACAGTGCAGAAGAGGAAGAAGGTAGACATGGACACCCTCATAGTGGGGTTTCTAGACTCGACTTCAAGGGTATCTTAGCCCCCCATGATGACCCTTTGGTCATAACAACAAGGGTACATGGGTGCGAGGTACGAAGGATCCTCATAGACGGGGGGAGCTCAGCAGACGTGATGTTCTGGCCTTGCTTCAAAAGCCTGGGTCTTAGCAAGGCAAGGCTGGTGCCCTATCATCACCCATTGATAGGCTTCAGTGGCGAAAAGGTCCACCCCTTGGGCATGTATGAGATGGACGTACGGATGGGTGATGAGTGGCCTAAGAGGCTGACCAAGAAGATAAACTTTTTCGTTATGGACGAGAACGTCTTCTCGGCCTACAATCTCATCATAGGAAGGGTGGCCCTTAAAGAGTTTGAAGCTGTGCCGTCGACGGTCCATCAGATGCTAAAATTACCGACTCTTTATGGGGTAGGGGAAGTGCAAGGGGATCAGACCACGGCGCGAGAGTGTTACTTCAACTCGGACGAAGAGAGAGAGGCCCATAAGAGGGCAACCACCACTTATAGTATTGACACTCTTGATCCAAGAGATGAAACAAAGTTGAAGAAGGGAGAGGCCGCGGAAGAGGTAGAATCCATCGTCCTCAACGAGGACGAGCCGGAAAAAACCGTCCAGGTCAGCAAGGCCCTAGATCCAGGAATCAAGGAAGAGATGATAAACTTCCTCAAGAGGAGACAGAGTGTCTTCGCATGGAGTCACGCAGACATGCCTGGAATCGACCCTGAGGTCATGAGCCACAAGCTCAACGTGGACAGAGATGCCAAGCCGATTAAGCAGAGATGAAGAGTCAACTCTAGGGAGAAGTACGACGTCATCCGAGAAGAGGTCAAAAAGTTGGAAGAGGCCGAGTTCATAAGAGAGGTAACCTATCCGGAGTGGATCTCAAATGCATTCATCATGCCTAAGGCCAATGGGAAGTGGCGAATGTGCGTGGATTTCACTAACCTGAACAGGTCTTTCCCAAAAGACAGCTATCCCTTACCCCGGATAGACCAGATGGTGGACGCGATGGTGGGACACGAGCTCGTGAGCTTCATGGACGCTTATTCAGGCTATAACCAAATCTTCATGGATGCTGAAGACTCTGAGAAGACAACTTTCATTACTGACAAAGGGACGTACTGCTACAAAGTGATGCCCTTTGGTCTGAAAAATGCAGGGGCAACGTATCAACGTCTTGTCAATAAGATGTTCGAAGAGAAAATAGGTAAGACCATAGAGGTGTATGTAGACGATATGCTAACGAAGAGCTTGAAAGCGTGTACTCATGTAGCAGACCTTGAGAAGACCTTCGATGTTATGGACTCGTACAGAATGAAACTCAACCCAGCAAAGTGTGTCTTCGGAGTAGGAGCTGGGAAGTTCTTGGGGTTCATCGTTAACCAAAGGGGAATTGAAGCGAACCCTGAGAAAAACAAGGCATTACTCGACATGAAGACTCCTAGGAGTATCAAGGATGTCCAAAGACTCACGGGAAGAGTGGTTGCCCTTAACAGGTTTGTTTCTAGGGCAACGGACACGTGTCTTCCATTCTTTAAAGTTTTAAGAAAGGCCTTCCAATGGGATGAAGAGTGTGAAAGAGCCTTCAACCAACTCAATTCCTACTTAGGGTCTCCCTTGTTGCTGTCTCAGCCCATCGCGTGAGAAAGGCTGTTTGTGCATCTGGCAGTCTCTAAATCAGCCATCAGCACGACCATCATACGGGAAGAGGATGGGATCCAAAGGCCTGTGTACTTCAACAGTAAGGCCCTTAAAGGGTTTGAACAAAATTATCCTCGTATGGAGAAGTTGGCTTATTCCCTAATACATGCCTCGAGAAAAATGAAGCCTTACTTCCAAGCTCACTCCATGGTAGTCCTCACTGACTCCCCACTAAGGCAGGTTCTGCACAAACAGGAGAAGTCCGGGAGATTGATTGACACACCCCAACCCAGTTACTTATAATTAAGTTTGAAAGTTAAAGTGAGTCAAACCATAACTAATCTAACCAAACCATAATCACGAGTTTTGATTTCAGAGTCATCATTGTAAATTCATATAACTGAAAACCTTTTTACAACATCAGAGTAATCATGCCCATAAAAACTTTCTTGAAGGATAAGTTAACTTAATTACATCATTTACATTTACAAAAAATCATAGTTTCTCCCATTCCTGGCTAACCCAACCCAACCTCCTAGATTTGGCAGTGACATCGCGTTACCTGAAAAATGTGAACATAGGAACCGTGAGCAAAATAGCCCAGTGAATGCATCACTACTATACTACTGCATGAATTTAAATTCAATAAATCATGTCCATATACTTATGTATTAACTTATCCGTCTCATTCATAATGAATGTCCAACTTTTCCGAATCATGATTCACATATCCTGTCTAAATAGACAATTCTCCCCCATTCCTGGTCGAGGAGTAACCCCTTGTCATTAATAGACAAATCTCCCCCATTCTTGGTCGAGGATTAACCCCTTATTTCGATAAACCTAAATGAACAATTTCATATTCATTTTATTATGATCATACCAACAACACGATATAAATATCTCTTTCCAGTGAGTACACTCACCTTGGTTGACAACTACGTATTCAGGTTTCCTTCTGGTGGAGCTGAACTGGGTTGATTAGGCCTTACACTTGTCAATCAAACTAAATCAGTACTGAAACTCAACCATAAATATTATCCAAACATAATTATGTAACTTTACATGGCTATACATCAACAATATAATTCCAATTAAGTCACATTCCATAAAACATAGGTAAAGTCAAACAATGATGTACATATTGATAAAGTTACGCACATTCAACCGTAGGAAATACCTTATGAGGAATTTATAACCAAAGTCAAGTAAACATGAAATTATACTCCTCAATTTATATACACATGAAACATGTACTCAAAGTACCCTTTGTAAGGACGAAATACAAACATTCATTCAAGGGGTACCCAGTATGGCCTGAAATTATGGTCTTACATACTTACCCATCCTATATTCCTAAGTTGTACAAATACAGGGGTCCAACCTCATTAATATGAAAACATATATGAATATACTATCCATTACAAGTGACGGTGTAATTTTTCAAGCTTCATAGGGCAAGTTATGACCATTTCTCTACAACACAAGAAATCTGCCCTATAAGCTCCTCTATTGTTCCTTCAACTTCCAAGAATTTTCATAATTTTTGTCCAGCATAAATTTACATGATTTTCATCCCATTTTTAGTAAACATACTGAATCGTACATAATTAAAGTTTCATAATTTTTTGACTTCATTTGCTATCTCAAAAGCTTGACTAAACTTAGGGCATACCGAAGTCAAGTATACAAACAGCAACTATGCACCAACTTGAAATCATCATTACGACCTAACCACAAGGAGATAAATTCTAATTTTTGGATATGAATATATGAGTCTAATTTCATATCCAATTGGAATTTCTCAATTCCAGTAAGTACACAAAGATATATTCAAGTTTGAATACAAGGGGTTTCAATACAAAGCAATTTTAAGGGTTTCTACACTCAACTTAACATAAACTTGCATATAACCATACATACATATAAAGGGCTGAAACTTTCGTAAACCTATGATGATTTAGATCATATAAATCAGTAATAGAAGATAAATAACTAGAATTGTAATTAGGATTACCTTCAGGGCTTTCTACGTAATTTCTACGGATTTTTCTACACCTTTTCTCCTCACTTTTCCTCCTTAACTTCTACTTTCTCTTTCCCTAAGCATAAAACCCTTTCATGGCTGGTTTTGGATGAAGGATAAGGATATTTCAAGGGTATAAGGTCGGCCAAGGCTTCCTCCCAAACCAACCAATCAAATTAAACCATTTGGTTTAATAAAAGACAATTTACCACTTAAGGGAATTGACAGATTCACCCCTTCTCGTAATTTCGACCTAACTTCTTACTCGAACATACGTTTGATGCACCGTTTGTTGTGTTACAACCCTAACTCACATATCTACAACTATGTAGTTTTCACCTCAAGTCAATTTTAATGTTACAAGGGTCAAAACTAGTCTTAAACAGGAACATTTCTATCAAAAATAACCAAATATTGTGTTCGTAAATAATTCGACATTTCATAATTTATGAAGGTAGAATTATACTAACCATAATCACTTAACATTAGATATAATAATAACACATTATTCATATCACATAAGAAAAGCATGATTTAAATATAATTTATCATAATTATATCCGGGTTGTCACAACTTCCCCCCCTTAGAAAATTTCGTCCCCGAAATTTAATACGAATGACACTTACCAAACAAATGGGGATACTGTTTATTCATGCTATCCTCCGTTTCCAAAGTTGCTTCTTTAATTCCATGGCTCATCCACATAACTTTAACTAAGGGAATAACCTTATTCCTCAATACTTGCTCCTTACGATCAAGAATTTCCATTGGTTCCTCGATGTACGACAAGTCTTCTTTCAGTTCAATAGGCTGGGTTTTCAGTTGATGAGATGGATCTGCCAAATACTTACGAAGCATTGATACATGAAACACATCATGTAACCGAGATAAATCTGGAGGTAAAGCTAATCTATAAGCTAGGGGCCCAATTCTTTCCAACACTTCAAATGGTCCAATGTATCTTGGACTTAGTTTCCCCTTTTTCCCAAATCTCATAACACCTTTCCATGGTGAAATACGCAGGAATACAAAATCTCCCTTCTGAAATTCCAATGGATGCTTCCTCTTATCTGCATAAAATTTCTGCCTGCTTTTCGCTATCTTTATCCGTTCCCGAATCATTTTGATCTTTTCAGTTGTCATATCTATCAATTCAGGACCCAAAATTTTTCTTTCACCCACTTCATCCCAACACAAAGATGTTCTACATCTCCTCCCATATAAAGCTTCATAAGGAGCCATACCAATAGTCGACTGATAACTATTATTATACGAGAATTCCATCAATGGCAAATGATCATCCCAACTACCTTTGAAGTCAAATACACAGGCTCGTAACATGTTTTCTAATATTTGAATCGTCCTTTCTGATTGCCCATCAGTTTGTGGATGAAATGCAGTGCTGAACTTCAAACTTGTGCCCATGGCATTCTGGAGACGAGGCCAAAACTTAGAAGTGAATGTTGGATCTCTATCTGATACAATTGACACTGGTGCCCCATGTAAATGGATAATCTCATCAACGTACATACGTGCATACTTGTCAACAGTGTAGGTGGTCTTAACTGGAAGAAAATGAGCTGACTTCGTCAATCGGTCTATAATCACCCAAATAGAATCATGCCCCTTTGGTTACCGGGGTAATCATGTAACAAAGTCCATCGTTATATGCTCCCACTTCCATTCCGGAATAGTCAAAGACTGCAATAATCCTGCCGGCTTTTGATGCTCTGCTTTCACTTGCTGGCATACTAAACATTTAGCTACAAACTCTGCAATCTCACGTTTCATATTGTTCCACCAGTAATATTCTTTCAAATCTCTGTACATTTTGGTACCTCCCGGATGCATAGAGTAAATAGAACTATGCGCCTCTTCTAATATATCTTTCTTTAAGGGTGGATCATTAGGTACACAAATCCTATTTTTATAACACAACGATTCATCATTCTTAATTTCAAAGTCACTCTCTTTACCATCTAGGACATCTTGTTTCTTCTTCTCAAGGAATGGATCACTGGTCTGCAAATTTCGTATGCGCTCAGCCAATAAAGGTCTCACTGTGACATGTGCTAATAATCCTCCACTTTTTAAAAACTTCAATTCAATCCCCATTGATGCCAAGTCAAGAATATTTCCAACACGGGCACACTGTATGCAACCAAGCATCCCTGATGATTTTTGACTCAAAGCATCTGCTACTACATTGGACTTCCCAGGATGATGATGAATAGTACAGTCATAGTCTTTAATCAGCTCTATCCAACGCCTCTGTCTCAAATTCAGTTCTTTCTGTGTAAACAAGTATTTCAAACTTTGATGATCCGTAAATATCTCACAAGTTTCTCCATACAAGTAATGTCTCCACAACTTTAAAGCAAAAATAATGGCCGCTAGCTCCAAGTCATGTGTAGGGTAATTTCGTTCATGCGTCTTTAATTGTCTGGAAGCATATGCTATTACCTGCCCATTCTGCATAAGAACACATCCTAACCCTTGAAATGAAGCGTCTGTTTAGATCACAAAAGACTCATTCCCACATGGAATAGTAAGTATAGGGGATGAAACCAACCGATTATTTAATTATTTAAAACTCCTCTCACATTCTTCATCCCATACAAACTTCACTTCTTTACGAGTCAACTTTGTCAGTTGTAATGCTATTGCTGAAAATCCCTTAATGAATCTGCGATAGTAACCTGCCAATCCTAGGAAACTCCTAATTTCTGTCACATTCTTAGGACTTTCCCATTCAAAAATTGCTTCCACTTTCTTTGGATCAACATAAATCCCATTTCCCGAGACCACGTGCCCTAAAAACATAATTTCATTCAACCAAAACTCACACTTGCTGAATTTAGCAAACAATTCCTTCTCTCTCAAAATCTGCAATACAAGTCTCAAATGCTTCTCATGTTCCTCCATGCTACGCGAGTAAACCAACACATCGTCTATGAATACAATCACAAATGAATCAATGAAAGGGTGGAATACCCGATTCATCAAATTCATAAAAACTGCTGGAGCATTGGTTAATCCAAAAGGCATCACCAAAAACTCATAGTGCCCATATCGAGTCCGAAAAGCTCTTTTGGAAGCATCACTATCCTTCACTTTCAGTTGGTGGTAACCCGATCTCAAATCAATCTTCGAAAATACAGCGGCCCCCTGTAATTAGTCAAACAAGTCATCGATACGAGGTAGAGGGTACTTGTTTCTAATGGTCACCTTATTCAATTTCCGATAATCAATACATAATCGCATTGTTCCATCTTTCTTTTTCACAAATAACACGGGTGCTCCCCATGGTGAAACACTAGGCCGAATCAAACCTCTGCTTATCAGATCTTGTAATTGCACTTTTAATTCTTTCAACTCCGCTGGTGCCATTCTATATGGAGCCAGAGAAATTGGACCAGTACCTGGAATTAATTCAATAGAAAACTCTACTTCCCTATCGGGTGGCAATCCTGGCAATTCTTCTGGGAAGACATCAGAAAATTCTCTAACCACTGGTATATCTTCAACTTTAAGTGTTTCCTTACTAACATCAACAACATAAGCTAAATACCCTGTACAACCTTTACTCAATAACTTTCTACTCTTAATGGCTGAGATAAGACAATTAGGGACAACATTCCTTTCTCCTGTAAACTAAAACTCAGGTTCACCTGGCAGATGAAATGTAACTTCCTTTTGAAAACAATCAATGGAAGCATGATACGATGATAACCAATCCATCCCCAGTATAATATCAAAATCCCGAATGGCCAACGGTATCAAGTCAACATAGAAATCTCTCTCACCCATTAGTAAGACACAATCTTTATAAACGTGCTCAACTAGAATTACACTTTCCATTGGGGTAGAAATATATAAGGCACAATTGAGGAATGAACATGCTCTACCCAAATATGAAACAATATCTAATGCCATAAATGAATGCGTAGATCCAGGATCAATGAGTGCATATAAATCTTTGTTCACAATAGAGAGTTTACCTGTAACCACTTCAGGTGTAGCATGGGCATCTTGTAGCGTCATCGCAAACACTCTTCCTCCTACCCTCGATCCAGTTGCTTGTTCTGTACCTCTCCTCCTGGTGGCACTCCCTGGAGAAGATCCTTTATGAGGCCCCACACTACTGATTGAAACTGTTCTTGCCCACATAGGACAATTCTTTCTCAGATGACCCTTTTGGTGACAGTTGAAACATTCTATATTCAGTAACTTTGGGCAATTTCTCTTTATATGACCCGATGACCCACAAAAGAAACAAACATTAGGATCTCCTTGTGCTGAAACTCCTGAACCTCTTCCACCACTAGCCTCACCCCTTTGGAAACTACTTCCACCTCTACCCTGTTGGAATTTCTGCCCTCCAAACCTCGAATATTCTGTACCACTACTCTTTTGATAATTTGGATCAAATCTACTTCTCTTTACACCTCGTTCTTGATTCCCTCTAGCTTCATTCACGTCCCTTTCTACCAACATGGCTTTGTTCACCAAGGCTGAATAATTAACAGTCTCTAAAGCCGACAACCGTGATTTAATGACTAACTCAAGCCCATCGAGAAATCGACTGCACATATCTTCCTCATTCCGTATAAACCTCAAAGCAAACCGAGATAAAGCTGTAAGTTTAGCTTCGTATTCTCTAACTATCATACTCCCCTGATTCAACATGAAATATTCTTTCTCCTTTTGTTTTTGATACATTGGAGGAAAATACTTATCATACAAGGCTTTAACAAAAGCATCCCATGGGATCACATTCCCACCTCCTGGAGTAATCAACAAATGTTTTGTGGCATCCCACCAGTACTTAGCTTCTGCTCTTAGCATATACGTCGCCAAGGTCACTCGTTGATTGTCAGGCATTCTCATTACCCCCAAAATAATTTCAATCTCTTTAACCCAGACTTCTGCCTCTGCTGGATCAACTGCTCCTTCAAATTAGGGTGGATTCATTTTAATAAATTTCTCATGTGAAGTACTCCTTTCTTCCCGGTGTATAACCTCCTGAGCCCTGGCCAATGCTTGTGCCTCCAGTTGCCTGGCCTGTTGTGCTTCCATCTGAGCCATAAATCTAGCTTGCTGCTCTGCCATTAAAGTCATAGCACGTGCCAATTTTTACATATCTGTCAATTTTTTCGGGTCAGGTTCTACATTTCCATGAACAGGTTGTTCAACCTCTGCTTCCGTTGCCATATTTGAAGCCTCGTCTTCTATTCTCTAATTAACATTCCCTCCTTCCATTATTTTATATCTGAAATGAATCAAAGATATAACAACATACATATATACATATTTTTCCTACCATAATCGTTAGTATCAAATAAAATATATTTTTTTAACATTCACTGCCAAATCTAGACTCTTCTCAGTCCAGAACCTCTAAAACCTAGGCTCTGATACCAAAAACTGACACACCCCAACCCAGTTACTTATAATTACATTTGGAAGTCAAAGTGAGTCAAACCATAACTAATCTAACCAAACCATAATCACGAGTTTTGATTTCAGAGTCATCATTGTAAATTCATATAACTGAAAACCTTTTTACAACATCAGAGTAATCATGCCCATAAAAACTTTCTTGAAGGATAAGTTAACTTAATTACATCATTTACATTTACACAAAATCATAGTTTCTCCCATTCCTGGTTAACCCAACCCGACCTCCTAGATTTGGCAGTGACATCGCGTTACCTGAAAAATGTGAACATAGGAACCGTGAGCAAAATAGCCCAGTGAATGCATCACTACTATACTACTGCATGAATTTAAATGCAATAAATCATGTCCATATACTTATGTATTAACTTATCCGTCTCATTCATAATGAATGACCAACTTTTCCGAATCATGATTCACATATCCTGTCTAAATAGACAATTCTCCCCCAATCCTGGTCGAGGAGTAACCCCTTGTCATTAATAGACAAATCTCCCCCATTCTTGGTCGAGGAGTAACCCCTCATTTCGATAAACCGAAATGAACAATTTCATATTCATTTTATTATGATCATACCAACAACACGATTCAAATATCTCTTTCCAGTGAATACACTTACCTTGGTTGACAACTACGTATTCAGGTTTCCTTCTGGTGGAGCTGAACTGGGTTGATTAGGCCTTACACCTGTCAATCAAACTAAATCAGTACTGAAACTCAACCATAAATATTATCCAAACATAATTATGTAACTTTCCATGGCTATACATCAACAAAATAATTCCAATTAAGTCACATTCCATAAAACATAGGTAAAGTCAAACAATGATGTACATATTGATAAAGTTACGCACATTCAACCGTAGGAAATACCTTATGAGGAATTTATAACCAAAGTCAAGTAAACATGAAATTATACTCCTCAATTTATATACACATGAAACATGTACTCAAAGTACCCTTTGTAAGGACGAAATACAAACATTCATTCAAGGGGTACCCAGTATGGCCTGAAATTATGGTCTTACATACTTACCCATCCTATATTCCTAAGTTGTACAAATACAGGGGTCCAACCTCATCAATATGAAAACATATATGAATATACTATCCATTACAAGTGACGGTGTAATTGTTCAAGCTTCCTAGGGCAAGTTATGACCATTTCTCTACAACACAAGAAATCTGCCCTATAAGCTCCTCTATTGTTCCTTCAACTTCCAAGAATTTTCATAATTTTTGTCCAGCATAAATTTACATGATTTTCATCCCATTTTTAGTACACATACTGAATCGTACATAATTAAAGTTTCATAATTTTTTGACTTCATTTGCTATCTCAAAAGCTTGACTAAACTTAGGGCATACCGAAGTCAAGTATACAAACAGCAACTATGCACAAACTTGAAATCATCATTACGGCCTAACCACAAGGAGATAAATTCTAATTTTTGGATATGAATATATGAGTCTAATTTCATATCCAATTGGAATTTCTCAATTCCAGTAAGTACACAAAGAGATATGCAGGTTTGAATACAAGGGGTTTCAATACAAAGCAATTTTAAGGGTTTCTACACTCAACTTAACATAAACTTGCATATAACCATACATACATATAAAGGGATGAAACTTTCGTAAACCTATGATGATTTAGATCATATAAATCAGTAATAGAAGATAAATAACTAGAATTGTAATTAGGATTACCTTCAAGGCTTTTACGTAATTTCTACGGATTTTTCTACACCTTTTCTCCTCACTTTTCCTCCTTAACTTCTACTTTCTCTTTCCCTAAGCATAAAACCCTTTCATGGCTGGTTTTGGATGAAGGATAAGGATATTTCAAGGGTATAAGGTCGGCCAAGGCTGCCTCCCAAGCCAACCAATCAAATTAAACCATTTGGTTTAATAAAAGACAATTTACCACTTAAGGGAATTGACAGATTCGTCCCTTCTCGTAATTTCGACCTAACGTTTGATGCACCGTTTATTGTGTTACAACCCTAACTCACATATCTACAACTATGTAGTTTTAACCTCAAGTCAATTGTAATGTTACAAGGGTCAAAACTAGTCTTAAACAGGAACATTTCTATCAAAAATAACCAAATCTTGTGTTCGTAAATAATTCGACATTTCATAATTTATGAAGGTAGAATTATACTAACCATAATCACTTAACATTAGATATAATAATAACACATTATTAATATCATATAAGATAAGCATGATTTAAATATAATTTATCATAATTATATCCGGGTTGTCACATTGATGACCTGGGCCATCGAGCTAGGAGAAGATGATCTTACCTACCAGCCTAGGACAGCCATCAAAGGGCAGGCCCTCGTGGACTTTGTCTCAGAATTCACCTGGGAAGAGGCCGATAGAAGCTCGGAAGAGGCCGAGACCGAGAATGTCCTGGATGACGGCGAAGTGACAAACCGTAGTGTCTTCCAAAATTCGGAAGAGGCGGCACCAAACGTCTTTCGAGATCGAGAAGAGGTCATCTCAGGCAAAGCCCGGAGCAGAATAAAAGAGAATGAAGAGGATCGATACCTCTTCAAGCAAGGAGCAATGACAGAAAGGGTCTTCTCATCAGATACAGACGTCTGGAGCCTCTTCGTTGATGGCTTTTCCTGTGATAGTGGAGGCGGTGCAGGGCTAATACTCTCGGCTCCAGATGGCGCCAACATTGAATATGCCTTGAGATTCAACTTCCAAGCCTCAAACAACGAGTCCGAGTATGAGGCCATGATAGCAGGTCTCTTATTGGCAATAACTCTTCGAGTAAAGCGACTTCTACTCCATAGCGACTCAAGGTTGGTGGTCAATCAAGTGCTGGGGATATACGAGGCCAAAGACGAAAGAATGGCCAAGTACTTAAAGAGGGTAAGAAGGTTGTTAGAATATTTTGAAGAAGCAAAACTGAAGAGAGTGCCTCGACTAAGTAACAACCATGCCGATGCATTGGCAAGGTTGGCCTCGGTAATGAAGACAGATATGGGAAGGACCATTCCGATCGAGGTCTTAGGAAAGGCAACCATCGAGGAAGAAGAGGTATGCAACCCTTGTCACAATGTGAACCTAGGAGACTCATGGATCGACCCGCTCGTCAGATACCTAAGAGAGGGAGAGTTTCCTGAGTCCAAGCTAGAAAGGAGAAAATTGAGATATAGGGCTGCCAAGTTTTCAATGGTAGGAGACGTCTTGTACAAAAAGGGGTTTTTATTGCCTCTCCTCAGGTGTGTGCATCCCATGGAAGTTACCCGGGTCTTACAGGAGGTTCATGAGGGTTCTTGCTATAGCCACATAGGGGGAAGGCCAGTAGCTAAGAGGATCATCACTCAGGGATACTGGTGGCCTACCTTGTCCAAGGACGCTGCGGACTATGTGAAGAGGTGCGACAAATGTCAAAGGTTCGCCACTATCCCTCATCAACCCCATCAGCCTATGACGTAAATCTCTTCTCCATGGCCATTTGCGGTATGGGGAATTGACTTAGTAGGACCTTTCCCAAGAGCTGTCAACAACTATAGATTCTTGATAGTTGCCATTGACTACTTCTCAAAGTGGGTAGAGGCAGAGTCGATGATAACAATCACAGAGTAGAAGACCTTCCAGTTCATTTGGAGGAACATCATATGTAGATATGGCCTCCCAAACACTCTCATCTAGGATAATGGGACCCAATTCAAGAACTCCTCCTTAGAAAAGTATTGCCTAAGAGTGGGGATTAAGCAGTTCTTCTCATCTCCTGGTCGACCTCAGGCGAATGGTCAGACCGAGGTCACAAATAGAACTATCTTGGACAGAATCAAGAAGAGGTTAGAAGATGCGAAGGGGAGATGGACTGAAGAGGTCTACGCTGTGTTATGGGCCTACAGAACCACGACAAGGACACCAACAGGAGAAACCCCATTCATGCTGGCACATGGATCAGAGGTCGTCATACTAACGGAAGTAGGACTCCCAACTCATCGGATTCAGACCTACGACCCTGACAGCAATGGGGAAGAGAGGAGGCTAGACCTAGATCTTATCGAAGAAAGAAGAAAAGACGCAGAGGTCAGAAAAGCAGCCTACCAGCAGAGGGCAGCAAAATTCTACAACTAGATGGTGAAGTCAAGACCCATTGCAGTGGGAGACCTAGTGCTAAAGAAGACCCTATAGAAGGCAAATAAGCTTCACCCAAACTGGCATGGCCCCTACAAAGTAACAGAAGAGGTTGTGCCTGGCACTTACATGCTAGAAAACCTAGAAGGAGAACCTTTCACTAACCCATGGAATGCCGACCACCTAAAGAGATATTACATATGATGTTGCATAGAATTTTATGTAAATGTACCATCTTATTGTGAAGAGGTTATTAATAAAGATCAGTTACCATGACAGTTCGTGCTTTATTCTTATATCAGAAATATATTTATGGGGATAACATCTTAGGTGATGACCTCAGACTCTTATAACATCATAATTTAGTGACAAGGTCTGAGCTCAAACACCATAATGAGATGACCTCAGACCCTTAACATCATTAATTTGGTGAAATTCATTATGAGGATAACGTCTTAGGTGATGACCTCAGACCCTCATAACACCATTCAGTGGTGACGGGGTCTGAGTTCAGACACCATAATGAGATGACCTTAGACCCTTAACATCATTAATTTGGTGAGATTCATTATGAGGATAACATCTTTGGTGATGACCTCAGACCCTTATAACATCATAATTTGGTGACAAGGTCTGAGCTCAGACACCATAATGAGATGACCTCAGACCCTTAACATCATTAATTTGGTGAAATTCATTATGAGGATAACGTCTTAGGTGATAACCTCAGACCCTCATAACACCATTCAGTGGTGACGAGGTCTGAGTTCAGACACCATAATGAGATGACCTCAGACCCTTAACATCGTTAATTTGGTGAGATTCATTATGAGGATAACATCTTAGGTGATGACCTCAGACCCTTATAACATCATAACTTGGTGACCAGGTCTGAGCTCAGACACCATAACGAGATGACCTCAGACCCTTAACATCACTTATTTGGTGAGATTCATTATGAGGATAACCTCTGAGGTAATGACCTCAGACCCTTATAACATCATTAATTTGGTGACGAGGTCTGATGTCAGACACCATAATGAGATGACCTCAGACCCTTAACATCATTAATTTGGTGAAATTCATTATGAGGATAACCTCTTAGAAAGAGGGATTCAGAGGTTGAAGCTCATTGCAAATTTATTTCTAGCAGACACCATAACAATGGAACTAAGAATGAAAATCATCACATGACATTCAATGAAAAGAAAGTGAAGATGGACCTCATTAGAGGCTGACATATATATTCAGAAATTATATGTTTAATGATTACAAAAAAGTTCCACAATACAGTTAAATTATAAATAGTGATAAAAAACATCCTAAGAGTCTGAGGGGGGAACCTTGACACCCTTGGCTTGGTTAGAGACCTCAGACGCATCATCACAAGGGTCTACCCCTCCAACCTCGGTGACCTCCAATGTAGCAGTCTCGGCAATGGCAGCGGCTTCTTTTCCTCAACCTCTTGAAGATCTTGGGAAAATTGTGGATCAGCAAATCCAAGACCCACGAAGTCAGCAAAAAATGCTTACCAAGCTCGGCAAGGGGACTTCCACCCAGACCTGTCCCAGAGAGGAAGTGGGGAGTCATCAGATGTTCAAACCTGACAAATAGACCATTTACCCCCTGATCCTGAAGGGCTTTCACCCTCTGGAGGTTTTAAAGACTTAGGCCAGGGTCGGCCCTGGCAGACATGGTGACCTTACCCCACCTCAGGGGCATCCTCTGCTCCAGATGAGACGAGGGAACACACGGGCCTAACTCCCACAACCCTGAGGCAAAGAAGTACCGAGGCTTCCAGTTATGGTTGGAAGTCTGGGTCACCTGAAGCAATTTCTTCTCAGGCCTCCGAGCTACAAAATGGTAGTAGCTCGGATGATTTTTGGCCGAGGAAGGGACGTAACAACCTATAAAAACTTGAACTCGAAGGTCTGAGTGGTGGATAGCCTTCCATAACACTATGGCCCCTATTAGGATTCTCCAGGAATTAGGAGAGAGCTGGGAGGGGGCCAAATTAATGTAAGAGAGAATGAATCTGATAATGGGGGTGAATGGGAAGATGGAACCACAACTTGAACATCTGCTCGTACAAGAAGATTTCCCCATCTCCGCTATGATAAGCCCTCTCCTCCCTCAGAGGTCTCCTAAGTTTGATGGAGGGGCTAATGGAATACATATATCTAAAGCAGAGAAGGTCTACCTCAATAATAGTACTTTCGATCTCGGCCGCCTCAGAGACGTCGACATCGCTCTCAACCTCATCATCATCCATATCAACGCCGGTCGGAGAAGATGTTGATGGGTTACCAGGAAACCTCTGAGCAACTCTTCCCCGATAATAGCCGACATAGGGATGACGTCAATTGGTGGTGGTATGGCCACACTCGGCTCAAGAATATCAACCTTTGAGGAAGACCCTGAGGTGCTCGAGTGGTTATGGGACGAGGCTCGGCTGGAGACCTCGGCCTGATCAGGGGCCCGATCAGGCCTAGGTGTGAAGTCCATGGCCTCTTGAAAGGAATCCACAGATATGGGGTCTGAGGTAGAAGATTCAGACTCAGACATAGGTATGGGATCAGCAGGAACCCCTGTCTGATAGAAGTTCTTCGGGGGGTCATGATATATCACCTTCAGAGGTGGTGGAAATAGGGGTCTAATGGGAAATTCTTGTGACCTACGAGCCTCCTCTTGAGCTCTTTCTATTTGCCTAATCTTTTCTAAGGTCTTCTCTCTAAGAGAAGGGAACTCCTCAAGAAGCTTATATAGGGGTCTGAGCATCAAAGGACGACACTACACTTAGGGATTTTCCTAAACTCCAAAAATCACAAACAAGATGACTAATAAAGCAAAGGAATCTAAAGATCAAACAACTTAGTTTTGGCAAGAACAGCTCGCCTGAAATTATGGTGGTCTCACAGAAAAGCTAAGAAACTCGCCGAAAAGTACGAAAATAAGGGGATTTGCAGGTAAAATGAAGGAAAAAGTATGGAAAACCTTACCTGAGGAGGAAATGGTAAGGAAGAGAGGAGAAAGCGCGAGAAACTTCCACCAAAATGCCTCGAACCAAGATCTTTTTAGAGAGAGAGAACTGCTGAAACGCTAGCGGCTGAAATGAAAAAATGGAGAAGAAAGAGAGAAAGAAGGGTTCAAAATCCTTATATACTCAGGCACAACTCCCAAGGCTCATCATTGCCTTGGGAGCCCCAAAGGACGGCTGACAGCACGCGCCAACCAAGCAAGCTAGTCCCAGCGTTGGACAAGTGTCAGGCAAGTATTGGCTTGTAACACACAGACCTCGGAGGTGTAGTAATCCCTTAGCCACTTGCTCTCACATATGACTAAGGGCTGGGGGATGATTGATATGCCCCAAGTGTAACCTCGGCCTAGAGACACCAACCTCGGCTTAGAGACACCGACCTCGGCCGACATCATGGCAGACGTTGGACGAGTCTTGGGTATGCGATATCACCCCTCGGCCGTATCAGGGTCGGCCCAGGCCGACACTACTATGAGCCTCTCCAAGGGACATCATAAGGATCAACATCACGCTCATATGCCTTGATATGGAAACCTCAGCCATACATAGGCCGAGCCTGCAGGAAGTCACCAGCAACATCATCATGCCACCAGTTCAACCTCATATCAGGCCAACACTACTATGAGCCTCCCCAAGGGACATCATAAGGATCAACAGCACGCTCATATGCCTTGAAATGGCAACCTCGGCCATACATAGGTTGAGCCTGCAGGAAGTCACCAGCAACCTCATCATGCCACCAGTTCAACCTCATATCAGGCCGACCCTGTCCATTGTCTCGGCTAGGATCAGGCTGAGACCTCCATGGAACACCCAGACTGAACAGGTATCAAGACTCATCAACCTCGGCCTCACCAAGGCCGAGGTCATACACCAGACACGATAGCCAAGCACCTGCTGACATTAAGATAAGGACACGTTGGCACAAATCAATTATAATAAGATTATTCCCCACACGTGGGGAGAATATTGCATCATCATTCTCTACATGTGACAGTGACAGATGGCACTCCTACATTAGTGAGGTTACCACACAAATGCTTATGGCATGCACGGGGGGTACATTACACCCCCTAGATACTATATATAGAGGCCATCCTCTATGTTGCAAAAGGATCCAAATATTCAACCCAGATGGAACTCTGTCTAGATACACAGTAGAGAGAGAAAGCTTGAGTGATTGTATCCATGGCCATTAGAGCCTCATTGCAGTGAGATTATTCACACACGCACAGTGGACGTAGGCCAATCTAGGCTGAACCACTTATATTCTGGTGTTGATTCCTCTTCTCCTCAACTCATTCTCTTGACCTTTACATAACTGTGCTGCCATTGTTGTCCTTAGATTGAGCTTGAAAACACCTTACCTGGTGGTGCTAATTTAGGCATCATCAGCCGTGAAGAAATCTTTTAGTACCGGCTGGGATAAGGGGTGGAACAAAGGCTTGGCTGCCATGATGTCGCAAGTCGAATATGGCAGCCTAAAATACTTTATAGATGGGTGGGTCACAGCTCTTCAGGAGATGAAGGTTGATGAAACTTATGAACTTTTCCAGCGAGACATCCCTGGTCCCCCTCTAACTCCTGAAGACGAAGAAGAGGATGAAGCTGCCTCCGAAGAGTCTTCCATGCTGTTGGGAGATCAAGTTTCTCATCCCCCAGCCATCCAGTCTACTAACGAGGAACCTCAGCAAATCTCTACTTCCTTCGAGCAACTTCCAGCGCTCCCCGAGCAACTTTCTGTTCCCTCCGAGCAACCTACCTCCTCGTCCCAGCCTCCCGAGAAGGTTTTGGGAGACAAGGAAAAGGTGTAGAGTTGTTCGGGTTTCTCTTTATATTTTTCTTTTATCAAATGTAACCATGAACATGTAACTCTGAACTTTGTGATATAATAAAACTTAAAATTTTGTTTTTGCATACTGTTGTTTCTTCTCTTCATGTTTTGCTGGTACTCTTATTGATTATTGCTTTTTCTTTCTCTACTAGTTTCTGGCCAAGATGGAATTATTGTCTGCTCATGATACAAAGCTGTTGCGGCAATGCAATGAATATTTTAAGGCTGGTCACACAAATCTTAGTGCAGCACAAATAGTTGACATCCTCAGCCAAGATGCTTCGGAACAGGCAGTTGAAGCTTACCAATATTTGAAGTGTTTGCTTGATCGTGTAGTGTCCAATAATGTAGCTTATTATGATATGATTGAGGATCGCCAAGGCACTCTTGAAGACCTTCATCAACAATATAAGGAATCCACTGCCCTCTTGCATGAGGGGTACAAGAAGAAATATCAACAAATCATTGCCGACAAGGGATAGGATAAACTTTTTGCTGGATACGATGTAAGGGAGAGAACTCTGAGGGCTGAGGTCGAGGAGTGAAGAAAAATAGTTGAGTTGTTGGAGCAAGAGAATGACAACCTGCAAAGAGAGTTGTCGCAGTTGAAGTCTGCAGCTTCCACTTCAAACGCCTTGATCCTAGTGACTGATGAGGGATTCTCGTTCTTGGAGGTCGAGAACGCCAACTTGAGGGATGAGTTAGAAACCTTGAAAAGGTCTGGCCCTTCTTCTTCTTCTGCTCGTGGACGAGCAAGAGCTCCTCGGGGATGAGCAAGAGCTGCTTGAATTCCTGTCGAGGAACAGCGGACTCAATCTGCCTTAGAAAACCAGGCCTTCCAGCTGATGGCGAAGAACCAGGCATTGGCTGATCAGGGACCTGGAAGAGTTTTCTGCACAGAAGTCAGTCTTGGAGAATAAAGAAATTTTTATCAAAAATCTCCACGAGCAGCTGGAAAGATTGACATATCAATTCCACAAACAGCCCAGGGAGTTCTGGATGGTTGGGTACAACGAGGCTCTCTACCACTTGGACGATCGTATCCAGAATGCCAATAATGAGGGCTACAAGCAGGGCTGGTTGAATGCCTTAGGTGTGCTGCAACTCGAACATGGTCATTACCTGTGGGACTACTATGATCCTGGGCTTCTCGACCTACCCGTGCCACCATTAAAACTTGATATGAGTTGGATCCCTGCTCGGGCCATTCCTCGATGCTTAATTTCCAAATATCTCAGCGACTACAATCTCCATTCAAGTGTCGAGATATCTCGTCCCGAGCACCTCCTAGATCGACCATCCGTGATGAATATCAGGATATTAAAAGATCTTAACTTTATAAATTCTCCTCTTGCTTTAACTGATCCTCCTGCTGGCGAGGAACCTGTTTCAAAAGCGGAGGGGAAGAAACCAATAGAATAGGAATTTTGATGTAATAGTTAGTATACATTTCATTCTCAATGTAATTTGTTTTTGATTTTAATGAAAGACTTTCATTTTTGTTCGTAATCTTAATTGCCATTGTCTTGTAATTATAAAACACTTTACATTTGTTCATGTGTATCTGTTAAAAAGATAACAATATTGTGTTATTTGTCGATCAACTTATTGTCGACTAGTTTGAATTTGTGGTAGTCATTTGGCAAAAACGATGTTTTGTTTCTCGACCAAGTTATTAATAATTTTAAAAAGTTACGAGTATCGAAAAATTCTGCTCGATCAATTTCTCGTATTCATAAAATGTTTCCGACCAACCAAGGTCGGTAAATTTTCCTTGTCGACCAACTACAGTTAGTGGGTTTTTATCCCCGACCAGCCATAGTTAGTGGATTTTTTCTCTACGAGCAATTTTGGCACTTTTTGGAATAGTTGTAGCTCCCGACCAACCTTAGTTGGCATTTTCGAGAATATATTTACTTCCTAACCAACATAAGTTGGCATTTTTAGGAATACTTTTACTTCCCGCGGAACACATAGTTTTACTTCCCGTAGGAATACAAGTTTTACTTCCCGGAGGAATACAAGTTTTACTTCCCGGAGGAATACAATTAGCTTTACTTCCCAGAGGAATACATGTAGCTTTACTTCCCAGAGTAATACAAGTAGCTTTACTTCCAGGAGGAATACAAGTTTTACTTCCCGGAGGAATACACGTTTTACTTCCCGGAGGAATACAAATTTTACTTTTTGGAGGAATACAAGTAGCTTTACTTCCCGGAGTAATACAAGTAGCTTTACTTCCCGGAGGAATACAAGTAGCTTTACTTCCCGGAGGAATACAAGTTTTACTTCCCGGAGGAATACAAGTTTTACTTCTCGGAGGAATACAAGTTGTTTCTCATCCAACCTTTTTCGAGAAAAATTTTGAGTAGTTCGAGTTTTGCCGAGTTTCGCCTAGTCCGAGTTTTGCCGAGTTTTTCCGCGTAGTGTGTAACACTAGTATTCCCCGAAAAACTTTCAATAAAAGGAGATAATTTGCCAGAATATCTTCATTTTAGTGACGGAACTGCATTACATGAGAATATACATCACTGATAATACTTGCGCAGGTGCTCTGCATTCCATGCATTCTTAAACTCCCCCCCCCCCCTCTAAAGTTGCTATTCGGTAAGTTCCTGGTCGAACAACTTCTGTAACTCGGTATGGTCCATGCCAGTTTGCCTCCAGTTTATTGTGCTTTTGAATTACTTTCTTAAGCACATAGTCTCCTTCTTTCAGGTCGCACTTCTTCAGCCTCTTGTTGTAGAACAAAGTTGTTCGCTGCTGGTAAGCAGCATTTCTAATGGATGCTTCTTCTCTAACTTCCTCGAGCATGTCTAAATCCAATCTTCTCATTAAGTCGCTGACAGGGGAATTAAAATTCAGTACCCTGTGTGTTGGGAGTCCCAACTCGGCAAGTATAACAGCTTCACTTCCAAACGCTAGCATGTATGGAGTTTCCCCTGTTGCTACTCGGGGAGTAGTTCGGTAAGCCCATAGTACTGATTGTAGCTCGTTGATCCAATTTGCTTTCGCATCATCGAGTCTTTTCTTCAAGCCATTCAGCAACGTTCTATTTGTCACTTCAGTTTGTCCATTGCTTTGAGGATGGCCTGGTGCTGAGTGGATCTTCAAAATATTTGACTGATGACAATAGGCAGTGAACTCCTCGTTGTCAAATTGTGTTCCATGGTCTGTAATGAAGGCATGAGGAAGACCATATCGACAAATGATGTTCTTCCAAATAAATTGCTACACCTTATCGTATCAATGAGAGGCTCAGCTTCAACCCACTTAGTAAAATAATCCATTGCGATGACGAGGTATTTGAATCTTCCTCTGGTCGTTGGCAGTGGCCCGACCAAATCTATTCCCCACATGGCAAATGGCCAAGGGGAAGTTATGGGTGTCAACAATGCTTGTGGAGTTCTTCGAATGGAGGAAAAGCGTTGGCAATTGTCACATTTCTTGGCATAGGCTATACAATCAGCCCTCATCGTCGTCCAGTAGTATCCCTGCGTCATCACCCTTTGCAAAAGCGTCTGACTTGCTACATGGGCTCCATAAGACCCTTCGTGGACCTCTTCAATCAATTCTTTCACCTCGGAGGGATGTACACATCTTTGCAAACCTGCCATAATTCTTCGTCTATACAGAATACCGTTAGTTAATACATACCGAGCAGCTTTAAACTTTAATTTCTTGGCTGCGAGCTTGTCAATTGGTAATTCCCCTTTCTCAATATATGCCCTGATGGGATCCATCCAAGATGGTCCTAAATCAAGGGTGATAAAGTTCATCGTCAAATCTTCATCTATACTCTGACCAGCTAAAACTTCAATTGGGATTATTCTTCGTAGCTCGGTATGAGTAGCTGATGCTAATCGAGCTAGGGCGTCTGCTCTCGCATTCTTGGTATTCTGACCAGCTGAATAGCAGCAAATTCTGATACCAACTTCATCACCTTTGAATGGTACTTGATCATTAATTCTCCTTTGACTGCATATACTCCCATCATTTGGTTTACGATCAATTGAGAATCACTGAAAACAATAACCAGCTGCGCCTCCATAATTTTTGCTAAACTAAGACCTGCAATCATGGCCTCATACTCAGCCTCATTATTGGAAGCTTTGAATTGGAAACGTAGGGCGTATTTCATGTCGACCTCGTTCGGAGTGCTCAAAATGATCCCTGCCCCACAGCCTATTGTGCAAGATGAGCCATCTACATATAGCCTCCATATAAGTAAATCGTCTTTAAATTTGTGATCTGACAGAGTTACTCGGTGAAATATTTGTTGCTTCCTTTCATCCTCCCTTGATATTTCTTGCTCTTCGTGGATCATCTTTTCTTGCCCTTTTACCAACCTGAGTTGTTCTGAGCTCGAATTTGATGATCCTGTAACATCCACTTGCCCTTTTACCAACCTAAGTTGGTCTGAGCTTGTGTTTGATGATCCTGTAACATCCACAGGTTGATCAGCGAGCAACTTTTGTTCCTCAAGGGTATCAGGATAGGTGAACTCTGCTATAAAATCTGCTACAGCTTGCCCTTTAAAAGATGATCTGGGTTCATAAATTATATCATATTCACCGAGCTCTATTGCCCAGTACATCAATCTCCCTGATTTTTCTGGTTTATGAAGGGCTTGCCTCATTGGCATATCAGTATATACTACTATGGTATGAGCCTGGAAGTATGGCCTCATTCTCCTGCTCACCTTAATCAGCGCCAGTGCTAACTTTTTCAGCCTTGGATATCTGATCTCTGCTCCTCGGAAGGCCTTACTCCTATAATAAATTTGTTTTTGCACTCCAATCTCCACTCTTATCAATGGCGAGCTAACTGCATTCTTCGATACTGCTAGATACAAGTACAATTTTTCTCCCATCACCGGCCTGGACAATAGTGGAGGTGTTCCCAAATATTTCTTCAAGTCTTGAAAAGCCTTCTCACATTCATCATTCCACTCAAAAGTCTTTCGAAGTGTCTTAAAGAATGGAAGACATCTATCAGTTGCTCGCGATACAAATCTGTTGAGTGCTGCTACTCGTCCTGTAAGACTTTGCACCTCTTTCTTCGTCGTTGGAGATCGCAGCCCTAATAGAGCTTTGATCTTTTCAGGATTTGCCTCAATGCCTCGTTTATTGACAATGTACCCGATAAACATGCCTTCTCGTACTCCAAATATGCACTTCGTCGGGTTCATCTTCATTTGATATTTATCCAGTTGATCAAAAGTCTGACTTAAGTCAACTAGATGATCGACGGCTTTCTTGCTCTTTGTCAGCATATCGTCAACATAGACTTCCATATTGCCACTGATTTGTTCAGCAAAGACCTTGTTCATCAGCCCCTGATATGTCGCACCTGCATTTTTCAAACCAAAAGGCATAACATTATAACAATAAGTTCCTCTAGGGGTAATAAAAGAAGTACTCTCCCTGTCTTCAGGTTTCATTTTAATCTGGTTGTAACCAGAGTAAGCATCCATGAAGCTCAGCAGCTCGTGTCCCGAGTTAGCATCCACCAGTTGATCAATTTGGGGCAGTGGAAAATGATCCTTTGGGCATTCTTTGTTAAGGTCGGTGAAGTCTACACACATCCTCCACTTGTTGTTTTTGTTTTTTACCATCACCACATTAGCTAACCAATATGGATATTTAACATCTTCAATGAAACAAGCTTTCTGGAGCTTCTCGACTTCCTTCTGTATGGCTTGATTCTTCTCGGGACTGAATACTCTTCTTCTCTGCTTCACAGGCTTGATCTCCTTATTCACATTGAGATCGTGACATAAGAAATTTGGGTCTATCCCGGGCATATCCTCATGACTCCACGCAAAAGTTTGCTTTCTTCTTCTTAGGAAAGTTATCAATTCCTTTTTTAGTGAGGCTTCCAACGACGAACCTAATTGAGTAGTGCTTTCAGGGTGCTCGTCGTCCAGAATGATGTTTTCAGTTGCGTCCACCACTTGACCCTTCACGAGTTGAGACTCATCTCTAGGATCCAATGTTTCAATTTCTGCACCTTCATCCACTTGATAGGTAGTAGTCTTTTTCCTTGATTCCTCCAGTTCTTCTTTCTCGGCGGATGAATAATAGCATTCCCGAGCTACTTTCTGATCACCTTTCACAACTCCTACTCCAAAATTTGTTGGAAATTTTAGGCATTGATGTACTGTAGATGGTACAGCCTCGAACTTCTTCAATCCTACTCTTCCCATGATGATATTGTATGATGATTGAACATTCTTATCCATCACGAAGAAGCGTATTCTTTCTGTTCGATAAGCAGGCCACGTACCAATGAATATATCCAACTTTATCGTCCCAAGTGGAAATACTTTCTCGCCAGCAAAACCGAGGAGGGGTCTATGATAAGGTTCCGGTTGAGATAACTTTAGGTTTAAACTATCGAAGCACGATTAGAACATGATGTCTGCCGAGCTACCATTGTCGACCAATACTCTTGAAATCATTACCTCTTTCATCCTCATTTTGATCACCAATGGGTCATCTTGAGGATATATAACACCTGCGAGGTCATTCTTTGAGAAACCAATGACCAATTTCTCTTTGTTCACCTTTCTCGGGCGATCCTCCTCAGCTAGATTTGTTCGTTGAATGTACGAGCAAGCTTGAGCCTCACAGAGGTAAGCTTTTCTCTCTGCAGTAAGGTCTCCTCCTCCTACATCTCCACCTGTTATAACATTACAGTCAAATGACCCAAAGCGTATTGAAAATACCTCTCGTTCTGGCTGCCTTGGTCTCTTGGGAAGATCGGGGTCGTCTTTCGGATCAACTTCATGGTTTCTTTTCTTATTCTCCTCTGCTCGACGAGGAGATCTAGACCTCTCTCTTGTTCGGTCGTTGTTCCTTTTTTCATTTCCATGATCAACATACTTTGCCAATTTTCCTCGTCTGATGAGTGTTTCAATCTCATTCTGAAGAGCTATGCAGTTTTTGGTCATATGGCCATGATCTTTATGAAACTCGCAATATTTTGCCTTATTCCTCCTGTCAGGGTTTGCCTTCATTTTCCCTGGCCAGTTTAACTCCTCGTTGTTCTTGATTTCCTCTAGAACATGGTTGATGTCTTTCTTCAAAGGAGTATAATTATCATATTTCTTCATTACGTCCCATACCGACCTAGTTTTTGAATGTTTGTCATTACCATTGTTCTTATGCTCTTTCTTCTTAGCTTTATCACCTTCTACCTTGGTGTCTTTGGCATCCATGTTCTTCTTCGTAGCCATAGCCTCCTCGGCATTCATAATCTTGGACCCTTTTCCCATCAGGTCTGACATGGTTCTAGGTGGATCTTTGGCCAAAGTGTAGTACAACTTGTTGGGCAGTAGTCCACTCATCAAGGATGTAATCGCTGTCTTTTCCTCATAATCAATGACTTCGAGTTTCTCGTTATTAAAACGAGTTATATAATCTCTGGTACTTTCACCAGCTTTTTATCTAACACTTAACAAATGTGCTACTCATTTAACTGGCTTTGTCCCAAAACAGAAATTCCCAATGAATAACTGGGCCAGTTGAAGAAAAGTTGAGATCTTACCCCGAGGAAGATTATTATACCACATTTGAGAAGATCCGGTAAGAGTTCCCGAGAATGCTCTGCATCTCATCTCATCTGAAACAGCATAGATGTCGGCTGCAGCTTGATATTGTTATATATGAAGGACAGGGTCGGTCTTTCCATCATATTTGGGGGTCACAACAGGTGCTTTGAACTTTGATGGTGTTGGAAAATCTACAATGGCCTCGACAAAAGGTGTTCCTCGAACAAAGGTTCGTTGTAGAGGGTTCTTGGCCTTAGCCATTTCCCCTAATCTATACTCCAGCCTTTTAATAGATCCTTTCCATGCAACATTTCCTTCCTCGGGCCTGTTGGTTCGAGCAACTGATCGTGTTGAGGTGGCTTCCTGGGATCTCTCTTGACGAGCAGCTGGTCGCCACTGGGCAGATCCTTCCCTTAAATCTGATGGTCGTCGAAAACTCCTCGGCGCGACTTTAGGAGGACTTATACTCCTTCTAGGTCCTAATCGATTGAAATGTGATACCCTGCTTAATCTTTCTAGTGCACTAGTACTTTCTGGGGAGAGAGTGATACGTTGTTCAGTATATGTGGCTCGCACTGACGAAGTTCATCCAGGTTGATAAGAAAAATCTTCAGACTCCTCATTGCGATATGAATCGGTACGCCTAGTATGCGAAGAAGGTGCATGGGTATTTCTTTGAATACTTCGTGGTCCTGAATGGGTTGGTGCACCGCCATGGAGGGTTTGTATTAGTTTCTTGCATGACGGTCTGGCCCTGAGCCAGATTTGTCATTATTCTACCCAGATCTGGAATATTTGGCGGAGCAGATGGATTTGGAGGGCTTTCAGCGTTTCGATTGCTGGATTCTGGAATATCAGCCATTGTGATGAATTTTTTTTGATGAAAAATGATATTACTAGTCGTTTCCCACAGACGGCGCCAATCTGTTGATGTAAAAAATTAGATCGTATCTAATTATTTAATCACAGATAAAATAAATGAGAAAAAGTTTTAAAGTGGTTCAGCCTTATAAGAATGGCCTCCGTCCACTGTTTGGGAATTCTCGATTACAAGTTCAATCAAGAAATTCCGGTCCCTTTACAATGAGGATTGTACAATGTATTTATAGCCCTGAGGCTGTAATGTGAAAGGGTAATACATTAAATGATGTACATATGAAAGGGTAATACATTCAATGCCCCTTACGCGTATGCGTCTGAATGATAAGCATTTAATGAGCAGTCAAACTGTTGGTTATCCTGCTATTAATGCTTTGTTCGAGGTGCAGCTCGGACCGCCTGAGTTGCTCGGTACTCAAGAGTTCCTCAGAGAGTTCTTGTTCCTCGGAGCGTATGAGTTCCTCGGGGAAGAAGTGTTCCTCGTTGTAGTATGGTTCCTCGGAGCGTGTGAGTTCCTCAGAAATGTTTGTTGTTGCCACGTAGATTGCCATGTGTCTTCACTCAATTGAGCCATGTCAGCAGACTAAATTTGGTACCAACACCCGGTATCCCTCCTTAGTCTCCTAATCCTAGGCCACACACTGGCCTCCAAGTCTTTAGATGCATCAATCAGATGTTATACTTGATCTCCTCGTAGAACAATACCCAAAAAAATAAAAAATGCAAAAACATTCAGAGAAAAAAAATAAAACTATAAAAAATAATGCAAGAAAATTCAAAGACATAAAAAGAAAGATGCCTCCAAGAGAAATGGGTCGCCAAAAACTACTAAAGGCATCCAAAGTCAATCACAACAAAGCTAGTATCAAACTCCCCTAATCATAGCTTCTAATCTTCTTGAAGTGTCGCAAAATAGGTAGAAACCATAAATTTATATAACTTTCACTCTTCTCCAGCAGTGTGGTCCGCCGCAAGAACAAGATGAATAGATTTACCATATCTTATACTTACAGTGTGTCCGTCACATTCACCAATTGTCCCTTGAAGGCATCCCTACGCTCACCGACTCACCCGAGTCGACTCGTTCCACAAGACCTAGTTCCACCTTTATCGCCCCACTCGTAAAATAATGAGAACGATCCACCACCACTTCTTTCCCCTAGAATGACAAGCCTAAAATTTGATAAACATCTATAGGCATCGCCACCATATCCACCACTCTAAAGTGGAAGGTATGTGTGGTATCCCACCAGTTATCTCTCAAAGCACACAAGGTTGCCGTTGATTGTGGCATCGCATCCAAAGAGTCCACCAATTCATTGAAGCTAGCACCTCGTACTAGGCTTTGCATCCTAGAGAGAGAGAGAGGGATTTCAAGAGAGCGATGTTGAAAAAACAAGTTTCCTTAGCCCCTTTTTATTAAAGGATAAGGGGGATACTATTTGGCACCTCTTTGTCCCTCCTTGTCAACATATAGCCATTATAAATCTATATAACCCCTCAATTCCAATGTCCGTGTCGACAGGTAGAGGTTAGGGTATTTAAAAATTTTGTTACAAAATTCCTCAAAAATTATGAAAATTATTTTAAAAAAAACAGAAATTCCCAAAAATCATAAAATCTAAAAATCCATACAAAAATGCAAGAATATCACAAAAATCATTAAAATTCGAGACTACACAATCTTTAAAAAATATCCAAACCCCTCAAAAAATCTAAGACCTTTCAAAATACTCACATATCCTTTATAAAGACTTTTTACACTCTTTAGGTCCTTAAAATAGACATTAAGATCTCATAATCAGGTTGAGATCCCAATATTGATTGCATGAAATCTTTAAGTGCGCTGAATAGACATTGTGGTCATCCCCGATCCCCGCCGCGGAGGAAAATGATCCTTTGGGTCCCGTGCATCCCTCTCGGGAGCACTTCGGCCGGCGTCGTTTGAGATGTGGTGTAAAAATGTAGAGAGATTCAGCGTCGCCAGTCTATTTTACTCAAAACAGACAAAAGAAAAAGGGAAAGCCACCCCGAAGGATGGCATCCAAATACATACTGGTGCGTGCAAAACCAAATGATTCGAGAAGGGTTCGGAGGCTTAGTTACGAAATGGGAAGGTGTTAGGCACCCATTTCGCCCTTTCTGTCTCTCATGTATATTTGCTATTTTCCTTTATATTTTCCCCCCATGATATGTGTGCATGTATTTATATAGAATGGAGGTAGGAATCCTCGACTTGTATCATGGAAAAGATAAAGCGAGTCATCCGTAAGAAGATATGAGAATAATATTAGAAAAATAAGATTTACGCGATTACCCCTACGTTGATCGTTATAATGGAACGATAATGCATATGGAGTAATACATCACTAAGAACAAGTATATAGAATATAAGGAAAATCGATTTAGAGAAGATAGAAAATAAGAGAAAAAGTGGGAAAAAGGACTCGAGTCTCGAGTTTTATCCCGAGACGTCTACGTAGCCTAAAAAGGTATAAAAGTCCACGTAGTTCGCATACAAAACTAGGGGTGGGGTTTATCCCATAAATCCAAATGGGGATCTCTTTTTTGTGAATGTGTGTGTGTGTGTAGAAAAAGTTTTTTAGTTGTGAGAAAAGTGTGAGAATCCCTACTTGGAATTTATGAGCAAACCCTCTTTTTCTTGTTTTTTGGGATTTTAGTTATATATAAATATGAGATGTGCAATAATACTAAATAAAGATTATATTTAGAATGTGTGAGATGAGATAATAAAAGTGATAAGTAAGAAAACAAGTTATTGGGAATTTAAGAGAATTTAAGAGAGAGTTTGAGAAATTTGGACCTTCTTGAAGATCTTGAGCTTGATCTTGAATGTTGGAGAGCAGCCCTTGCGCTTGGATGATGATGGAGAGTGGATAATTCACCAAGTTTGATGAAAAGTGGAAGTAAAAAAGGGATTTGGAAGTTGAAATCACGTTGCCTTCGAGAGAGGTTTTTGGGATTCGCTGAGAGAAATTTTTATTCGATCTGGGCTCTTCTTGAAAATGAGGTGAAGGCCTCCTTTTATAGGCTCAGGTAACTGCCGATCGGCATATACCTGTTCCTGCCTATCGGCAGGGTCTGGAACCTGCCATTTGGTAGTGCGCTTCAGACTTTTTTGGAAAATCGGTCGTCGAGTGCTAACCGTTCGTCAGAATCGCTCACGGGGCATACCGTTGGAAAGGTAATTCAGATACCTTTGAAAGTACTTGGACCTCTCCCAGATTCGGGAGTTAACTTTGGGTCAAATATGGCTTGGAAGCGTTTTTTTTTTTTTTGAAAAAATTAGGATTTTATTGATATAAGAGAGAAAAGCCCTCTCAAGTGGCAATACAATAAGAATGAAAAGACATCAGACGTTCCTTATAAAAGGAAGAGGAAAAGCATCTATCATCATAAATGCTATTACAATATTAGGAAGATCCGACCAGCTGATAAATGACTTATGACATTTTGACGATTCACCATGAATAGCAAGAAGAGTAGCCACCTTGTTAGCTTCTGGTGAACAGCAAGATAAATGACACTGAAGACTGTGAATTAATTCCTGTAGATCCTTGAAATTATTTCTAATTTTCCAATGAACTGATTTTGAGTTAGCCTCCAAAAAGATGAAAATCTGACTTGAGTGGAACTCTAACATCACCTTTGAAAAGTTCTTCTCCAAACAAAACTTTAAACCAGCAGAAACAGCTTGAAGGAGAGCATACTGAGGAACATCATGAATTATGAAGTTTGAAGAAGCCCAAATTAGTCTACCAGGATTATCTCGAATAATTGTACCTATACCATTGATCTTCTGATTTTCTTACGTAGCAGCAACATTGATTTTGACTTGATCTACCCCAGGATTCTTCCAATGATTAACATTCTTCCAATAAGCATTGGGAGTAGATAGAGAGAAAGCATTCCTAATTTCCTGATTTATTCCTTGAGTTAGGTCTTTAAAAGGAGTAAGCATAGTAAGCTCAGAGATTAAAGCAACTACTCTGTGAATAACTAAACCTGGATTCATTGGGATATTTTCAAACACAGCCTTATTCCTGCTCAACCAAATTTCCCATATGATTATGATAGGAGTCACTTGAAAAAGACATTTCGACATTTTGGATTTCCCCGCTTGTAACCACCAGTGAATAATAGAACTATGTAATGAAGAGAAAGAATCTGTAATACCCATAAGGTTGTAAAAGAACCTCCAAACCTGCTTCGCAACTGGACCCGATATGAATAAATGATTAATTGTTTCAATATCTGAATGACAGCATTGACACCTTGAAACCAACCTAATCCCCACTGATTGAACCCGGGATTCCACAGGAACTGCATTGTTGAGAGCTCTCCAAACAAGCACAAACATTTTTGGAGGAATATAAGAGTGCCAAACCGATTTAAATGCTAGAGAGTATAAAGTTTGATTTCTGATTTGATTATATGCAGATTTGAAAGTAAAGCTTCCATTATCTGCAAGATTCCAAATCAACTCTCCGTTTGAAAAATGCGAATTCGAATCAATTATCTCCATACCATCTTGAATCCTTTTAAAAGCCAATGAGCCATTTTTGCAACCCATATTAGAGTACTTAGCAGACATAAAAGAAGCCCAAAAACTTTTTCCTTGCTTAAAATTCCAGGCTAACCGTAAGTTGGAAGCTTCCATGACTGAATACAAATTCCTAATCTCAAGCCCTCCCTCTTGCTTAGGCAAACATATGGAGTCCCAATTTAACCAGTGAAATTTTTTCCCAAAAAATTGATTAACTCCCCAAAAGAAAGAGCTGAACATCTTATGAATGGATTTAATGATCAACTTAGGAGGCTTTAAAGCAAAAAGAGAATATAAAGGGATAGAAGAAAGGATAAATTGGATAAGGATAATTCTCCCCCCCATAGAAAGAAACTTGGTTTTCCAACTAAGAATTTTTGAAGCTATGGATTGGACAAGAGGTTCAAAATAAATAGATTCCCTTCTTCCTTTAAAAAGAGGGCTGCCAAGGTATTTCAGAGGACCACAGGTGTCGGTCCATTGGACGGGGAATCGTTCGGACGCAAACGGATCGTTCATCCGCATAGTAAGTCCGAATCGTGCATGGGGCAGACCGTTGGAAAGGTTAGGAGATGTACTTCGACATTCTAAAGAGTTTGACCCAGTTTGGAGAGTTGACTTTGGTCAACCGGGCCCGAGAAGCCTTCGATGACCTCTCGGAGTCAAACGGATCGTTTGTCCGCATGGAAAGTCAGAATTGTGCACGAGATGGACCGTTGGAAATGGTATTCAGTGGACTTCGAAGATTCATTCAGCCTCGGTTGAGCTAAAGAGTTGACTTAGGTCAAATAGAGCCCGAGAGTGCCCGGTGGGCTCTGGGTCAAGTTTCGGACGCAAACGGATCGTTCGTCCGCATGGTAAGTCGGAATCGCACATGGGGTGGTCCGTTAGAAAGGGTATTCAGTGCCCTTCAAAGATTTATTGAGTCTCGGTCGAGACGAAGAGTTTGACTTTTTGGTCAAACTGAGCCGAGGAGTGCCCGATGGCTTCTAGGTCAGTACTCGGGACATGAACTAGGTTTGTAGTGATGAGGGGAGGTACTAGGGACCTAAGGAGAGTTAGGGGGTAACAGAATGGGGTGTCTAGAGAGCCCCTCGACGGGTGAGTTTGGAACAAATGATGATCGTTGAATAGACACCACATGATGCTTTTGAGGGAGTATGACCGATTCAGAGGGTTGAGGCCGATTCTGAGGACCTAAAGAGTGTTCTGGGGATGATCAATCCTGTGGATTAAAGTCGAATCTGTGGGATTATGGTAAAGGTTTGATAACCGAGGTCAATTCTCACCTAAAGAGTGGTGACGACCGAGGACCGAGGTCAATTCTGACCAAACTCAGGTGACGATCCAAGACCGAGGTCAATTCTGACCTAAAGAGTGGTGACGATCGAGGACCGAGGTCAATTCTAGCCTAACTCAGGTGACGATCCAAGACCGAGGTGAATTCTGACCCAAGAGTGGTGACGACCGAAGACTGAGGTCAATTCTGACCTAACTCAGGTGACGATCCAAGACCAGGGCCAATTCTGACCCAAGAGTGGTGACGATCGAGGACTGATGTCAATTATAACCTAACTCAGGTGATGATCCAAGACTGGGGCCAATTCTGACCCAAGAGTGGTGACGATCGAGGACCGAGGTCAATTCTGACCTTACTTAGGTGATGATCCAAGATCGGGGCCAATTATGACCCACGAGCGGTGACGATCGAGGATCGAGGACCGAGGTCAATTCTGACCTAACTTAGGTGACAATCCAAGATCGGGGTCAATTCTGACCCAAGAGTGGTGACGACCGAGGACCGAGGTCAATTCTGACCTAACTCAGGTGACGATCCAAGACCAGGGTCAATTCTGACACAAAAGTGGTGACGACCGAGGTCAATTTTGACCTAAGTCAGGTGAGGATCAAAGACCGGGGTCTATTTTAACCTAAGAGTGGTGATGACCAAGGGCTGAGGTCAATTCTGACCTGACTCAGGTGACGATCTAAGACAGGAGTCAATTTTGACCTAAGAGTGGTGACGACCGAGGACTAAGGTCAATTCTGACCTAAATCAGGTGACGATCCAAGACCGGGGTCAATTCTGACCCAAGATTGGTGATGACCGAGGACCGAGGTCAATTATGACCTAACTCAGGTGACGATCCAAGATCGGGGCCCATTCTGATCCAAGAGTGGTTAAGACCGAGGACCGAGGTCAATTCTGACCTAACTCAGGTGACGATCTAAGACCGGGGCCAATTATGACCCAAGAGTGGTGACGATCGAGGACGGAGGTCAATTATGACCTAACTCAGGTGATGATCCAAGACCGGGGCCAATTCTAACCCAAGAGAGGTGACGACCGAGAACCGAGGTTAATTCTGACCTAACTCAGGTGACGATTGAAGACCGGGGTCAATTCTGACCCAAGAGTGGTGACGACCGAGGACCGAGGTCAATTCTAACCTAACTCAGGTGACGATACAAGACCGAGGCCAATTTTGAGCCAATAGTGGTGACGATCGAGGATCGAGGTCAATTCTGACCTAACTCAAGTGACGATCCAAGACCGGGCCAATTCTGACCCAAGAGTGGTGACGATCGAGGACCGAGGTCAATTCTAACCTAACTCAGGTGACGATCCAAGACCGGGGCCAATTCTGACCCAAGAGGGGATGAAGATTTAATTTTGATTCTACTAGAGAAGGTGCTTTGTGATTTTGATCTGAGCTGGGGAGCTGATAGCTGGGGAAACCTTTAGGAGACCTCGCTGGGGGGAATAACCTATTTTGGGTGCTGTAGGAGAATTCCTCTGGGGAAGTGATGAGGTGATCCTTAGGGATCCTCCGGAGCTTTTCCGGGAGGAGTTTCACTTGGTTTTTGAGGATTACGCTGGGGAAATAAGGGGTTCTGCTAGAGGGAACGAGAAATTTTCTTGGTGAAAATGTTCAAAATCCATCTTGGGATTTTTAGGAATTTTCTGAGGATTTTTCGGGGCTTTCTGGTATTTTTTTCGGAATTTATGTACGAAATTTAAGGTGGGGTGCCGATCGGCATGGTATGAGGGGTGCCATTCGGCAGTGGCACGGACTTTTGGGCTGCCTCGGGAAGGTGAGGAGTCAGTGCCGATCGGCATGGTGCTTGGCATCCTATAAAAAGGGGGTGAATCCATTCACTTTTTCACATTTTTTTTTGCTTTCTCTCTCTCTACGATTATTTTGCAAATCGTTCTAGCGTTTCGATCTTCAAGAAATGGCCGCCTTTGTGAGCACTGCAGTCCACCGGGAGTGGTTGACCGTTGATGACTGGGCAAATGTGGATTGGAGGGATAGGGTTCCCCTTGCTTTGGGGAGTGAGAACTCCTTTGATGCATTTGAGCCTATTGCAGATGAGCGGACTTTGCTGTGGGAGCCATCGCGTCATCGCTCTTTGAGAGTGATCCCCGGCGGTTATGTAAGTAACTTGACCTTTGGCATTATTCTCTTTTGGTGATTTTTCTTTCTTGACTTTTGATGTGACTTTTCTTTTTTCCAGTCTGATATTTCTTTGAAGAACATGCGTGCCCGCGGGACAACGGGGCTCAAGGATGTATGGGAGCATTTCCAACCTGTGGTTCACTGGGTGGTCTCATCAGCGGGTTTTGGGCGGTTGGCATCGACGCTGGATGATACGCCTCGTTCGACAGCGGTCTTGTGCGCTTTGGAAGAGAGGTGGTGGGATACTACCCACACCTTTCATTTTGGATTCGGGGAGATGACTGTGACTCCCATAGACGTGCAGCAGCTGTTGGGGCTGGATTGTGATGTAGACCAGATAGAGGTGGATCGCTCTTTACGGGTGAGATCGGAGGTAGTGCATGCGGAACTTGGTGGTGTAAGGAGGATAGCTTCGGCATATTCTATCCGGATGTCCCTGCTGAAGGACGTTCTATTGGGTTGGGAGATTGATGTGGAGGACGGGCTTCAAGTGAGGCAGATGTCTCGGTTATTCATTCTTCTGGTGCTGGGAGGTTTCATGGTGGCATCGAGCGACGACGTTATCCATTTATGGTTTCTGTCATTCTTGAGGATGTTTTCGAACATCCCCTTCTATGATTGGGGGAGTCTGACCTTGGCGACCCTTTACTCCTCTTTGGATGCATTCAGTTAGTGCTGCAGGAAGACCTTTACTGGGGCCATGTACCTTCTTGAGGTATTCGTTAATTTGCGCATTTTTTTTCCTGCATTCGCATTTTCCTTATGCGTGTCTTTTTGTTTGCGAATTCAGACGTGGTTCTATGAGGTGCTTGGGCGCAATACCCCGCTGATCACTTTGAAGGATGACACCGTTGGGGACTTCTGCAGATTGTATCGATAGCGTAAGGCCAATTGACAGTCGAAGGGATCTCTTTCCTTGGAGGCGGTGCATCAGGTTTTGAATGACCTGACCAGTGGTAGGGTAAGACTCTTTCCATTTCAGTCTTGGTTTTTGCACCTTCTGATCTTGTATTGATTTATGCTTGCTTGGAGATTCTCAGGTGACCTTTTATCCCTGGGGGACAGCTATTCAGGATGTGGGGGTGACAGAGGTGAATGTGCGGATGAGGCGCTTACTGGCGCATGAGTTCGGCCATTCCTGGTACCTTGGGGAGAGGGTGATTCATCAGATTGATGAGGAGGAGGTGGTGGTGCCACCCGCGTATCCTCCTACGTCTATGGGGCGGGAGCGACTGCTGTCAGAGAATGATAGGATCACGGCGATGATTGGAGAGTTCTACCTTCTATACACCGATACGACTGCGCCGTATGAATATATGGATTTCGTGACGAGCTGGTTGATGGCGCCTAGCATATATGATGCGTTACCCTTCCTTCCTGCGGGTTCGAGTCGGGCGGTGGGTTCTTCCCACAACGGCGATGGTCCGTCGGCATCTGCGATGTCGGCGACCTCGGAGGTCCCTTTTGTGCTGTTGCATACCCCTTCGTACAACATCCGGCGGGCTGATGGAGGGATGGTGCCTATGTTGCACCGTTTTCATGCGATTGATCCAGAGGAGTTGGGTTTGACATAAGAGGTCCTTCTACCTGCGGTATACTTTTCTGTTCCACTATTTCTTTCATTTCTATTTTGGTCATCCTTGCTTTGATACTGATTTTGCCTTTTCTTGCAGCAAGTCCAGGTGTCGACCACTTAGCTAAGGGATATTCGGGACTGGATATCTTCGGAGACTGCTCATATTCGGGATGCGGTTCATGTTCCTTCTTTCTTGGTGCCGTCTGCCTCGTCTGGAGAGGACTCTGGCTCAGGTAGTGGTGGTGCGTCATCTCGCCGTAGGGGGAAGAGAGAACGTCACAGGGGTGGAAGCTCTTAGTGAGAGAGAGAGAGAGAGAGAGAGAGAGAGAGAGAGAGGATGTGGGTTCGGGCTGAGTCCCGTTGTTTTTTTATTTTTTCTTTTTATTTCCTGCAAAATTGATGTAACACATAACACAAATATATGCAATGCAATGGATTTTTTTATTATCTCTTATTAATGATGAATGAATGCATGTGCTTTTTACTTTGCTGCTGAGACCGTAAAAAGGAATATTTTTTGGAATTTTTTGAAAGAAAGTTTTTAATTAAAAAGGAAAATTATATAAGGAGAAAAAAGGGATTCTTGAAATGCTGTTGAGAATATGAATTTATTTTTATTGAATTTTCTGATTTGACAAGAGAGGAAAAAGGGAAATTTCCAAAAATGGGGGGCTTGCCGATCGGCAAGCACCCTGACCTTCCTATCGGTAGTTCAGTCCAGTCCCATCAATTGAAAGCTTTGAATGGTACCCTCTTTAGCCTTTGGTACCTTGTAGGGTAGGATTCCTTCCGATTTATGCAGGGATTATGTCCCTTGTGAGGGTTTTCAAGTATAAAAAGGGGTGAGGGTGAAGTGTTTTCAAGTATCCAGGGATTTATGCAGGGACAAGTGGGTAAGTATGCAGGGATTATGTCCTTTGCATTCTTACCCACTTGTCCATTATCTCTTATCCTTTCAAGATGGCTCTCCCTGTTAGCACGGAGTTTGACAACTACCTCGAAGACTTGGAAGCTATGTGCTCTTATAATGTCGACTATGATGCTTTCAACATGCGTCGAGTCTCCTTGTGGCGCATTCGGCCTCTTTAGTGGAACGTGCTGATGGCGGCGGTACAATTCTGGTACCCCGAAGACCATGTATTCCGCTTTGGGTTGGAGGAAGTTTGCCCTACCTACGAGGAATTTTCTTCCATGCTGGGTGTAAATACCAGTGTTGCTGCTGCTTTGCCCGAATTTTCTCGCTCTCCTAGGGATTTGTTGGCCAGGCTTATTCGTATTTCGCCTTCGACGGCTAGATCATTGGTTGCTGGAGGAATGATCTCCCTCCCGACGGTGCTGCAGTCCGTGCATTTGCGGGAAGTAGGTGATGCTGGCTATGCCGGAGCCATTGTTCTGGGCCTGGTTTCCAAATTGCTGCTAGTGACTGGGGGTACGAGTGGACCCACAGCTTGCATCCATTACTTCATGGATGTCATACCTTCATAATCCTGCGGTGGTGATAGTAGCGGAGACCCTGAATGGCCTGGATGCCAGGAGAGAAGGCCGTTCTGACTTTTTGAGGGGTAGCCCTATGATGATGTTCATGTGGTTGTCTGAAAGATTCCATTTGGAGACTCCTATAGAGTATCCCTTGTCGTCCGTACCCAACTTCTTTTCACGCTACTTCATCAGTGTTGGCTATATGTTGAGAACTGGGAGAATTGGCTTGTGGAGCATGGGGCTCGTGGGCTGTATTGGTCAGTGCCTTGGTGGGGACAGTTGCAGCCTGTTTTGGAGCTAGCAGAGTATTCATATGTGCAGTTGGTTGGTCTCAGACAGACCTATTTTTATTTCCCTTGGCGGCTTTTGCTCCAATTCGGCTCGGCGCAGGTCATGCCCCCCTCGGACCTCAAATTTCTTTCAGATAGAAGATTTGACCGAGCGCTTGCGTCTTTTGCTTGGATCTCTGTGGGCAAATCGGCGTCCGTCGACCCGTCCCTCTCAGTCTGTTGGGGAGGTTTGGCATGTCCCCAAAGATTATATGAAGTGATTGTGGAGGAAAGTAGTCAGCAAGATGTTGGCAGTAGAGACTGGACAAAGATGGTTTGTTTTAGCTAACACCATGGAAGGGGGTGTTGTGGTCTTTTCAAAGATGGTTAAGGCTCATCGATCCATGGAATGTTTACGTCACTCTATTCAGGCAGGGGAAACTTGGGTACCTCCGGATGCAGATGATGAAGGTGCAGGCTCCTCTGGTGGCTGTGGGTAGGACTCTTGGAGAGTTTATTTATGTAATGGATGACAGTTGTGAGGATTTATTTGTCTTTTTATGGAAGTAGGGGGAAGGGAGTTATCTGTTACTTTTCTTATGTAATTCGTACTATAATTTCTTATTAATGAAATAAACAAGTGTTTGATCATTCAGCTGTGCCTTTCGATGAATTTTGCATTTTTGAATTATCTATACTGAGCGCTAAGGCATACATAATCCTTTTGTTCAAGTATTTTTAGAATGAACCGCTGTTATCGGAGGTAAGAAAAGAATAGTATTTTGTGAAAAAGAAAGGGTCGCACTCATGTGAGGTGCATGAGCTGCGTCCGTACCTCTGGGGTTTTTAAAAATGTTTTTATTTATTTGCAAAATAGTTTTTTTGCAGGGGATCAGGACCACGTAGTTATGGGTAGGGGGAAATGAAGATTTTTTTTAAGAATAGAAGGGGGATGAGAAAAGTCATAGCGCACCAAGATTTCGAACTAGTGGTAGAATTTCTTGAGACGGTCCAGATTGACTGGATGAGACATCTCCTCCCCATCTAGGTCAGTGAGCATGGCGGCACCACCGGATAAGATTTTCTTCACAATGTAGGGGCCGCCCCAATTGGTCTTGAATTTCCCTCTAGGGTCCCAGATGGGTTCTATTATCTCCTTGAGGGCTAAGTCTCCCTCTCGAACACCTCGGTCCTTGACTCTCTTTTTTAATGATCGCGCTATTCGGCGATGTTACCTTGTATGTGGTACAATGCTTTTAACCTTCTTTAATCTAGGATGGCTAGCTCATCAAGACGGCTTTGGCACCAATCTTCTTCACTAACTTTGCTTTTGATCATGACGCGTAGCGAGGGTATTTCCAGCTCTACAGGTAGGAATGCTTCCATGCCGTAGACTAGGGAGTAAGGGGTAGCCCCAGTAGAGGTTCGGATTAAGGTTCGATAGCCCCACGAGGCGTACGGGATCCGATCAGCCCAATTTCTACAACTTTCGGTCATCCTTCTGATGATAGCTTTGAGGTTCTTGTTGGCGGCTTCAACTGCACCATTAGTTTAAGGTCGGTAGGGAGAAGATTTGTGTCTCTGAATCCCATACTCGTTGACTACTTCTGTGACTTTTGCTTTGAAATGCAACCCGTTATCTGATACCAGCTCGTGGGGGACCCCATATCGGCAGATGATATTTTTCTTGAGGAATTTGGCCTCTTTCTTGGCATTTAATACTGCGTATGACTCAGCTTTGACCCATTTGGTGAAGTAATGGATGGCAACCAGGATGAACTCATGTCCGTTTAAAGCCTTTGGTGTAACCTTCCCTATGATGTCGATACCCCAGGTGGAGAACGGCCAGGGAAAGGTCATGTTGTATAACTCTCACGGAGGCAAGTGTTGAAGATTGGATAATTGTTGGCATTTGAGGCATCTTCGGACATAGGCGGTGTAATCCTAGATCATGTTGGTCCAGTGATAGCCCTGTCGGATGATCTCCTTGGCGAGCATGTGACCATTCTTGTGGGGTCCGCATTCCACGCTGTGGATCTTCTGCATTATTTTCTCAATCTCAGCCCCAACAATACAGTGTAGATGAGTTCCATCGAAGTTCCTCTTGAGTATATCTTTATGACAGATAATGTACTAGGAGGCCAATCTTCGGAGAGTTTTTCAATCTTTCTTGTTGGAACCCTCGGGATACCTACCATGCTTGAGGAGGCACCAGATATCATAGTACCAACAATCGACTAGATCGGGATCTTCGGTAGAGACGAGCTTAATATGGTAGCAATGGGTCGATTTGTCTTGCTTTTGAACTAGAAAGGGGGTCATTGTTATTCCCTCGGGCATGTCGACTATGGAGGACAAGGTAGCGAGAGGATCGGCTAGGTTATTCTTTGCTCAGGGTAGGTAATAGAAGGTGATATCTTGGAAATCGGAGGCTAACTCTTCTAATTGGGCATGAAAGGGTTGTAGCTTTTCGTCCTTGACTTTCCACTTTCTGAGCACTTGACCGATGATAAGGGCAGAATCCCCGTAGACATCAAGGTATTGAATACCTTTCTTGAGAGCGACTTTGAGGCCCACTGTGTATGCCTCGTATTCCGTCATATTGTTGGTGCAATGGAAATCCAATTTAATGGAGATGGGAGTGTGGGATTCATCTGGGGCAATCAGGAGTATCCCAATGCCATATCCCTTTTTGTTGGCAGTGCCATCAAAGAACATTTCCCATCGAAGGTGGTCTTGAGTGGTGCAGAGGTTATTTTTATCTGAGAATTCGGAGATCCGAACCTCCACTTCTTCTATAGGGTAATCGGAGAGGTAGTCAGAGATGGATCTTCCTTTAATAGCTTTATGTGTGACGTACATGATATCGAACTCAGTTAAGAGCATCAACCACCGGGACATTCGACTGGATAAGGCAGGTTTCTCAAGCAGGTATTTGATGGAATCCATTCGGGATACAAGTTTGATGGGGAAGGCGAGCATGTAGTGTCGCAACTTTTGGGTGACCCAAACAAGTGCGACACACGCCTTTTCTAAAGAAGTGTAGTTGATTTTGCACCCGGCCAATTTGTGATTGGAGTAATAGATGGCTCTTTCTTTGTGGGAGTCTTTAAGATATTGGGCTAGCAAAGCCCTAGCTGCAGTGTCATTTATGGTTAGGTATAGGAGCAAAGGGAGACCCAGTTGTGGTGGCATGAGCAGTGGAGGTTGGGTCAGGTATTATTTGATTCGGTCAAAAGCTTCTTGGCAGGCCTCGTTCCAAACTATGGTTGAATCCTTTCGGAGGAGATTGAAGATTGGTTCACAGATGGAGGTTAGCTGGCTGATGAACCGGCTGATATATTATAATTTCCTAAGAAAACCTCGGACTTCTTTCTCTGTTCGTGGCGCTGACATCTCAAGTATGGCCTTCAGCTTTGAAGCATCTTCTTCTATCCCCTTTTCGCTGACCATGAATCCTAAGAGTTTCCCCTTCATAACGCCAAAGACACACTTCTGTGGATTAAGTCGCATCTGATACCTTCGCAGTCGTTTGAAGAACTTCCGGAGAGTGAGAACATGACTTTCTCTAGTTTTGGACTTGATAATCATATCATCCACATAAACCTCAACCTCTTTGTGAATCAGGTCATGCAGGATGGTTGTGACAGCCCTTTGGTAGGTATCCCCAGCATTCTTGAGACCGAATGGCATAACGGTGTATCAAAAGGTTCCCCATGGGGTGATGAATGCGGTTTTTTCTTGGTGGTCGGGGTTCATCTTGATTTGGTTGTATCCGAAAAACCCGTCGATGAATGACTTGAGATCATGACTGGCTGTGTTATCCACGATCATGTCGATATTGGGTAGCGGATAATCATCCTTTGGAGAAGCTTTATTTAAATCTCGGTAATCTACACACATTCGAACCTTCCCTCCTAATTTCGGCATAGGTACAATGTTGGCTAGCCATGTGGGATATTCGATCACTCGAATGAAACCCACATTTAAGTGTTTGACCACCTCTTCTTTGACCTTGAGCAATCATTCGGTGCAGAGTTTTCTCAATTTTTGTTTAATCGGCTTGTAATCTGGGAGAGTGGGGATCTCGTTCTGAGCTATTTCAGGATTAATGCCGGGCATATCATCATAGGACCATGCGAAGACATCCACGAACTCCTTCAGCAATTCTTTGAGTTGTGTACGCTCATGCTCGTCAAGGGTGGCCCCTATCTTAATCTCGCGCAGTTGGCTACTAGGATCGATATTAATAACAACAGTCTCTTCTTCATTAACTTGAACGCGATTATGTTGTTTATTATTAACCTTATTTAGATCAGTAAAGAATTGTTCATTTACAAAATCATCATCATCAAAAGTTTGATTAGAATCCAAGCAGTTAATGTAAGGCACAACAAGATACTCAAAATCTTCGTTTATTTCATTGATAGGAAAAATAGCATTGAGAACCTCATTAAAAGAGGTCTCGATTACATTTGAGCAAGGATAGACAAAAGAAGAAGAAATAGGGTAAACATTGGGGTTAGGGGAGATTTCAAGAGGTACAACTGGCGCAGCATGCCGTTGAGGAGAGGATTATCAATAGCTTTAATCAGACGGGATGGGTCCATTGATGTAGTGCCTGAATGAACCATGCAGAGTGCCAGCCCCAGTATCTGCAAGTTGAAGTAATCTTCGGAATCACTTTCCTCAGTCTCTTCGGTATCTTTGATGAGAGGTTTCACGCAGTGTGGGAAACTTTTGATCCATGGGTAGCTATCTTGGAAAAAGATCTCCATTCTCGGCCTCATCTTCTTGTCTATGTGGTCATACCATGGTTCTGGAAAATCGTAAAAGGGGAAGTCTTCTCCTTATTTAATGAATCATCCATTCAAGGAGTCTCCTGGGATAGTTTGAATACAGTCTAATCTTATCTTTGGTCGAGATTGGCAGATCATTTTAAACTCTTGTTTTGATGGTTTATACCCCAAGCCACAAGGAGGAAAAGATTTCTTCAGTTCGATGGGCTCAAGTATCCCTTGCTGCCTTTGCCCTAGCCCCAGTCCGGGCATGAAGTGCATGTTTCTGAACATCTGAATCACATTAAGATTGCCATGAGGGTCATATTCTGGACAAACCCTTTCTTTGAAACCGTTCCCTGCCGAGAGTAGGAGTGAATCAACTCGAAATCCTGATAGGATCATATCACTTGACCCGTGTTGTATCTCAAGAATTGGACTTCTGGTGCTTGCACCCTCGACATTTCTATCATCGCCCAAAATGGTGATGACTCGCCCGTAGGCGAAGAACTTCAATTTTTGATGGAGTGAGGAAGAGACACCTTTTATATTATGGAGCCAAGGGCGTTCGAGAAACAGGTTGAAACAAGATGGGATGTCTATGACTTGGAATTCAACGACAGGGTTTATAGGGCTAATACCTATTACAAGTTTTATGGATCCCATCACCTCTCGGCGGGTATTATCGTAGGCACGCACATCGGCGGAGGTTGAAGCGAGGTCGCTTTCTTTCAGGCCTAAACACTTTAAGGTTCTCAGAGGGCAAATGTTCAAGGCGGATCCATTATCGATAAGGGAGAGTGGCACGGCCTTCCCCATAACTTCGACGAAGATGTTGAGTGCATGATTGTGATCCGGCCCAATTCTGGGGATTTCTTCTTCAGAAAATGATAGCATTCGGGTAGAGGTCAGGGATCCGGCCAGATTTACCTCTTCTTTTGGTGTGGTAGAAGGAGAAACTACGGGTCCAGTGAGTAACTTGATTAAAGTGTTTATGTGCAACTGGAAAGACATGAAAAGCCCCCATAGAGTTATGTTAGATTGAGTTTTCTTTAGTTGATCGAGGATCTTGCTCTCCTCGATGGTCATCTCTGGTATAGGAAGGTTTTCAACGCCCTTCCCTTTGTCATTTGCTGGTAGTGAGCTTGGAACCTGGTAATGTCTCCCTGATCTAGTCATGTGATTTACTGAAGAAGGAAAGAATATGAATCATGTTTCCTCGTCAATCTCAGGTTGTTCTGCCACCCTATTTATTTTTTCGAGGAGTTCTTCAAATGAGATCATCCCACATATGTTGGCTATTGGGCCAGTTCTTCCTTATTGTTCTTCACTCAAATCTTCAAATTCTTCCCCCCATCCGGTGGTAACAATTCTGTCTTTCCATGTAAAGTCGATGCATTCCACAACCTCGACGGCTTCTTTATACAGGTCCTCCCATTCTATGGGGATATGTGTGATTGCAAGGACCAAACGCCCTTGTAGTTTCAAAGTGTCAAGTAACCCGGTGATACTGCAAATGCTATTGGTTTTCCTGAATAATTCTACCATAATCTGGACAACATCATCTAGGCTGACTTCGTCGGTTGGTACCACCCACTTGTCTGAATCTCGGTCCTATTTTCGTGCTTCCAAGAATATTTTATTGAATCTCTGGCAATCGATAACCATATGTGAGGGCAATTTCAGCCTGAACTCTAGGAGTTGGTCTAACACCTCTGATAATTCCATACTTCCATTTTCAGAACGGGTACGGATAGTGATGCAAGCTCTGGTAAGGAGTGACAGTGCCTGATCAGTGGGGCTAGTAGGGTGTAGGAGGAAATATGGGAAAATTTTAAGAGGTTTAGGAGAGTATATGGGTGTGATTTGAGTTGAGGGATCAAAATCTGGGTTTTCTTCAAAGAAGATGGCATTGGTGTGATTCGGGAGTGGATTGTGAGTAGTGTTTGGCTTAGGATTGGCTGGTGGGGAGATGGTACCCCGGTCAATGAGATATTGGATTATGCTCCGAAGGTGAAAGCATTCGTCGATGGTATGGCCAGCAGTTTGGTGAAAGGCGCAATGATCATCGGTCTTGAATTTTCTTGGGAGTGGATTTGCCAATGAACATGGATCCAAGGGTTTGATAAGGTTTTGTCTTAACAGGGATTGGTAAACTTTGGATAGGGGATCATGGAGCTCAGTGTATTCCCTTCGGATGGGGGCAGGGTGACTTTCTGGTGCCCATGATGTGGTTATTTGAGAGATGTTGTTGATGGTTGAGACTGTAGCACTCGCAGGCTTGTCATACTTTCTAGGGGTGAATTGTCCGGACACCTTCTTCGGTTCAACCTCTATTTTAAAGAGGATTTCCTCGATTTCAACTCCAGCCTCTCTGAGAGCTCAGAAGTGGGGATAGTATTGTCCTCCCATCGTCGATCGGACATGGGGCAAGAAGTTCTTCTTTACTATATTGACCTGTTCTTCTTCAGATGGCCGATTGGTCATGGTATCTGCTTGATCCCTCCACCGAGTTATGAAGTTACTGACTGATTCTCCAGGATTCTGTTTAAGCAGCTCCAAATCACGATAGGTGATCTCAAGCTCTTCGTTGTATTTGTACTACGACATGAATTCTCGGGCTACATCCTCCCAGCTACGAATTTTCGATTCCTCAAGAGATAAAAACCATCGTAGGGCACTATCCTTCAAAGTTTGTTGAAATAATTGGGCCATTACCTCCTCAGAAGACCCTAGTAGAGTCATGGAACGGTGGTAATTGCGAAGATGAACAATTAGGGGGCCACTCCCTCCAAACTTCTCGATATTTGGCATCTTGAACTTCTCGAGTAACCTTGCTTTAGGATAAGGGTACATGTGGGTGTAGTCCATGTAATTCCCAGAGATCCTGACTTGGTCGAACTTCTTGGTGAGCATCTTGAGATCCTCTTTAACTTTATTCAACTCTTCCTCTTTTGGATCAATGACCACAGGCAGGTTAGCCACAGGCTGGGAAATGTTTGGCATTAGATGTTGGGCAGGCGGCTGCCCATTGGCAGGAGGGGCACGTGGAGCATGATGATATTCTTTGGGAACCCAAATAGGCTCAGGTGTACCCATAGCATGAGGGAATAGGGCCTCAGGCTCTTGAGGAATAGGAACCTGGTTTCGTTGCATCTCTCGGAACTCGATTTGGAGGTTGTCAGTCTTGGACATGAGCTGAGCTAGGACTATCGTCAAATCCGGCTGAATGACTGGTACTTGATCTGTATTCTCCATGGAAAATGGATGGATTCTGAACTCAGAAGAAGTAGTAGAGGAACGGATATAACTCTGGGGTGATTTGACTGAAGACCGAAGCCAGTAGGGAGCCAGGCCAAGGGCTTGCGATCGACCTGAGAAGGCGTCGGATGAGATTTATTTTTGAAAAAGGAAGAACTATTTTTTGATTTTTGATAAAGAAGGGAGAAATGTTTTTGAATTTTTGATAAATAAGGGAGAAATGTTTTTGGATTTTTAATAAAAAAGGGAGAAATGTTTTTGGATTTTTGATAAAGAAGGGAGAAATGCTTTTAGATTTTTAATACAAAAGGGAGAAATGTTTTTGGAGATAAAACTCAACATGATTATTATGATTACTATGTTCTCACTTGTATTTAATTATCCTAAATGAAATGTCGGATGGGACCCGAGCCAGGAAAAGTGGAGTTCTTAATATATGCAAAGCTACGGTTTGGACTTGTAACCAGGCTCATGGACAGGGTCCCGTTTTAAAAATGCGCAAAAAAAATGGGCAGCAGATCGACCCGAAATTTCGACAGAGTTTCGGGTTGAAACCGGAAATCTAAAGTGCGTGTCCTAGGTGTGACACCTATATGAGGGTATGCACTTGGTTGGGTGAATCGGCATGGGTTCCCCCCTTTGGCGTGACTTCCACGATATATGTCTTGCTCTTGCGGGCAATCGGTACGTCTGGACAAGCCATTTGATATACCTGAGTGTACGTGAATTTCCCCACCATATACCTCGTGGGGATGGTAAGTGTGAGAGCGAATTCGATATACTCGCGTACGTGAATGAATTCCCTGCGATATACCTCCCGTCATGACTTCGGTCAAGCGCTATGATGCGGGGGAACCGTTTGATATACGTCTAAGGTACTTGACCAATGGAAGGTGAGAGTCATATCGCTTAGGCTAACTGTGACCTGCCGGACCAGCGCCCATCATGAAGTGACCCTCCAGTTACTGGGAAAAATTTGGTCAATATCAATGCTCTTTGGTGATGTTGTGTGAATTATGAATGATTCCCTTATTAGTATCTTATCTTATGATGAGAATGCCTTTCTTGATTATGCCAAACTGGGAGAAAAGTACAAGTACCCCAAAAGGTACACCAAGTATGGAGGGGTGATGCGTGCAACATGGGGATACATATGATCCTAGGTGCACGTGGTGTGAGGTGTACATGGAGAATTTTCTACAAGTGTGTGAATATAAGAATAAGCATGGGATACACATGGAGAAGGGGAACATGAGGATATGGGGGGGAACATAAACAAACATAACATCCATGCAAATAGAGTCAAGCCCACAAACAAATCACACACATCCCCAGCTAAGTCACCACTGTGGCCATCCCCGATCCCCGCCGCGGAGGAAAAGGATCCTTCAGGTCCCGCGCGTCCCTCTCGGGAGCGCTTCGGCCGGCGTCGTTTGAGATGTGGTGTAAAAATGTAGAGAGATTCAGAGTCACCAATCTATTTTACTCAAAACAGACAAAAGAAAAAGGGGAAGCCACCCCGAAGGATGGCATCCAAAGACATACTTGTGCGTGCGAAACCAAATGATTCAAGAAGGTTTCGGAGGCTTAGTTACGGAGTGGGAAGGTGTTAGGCACCCATTTCGCCCTTTCTGTCTCTCATGGATATTTGCTATTTTCCTTTATATTTTCCCCCCATGATATGTGTGCATGTATTTATATAGAATGGAGTTAGGAATCCTCGACTTGTATCATGGAAAAGATAAAGCGAGTCATCCGTAAGAAGATATGAGAATAATATTAAAAAAATAAGATTTATGCGATTACCCCTACGTTGATCATTATAATGGAACGATAATGCATAGGGAGTAATACGTCACTAAGAACAAGTATATAGAATATAAGGAAAATGGATTTAGAGAAGATAAAAAATAAGAGAAAAAGTGGGAAAAAGGACTCGAATCTCGGGTTTTATCCCGAGACGCCTATGTAGCCTAAAAAGGCATCAAACTCCACGTAGTTCGCATACAAAACGAGGGGTGGGATTTATCCCATAAATCCAAATGGGGATCTCTTATTTGTGAATGTGTGTGTGTGTGTAGAAAAAGTGTTTTAGTTGTGAAAAAAATGTGGAAAAAGTGTGAGAATCCCTACTTGGAATTTATGAGCAAACCCTCTTTTTCTTGTTTTTTGGGTTTTTATTTATATAAAAATATGAGATGTGCAATAATACTAAATAAAAAGTATATTTAGAATGTGTGAGATGAGATAATAAAAGTGCTAAGTAAGAAAACAAGTTATTGGGAATTTAAGAGAATTTAAGAGAGAGTTTGAGAAAGTTGGACCTTCTTGAAGATCTTGAGCTTGATCTTGAATGTTGGAGAGCAGCCCTTGCACTTGGATGATGATGGAGAGTGGCTAATTCACCAAGTTTGATGAAAAGGATGATGAAAAGTGGAAGTAAAAAAGGGATTTGGAAGTTGAAATCACGCTGCCTTCGAGAGAGGTTTTTGGGATTTGCTGAGAGAGATTTTTATCAGATCTGGGATCTTCTTGCAAATGAGGTGAAGGCCTCCTTTTATAGGCTCAGGTAACTGCCGATCGGCATATACATGTTCCTGCCTATCGGCAAGTGCTGATAGGCAGGGTTGGAACCTGCCATTTGGTACTGTACTTTCGACTTTTTTGAAAAATCGATCGTCGAGGGCAAACCGTTTGTCAGAATCGCGCATGGAGCTTACCGTTGGCAAGGTAACTGCTCCCAAATTCGGGAGTTGACTTTGGGTCAAATATGGCTCAAAAGCGTTTGTCGATCCATTGGACGGGGAATCATTCAGACGCAAATTGATCATTCGTCCGCATGGTATGTCCGAATTGCGCACGGAGTGGACCGTTGGAAAGTTTAGGAGATGTACTTCGACATTCCAAATAGTTTGACCCGGTTTGGAGAGTTGACTTTGGTTAATTGGGACCGAGAAGCGTTCGGTGACCTCTTAGAGTCAAACGGATCGTTCGTTCGCATGGAAAGTCAGAATCGTGCACGGGATGGACCGTTGGAAAGGGTATTCAGTGCCCTTCAAAGATTCAGTTAGCCTCGGTTAAGGTCAAGAGTTGACTTAGGTCAAACAGAGCTCGGGAGCGCCCGATGGCCTCTCGGTCAAGTTTCAAACTCAAACGGATCGTTCGTCCATATGGTAAGTCAGAATCGCACACGGGGTGGTCCGTTAGAAAGGGTATTCAGTGCCCTTCAAAGATTCATTGAGTCTCGGTCGAGATGAAGGGTTTGACTTTTTAGTCAAATTGAGTCGGAGAGTGCCCGATGGCTTCTAGGTCAGTACTCGGGACATGACCTAGGTTTGTAGTGATGAGGGGAGGTACTAAGGACCTAAGGAGAGTTAGGGGGTAACAAAATGGGGTGTCTACAGACATTGTTCCTCAGAATTATGTCAAGATCCTCGTGTTGGTCATAAATTCTCTTTACGTCCTCATAATATACATTAACCATCAGAATTAGGTCGTAATCCTTGTAATAATCGCATGGACTATTTAGATCCTTACAATAGACCTTGATCCTCAAAATTGGGCCACGATCCTCGTATTGGTTGCATACATTTAGGTCCTCAGAATATACCTTCTCCCTCAAATTAGACAACGATCCTTGTATTGGTCTCATAAATTTAGGCCCTCAATATTAGGTTTTGATCCCCATTTTGGTCGCATACATTCCTTTGGTACTCATAATAGACCTTGGCCCTCATAATTATGTTCAGATCCCAATATTGGTCTCATACACTTGTCAAAATAGACCTTAGCACTGAAATTTTTTCTACGATCCTCGTACTGGATGCGAATAATCCTAAAGTCCTCATAATTAGACATTATCCCTAAAAATTTTACTATGATCCTAATATTAGTTGCACATATTCTTTAGGTCTGTTGAATATACCTAAGCCACATAAATGGGTTGGACTTCCATATTGGTCGCATACATTTAGGTCCTCGAGATATATCTTAACCTACTGATTATACCTTGTCCCTCTGAGTTAGGACACGACCCCTATCATGGCCACATCATATCTTAACCCTCGTGATTAGGATTTTACCGTTCCACACTCCCTCAATCCTCAAGATCAGGCTACATTTATCATCAATATATTCTCTAGGACATCAAAATCAGGCCATAATTCACATATGCATTATAAGCCCTTAAAATAAGGCAACAATCCTCACATTAACTCTCGTTCACCAAAATCAGACCCTGGCCCCCAAAATCTAGACTTGGGCAACTTTGTCATAAACCACCTTGGGCTCTCAATGAATCCCTAACCCTTTCGACAACAACTAATCCCCACTAGAGTTTCGACATATAGGGACTTAACCCTCACAACATCTATCGAGGTTCAATTTTTAGAAGACCTTTCACTTATCCTAAGCTCGACTATCGATCGGCTCTATAGACACCCCATTCTAGCACCCCCTACACTCTTCCATATGCTCTAAACAAAGTCCTTAAAATTTCCATACCTTCGAGTCTTCTTCAAATCCTAATTGGAGAGACCTATTCTTAATCCTATTAAAATTTTGTAAACTCTCAAATCTGGGTTTGCTTCCTATAGGAAAATTGGGTTTACTTCACCAACAGGTCAGGCTCACGTTATTGAAGGAAGGTTTTGGACCCGCTGGTAAGTCCATAAGGGAAATATTTTCCTTTCTTCTTTTAGGGTTTTCCTATATAAGGAAACCTTTACCCTATTTGCACAGGACCCCGATTCCAGTTCGGCAGTCATTTCAAATATACCATACATTAGTTTCAATATATTCTCTTAGACATTCCCTTACATCATCTAGACCTACCTTTAACCAATGGTCCACACTATCATCCACATGCAAAAAGTCATCCAACAAAGAGTTCAAAATAGAATTCAAGAGTTCTTGAAGTTCCAAAACCCTTTATGTTTTATTATCCCCATAAATGTTATTTTGCATATTTTAGTGTTCTTATTTCATTTATATTTCTTATATTCTATTTCTTTCAATAATCATCCATTTTTACTATTTCACATATCTTCAAGCACATTTTTATAAACCAAAAAAGGGGGTTCAAATCACAATTCTCAATTTAGAGTGTTCTCATATTGTTTTCAAACTTTCACCACATTTCACACTTTTTTCATAACCAAAGGAGAGACCCTAGATTTGAATAATGGGTTAGGCCTAACCTTGTTCATATTGTGAACTACGTGGATTTTGATGCCATTTTTGGCTACGTAGGCATCCTAAAGCTATTTTGGATTCTAGATTGTTTTTACTTAATTCATTTAGTTTCTTCCATATATTCGCATCTCACTTATCTAGTTAGTATGTTCTACTCATGTAGTTAGTTTTCTTACATTTATTATCCTTTTAGCGGTCCCATACATGTGTACTTATTATCTAATAGTCGGATTACAATTTTGGGGGATAACTCACATTTTTAGCCAATTTATTTATTTCCTTTAGTATATTACTTATGATTAGTTATTTTACTCATTTTCTATCAATCTTGTCTACTATACTCACTATTTCCAATGTGATATTATAGTTTAAGGATTTTGCTCATATTTAATCTCCTTAGAATGATTCATTAATGTCCTTTTTCGTGATGTGGATATGATGACTCTACTCCTCACACACACATTCACCCTTGCATATATATATATATATATATATATAATGAGTCTCTCCAACATACCTCATAGCAATATACCTATGAACATACCCATTTTTAAAAATAATAAAAAACAAATTGCGATGATATTTTTTACATGGGTTCATGATATTTCAGTGTGCCCCTATAAAAAATCAAATGAAAATAATGTTTTTTATTATTTTTAAAAAAAAGTTCAAATAATGGACAGTTTTTACCCATTAAAGCTGTCAGTTTGTTTTTACCCAATTTTTAAATATGATATTGAGGTATGTTGGAGAGCCTGACTCTCTCTCTCTCTCTCTCTCTCTCTCTCTCTCTCTCTATATATATATATATATATATATATATATATATATATATATATATATATATATATATATATATATATATATATATACTTTAATTTCACTTTCCACACCCTACACATTTTCCACATATACACATATTCAGGCATTTTGTAGAAGTGGAACATGTGTATAGCCATTGTGAGATCGAAAGGGTGGAGTGGTCTCCTAACACCCTCCCACTCAATAATTTCAAGCCCATATATCAGTTGGTTTCACTGCACTAGTTGTATTTTAGCTATCTCTTTACATGTGTCTCCTTATTTTTCCTAATTTGAGTCAAAAGAATAGCGACTCTGATATATACGCAAACACACACCTCACATCACCGACAATGACCCTTTATATCCCTTTTGTCCTTCATCGCATCCATGTGAGGGAGCACCACAATTGAGGAAGAGAGCGAACGCTGTCGAGGATGGGTAGGATGGACACACCTGCAATACACCAAATTTCCTAACGTAGCCATAGATACAATGCATTGAATAAATAACTCAATAAACATGGTTAAACCTTGATCGTCCTATGTCCACGAGGTGTTTATAATGTGCTAGCTGAGAGACAAAGATCGGAGTACAAAACTTCCTATAAATAGAAAGTTCATAATATTTACTCCTCGTAAGTGAGGGGATTAATTTATGCACATAAAGAGTCCTAATAAATTATCATGACTTAGAGAGAAAATTAGGTCCTATTCGGTCGGGTCTGGGGTTATCTCTTATAATTTTAATGAGTTGTGGTACGACTATGGTGACTCTTTTAACTAGTTTGAATTTATCTTATTTATTTACGCAATGGAATCGTAGTCATCTTTTTCTTAATATTTAACCACGTTTACCCAAGGGTAATTAAGTAAATTTGTTCTAGGTGTCATTTTGTGCATGAAATTAATCTAGCTTCTCCTACAATGATACGCCAATAAAACTCTTAAAATTTACACACTACATTTATAAAGCATTGCGTACTAAACATACTGTTACTAGAGGTTGCTCTTTGATGGGGCGTAGGTTCGTCAGGGCATGGTGGACCTAAGCAATATGCCTACACTATCATTTTCCATATTCCCTCGATGTATATCAAATGGTTTCTCCGCATCATACCTCTTCACCTTCCTTGTGATGGAGGGTATATCGTAATAACTCATGCATGTATGTCAAGTAAATCGCATTTGTTCTCACACATACCATTACGATGATGTATATATTGAGACGGTTGGCATATACTTGAGTTTAGTAGATGTCTACCATATATAGCGATGAATTATTTTCTTTATAGTCAAGAGGTATATCATGGAGTCATTCCAAGAAGGAGAACCCATGCCTAAACCCTTTGTCAACCTAATATAGGTGTCTTGCCTTAGGACACAGATATTTTAATTGTTGATGTCAATAGGAAACTTTGTCAAAATTTCATGTTGTGTACCACCCAATCTTTCACCATCGAGACATTACCCATTTTTAAAACAAGATCCCATCCATGACTCTGAAACCGAGTTCAACCTTTCATTACATTCAATCATACCCCCTACACCCTCGAATAACATAAATTCAAATGAAAACATAAAACATGATAACAACACTGAAGATATTCTCCCTTATTCTCTTCTTTATGGTCCTTCTCCCTTCTCCATTAAACCTCTAGAAAGTTACACTATCCTTTCAATAAGTCCACTTCTCTAGTTTTGGCATGGTATTTTTTGGGTTTTAACCTTCCGAACATCAGCCACCGAGTTGAGGCATAAAATTCTCGTCATCTCCTTTATCTGAAAAAATAAAAATTTAATTCTGTAACTACCTTATGGATATAACACAAGATCACAATCTGTAACAAGATTTGTTAACTTTGATGAATAAAATGATGACTAAGTTAGGCAGTTATCAAGCTAAAGTAGTTTCACTTTAACAAGGTAGGGCTTATGCAAGATAGGGTCGCGACCTGCAGTTAATGAAACAAAATTAAAATCAACAGGTAATCCATAATGATAATCTGAATTAGAATACGTTATATTTGCATATCATCGATTAAAGAATATTCTAACCCATTTGGTCTCCCGATGAATATCATTTTGTTGTATGGAATGTATTTTAGACTATAAGAGTACCTTTTCCTATCCTTTATACTAATCCCTTAGGAAATCATTTAGTATAACTCATGTTAATACTTTACCCGCCCAACCAAGGTATAATTTATAAAATCAAAATGATTTGAGAGATATTAAAATCACTCAAATGAAAAAAGGCTCCAAAATGCTCTCCCAAAATTTGACTAGATTAAGATATCTAGGAACTTCATTGATTATAATCACATGTAACCTTACTCGAAGGCCCGAGTGTATTAGAAATTCATGTTGACCAATATTGATATTTTTGGCAAAAGACTTCCTCCCATTGTTCACCTATGCAGTTATCACCAAACTATGAGCATCATGAGATCCACAGATGAAGGGATGGATAGATGTTCCAACAAACCCTTAAGGAAATTTCACTCAGATGGTTCATATCCTTGGAACAATCCTAAATCCTCAGTTAGGAAGATGTTGAACGGGAGTTCACATTTCATTATAAATACAACAATGAATTAAAGTTGATGCGTCGTGATCACAACTATCTTAAACAAAATGTCGGACAACCTATAAAAATTTTTATCACTCAATGGAAAGATAAATCCATTACTTTAAGAAGATGGCCCTCAAAATAAGAACAAGTAAGTTTTGTGAATAAGAACTTCTTGTTTTATATCAAGAACGTCTTGGGTAAACGACATTACCCTCACTTTATAGAGCTTCGATAAGCCAAGTTAGACTTACAAAAAATCATGGAAATATATCCCTCGAAAGATGAAACATAATCGAAGAGGAATTTAGGTTAGTTCATACCTTAAATGAGTGAGAAATCAATGGTTCATACCACAAGTAATAATATATCTTCAACCCCTACCACAAATTGGAAACCAAAAACCTCACCTCCTTATCCACTAAGGAGAAACTTCACTAAATTATTTGATCCTTTATATTAAGTATTCCAAGACCTACTATCAAGTAATCTCATCAACCCATTGACCTTAAACCCCTTCTCATTGACTACCTCCCAGCTTCAAACATAATGCTCATTGTTCCTATCACTAAATTGCCATCCATAATACTACTCAATTCTTATAACTTTTCAATGTCTTAAACAACATGACTCACAATCGACTCATTTCCCCACCATATTCTCCTAAACTAAACACTACCCATAATCCACTTACTCCTCCTATAATTATGTTAATTCCATTCTCAAATAAGTCAATGAGAATTTTTACCCTTCAACTTAAATTAAACATAAACTTAACCCTAAAACCTCCCAATATAAGATAAATCCTAGCCATCCAACTTGATTTATCCTAACACTATCTAAGTTCTATTTCTAAGTCTTATTATTGAGTCTGCATGATATTCAAACCCAGTCTAAAGGTCAGATCATGAATCTCACCACTGTCCTTACTAAGATGAAGATTTTAATAGTGGAATTGCCCAAGAACTTGAACATACAACATGATTATTGTGTGGAGCTCATTTGTGTATACATGGAAACCCACACCCTCTCATTGCAATTTGGTGATTGGGTTGTTCCCCTGACTTAATTTAACTTTTACAGATCAGTGAAGATTCTGACAGAATAAAGTACAAAACGTAGTGAAATTTGTGGTCCTCTTGATCACCTCACTATTATGAGATATAAAGGATCCATGGACCCCAAGTTCATGAGTTTATTGATCAATATCCAAAGATCATTCCTACTGGATGGGATGATGATTATGATGTTTCTGATGATGGAGAGACTATTGTGTCACTCATTGTATCTGTTTTGCCCAACATCTTCTACGAGGTCATATGCCTCGGAGAACTCTTATTGGATATTAATAAAGTATTCACCATTACCGAAGTCGTTGAAGAAATAGGGTTTACCCTTATATTATGAATCATATAACCCATTTGAAACAATATAATAAGGATAATATCCATACATAAGGAAGAACTTTTCCCAATAAACGAAACAGTTTGCTGAAGAAACATTTATGCCACAGATGACTATTAAAGAGAGTAAAATCCAACAGAATATGAACAAAACTTAAGCCAATATAACCTTGTGAGGACTCTTCATGGCCTCCTAATCATATCAGAATGCTCCACTCAAACACTTATATTTGGTTTAGTTGGTACTGAATCTATTTTTTAATCAAGATAACAACTTTATGGAAATGCTAAATTCCAAGAAAGTCATAACTTTTGTAAATGAAAACATTACGAATTTTTACCGAATTACGATTTTGCTCATAACATTATAGTTGAAGTACTTCAGAAGGGTATTCGATTGGTGATATTTCTTACTAATCATCTCTTTATGTTTTACGTGTTAGAGGGCTCAAATGTTTGGATTATGATTTACTTGATACATGTGCAGCAGTGTGTGCATATGACAACATTCAAATAAAGGTCATGGGTGTTATCATTTTTATTCTTAAGGCTGACCCTGACCCGAACACTCTTCCAACTGAATTTTAGGTGATATAAATCCATACATGCTTCAAACTTATTCTTATACTCCCTTAGATTTATAATAATATAGGGGTGGCCTCCTTCATTCATCATAAGCTTAATTTATTTTCTATGGATAGTGATCAAGACATGGTTATTCAAAACAACTGTATTATATAAAGTTATTGATATTAAAGAGTAATAGTGTACCTTTACCTGAAAGATAAGACTTTACATAGAAAGTATATTCAAAATACAACTCGTATTGGAATTTGAATTTGGTACAGATGTTTAAGAAAATTCATTTCCTACCTGGACTGGGTGGGACGTTTCTAATAAAGAATTAGTGAACCCAGGAGTTTGAACCCAACTCACCATCCCTTTGTTTTGTGTTATTAACATTCTCATCTAGACTTGTCTCAAAGTCATCAAACTTAATTAAGGAAAATGTTAAAGTCAAAATAGTTCATACCCTGAGATTTTCTTAATGGTCAACTTATTAAAGAAGGGTAAGACTTCGCTGACTATGGATTTTCAGAGCCTTGGTAGGATCCCATTGATAAGAATATAAAATCTCATTTTGATATTTTCTTCAAAGATAAAATAACTTGAAATGAGAAACTATATCACAACATAGAACCTTTGCTCATCAAAATGGGAAATCAAACATGTCTAACAATGAGAGCAGTAGTAGTGATGCATAATTATGTTTAGCTGAGCTAGGAATGTATATCTTCATGATCAACTTTTTCCAACTGAATAATCAAATTGAAATTAGTGGTATATCCCCACCCGTTTGGCCTCTACAACGGGAATGGCTAGTGCCTCTTATTTCCTCCAGTCTAATGTATCCCTCAACCCTATCAATTATGTATCCCCTATGACCTTTGAGATTTACATTAATTCTTTATTTCCCGTGGACTCTAGAAATGCAATGAATTATAATTTTGAGTATATCTTTGTGACATATATTAATTTTTTTGATTTAACAAATGAAGACGATTTAATTAATGAACAGCAGTTAATCGACCTCAATAAGAAAAATAATAAAAATATAACTAAGTTGAAACTAATGATCAAGAATTATTATTATTCCCGATTCTTTTGTGAATCCCCGTGAGATTAGGATATGGTAAACTCTTAAAAATTAGTAATGGTCCTTATTTGAAGAGATTTTATGAGAGTCCTTGTATGAATTTTCTTGGTCTTTAGCGAATATGCCTGGTATTGACCTCGAGATTGTATACCATGCGATTCTAACGTATCCACAATGCAAACTAGTGAAGAAAAACTAAGGAAGATTCATCGTGAATGGTCTCTCAAGATCAAAGATGATTTTTCAAGTAGTTTAATGTGGGATTTATCTACCCATTCAAGAATACATTATACCTTGCCAACATTGTCTTTTTTTCCAAAGTAAAGAGGAAAAGTGCATATGTGAATCAATTAATGATATTGGAACTTAGGATTGTCTGAAGGACAAATATCCATTGCACAACATCGACATGATCATAGACAATCCTGCCAATCACACTCTCAAATGATTTGTTGATGGCTTTGACACTTATGACCTGATAAAAATGCATCTCGATCATCAAAGAGAAGATAATGTTCATCATCCCATGGGAAACCTTACGTTATTTGGTGATGTTGTTTCTCTCAAGAATGTAGGGGATACACACAAGAGGTCTTCCACAACAATTGTTCACGATATAATAAGTAAAGAAATATAGTCTATGTAGATGAAATGATAATCAAATCCAAAGGCCAAGAAGATTGGGTACTTACACTCCGAAAGTTCTTCCAACTTCGCACTAGTATATGATGAGTTTCAACCTAAAGAAATGTGTTTTTAGTGTCACTCAAGGGAAACTTCTTTGGTTAATGGTTAGTGAAAAAAATCATCATACCATATCCCACTAATGTTTGTGAGAGTGATATATTGGAAAAATACAACTTGAATTGGAAGACTACCCCAAATTAACATTTAGTTCTAATTCGATAATCAAAATAACGATTACGGCCTAAAAATATATGAATGATTTAATCTAGATAACAAACATCAATATTCATTAAGAATTTGAGATATAAATCATGCAGAAAAAGTGAACAATTCCACAACATCGTATGTTGGAGGAAAAAAATATAGTAACAGGAAAAACCTCAGCCAAAGGAATAATCTCACTAAAACTCTGTAAAGACCTACATGGGGGATAAATGTCTAACTATCACACAACACTGTAACTCACACCTCGCCCCTTTTACACTAATATTAACAAGCTAGAGACCTACATAACATCGATGAGAACAGCAATACATCATTATCATGATCAAATGATCAACAAGGTTTCCTTGAACCAACTTAAAGTTTGTCTTATAAAGACCTCATGATCAATAGAATATTGCAAGTATAGTAACTCCTCAGTTTGAAAAGACTATGATAAAAAAAAATTATTTTAGGGTTCACATCATTTACTTCTTCTTCTTTTATATTGATCACTAAAGAATAAAAAGAATGAGAAGAAAGAAAAAAGTCTAAAAAAATTGTAAATTCATAAATTAAAGGACAAAAATTTAAGACTTTTTCTCCTCTCGATAAATTTTTCACTAAAAATGATTCAATCTGTGTGGAAGAGAAAGACTAATGGGTATATATCTTAGGCTCGTTCCCCCACTTGACTTGGTAGAGAAACAAAGAGAAGAAAAATATTCCATCAACCCCATAAAGGGATTTTCAAAAACATCTAAAAAAATATATTTTATCTTATTGAAAATTTATAATATGCCGACGACATTAGTTGATGGTTCGCTGCAACAAAGGAATTTTTTGCTGATGTGAAGAACCCGTAAAGGATGTCACGAGATCAAACAGTGATTTAAAAGAGATATAATACTTAAGCGTAATCGGCAAAATACTCGTTGACACTAGAGGAAAAAGTTGGCTTGTAGAAAATCGCATGCGAGAGAGGTCGCGCATGTGACTAGTACATTTTTTCCTAATACCATACATATTTGTGACCAGTGAAGGAGTACCTTCATTGCAACGAAAACGTCTAGGACTCCGAAAATTCCTTTTAAATATATATTTTTCACAAACAAAAAATGCTATGGCATTTTAGAGATGAAAAAGATATTAACTATTTGAATTTCAAAAACCAGGAATACTAAGTTTGCTAGGCCATGCTTACCTTCATCCTAAAATGATCAAAGTGCTATCAGGATTAAAGAATTCGGCTTCAATGTCTTGAATGTTTATGAATCTTTCAAAGACTTCTCTAACAAAAAGTGTTTATGAAACCAAAATTAGACAATGTTCTAAGTGAGGGAATAACGAGTATACTATAATCTTAAAAAAATCCCATTTTCTGTATTCCGTGATAAAAAACAAGATAAGAAACATATAAGAAAACCTAACACCTATAAAAATCCAGGACAAAGTCCATAAGTTAGATCACATTCACACGAATGTTGGAAAGAACAAGGCACTCTAAAATATTTAATGGAGCATTTGAATAATATTTTCCTACACAATATTTTTAAAGCTCGTCAAATGCACCAATGTATGAAGATAAATGATACTCTAAAGTTAGTATCAACAATATATATAGGCAATATTGTAGGGTCATATATCTCATCCTAACTAGCATATTATCGTAAATTATCCCCTAAATAAGGTGACTCCCACATGATAATTTGTCACTTCTCCTCATATAGTTCTCCCCCTTTTTTCATGAAAGAGACAAAGGAAAAAAAAAAAAGAAGGAAATATGAATATAAATCATAAAATGATTTATACAATATCAAGAATAACTAAGAAATTATGAGAAAATAAGAGCATAAGGTTGAATTAAAGTAAGATGATAAAACAATTACACAAACTATTCTCTAAGAAAAGAGGATTTCGAGGAGATATCCACAAAGATAAGAAATTAGAGACATAGTCCTAGAAAATTTTTTATAAGGAAAGATATAATAACATTTTATCCTACTTATCAAAATTTTGAGATAAATGAGAATGTTCATAATCAATGTAGGATTATCTTAAAGGCTAATAATATGATGAGTTAATATCAACCAATAACAAAACATCATATCTTGTTTACGCGAAATAAAAACAAATGAACACCAATGAGAGAAAGATCAAAGCTCAAGTTCAATAAAGAATAATGAATTATAAAACAAAGAACGCAAACCTTCGACTCTTGTGAAATCTCCAATGTCCGTATACAAACTTTTTCAACTACCAATTTATCCCCCCTCAATGTATAGAAAAATGATTAAAACCTTTTATTCTCATGTCCTTGGTGTTAGTGAATTTTGGATAGATTGAAATCTTTATGACATTGTTTTGTTCATGTCCTCTCTTCAAATGGTGAATTTCACCCAAGTACAAAAATGGGATACTGTATCTAATTTTCAAAGGTAGCATCATCCAATCAAACTTTTAGCACTAACCACTTATTCACTCACGATTTTGGCATAGCATAAGCTTTTTCAAATTCTAAAAATCATGAAATGGAATACTGCCCATACACAAATTAGTAATTTATACACACGTTCACGAGTCTAATGAATCTTTGAATGTTTTGTAAAAGACCACTGCATCTTTGTCATTCCTTACAAAGTAACATCAACTCAATATGTAGTTCGATGTAAAGTGTCGCAAGATATGACCATAATTTCCTTAGTAAAATTTGTTAAAGTTTATAAAAATTAAAAAGAATAACCATATAAAACTTAAAAAGAATAACCATGACGTGAAGCACATATCACATTTTCAATAAAAATCAAAAGTGATAAAAAATAGCCATTTGATGTACAAGATATGAAAAGAAGTATATCATCTAAAGAGAAAATATTAATTGTGTCAAAAGTATCTTTATGGCAAGGTAATGCAATCAAATCAATTGAAACATGACATGGGATATATACCAAATGGGGTTTTAAATCTCAAAATCTTAGTCATTCAAATATAGTGCAATCAAGATATACAGTAAAAATATATGCTAATTGGTGCTCGATAGAAATATAACTCAAAGGCACCACCTTGTCTTCCACAAGATGAGAAATAAAATGGTGGTGAATGTCAATATGTTCCATGTGTCATTGTTGAATTGGATTTCTAGATATATTTATATGGCAATAGTATTATCACAATAAATAATCATGCAATCTTGATCAATACTATAATCCTTCTACATATATTTTTCATCCAAAGAAATTAAGTGAAACTACTACTTGTCATCATATATTTTCCTTTAATGATGGATAAAGACACATAATTTTGTTTCTTTGCATGACAAAAAACCATACCACATCCTAAATATAGGAAACCAATAGAGTTAGTCTTCACGCCCTCCATATCTCCCACCCAATTGGCATCGGAATATGCTGACAAAGAGGTATTGGTACTACAAGGATAAAATTCCAAAGTGTGTTCTACCACACACGTACTGGATGATATATTTAACCTATTTTAGATGGGATTACTTGGGACACAATTGGTGGAGAGAAAAATTCCTACACTAAAGGATATATAGTGAGAACTACTGGTAAGGTACAACAAACTAGCTATCACGCTACCTATAATGATTCATTTACATCTTTTCCATCAACATCCTTTACAAGATTTTCAGACACACTCATGGGAGTGTGCTTATGATTGGAAAAGTCGAGTTCAAATTTCTTTATATGTTCCTTTTTATATTTGTATTGTCAAATAAAACTTACACTTTCCATTTATCATACTTGAAGACCAAAGAAAAAATTGAGTTCCATAACCATGCTCATCTACAATTGTGCATGCATTAATAACCCAAAGTTATGATCAAGGTTTTCTAAGTGGATCCAAAAAAAAATAACATCTAAATAGACACAAAAAACCACTATGTCTTTTTCTCAAGACTTAAAAAATAAAGTCTTGCCCACACTACCTATTCTATAAATTTTACTCATAAGATCTCAAGTAATTCTCTCATACCAATGTCTCAAAGATTTTAGATATCCATATAATTCCTTTTTAAGGAAAAAATGTATGATGGGAACTTGGATTCCTCAAAGACTTTAGGTTATGACACATAGACATCCTTTTGGAGAGTATAATTTTTAATTTTACTCTTCACATCCATTTTATGGGGCTTGAAATCTAAGGCATGTGTTATAGCTATGAGTAGTTGAATTGACCTTAGTCTAAAAATTGGGGAAAAAGACTTATCAAAGTCAACACTTTTACCTCAGGTGTATCTTTGAGACAGTAGCCTTTCTTTATTATGAAACATCATTACCTCTTGATTTCACTTTTTCTTGAAGATCCATTCAGTACCTATATCGTGATTTTTGTAAGAAAAGGAACTAGATTCCAAAGTTCAACTTTGGCAAATTAGTCCAATTCATATTGCATGGCATTAACCTAATATTTGTCTAACAAGGCATCTTTCAAACTATCAGATTTAAGAGTAAAAGTGTAACCAAAAAAAGTTTAACTGCTTTTTAGAGTTCACATCTGGTCTTAACTCCCATAGTAGAAATAATAATGATTTTGGAGACATCGTGGTCCTTTCTAACCTAATGATGTGGTTAATGTAATTCAAAATCCACTTGTGGGGGTGGAGTTGCTTATACCTCAACACAATTATCCTTTTTTTCTTTGTTTCCAGCTTTAATTATTGGAAATACGGAATGTGTATTTTCACAATTGTCTTAAATAAATGAAAACCAGTTGTTTTCATCAATGACGATGTTTACCAAATCCATCTTTTCAGTTCCATAATTGTAAAAGCGGTAGGCATGACTATTAAGATAATAGACGAGAAAAATCCCAATGTCACTCCTAAAGTAAAACTTAGTTAAATACTATATGTCCTTGAGTATATAAAAGTTGCTTCCAAATACTTTCAAAAAATTGAGTGTGGTTTTTTTCATTTCCAAAACTCATAGGGGTCGTGATTATATCATACCTTCTATAAACTTAGTTTACAGTATCGCACGTTGTGTTAATCACCTCTGCCCAAAACCTCTTAGGAACACCCTTTACTATCAACATAGACCTTTTAATCTCTTGGATTGTTCAATTTGTTTCGTTCAACAATCCCATGTTGTTTAGGTTTTTTAGGTCCATAAATTCATGGTCTATCCTGACATCACAACACAACACTGAAATTTGGGTTCCTTCAAATTCAGTCCTACGATCACATTGTAATCTAATACTAATGTAGCCTTTTTTTTATTTTGGAGTTGTTTCCATATAGGAATACGGATATACTTTTCATCGTAGGTTCACTATAAAAACCTACGAAAGTGAACCTAGAAAAAACATATGCAATCACATGGACGTAAAATTTACCATATATGCTCTTCGTATGAATTAGAGCCATGAGGTCATTCTTGGGGTTTTATTCTTACACCATATACGACGTTTATTTTTTAATAGAGGTGTGTGAGTATCATTTGAATTGAGAATCACGTTTATGAAAAAGCCCTATATTTGTGATTTAAACATATTGTATACAATGTTGGTCAATTAGATTTAGTAGGGATTTTGGTGAATTTGGTTTGGCCTAATCACGGGAGATTGAAATTTTGATTCTGGTATAATTGAACAGTTAACAACCTAGATTGGAGTTAACAATCTACTAGTAAATATATGAATGCAATCCAAGTATACTATCTTAAACTACAAGAACTTTTATGATGGTTTGGGAATTTATCAAATAGTCAAAAGAGTATTGTGATCAGTACATTTAGGAATTTATTGAATAGGACCACGTGTGAGGTTCAAGTCTAGGCGATGACTAGATTACACTTTCATAATATCATATGTTTGCAACAAGTGAATAGGTTCTTAATCTCGAGGGTTATGAGGATTGGAATATTTGGATAATTGTTTCTTTGATTGTTGTGGGTTCGATTTACTCTTATTGGATATAAACCTTTTCCAGTTGGGCAATCATTGCGTAATTTGTTTTAAGATCATTATTCAGAGAAATTTGAGTCCAAAAAATATCTTGGATTGTGATACCCCCTTGATAGGCATAAAAGTTTTAATTCTACAACTAAATATGATTAATAGATTATTTTATAACCTCATAGAGTATCAAATAAGTTAAGTTTGATAATGAAGTAATAAATAAGAAGTATGTTAAAATTGATTAGCAGTGAATTTATTTTACCAAGAGGTATTTTATACTTAACATGAAGAATCATATTATATATTATAGCAACTTTGTAAATAAAACCTCATCATTAATCAAATTAGAGTGCGGTCGTGATTATTTAGTGGAATTAATTAGGATTAACTAAAGAAACAAAGTTATAGGGATGTAATTTGGGATTTTTTTGTACCTATTTGAAAAATAATGTAATTATTTAGACTTTGGTCCCTAATATAGTCCATTTACCCAAGTATGCCCATGAATATACCAATATATACTGAGGTAAGCTACGATGTTAAGTTGTATACTCACTATTGAGGGTTAGATAGGGAGAGGAAAAGTAATATCTATGTTTTTGTGAAGGGTGTAGAGATAAAAGGTCATATCTCACTAAAAATACCAAGTATTCATCTCTAAGAGTACCCAAACACATAGTCTTCGTTAGGAGGATCGTATAGTAGAAGATCCTAGGCTTTTGGTATGTTCTAGTAAGATTTTGGAGTATAACAAAAGGAATTCCATTCATCTTCTTAAATCGTATTTCTCCTCATTCATATCAACTATAAGATTCGTTAAGGTATTGTGAATCAAGACCCTAGGTTCGTGCTCTAAACCTAGTTGTTATTTTATCTTTCTATTACATAATCAATGAATGTTTTGAGGCAAAATAGTTTTTAAATATTTTATGATCATATCAATCCTCAACCGTCTATGTGGAGAAGTTATAACATTTGGGAAGTAGACATCACGTTTAACTTCTTATGCTGATTTCGTATCTATTTGGCCATTTGGAAAGTACCACGTATGGGGAAATAATTCGATTCAAATGTGGTAAGTCACGAACGAGTTTATTCCTAGAAAGTTTTCTAATAGACCTATAGTTAACATGACCCAACCTATAATACCAAATATCCATCAAATCTTCTTTCTCACTATTACGAATAACCTTAGCAGGTGTATTCAATGCTTAACAATTCTCTGTAGTTATAGTTCCTTTCAAACTACATTTACCTATAGGGTCGAGAACCAGACTTTCATTCGGGCTAAACAAGAGATTGTGATGATCATATATCAATTAGCTAACACTAATCAAATTATCCGTCAATTCAAACACCAAAAGGACATTGTCGAACCTAGGAAACCCAATGATTTCAATAATGCCCTTTCCTAGCACTGTATATATACTCTCATGGCCAAAAGTAACTACATCGGTTTTGTCTTTAACAAGTTTTAAAAATAATGATTTATCCCTAGTCATATGCCTAGAATACCCACTATTAATGTACCAGTGTGAAGAGTTCAGTGCAACTAAATCCATGTGAATAATAAGATATTTCTTTTCTTTCTTTTGAGCCTAAAGACATGTACCACTGGACTTAGTATCATTACCCTTACCAAAATCCTTCACATTTTGTTCAACGTTATTAGATTTAGAAAAAAAAAATCTATATTAGATAAAATGGTCTTAGACTTGTCAACAAGGGTCTCAAAATCATGCTTTAGTGAAGAAAGATCATCACCCTTCAAAATGAGGTCTCTTTTGGTCACTTTGGTCTTTTGAAGCTTGTAGAAAAAATCCTTTAAGTATCCTCTCTTTTTTCAAAATGTTCACTCGTACACAATATGAGGGAAATTGTCATTAGGATGACTCACACTTTTTTCTTCTCAAATTGAGGAGGAGACTTTTTAGAAATAGAATTCTTTTGTAAAGGTTTGACAAATGTGGTTTTGGAGGTCACATTGAATTTTTATTTATGTTTTTTCAATTTCAATACCACTTTTGTCATATGAAGATTAGTTGTGTGATAAATAAATTTTACCAAAATTTGGGGATGATCCTCCAAATCGACTTTCACACTCTTAGTTCAAAGAGATTATTTTCAACAATTATGGTCTTTTCATTTAAGGGAATATTATAATTCTTATATTCTCATAACTCGGTTTGAAAAATAATTAGTCTTACTTTCAAATAACTTATCTCTTTCTCCGTAGATAGGAGATTTTTTCTTAGAATGGAACGTTTAGCCTCAACATTGCCCAAAATGATAATTTCCTTTTTGAAAGAAATTAATTCCTTTTCATCTATGTTTAATTTCAAGGAAATTTTTAAAAATCTCTTTTATATCTATCATTTTCAACGCTCAATTATCAAACGTAAACAAGTCACCACATTCCCTATTAACTGATTCGTCACTATAATAACCAGAGGGGCAAAAGTTTCAATCATAGCAACACTATCATCACTTGCAAGAGAAGATTTAAATACCTCCTTTTCACTAGTCTTTGCACCATCAAAAGAGACAAATATGTTAGGGAGACAAAACACGTCTTCAAAAATATCCATCCCGCAAACCATAACATTTTCTTTAATAGTATCCTTCGAAGTAATTTTCCCCCTAGGTTATTAAACCTAATAGAAAGAGGACTAGCTCTGATAATGATTGAGAATGATATATTGGTCAAATAATACTAGAAATATGTGACACCCCGCCTATTTTAACCACAGGTGATTAGTCCTTCATTAAAACATACAGGAATCCCATTTAGTTCATTTTTAGCATCACTATAGAAAAACTTTTTAATTACTAATCACCTATGTCAAATTAACCTTGGGTCAAATTTTATATTTTATTATGACCACATGAGTAAATAAATTAAATGAACTAAATCATTCACACATAAATATAGTCTGAACAATCATAAGATAGATATATAATTAAATGAGACCGAATAAACCATCGATTTTACATGTACATAAACCAACCACAATCTGAAATGAATAAAACTAAAATCTGAATACGGTCTGATGCATAACTGAATAAAATAAATACTCTGGAGGGAAGCACGCCCAAATGGGTACTAAGGAAATATCCTATCTAGAATGAATGAGCTGAAGCATCTAAAGCAATCTCTTGTAAGTGTCCACAACTGCTGTAGCAACGCAACTCTGGATAGAATCTCTAAGTTTGGCATCCCTGTAGCTGGACACTTAAAAGGTTTTGAAAAGATTCTGACACGGGTCAGAGCCAAAGCATACAGTTTGAAAATATTTTTCAAGTGTTTAAATTAGTTATTTATTACACATGTAAATCCCACGTGTACTCTCTTGGGATCCTCACCTCTCAACTAATGTTCATGCCAAATGTATTCTATCAAGATATATCACTCTTTCCAACTAGTTAATGTATCTAACAACTCTCGATAGGTCCAGTTCATTCGTGTTCCCTTTATGACGCGATATTATAGTGTCAATAATAAATTTATATATTGCCATTTTATTATTGAGTCAATTAATTAAGTTTCACTACTTAAAGTCTTTTATATATACAATCAATACATTATACTAACACACATAAGTAGATACACTTCACTTGTATATATTTAAAACACCTCTAATATACAACTATAGCATCCCTGGAATGTCCCCTCGTGATCTTGACATACTTTGATATTGAGTCTATGTACCTCTCGTACTAAATCAAGCACAAATGGTGTGGCATGTCTCCTCGAACCCAAATAAATCCATTCAAAGTGGAGGCGAACATGGTTCTAAGCCTTTTGGATACACACATACCTAACGTACACAAACGAACTTCTAGGCCCACTAATACACTGCACATAGTGGGTCGCCCTAAGTTCCATGTCCTCGGCCAGTAATCCAAACCTCACTAAAATCGTCAAGATAGGATCGTACTCTGCGCGAGAACCTCATGATAGAGTAGGTATGTTCGCATACATAATCAAATCATATCCATAGGTATTCACATAACCTATATACATATATTATTTAGTAAGTACGCACATAACCCAATTATATCAACTCATACCTAGTATATATCACTCACATATTCAACGTACCATTAATTTCAATTATAATTCCAATTTATATAATTTTGAGTATCGCTCACTACTCTAAGGATCCTAGTTATCCCTTACTTAATATCTGTTGCTATTGAAATCGTATACTACAGGTCATAATCATAGGTTCACTCATCACTTCGTGACCTGTCACGAATTTCATTCATTCATCAATTATAGATATTTTCTTAATTATACCAATCCCTAACTCATCTCAATTTACGTAAACCTAATCCCCACCATAGGCCAAGTAACATTTTCATGTTCCCGTTTACAGTTTAAGAATGTACCAAAAGTCCCCTCTTGAATTATCCCCAATTTCAGGATTTAAAACAAAAGGGGAAATTTTCAATTCTCGGCAAACCGAATGGATTAACCCTTAGGCTAAATCACTTCGAAATGTACCAGGTGCCTTCTTCTCCAATCCCCTGTTACGATATTCTACACTCAAATTCTTCAACCTCTAATACAATTACCCCAATCTCCTAACCAACATAACTACACATCAATTATATAAGTATGGGGGATTTTTTAACTTAAAACATGTATTAATACATACAATTTTTATCCAAAATCAGATTAATACTCCATAACTCATTACACCCTAGATTTTTGTGTTCTTCATATAAGTTTAAGAAAACCTAGATTTATCTCATATTCTTATTCCCATAACTTCTTATTTCATTTTATCAATACAATTGTATTAATTCTACATGCAATCATATTCCGAATTATGAGATATAGTCATCAAATCACAATAATAGTTTCAATTATCCTTAATTCAAGGAACCTACTCCACGTGGGTACTATAACGCTTGAAAAATGAAGGTTAAACACTTTCCTTGTATGGGAGACATATAATTTAGTTCTCTTGATGATTATTCCCTTCTAATCCACACTCCAAAGGTGATGGTAATGCAAGAACAAGGTTGAAGGCTTCAAGAATCCTCTCCTAAGCTCCAAGCACGCTATCCCTTTCTTATCTAATAGCCTCCAACTGTTTTCTATTCCTCTCACCCTAGCCTCTCCCAAATTCAAGTTAATATAATCTTTGGAAATTCGTAGCTCCCTTAACCCTAGATTACCAAATGACTAAAACTCCCTCTCGTGCTGCCGGTTTGGTCTAAAACTGTCCTGGGAATCAAACTATACACACGGATATACTATTTTGACTATTTCGACCCTTTTGGAGTCAATCGTGACGTCAAAATCATGATCTGAGTTCCTCAAAATAATTTCCGTTCTCGACCTCATATAGTCCACACACGACACCCGGTTAAGACAAACTACTGTCACGTCACTATCACTTGTTATGACGTCAATTAAGTAGTTACTATTAACTTAGTAATTTTATTCGATAAAAAATAATCATTTCTCTCCAATTAATAATTTAATAAACACGTAATGTTTAATTTCCATTAAATTATGTCATGCGTGTAATTTAAATTTAACCCAATTAATTCACTTTTAATTCCTAAAAAATACGAGTTGTTACATACTTCCCCCTTATAAGGGAATTTTGCCCTCGAAATTGAGACGTACTTGTGGTAAATAACTCTAGATACTACTCATGCATGTCATCCTCTCGCACCCATTTTGACTCTTCCATATTGTGGTCCCCTCACTGAACTCTAATTAAGGCTACCACCTTAGACTGTAGTTTACGCTCACTACGATCAAGTATTGCCACAGAACTCTCCTCGTATGAGATGTTTGGCTGTAAGTCGATCTCATCTACTGGAACGTGCCAAAAATATCTCTTTCTCCTCTGTTATCTTTTCAGCGATGACACATGGAATACATCGTGAGTCCTCTGTAGGTTCTCTGACAGTCCCAGTCTATATGCTACTGGTCTCACCCTCTCAATGATCGAAAACTGTCCCACGTATCGAAGCATCGACTTTCCCTTATTATTAAATATCATAACTCTTTTCATACCAGACACTTTCGCCAACACCTGGTCACCAACCTTAAGCTCTATGTGCCTCCTATCTTCATCGACGTAACTCTTCTACCTATCTTTAGCTATCCGGATGTGCCCTCGAATCAGCACAATCTTGGCAGTGGCATCCTGAATCATCTTTATCCCTAATAACTTGTTATCACCCACCTCTAACCAGTAAGCATATGAACAATAAGGTCAACGGTATAGTGCCTCAAACGGTGCCATGTTGGTTGTGAATTAGTGGGAGTTATTATATGCAAACTCCACTAAAGGAAGGTACTGCTCCCATCCTCCCCTGAAGTTAAGTATGCACATCCAAAGCATATCCTCAAGAATCTGATTAACCCTATCTATATGCCCATCTTTCTATGGGTGATACGTTGTAATAAACCTTAAATTCATTCCCATCACCTCCTAAAATGGGACACAAATATCTTGTCCCAATCGGACATAATATTAATCAAAACTCCATGTAATCATACTATCTCAGCGATGAATAACCATGCATACTTCTTCGTCTCAAAATCCGTGTGAACTGGAAGAAAATAAAATTCCATAGTCAATCGATCCACTATCACCCTTATGGAATCATGACGTCGTTATGATAAAGGTAACCCGATAATAAAATCTATGGATATACTCTCCCTCCTCCACATGGGAATATCGAGTTACTGCAATATCACTGTCGATCTCTGGTGGTTTAGTATTACTAGCTGGCAGGTAGCTCACGTCGAGCCAAACCCCGGTATGTTTCTCTATATACCCAACCAATAATATTGTCTGTGCATATCCTAGTACATCTTATCCCCATCAGTATGTATCACAAATCGAGACCTTTGAGCCTCTAACATCACTGCATGTATCAAATCATCATCCTCAAGAATCACGAGCCTCCTATTCAAATGCAAACCACCCTATGAACTGATCGAGTACCCCTCTGCCCCATCATCTAATAACTAGCAAAATATCTCCTGGAAATATGGATCCTCTGCCTGTGTTCTCATAAACCTCATCACAATCTCGAGCGTGACATCTAATACGAACATACAGACCCTAGCAATCTCATCATCATATCGAATCTCTCTCCATTTTGCCTTCTAAACCTTCAATATCTGTCCTGTAGGCCTTTGTCTCAATGCATCTACCACCACGTTAGCCTTCCTAGGGTGATATTGAATATCAAACTGGTAATCCTTCACGAAATCCAACCACCTCCTCTGCCTCATATGCAGATCTTTCTACATGAACAGATGCTGAAGTAATTTATGGTCCCTAAATAAGGTAAACGGCTCCCCCAACAAATTGTGACTCCAGATCCTTGAGGCAAATACAATTGCATCTAACTCCAATTCATGCGTGGGGTCATTAATCTCATGGGGCTTAAGCTTTCTAGATGCATATGATATATCCCTCTCTTTCTAGTGAAATACATCCCCAAGTCATTGCAAGGATGCATTAGTGAAAACGCAGTACGCCACTCCTCCGCTAGGAAGTTCATGTACAGGTGCTAAGGTCAATTTGTCCTTTAAATCATCGAAAGTTAACTGACTATGGTCGTCCTAAATAAGCTACACCCCTTTACGAGTCAAGGTTATCAATGGACTCGCAATCTTCAAGAAACCTTAACGAATCGTTGGTAATATCCTACCAATCCTAGAAAGATTCAAACCTAGGTCAGTGCCATTGGTTGTCTCCACACCCACGCCGCTGATACCTTACTTGGATCAATATAGATACCCCTATTAAACGCATTATGGCCCAGAAACTATACCTCCCAAAGCTAAAACCTAACTTTCCCAAACTTCACATACAACTTGTGAACTCGAAGTGTCTGTAAAACCCTCTTTAAATGCTCAGCATGATCATCCTCAAAGTGAGAGTAAAAAAGAATATCATCAATCAACACAATCACAAACTAGTCAAGGAACTCTCTAAAAACTCGGTTCATCGAATCCATTAACACTGTTGGCATATTGGTGAGTCTGAATGGCATCACCCTAAACTCGTAGGACCCATATCGTGTCAGAAAAGTAGTCTTAGGAATGTCCTCCTCCCTAACGTGCAACTGATGATAACCATACCTCAAATCTATCTTAGAGAAGTAAGTTGGTTGAACATATCATCGATCTGAGGCGGCAGATACTTATTTCGAATCATGACCTCATTCAACTCGTTGTAATCAATACACAACCGAAGCAATCCATCCTTCTTCTTGACGAAAAACACCAATGCATCCCATGGTGAGGTACTCCATCTGATAAACCCTACCCAAGGAGATAGTGTTACTTTTCCCGTAACTCCCTCATCTCAGATGGGGCTGTGAGATAAGGCGCTCGAGCTATAGATATCTTTCCCAGCACAAGGTCAATAATAAACTCAATTTCCTAGTTAGGTTGGAATCTGGGTATGTCATGGAATATGTCATCAAAATCCTTCATGAGTGGAATCAAGTCTAACGAAATAACCTCCTCTTGTGAGGTCTCTTCCTCAATGTAATACATATGTGTGCTCGACCCTCCCTTAGGAAGAGGCATCGCCACTGAGAACATCTCCTTCCCTCGAATTGAGAGTACAACATTCCTCTCGAAATAATCCATGATCACTCGATATCTAGCCAGCCAATCCATTTCTAAATTAATGTCATAGCCCATCATGTCTAACACCAAAATATCAACGACTAAACGTAATTTAACCACCCCTAACTGAGTGTATAAGCGACCCACTACCCATCGCTAATACCACACATATAAGGAGACTACCAGTTGTCTCTAATAGGTCAGTAGCTTATGAAAATCTAGTCACTATAAAAGAATATGAAGCCCTAGTGTCAAATACAATCCTACCCAAAAGCCTGTAATAGGAAATTTACCCGCTACTATTAGTGGTGCCTATGGGTCTTACTGTATGGCGGCATCTCGGACATTATAGACATGCATGTATTGTAATTATCCCTTCTATGGTGGAGAAGGCGGGGCTGGTGCCGTAGGTGGCTTCTGTGCCTGCTGCTCCCGTGGGGCACCCTGTTGGTGCTCTCCCCTATTATGGGCAATCCCTCCTCTTGTGGCCCATATGTCCACAAATAAAGCACTAGCCTAGAAAATCTCTTTAAACCTGATGGCCTTTATGGTACTGACCTTACTGTTGGCCCTGTTGGCCTCCCCTATTGTTCCTTTGGCCATGGAGATACTGACGTTGATATTGGCCTTGCTGGCCTCCCCCATTATTCCCTTGGACCTGGCGGCCCTGAGGAACCTATTGCTACTGAGGACATTGGTGTTCATGCCTATAACTTACCTAGGTTCAATAACTCCTATATTCAAACCTCTTGGCCTAATCTCCCTGTCGAGAATCCTGCCCCCGGTGTCTTCCTGACTACTGTTGTTGTGGTACTCCACTAGCACCGCTCCCCCTTTCTTTCCCTGTTGGTTGGGCTCACCCCCTCTCTTGCTTCCCTTCACATAGAAGCAATGATCCTGGAAGTTTAATAGTGCGACACTGATGACATCCATATAAGTATTAATGTGGGGTTACCGATAAAGTGTTACCTGATCCTTTAGCCTAAACCATCCATAAAATTCACCGTCTTCCCTTATTCATTGTTCACCTCGCCTGGAACAAAATTAGCCAACCAAGTGAAATCTTCCTCATACTCGAACACTAAATGATCACCCTGAGTCACCTCATTGTACTTCTTCTACATCGCTGTCTTTACGACCGGTAAAAAGTATTTATGGTCAAACTGCACTTAAAAATTAATAATAGCCATAGTATCCCTCTCTACAACAGTGGTAACTAACTCCCACCACTGTAACGCCACTCCCACCAACCTAAAAGTGGATTGCATTTTCTTTTGCACTGCGTTGAATATCTTTCCTCCACTGGCATGCCGAAATCATATCAGAACTCCCAAGAAACTCTGGTGGGTGGCCCTTCCAAAAGGCCTCCTTAACCCTCTATCACTCTGACGGCCTGGGTGGGCCTGAATAACTAGTTCCACTGGCTGAGGTGGATGTTAAACCTGAGGGAAATGGTGATCCATGGCAGTCATTGAATTAACTACTTGTGCCAAAATTTCTTCCAACTCTTCTGCTGACACTGACCCATGTGGTGGTTTTGGCTGCGGTGCTTATAGCTCTTGTTAAGCCTCCTCTAGTCGCTACTCTCGCCACTCGTCCTCTCCTGGGTGTCATCTGAAAATAGATTTAAATTGTACGAGTTCACAATCAATATAATTATAATAGTATAGGAACGAATCTCAAATGCATAATCATGAATGCAACAGTCCTAATAATAGGGCTCTATATCAAAGAACGCGACGCTAAAATCGTAGTGAGCCATATAGATCCTATGGACGCTTAGAACATGATGCTCTGATACCATCTATAGCACCACGCCTATTTTAACCACGGCTGATCAGACCTTCATTAAAACAAATAGGAATACCGTTAAGTTCATTGTTAAAGTCACTGTCAAAAAAAAAATTAATTACTAATCACCTATGTCAAATTAAGCTGGTGTCAAATTTTATCCTTTATTATGACCACATGTGGAAATAAATTAAATCAATAAACCATCGGTTTTCCAAGTACATAAACCAACCACAATCTGAAATGAATAAAACTAAAATCTGAATACGGTCTGATGCATAACTGAATAAAATAAATAGTCTGAAGGGAAACACTCCCAAATGAACTACTAAGGAAATCCCCTATCTAGAATGAATGAGTTGAAGTGTCTAATGTAATATCCCGTAAGTCTCCACAACTGCTGCGGCTACATAACTCTGGATAGAATCTCTAAGTTTGGCATCCTTGTGGTTGGACACCTAAAAGGTTTTGAAAAGATTTTGACACGGGTCAGAGCCCAAAAAATAGTTTGAAAATATTTTGTTGTTTAAATCACAATTTAAATCAGTTATTTATTAAACATGTAAATTTCACGTATACTCTCTTGAGATCCTCACGCCTCAACTAATGTTCACGCCAAATGTATTTTATCTAGTTAAATTACTCTTCCCAACTAGATAATGTATCTAACTACTCTCGAGAGGTCTAGTTCATTCATATTGCCCATACAACGCGATATTATAGTTTCAATAATAAATTTATTTATTCTTATTTTATTATTGAGCCAATTAATTAAGTTTCCCTACTTAAAGTCATTTAGATATACACAATATATCCATTCTACTAACACACATAAGTAGATACACCGCACTTGTATATATTTAAAACACATATAATATATACAACTATAGCATCCCAGGAATGGCCCCTCGTGATGCTGGTATACCCTGCTATCGAGTCCATGTACCTCTCGTACTAAATCAAGCACAAATGGTTCATCATGTCTCCTCAGACGCAAATAAATCAATACACAGTGGAGGCTAACATGGTTCTAAGACTTTGGGATACACACATACCTTACATACCCAAATGACCTGCTAGTCCCACCAATACACTGCACAAAGTGTGCCACCCTAAGTTCCATGTTCTGGGCCACAAATCCAGACCTCACTGGAATTGTCAATGTAGGATCGCCCTCTGCCCGAAAACCTCTTGATAGTAGGGTAGGTATGTTCACACACATAATAAAATCATATCCATTGGTATTCAAACAACCTATATACATATATTATTCAGTAGGTATGCCCACAACCAAATTATATCAACTCGTACATAGTATATATCGCTTGCATATTCAACATACCATTAATTTCAATTATAATTATAATTTATATAATTTTGATTATCTCTCACTACTCTAAGGGTCCTAGTTACCCTTTACTTAATATAAGTAGCTATTCGAATCGTATGCTACAGGTCATAATCATAGGTTCACCCATCACTCCGTAACCCGTCAAGAATTTAATCCATTCATCAATTATAGATATTTTCTCAATTATCCCTTTCCTTAACTCGTCTCAATTTTTGTAAACCTAATCCCCACCATAGGCCTAAGGATATTTAAAATTCCCATCTATTGTTTAAAAATGTCCCAAAATTCCCCTCTTGAATTATCCATAATTTCAGGGTTTAAAATAAATAGAAAACTTTCCAATTCTGGGCAAACCAATCGATTCGCCCAGAGGTCGAATCGCTTCCAAATGTATCGGGTGCCTTCTTCTCTAATCTTCAGTTACAATCTTCTACACTCAAATTCTTTAACCTTTTATATAATTATCCCAAACTCCCAACCAACATAACTACACATCACTTATATATGTAGGGTAGATTTTTTTAACGTAAAACATGTACTAAATCAATAGAACTTTGATCCAAAATCATATTAACTCTATAACTCATTACACTCTAGATTTTTATGTTCTTCATCTAAGTTTATCAAATCCCAGATTTATCTCGTATTCTTAATCCCATATCTTTTGGTTTCATTTTATCTATATAATTGGATTCATTCTACATACAATCATGTTCCTAATGATGAGTTCTACTCATCAAATCACAAGAATAGTATCAATTATTACTAATTCAAAGACCCTACTCTACATGGGTATTGTAACTTATAAAAAATGCAAGATAAACACTTTTATTGTATGGGAGTGATCTAATTTCTCTCTCTTGATGATGGTTCCCTTCCAATCCACACTCCAAAGGTGATGGTAATTCAAGAACAAGGTTGAAGGCTTCAAGAATATGTCCTAACATCCAAGGGTGCTATCCCTTTCTTCTCTAATGGCCTCCAAGTGTTTTCTATTCCTTTCACCCTAGACTCTCCCAACTATAAGTTAATATAATCTTTGGAAATTCGTAGCTCCCTTAACCCTAGGTTACTAAATGACTAAAATGCCCTATCGTGGTGCCGATTTGGTCTAAAACTGTCCCAGGACCCAAACTATACACCCGGGTATACTATTTTGACTCTTTCGGACTTAATCGTGACCTTGAAATCACCATCTGATTTACTCAATAATTTCCTTTCTCTACCTCATATAGTCGACACACGACACCCGATTGAAATAAAATACTGCCACATCACTATCACTTGTTATGATGTCAGTTACGTAGTTACTATTCACTTAGTAATTTTATTCGATAAACATTAATAATTTATCACCGATTAAAAATTTATTAAACACATAATGTTTACTTTCCATTTAATTACATCATGCGTGTAATTTAAATTTAACCTAATTAATTCACTTTTAATTTCTCAAAAATACAAGTTGTTACAAAATGAAGACTGCAATAAATGAAGATTTACTTTTAATTTTAATTGATGTTCAAAATAATGAGTACAACCTAAAGGTATAGGTGACAAAATTCAGGCATGATTTAATATACACAATGAATAAAATCTTCATTAAGAATTTAAGATATAGATCATGAAAAAAGTAAATCATGCCACAACACTGGATGTTTGAGGAAAACCTCGATAAAGGAAAAAAGCTCGTGCCAGCATAACAATCTCCCTAAAACATGTATGGTTTTATGAGCCCCGGACATGACTCGGGTGGAAGCGGGAAGGTGCGCCCAAAAGCGCCTTATATCTTGTTTCAATACTTGAGAGGATGCGAGAGTTATTGTCTCTCGGTTTGTTATTTCTCCCTGAGGTTGGGTTATCAGTTCAGTGATTGATGATTGCCCCTAGAAGTTGTTCTACTATAATGCCCTGCCCCGATAAATTAATTAGATTATATAAATACTTTATATGATCAAGAAAAAATTGTAATTTTTTGAATTTATGATAATAAGTTGAATCAAACAAAGAGAACTTGTGGATTTTGGATTATAAATAGATCATTGGTTATAAATTAATTTAAACCTTTTGTGCCTCTTTGCGATGTTGGAAGCTAGTTGGGGATAATATGCTAATCTCAGAAAATGTGAACTAAGGGGAAGAATCGACTGAGATGGGATTTTAATGGCTCGAACGAGATTATTCCTCATTCAAATGACAAGCAATGTCGTTCGAACGAGGGACTCGATCGTTCGAACGACGCGAAGAAAAAACCTCTCCTCCTCTACGCTGTCAGTACTTGGGACAATGGTCGCACTTTTGTTAGATCATTCTGAGCAAAACAGAAGAGATATAGACATATTTCCTTGCCATGAATATAATAGGAGGACTTATGATTTATGAGTTTGTCAAAACCATCACTTCCACCTTGTCTCTCAAGATGAGAACCACTGATCTACAATTGCGTGTCATAATCTTGGAGATTCAAGATTGAGATGAACTATGTAACTTAGGTTATTGGTTTATAAGATTTGTTTTGGGTATAAGAGAAGGGTTTGCGGAGTAACCTACACACACAAAACATCTCCTCTATCTCTCAAATAGTCTCAAACATTTCTCTCCACTGTCTAGAGTTTTTTTAATGTAGTGCGTACACTCAAGGCATAGAAATATCCATTTCCCTCACCTCTGAGATAGAGCTACAAACATATAAGATCGATGTTTAAAGAGTTATTTTTAGAAGAAGACAGATATATTGATGGAGGTTTCGTAGAGGGCCTTTGTTGGTGTTTCTTGGAGCTAAATTTGGTGGTGCAAGAGAACCCCGTCAAGGCCACCTTAGGAGGTGGGGGTTGTCATTTCGATTGATCTTTCATGACTTCCACTGATTTGGGCTTCATTTGAGGTGGAAAAAACAAACTTTGATCCAAGTTTAACGTGTAATATATTTTCAGCATGTTATTTGCATATATTAGGCTAAATATATGTGTATATAACATGTGTTTGCATCCTAGTGTTGATTGTTGACTATCTCAGCATTTGTATGGAATGGGTAGTAAAAAGATGAATTAAAATGAGTCTGAAAAATAGAATGAAATTACAGAATAATAATGAAACACCCCGTATTTTTTAGGATATAGGAATTTAAATATTTTTGGTGAAATAGATTTTTAAAATTTGGAGAATCTATTTAATTTGGAGAATTTAGATTTTTAATCAATTCGGATTATTTTTTAAACGTGCGTCGTATTTTCAAGTTGAAATTGGAGAATTTTATAGAATGACTCGAATGGCAATTTTGAGGTCATGGTTGAGTCCGGAGAGGTCGAAAGAGTCAAAATAGTGTACTCGGGAATAGTAATTGGGTCCCCGAGACTTTTCAGGCATAACCGGACCTATATGGGGATATTTAAGCCTTTTTAATTTGGCCCATAGGCTTAATTACGGGATTAGGAAAATTTAACCTAGTTTTAAAAGGGTTGGGCAGTAGCTAATCCAATTATGAACCATAAGTTTGAGAGAGGAGAGAAAAGAGAAAGAAGAAGAAGGAAAGGGGAAGGAAATTAACATTCCGGGCAAATTTTTGAGAAGATATTGTCGAAGTTAATCCAAAAAGGAAAGTATTTTCTTACTTTATCTGAGTTATAGTTAATACTATTAATAGCTGATTTGTGTTAATAAATCTGGGAATTTAAACAACCATAGTGCATAAATTTGAATTGTAAACTTTTAGATTTTGGATGTGGAAGGTGGAAGAAACCATTAATGGTGGACTTAAGAATTTGTGATAAATTTGGGTCAAAAAGTTGAGTTAAAAATTAAATTGGAGATGTTATTATAGCGATTATAATTGATTTGTGAAACCCCTTATTGATGGTTGTTGGGCATAATAATGATGATGATGATTTGGCATTAAATGATGAGAAAGGGATTTAGAGATTGGAGAAAAGCATAACTGTTTTAATCAGCGTGCGTCAGACCAAGGGTTACCGGTCGATCGGGGTCCCAGGGTCGGTCGATCGGGTGTGTTCTTCACCTAGGATGCGTGGCAACAAGGGGGACGAATTCGTATTTATTTCTATTTTTATATTTTGGGTGTAACTTTAAAGGGGAATAACTTGGGCATATTACTCATAATTATGTGTCGTTCACGGCCACATGTAGCTAGTGAAGAGCAGCATGCTATCCTAGGAGTATTTTTAGTTAGACAAAATTGTGAAGGTCTAAAATACCCTTAAAGTTGTAAAGATTGACGATAATTCACCTATTGGAAACAAAAAAATCGTTGGGACCTTGTGAGACTAATAGGAACATATTCGAGAATATAGGAGACGAGAAGTATAATCCTTTAATTAATAAAAAAATAGCGGGGTGTAGCTAATTAATGCGGTACATGGAAATTACATACCGACTCATGAATATATATATATATATATATATATATATATATATATATATATATGTGTGTGTGTGTGTGTGTGTGTGTGTGTGTAAATTATATATATAGATGTATGCATATGTGTTGAATGAAAATTTGTGTATATTTATTTGTTACTCTAGGATGCAATCTTGGAGGTTGCGCATAGTGGGCGGTCCCACCCTGGCGATTCTAGCGGGGTCTGATTTGTGCTCTAGGTTATAGTGCTCGGTTGGATCCTACCGTGATGAGAGGGGATGTCATGCAGGTCTTTAAGGAAGGTGTATAAAAATCCTAGGGCTTATGCCTTTATAACCGCCTCCATTATTTGTTTACGATTTCGGATCGATGGTGAGATTCCGACCCGGTGACCAGCGGTGGCACGAGATGTGCCTGGCACCCGATAGCATATATGAAGGATACATCTTATAGGACCCAACTATGAAGATGCTATCTATATATACGCAAAGGGAGTGATATATATATATATATATAATGTGTGACTATCTATTGACAATATCATTGTGATATTTAATATATTGAGTGATATGGCCATATATTAAGAGATAATATGTGACTATCTATTAAAAATATCGCTGTGACATTTAGTATATTCATTTAGATGAGAATTACATATATTAAACTAATCGAAATAATTTACTTAATTTACAATTGGATGATTAGCGGGATAGTTAAGATAGTTATTATGGACTAGTTGGATTGAGTAATATTGAGAGGAAGTAAATGAATGCGATAGGTGTACACTATAGAAGATGGGTGAGATGGTCTTCAAGGGAGTGCGCCCGTAAAATCAATTATGAACATTATATACTACGCATTTCATTTATTGCAATAAAATCCTTGCTAAACATTTTTATAAATTGGGCTCTGACCCATTTGTAAAATATTTTCCTTTCTTAAAAATCTTTTTAGGTGTCCAGCCACAGGGACGCCTGAGTTGACTTATCTATTCTGGGGTTACGTAGCTGAAATATGTGTGGATGGTTGCAGGATTTTAGCTAGACATATCATTTCTTTATTCATAGATTAGGAATCTTATCTCAGTTGCAGTTCACTAAGGGCGTGTTGTCCATTTACTTTTAGACTCACTATTTGGATTTTGTATTCATTTGTTGGATTATTATTTCGAGATTTTTAGCCTAGGGTTTATTCGGCAGGTTATTTATTCATTATGTCTTGTTTTAGGCTCAATGACTGTTTATGGTTTAAGTTTATATTCTTTTCATCATGTTTATCAGTTTAATGAAAGATAAAATTTGGCATCGGCTTTTTGAATACTGGTTGGTTAGTAAAATTTTAAAAAGTTTTCGATAGTGATGCTGAGAATGAACCAAATGAGATCCCTATTTTAATTTGATATAGGAATGATCACCCAGTATTTTATTAGGACGGGTGTCACTGATGGTATCAATGCATCAGGTTCTAGTGTCCATAGGATATGTGCGGCTTTTCACATTTCAACTTAGCATTCTTTGATTTAGAGCCTTATGATAGGATTGATTTATTCTTTTACGTACATGCAATTACATTCTTTCGCTATTATAGATGTATGAACTGTGAAATCATACAACTCATTCTTAAATTTTTAGATGCCGTCAAGGAGAGGGCGTTCGGCTAGAGCAGCAGCGAGAGAAGAGAAGAGAGAGACTCATCAAGAGCCAGTAGTTCCATAGCCAAAACCACGACCAGGGATGATGACAACTTCTCAGGTGGCTGAGATAATGGCCTATGCGGTCAACGCAGCTATGAAAACTATGTCCATTCATTTCCCACAGCCTTAGCCACAATAGCTAGTGGCTCCAATTATTCAGGACCGCCCGGGGTCATCAGATTGGCAGAGATATGGGGAGAGCTTTCATAAGGGCCACCCACAAGAGTTTCAAGGAAGATCAGAGGTGATATTAGCGTGCCAGTGGAAGAAAGACATGCAGCGCCACCTATACATGGTCAACTGCAACGAGGTACAAAAGTACATGTTAGCCACATTCAAATTAGTCGGGGAAGCTTTATAGTGGTTGGAGTTTGTGACCACTTCTGAGGAGATGGATACAATGACTATCACCGAGTTTTGGGTGCGGTTCGATCGCAAGTATTTTCACCAGCAGTTGAGATCGAGGTACGGAAAAAGTTTAGTGAGGTGACTCAGGGCAACTGTTCTGTGGTAGAGTGTGAGGATGAGTTCATCCGTCTCGCTAATTTTATGCTAGAAGAGGTAAGCAGTGAGGAGCAGAAGAAATCAAGGTTCATGGATGGGTTAGCCTGGAACATTAAGATATATTTCATTGGCAACCCAGCATTGGTGACGTACACAGATGTCGTTAATGCAGCATTATTGCATTGCCAGGATCAGCATTTTCATATGAACAATAGTAACAGAGCTAGTGGATCCAGTCAAACTGGAAAGATAAATACGAATAGTGCCAGTGGGGCACAACCACAGTAAGAGCGAGATCTTCAACAACAGAACCAGGACAAGAGGTTTAGGTCTAGGGTTACTGACCCGAGGGTGTTAGGTTCAGACAAGGTCAACAGAGCCCTCAGTAGAAGCAACAACATTTTGTTCCTCAGGGTCAAGGGAATGGAGAGGGAGTCTAGCCAAGTCAGGATTAGGGGCAGGGAGTATTTACTGGAAAAAAATTCATTTATGGGGAGATAGGCATAGGAGGAGATATTATCTTGAGAGATGTTGAGGACAACTACAGGACGAGGTTCTGGATGTACAACCACTACAGCAGTTCATGGGATAGTTCAAATGAGGTGACTTCGATTAGGGACCCATTGATCAGGCAAAGGAGTTAGAGTATGGAGGTAAATTTTATTATCCTATGAGTATGGGGCATGCTTTGAGTGACATTAGGGGCATCACACATAAGATTGTTATCACTAGAATTCATGAGTGAGTCAGATTTAGTGGTTGGTTGGTTGGTTGTAATAGCCATATTAGGTATATATAATTACCATGGGGTAGCGAGGCTCGTTAGTGTTACCTACGAGAGAGCAGGTGTGTAAACTAAGATGATGTTTGCATTACATGTGAGATTTTTACTTTCAAGAATCACGAGACTAGAGTGGGTTATTTTTTAAATTTTGGGTTGTTAGCAATAGTTTTGGGCTATAGTGAATAGATATAGTAAGAGTGTGTGTTCGTTGTACCAGGATATGATTTATTTTTGCTAGGTATCACTTGAAATAGGGTCTAACTTATATATATGTGTATATATGTTATAGTGTGTTGCATATTGGACTTATGAGAATATGTGTGTACTATTAATTTATCCCAGTGAGTTGGGACGTTTACTGATGTGATTTAGGGTAGATTAGCTTATTATTGAGCAGGGAGATATAGCTTGTGATTTATTTGTTCTAAGAAACTAGTGACAGTAAGAGCGTCGTGATGTATGTTATCTTTTGTAACATGGGAGTGGATGAGTATACTTTTATGTCAAGAGACGGGGATCTAGGGGTATGTGCTATGTAGTGAGGGCCTAACGGATCTCAACAACTGATAATGTTAGTTAGAAGTGTACCCAGGGGATTTACTTGTTTGGATTTCGCTTTGTGAGACGCCCCACGCATGAAACTTAGCACAATGTTGGAAGTGGGGAGATGTTTGGTCATTAGTAGATGGGTTTGGTACCTCGATTATTATACAGGTATGTAGTTATAACTGTGAGTTGAAAATTATATTATGATTTAAGGCTAGTAGAGTCGGGTATCATTTGTGCAGATAAGCACGGGTATAGGGTGTATGGGAACCATGGGTAATTCAATTAGTTTTATTATATTTCACAACTAGAAGTGGTAGAGATAGCTGTAGCGATCATAGGGGTAAATTTAAGACTTGGAGTAATAGATTTATCCAAATTTTGAGGACAAAATTCCTTTGTAAGGGGAGAAGTATGTAACACCCCGTATTTTTGAGGATATAAGAATTTAAATATTTTTGGTGAAATCGAATTTTAAAATTTGGAGAATCTATTTAATTTGGAGAATTTAGATTTTTAATCGGATTATTTTTATTTTAACGTGCGTTGTATTTTGAACTTGAAATTAGAGAATTTTATAGAATGACCCGGATGGAAATTTTGAGGTCAGTCCAGAGAGGTCAAAATAGTCAAAATAGTGTACCCCGGGGTAGTAATTGGGTCCTAGGACCTTTTCAGGCATAATTGGGCCTATATGTATTTAAGCCTTTTTAATTTGTCTAGTAGGCTTAATTACGAGATTACGAAAATTTAACCTTGTTTTAAAAGGGTTGGGTAGCAGCTAATACAATTCTAATCCCTAAGTTTGGGAGAGGATAGAAAAGAGAAAGAAGAAGAAGGAAAGGGACATTCCCGACAAATATTCGAGAAGAAATCATCGGATTTAATCCAAAGAGGCAAGTATTTTATTGCTTTATCTAAATTGTAGTTAATAGTTGAATTTATGTTAATAAATTTGGGGATTTGAACAATCATAGTGCATAAATTTGAATTGTAAACTTTTGGGTTTTGGATGTGGAAGGTGGAATAAACCATTAATGGTGGACTTAAGAATTTGTAATAAATTTCGATTAGAAAGTTGAGTTAAAAATTAAATTAGAGAAGTTATGATAGCTATTGTAATTGATTTATGAAAACCCTGATGATGGTCGTCGGGGATAATAATGATGATGAAGATTTGGCATTAAATGATGAGAAAGGGCTTTAGATATTGGAGAAAAATGCACTTGTTTTAAGCTGTGTGCATCAGACCTGGGGGTACAGGTCGGCCGGGGGTGGCCTTCACCTGGGACGCGTAGCAGCGAGGGGGAAAAAATGTTTTGTTTTTATTTATTTTTTATATTTTGGATGTAACTTTAAAGGGGCATAACTTGGTCATACAAACATGCAATTACGTGACGTTCGATGCCACGCATAGCTAGGGGAGAGTAGCACATTGTCCTAGGAGTATTTTTAGCTAGAATTTTTTTGAAAGGTCTAAAATACCCTTAAAGTTGTAAAGAGCGACGATAATTCACCGATTCGAAACAGAAAAATTCTTAGGGACCTTGTGAGACTAATAGGAACCTATTCAAGTATATAGGGACGAGAAGTATAATCCTATAGTTAATTAAAAAAATAGTGGGGTGTAGCTAATTAATGTGGGGGCATGGAATTTTTGTACAGACTCATGAATATTTGGAATATATATATATATATATATATATATATATATATATATATATTCACATGAGTTGAATGCAAATTTGTGTATATTTATTTGTTACTCGAGGTTGCGTGTAGTGGACGATCACACCCTAGCGATTCCAGCGGGGTCTAGATTTTGCTCCAGGTTATAGTGCTCAGGTGGCTCCTACCGTGATGAGAGAGGGATGCCACACAAGTCTTTAAGGAAGGTGTCTAATAATACTAGGGCCCGTGTATTTATAACCGTCTCCATTATTTGTTTACGATTTGGGATTGGTGGTGAGATTCCGACCAAGGTACCAGCGGTGACACGAGATGTGCTTGGCACCCGATATCATGTACGAGGGATGCATCTTATAGGACCCAGCAATGAGGATGCTATGTATATACACGTGTAGTGAGTGATATGTGTATATATCTGTAGATAATATGTGATTATCAATTGACAATATTGTTGTGATATTTAGTATGTTGAGTGATATGGGAATATATCTAGAGATAATGTATGACTATCTATTGACAGTAGTGCTGTGACATTTAGTATATTCATATAAATGAGAATGACATAGGTTATATTAATCTAAATGATGTACTTAATTTACGATGGGAGGATTAGAGGGCTAGTTAAGATAGGTATTATGGTCTAGTTGGATTGAGTAATATCGAGAGGAAGTAAATGAATGCGATAGGTTGCACTATAGAAGAGAGGTGAGATGGTCTTCAAGGGAGTGCGACCATAAAATCAATTACGAACATTATATACTACGCATTTCACTTATTGAAATAAAGTTCTTGTTAAACATTTTTATAAATTGGGCTCTGACTCGTTTGCAAAATATTTACTTTCCTTAAAAATCTTTTCAGGTGTCCAGCCACAGGGACGCCAAACTTGACTTATATGTTCCAGGGTAAGCAGTTGGAACATGTGTGGATGGTTACAAGATTTGATCTTGACACATCATTTCTTTATTCCTCGATTAGGAATCTTATTTCAGTTGCAGTTAACTTAGGGAGTGTTGCCCATTTACTTTTAGACTCACTATTTGGATTTTATATTCATTTTTTGGATTATTATTTTGAGATTTTTAGCCGATGGTTTATTTGGCGTGTTGTTTATTCATTCAATATTGTTTTAGACTCAATGACTGTGTATGGTTTAATTTTATATTCTATTTCGCATGTTCATTAGTTTAATGAAAGATAAAATTTAACACCGGCTTTTTGAATATTGGGTGGTTAGTAAAATTTTAAAAAGCTTTCAAGAGTGATGCTGAGAATGAACCGAATGAGATACCTGTTTTAATTTGATATAAGCCTCATCACCAGGTATTTTTAGGGCGTGGTGTCACAAATAAATAGACATTTTTATAGAATAAAAATGTTATATAAATATTATTGTGATGGGTTTTCTCAATAATATGAAAAAGGGAATTTTTATGGAATAAAAATACTAAGAATTACTGTTATTTGTGTGATTTTCTAGTAAATATGAAAATATACATTTTATGAGATTAAAATGTAAGAAATAATATTTTGGTGTATTTCTAGTAAAAAGAAATGATAAACATTTTTATGGAGTAAAAATGTAAGAAAATGTCATTTTTGTGTATTTCTAGTAAAAAGAAATGATAAACATTTTTATGGAATAAAAATGTAAGAAAATGTTATTTTGGTGTATTTCTAGTATAAAGGAGTAATGGACATTTTTATAGAACAAAAGGGTATGTGGAATGATGTTAATGTTGTCAAAATATTTATGAAATAAATTTTCTTTTAGTCTTGCAAAATGAAGACTTTATGAATAAATGGACATTTTTCGAGTTTAAAGAAATTGATAACATGTCTTTATTACTTGAAATGCATGTTTAATCAACTTGGTAGGATTTTAGTATTTAAAGTCCACTTTATATGAATATAAACTTCTAGTATTTTGATAATAAATATATGAGCAAGTTTAAAGAAAGTCTTGTTGGGTTTGAGCATGAAATAAAACAAACGGAAATTTGGGAGCTTAAAATGTAAAGGGTGTTATTTATGTAACAAGTGTGGAATTTGGGCAAAAGTGTGATAGTAAACAAGTGTTAAAATGGCTAATGTAATCTAAATGTTAAGTTGGAGACTTAATAACCATTTTGAGAAATAGCACTTGTTAAGGAACTAAATCGTAAGTTTGGTAAACAAATGGTAAATATGCAATTTACTTAAAGTGAAACATTTTTATGGAATAAAATGTTAAAGAATGTCTACACTAATGTGTGTGAAAATGAATTAACTCCTAAGGCGTGAATGCATTTATTATAAATCACGTGTGTGTGGATAAGGGACTTAAATAACAAAAGAAACAATTTTCTAAGTGCTAATGGAAAAAATGAACGGTTAAGTCTGGGTTTTGGCTTCGGCTGGGTAAAGTAAGGGAAGTGAAATAATGTGGGTATTTGTAAAATGTTAAAACACATAAAAGTAACTCGGATGAGAGCAGGATAAAGCAAGAAGGGCCCAAAGCCCTTGGGTAAAAAGACCTAAATCACTGTCCAGAGCATATGGTACACATAGCCGTCGGTGTGGAGCCCATGTAAGTATGTGGTATATGGTAAAATTCCAAGAAAAGATAAAAGAATAAGGAACATGTCAAGAAATGGGTTGCGTGGAAAAATAATTAATAAAACTTAACCTGAATGAATAAATTCAATGTTCTAGTAAAAGTTGAAATGGACAAGTAAATGCGTAAATCTATTAATATCCATAAGTTGAGGTAAAAAGGATAAAGTAAAGTAGTTAAGTCGGTGGTTAAGTAACCTAAGTTGTTGAACCCATAATTTGCATAAGTATATGTTGAAAGGTTTTCAAATGACAATCAAGTATTTTCTAACACGGTAAATGCATGCGTTGAAATAGTACTTTTCAATGGAAATGCTAAATGTATTTTGAGGAATAAAAAAGGGTGATTCCTGTAAAGGAATGGGTTGGAATAAATCAGGTGTAATGGTTTCATGTGTTGAACCGGTTGTGTTAAATAAAGTGAGAAATGCTAAGTATGAATCAAGGAAGTCTTTTCAAGATTAAGGTAAATTAATCTAGATGAGTAAAGTTTTGGGAGTAAAATTGTTAATGCATTTGGATATCTATTTTTCAAAGGTATATTTATATGTATGTGGATATATATATATATATATATATGCATGTGATTGTAGCGTGTGAGTATTTTTTCATGTCGTTCGTTTCTATACTGCTTGTATATTCCCACTTGGCATAGGTTCACATCCTCACTTTGTTACGGTAGGTTGGGAGGTTCTTCGTATTTTGAGAGCGCTATACATGTAAGTATATTTTATTTATGTTTACATTAGTAGATCTCTTTACTTGGATCCGAGGTGCTTCCCACGGATCCCACACGTAGTTTACCTTGAAACTAAAATCGCATGCTAACAAGTGAAACGTTAACTTAAAATAAAAATGGACTAGTAACATTACCTAGGTTGTTTCATTGCACCTCACACCTGACGCTCGATTCAAGACAGGGTGACTCACAGGTAACCCAAAATCCGGATCGAGGCGTTACATCGACACCATATCCAACTTTTTTTTCACGCTCATTATTTAAGCCTAAGCCTTAATATTCGTGCGAGGGGTTGTAGGTTATTCAAAGTCACGGATTATTTTATATACAAAATGGTCTAGGTTACCCCTTTCGGGATAATCCTAGGTCAGTTTTACATCTACGAATGATCCAAATATTCTTGTTGTGGATTCAAGAATTGAGTTATGAGTGGGGAAGGTCTTAAGCACATCACTTGTACTTTATATTTCCTTATCTATATACTTATTATCATTTTTTTACATTATGTAATTACTTTAAGAGGCATTAATTTGAAAATCCCTTAAAATGTAGATATATGTTTATGTATAAAAAATGGTATTAATGAGAGGTGTAGGAGCATCACTTAAACCGGGAAGGATACACAAGAGTGATTGTATGTAAATGTGAATTCGGATAACACGTGGTTGTTAGTCTATATGGGTGAAAGGATGCTCGGCTTGAGATATTTTGATATCTTTGCTTGAAGTGTGATGAGGGGGTTAAAAAGGTAATATGAGAAATGGGTACATATCTATAATGATAACATATCGAGGGATATATTATAGAGTTTTATGCTCGTGAAAATGACTAAGTATTGCGCTTACGTACCCATGCATCCGCGAGATCAAAGACTACTTAGTTCGGTTGTTTTGGTGAGACACATGTAAAAGTTTCAACATGGTGTTTGTGCAAGGGTCAGGACTTGTCTTGAGAGGAGGACAAGCTACTTGTGAGACGGAGGGTAGCTTCGATGGAGGTTCAAAATTGGGGTTGACCCAAAGGCATCGATAAAGGCATATATTATTATGATTAGTGGGAGATCACTAGCCAAAAGGTGTTGTTGAACCTTAGGACTAGTGTTGAAGTGTATAATGGGGTTGTATTTGGGGTTGTGGTTGACTAGAAATCACCTATAGATATGTATGTATCCCTTATCGACATAGCTAAAATCCAGGAGGTGTCTTAGGCCTTGAACTGATTCAATGTTTTAGAAATGATCACTTCATATGAGAAGGAGGGTTTGGACTAGAGATTGAGACATCCCTAATGGATAATACTCCAAGATGTGTATTATCAACTTGGGCTCACGAGTACAACTGAATATTATGCCTACGTACCTAAGCGGTCTTGGGATCCAAGCCAACGTAGTTCCAACCATCACAGTATATTTATAGGCGGAGGTAATGGGATATTGGGTATAAAATATACAGCATTATGGGATTTATAGAGTCTAGTCCTGATATAACATTTCTGTTAGGAGTTGGAGTTCATATTCATAGGTTAAAAATACAAAATGAAAGAGGTGTGTTTGATAACTATTCCAGGAAAACACATATTCATGGGTGCCGTCATTGGTATGGGAATGTGAACTTGAATAAGTGGTGAAGAGTATTCAAATTTTAGACTTTAGTTTTAGCAAAGTTTTCAAATGACTCGATTCATGGACTCTTTTTTAGAATAGTTTTGGAAAGCATGTTTTCATGTTATACTGACTTGTAATCGTTGGTCATCATTTGATTAACATATGAGTATCTTTATCTAGCTCACTAAACAGAGGGTCAAGGTAAAAAACAGGCTTTAACATATAAACCTTGTAAATTTCATACTCGGTCCCCTAACAGGGGTGGAGTTTACATATCCTACAGTTATATGTATAGTTTCATATCACAGTTTGTATTTATGATATTGACTTAATTTTTGCATAGTTTCCTTACTTTTGTAGCGTGATCTGAATTTTTGATGTGGGTGTCATTTAGTTGGGCAGAGTTTTATTATAAGAACCGACTTTTGTGGGGTGGAAGCAGATCTTTGACTTTGTATTTTGGAGGAAGTGACTTTTTGGAAAGTTGAGACTTCGCTCGGGATTTTTGACAGAAGTCAAAATTTAGATATTTTTGGGGTTGAAGAGAGTTATAAAACTTAGTCAATATTGGATTTTGGTGTCCTTTTTAAGTTGGTGGGGTCACATTTTATAGGGTCTTGAATAAATCCATTTACTATTCGGTTAATGGACTGATTAACCACTCGGTTAATCAACAAGACATGTGTAGAGTTGTTTTAATTTGGTAAGGACACGTGTCCCTATTTTTTAACCATTTAGTTAATGTATGAGAGTTGGTTATGATTACATAAGATGTTTCACTATTCGGTTAATGGACACATCCCTGCTGTTTTGGGTTTTTGGTTTATTTTTAAGGTAATTCTTAATTGCACCTCCAAATTTTTCAGGGGAATACTTAGAATATGGATTTTTTTATCCCATTTATTTTCATGGATGATGTACTCATGCAACGGTTACGAATTAGGGTGTCCACATAGGTGGTCACAGAGATTTTGAACATACGAATACTCTTCGTCAAAACTAATAGGGAAATATGTTTTCCTATTTGTGAGATGGGGTGAAAACGAAACAATGTATGGAGCTTAGAGGTTGAAGTTTGAATTTATTTATTTTTTCTAAAATTCAAGGGTCTTTAACAATTCGGTTAATGTATTGGGGAATACTTGGTTCATTAGTTGCTCAATTAATAAGACCATTAATAGTACGATTAATCATCTTAAGTACCAAATCTTGTTTAATGCAGCAAATCTTTATTTTCTTGACAAGTTCTCGTAAATAGTTTTAGCGACTCTCTCTTCGATCTGATGCTAGTTGCTTTCTCGTTTAAGACACCTCATTTTATTCCTATACAAATGGACATGGTTAGTGGTGCGAGCTTTGGCATGCCAAATGTTCCATTTCTTATATCATTGTCGTGGTCGTTACCAATCGGAAGACGAGCCTGTTGGAGATTTTTAAAATAAGAGAGTAAGAGTTTTTTGGGTGTAAAAGCCTTAAGAGCTTGTCCCACATTGGAAGTGTGAGGAAGAAGTGGGAAGCTAACCCAAATATAAAAGGGTATAGTGTCCCACATTGGAAAATGTACAAAGCTAAGTGTCACCACTAAGCTATAAAAGGGGTGGGCAACCTTTGAGTCCCACATTGGAAAAATGTTAAGAATTTGTACACTTAATAAGTACAAATGGAAGATGAAGAGTTAATTCATCTAGCATTTAAGAGGCTATTCAAGAGACCTCAATACGGTGCGAAGCACCGTACGCACACGCACACGCGCGCGCGGGTGCGGGGCAGTGGGCTGTAGAGGCGCTAGTGTCGCACTTTGCACTTCGCACGCCGCGTGTCCGCAGTGGTAGCGGGTTGCCGGGATTCGTCCGGGTCGGATCGCGGTAGCTCGGGCGCGGTCACTTTTTGGTTGACCCGTGCAAAACCGATTCGGTATTATTATACCTATTCATAATGGACTTAAGACTGTTGGCAATTAACAGTCATACCTGTTCGGAAATGACTTAATTCAACAGTCATGACTCTTGAAGACAAAGCCTTTCATTTTCTATAAATAAAGGCTGCCTAAAAACGGAATTACATTGATAACCAAAACCAGTTTCAGATTTCCAGACCCTGCTATTACTCTCTTACAATTTTCAGGAGATACAAATTCTCTTATTCTGTTTTGTGCACATAAACAGAATAAGAACTTGATTGACTGTTCTTCGTTATACATCCAAGGGCTATCTTCAAATATACAAGTTGCAGACAGTGCAATTGCTTCATTGTATCTTGAGTACGGATTTGCTGATTCCCGTTTGTATACCAAAATTCTTCGTGTGGGGCAAATACTGTATTTAGGAAAGTGACATCACGCCTTGAAGTTTTATAGTGACTGTTCAGAAATTACATTGTTGTATTGAAGTTGACATTTTTGAAGATATATAAAGAATTCTATTTTTGTATTTGCATTCATAATTTCCAACAATCTAAATACAGTATTTTTGGAAATGGCCGACTCTTCCAAATCACTTCGACAAATAACAGAAAGCTTTGTCAAGTTGGACCGTTTTGATGGTGGTAATTTTCTGCGTTGGCAGAAAAAGGTTCATTTTCTTCTAACAATATTGAAGATTGTATATGTGTTGTCACAACCGAAACCAAATGAAGATGAAGATGAAACCGTGGAACAGACTAGGCAACGCACAAAATGGGAGACCGATGATTACTTGTGTCGTGGTCACATTCTCAATGCACTTGCTGATAATTTGTTCGACTTGTACCAAAATGTTGGGACAGCAAAAACTTTATGGGAAACATTGGAGACCAAATATCTAACGGAAGACGCTACAAGTAAGAAGTTCCTTATCGGTCAGTTTCTAAGCTTTAAAATGCATGATAATAGGCCTGTGCTAGAACAATTTCATGACATCCAACGCATCATAAATCATTGCAAACTGAAAAAATTAAATATGGATGATAATGTAATTGTTGCTGCCATAATTGAAAAACTTCCTCCTTCTTGGAAAGACTATAAGAAAGAACTCAAACACAAAAAGGAGGATCTTTCACTTGAAGAATTAGAGACTCATTTAAGAATTGAACAAGAGTCTCGAATTCTAGATGGTAAAGAGGAACAAGAAAATTCTGTTTCTAAGGTCCAAGTGGTGGAGGAAGGAAAGGAGCAAAAATATGGAAATCATGGAAAAAATAACAAGCGGAAGAATTTTTCAAATAATTCTAAAGCAAACAAAAAGAAGAAAGGAAATTGTTTTCATTGCAACAAACCAGGTCACTTCAAGAAGGATTGTCGTGAGTTCAAGAAACTAAAGTAAAAAGGAGGGACATCAGACACAAAGCAAAAATTTGCTGCTATGATATCCGAGGCTAATATGCTTGGAGAAGACAACTCTTGGTGGGTTGATTCTGGTGCCACAAGGCATGTTTGTAAGGACAAGAACTTGTTCTCTGCCTATGAAACAGTGGAAGGAGATGTTCTCTATATGGGAAATTCATCTACAGCTGCGGTTAAAGGCAAAGGGACAGTGGATCTCGAATTCACTTCCGGGAAAATCCTTAGCCTCACCAATGTTTTTCATGTTCCTGATGTTAGGAAAAATTTAGTTTCTGGAAGTCTTCTTAACAAATTTGGCTTTAAGCTTGTATTTGAGTCAGACAAATTTATTCTGACTAAGAATGGTACCTTTGTAGGTAAAGGATATTTGTATGAGGGCATGTTTAAGCTCAATATCAATGAAAAGGATTCTTCTGCTTATATCGTTGATTGTCTTTCATTATGGCATAGTCGTTTAGGACATGTTAATACAAAGAAAATGCATTTCATGGTTAATTTAAATTTAATTCCTAAATATGAGAATGATATGAATGAAAAGTGTAAAATATGCATGCAAACAAAAATAACAAGATTGCCTTTTCCTAAAATAGAAAAAACTACATCTTTGTTGCAATTAGTACATAGTGATGTTTGTGATTTGCATGGAACGCCTACTAGAGGTGGTAGTAAATATTTTGCTACATTTATTGATGACTTTTCAAAATATTGTTACGTATATCTTTTAAACTCTAAGGATGATGTGCTTAATAGATTTAAGACATATAAAAATGAAGTTGAAAATCAATGTGATTCTAAAATAAAATGTCTTAGATCTGATAGAGGTGGTGAATATCACTTTCCTCGATTTTGTGAAGATATGGGAATTATACATGAAGTTACTGCACCTTATACACCACAACAAAATGGAGTAGCAGAAAGAAAAAATAGGACACTAACTGAAATGGTTAATGTTATGCTTTCTTATTCTGGTTTAAGTAAAGGGTTTTGGGGAGAAGCACTTTTAACTGCATGTCATATTCTGAATAGAATACCTGTTAAAGATAATAAGAAAACTCCTTACGAATTATGGAAGAATAGAAAACCTAATTTAGGTTATCTTAAAGTTTGGGGTTGTAGAGCTATTGTAAGACTACCTGAAACTAAGAGAAAGAAATTAGGAAGCAAAGGTGTTGAGTGTATTTTTATAGGTTATGCACAACATAGTAAAGCCTATAGATTTTTGGTTAGTGAACCTAATGATTCTGTTGAGGTAAATACAATAATTGAATCGAGAGATGCAATTTTTTATGAACAAAGGTTTTCTTCTATTCCTAGAATTAATAATGAAAAAGAAGTAAGCACTCCTTCACAGTTACCTGAAACTCCACTAGTAGAACAAGAAGAGATTAGAAAAAGTAAAAGACCTAGGAAAGAAAAAAGCTTTGGTCCCGACTTTGTAGTCTATCTTGTTGAAGGAACTAGAAACACATCTTGTAATCAATATGCTTTGACTCTTAGCGTTGAAACAGACCCACAAACTTATAGTGAGGCAATTAAGTCTGTAGATTCAACATTTTGGAAAGAAGCTATAAATGATGAAATGGATTCAATTTTGGGAAATAAAACTTGGAAATTAGTGAACTTACCTCCAGGATCTAAACCCATTAAGTGTAGATGGATTTTTAAAAAGAAAATGAAAATAGATGGAACAATTGATAAATTCAAGGCTAGATTGGTTGCTAAAGGTTTTACACAAAAAGAAGGAATTGATTATTTTGATACCTATGCACCTGTTGCTAGAACCGCCACTATTAGAATTTTAATTGCATTAGCATCTATATATAATTTTGAGATTCATCAAATGGATGTGAAAACTGCCTTTTTAAATGGTGACTTAGAAGAAGAAATTTACATGGAACAACCTGAAGGGTTTGTTATGCCTGGACAAGAAAACAAAGTATGTAAACTTATTAAGTCCTTATATGGCCTAAAACAAGCACCTAAACAATGGCATGAAAAATTTGATAAAGCCATTATTTCTTATGGTTTTAAAATTCATGAATCTGATAAGTGTGTTTATAGTAAATTTGCTAATGGTAAAGGTGTGATCATTTGTTTATATGTAGATGACATGTTAATTCTTGGTACTGATTTAGAAAGCATTAATAATACTAAGAGTTTTTTGTCTTATAAATTTGATATGAAAGATATGGGTGTAGTTGATGTCATATTAGGAATGAGAATAATAAGGAAAGATAAAAATATAATTCTCACTCAATCTCATTATGTTGAGAAAATTTTAAAGAAATTTAATCAGTTTGATTGCACACCTGTTAGTACACCTTTTGAACCACAGCTAAAGATGATCCCTAATAATGGTAGAGCTATTTCACAATTGGAATATGAACGAGTAATTGGTAGTTTAATGTATGCCATGGCATGTACTCGACCTGATATTGCTTATGTTGTTGGTAAATTAAGTAGATATACTAGTAATCCAAGTTTATTGCATTGGCATGCTGTCAATAGAATATTAAAATATTTGAAAGGAACTATGGACTATGGTATATACTATAGTGGATATCCTTCAGTATTAGAAGGATTTTCTGATGCCAGTTGGATAACTGAGCGGGAGGATCATTCCTCAACAAGTGGATGGATTTTCACTCTTGGTGGAGGAGCTGTTTCTTGGGGATCAAAGAAACAAACTTGTATAGCTGACTCTACTATGGCAACTGAGTTTGTAGCATTAGCTGCAACTAGTAAAGAGGCAGAATGGATAAGGAATTCATTAATTGAAATTCCAATTTGGCCAAAACCAATGCCTCCAATATCTATACATTGTGATAGTGAGTCTGCACTTTCCAGAGCTTATAGTAAAGTGTATAATGGAAAGTCTAGACATATTGGCCTGAGACATAGTTATGTCAGACAAATGATTACAGATAGTGTAATCACAGTGGATTATGTAAAATCAAGTCAAAATTTAGCTGATCCTTTTACAAAAGGTCTTGCAAGAGGACTGGTGTCTAAGACATCAATAGGGATGGGACTAAAGCCCATTAATAATAATCACTCTTGATGGAAACTCAACTTGAAACTTGATATATTCAAGTCTCAAGTTCAATGATTAAAGTACATCATACGACGTGATTGTAAGCACTATGAAATTTAACATCCCAAGGATAAGTGCTTAGAACATGTAATGAATAATGAAAGAGGAAGGGTTTAACCTTAATAGATTTATGGTGTTTTAAGTTACATGGAAACCTATGATAATCTACCTATATGAGTGTGGAAGTGGTGCCACTTCCTATGAGTATTGGTCTTGACTCTAAAGCACTCACGAAATCAAGGTACAGACACAAGGCCTAATTCATGTGTCGGCTTATATGGATAATCAGTGACTAAAAGATTTGTGTGTGAAGACGAATCCGGATAATCAATATAGATTGATAGTTCAAAGACAAGTCTACTATACTTTCATGGTTAACCTTGACGAACCTTCACAGGGTATTGGTTCAAGTCGTGAGACACCAATGCTTATACACAGTCTTACAGACAATCAAAGATTTACAAAACTTATTTTGAAAATGGTGGAGGAATGTGGGAGATTTTTAAAATAAGAGAGTAAGAGTTTTTTGGGTGTAAAAGCCTTAAGAGCTTGTCCCACATTGGAAGTGTGAGGAAGAAGTGGGAAGCTAACCCAAATATAAAAGGGTATAGTGTCCCACATTGGAAAATGTACAAAGCTAAGTGTCACCACTAAGCTATAAAAGGGGTGGGCAACCTTTGAGTCCCACATTGGAAAAATGTTAAGAATTTGTACACTTAATAAGTACAAATGGAAGATGAAGAGTTAATTCATCTAGCATTTAAGAGGCTATTCAAGAGACCTCAATACGGTGCGAAGCACCGTACGCACACGCACACGCGCGCCCGCGCGCGCGTGCGGGTGCGGGGCAGTGGGCTGTAGAGGTGCTAGTGGCGCACTTTGCACTTCGCACGCCGCGTGTCCGCAGTGGTAGCGGGTTGCCGGGATTCGTCCAGGTCGGATCGCGGTAGCTCAGGCGCGGTCACTTTTTGGTTGACCCGTGCAAAACCGATTCGGTATTATTATACCTGTTCGGAATGGACTTAAGACTGTTGGCAATTAACAGTCATACCTGTTCGGAAATGACTTAATTCAACAGTCATGACTCTTGAAGACAAAGCCTTTCATTTTCTATAAATAAAGGCTGCCTAAAAATGGAATTACATTGATAACCAAAACCAGTTTCAGATTTCCAGACCCTGCTATTACTCTCTTACAATTTTCAAGAGATACAAATTCTCTTATTCTGTTTTGTGCACATAAACAGAATAAGAACTTGATTGACTGTTCTACGTTGATACATCCAAGGGCTGTCTTCAAATATACAAGTTGCAGACAGTGCAATTGCTTCATTGTATCTTGAGTACGGATTTGCTGATTCCCGTTTGTATACCGAAATTCTTCGTGTGGGGCAAATACTGTATTTAGGAAAGTGACATCACGCCTTGAAGTTTTATAGTGACTGTTCAGAAATTACATTGTTGTATTGAAGTTGACATTTTTGAAGATATATAAAGAGTTCTATTTCTGTATTTGCATTCATAATTTCCAACAGAGCCTCATCTTCCACTCTTTTGATTCTTGTTAGCATTGGCGAGGTTACTTCCTTTTCAATTGGGTGCCCCATGTCGTTTCCACCGACAAAGAACATTAATCATTTATCGTTTCCCATGCTCCCACCTTATTTTATCATGGTTATCCATTGTTATGACCACTTGGCTCACATTCGCCAACAAGGGTTTGCCTTCAAGATGGTTATGTCGTCACTTGACCCGGCATTATCGAACGCCATGATTTTTTTTCTTAGAATAGCTTGACTATTTTTTAGCGCACTTTACCAAACTTTTTTGGACATTAATGCTTCTTTTTTGTGAAACTAGATTTTCATCAAGTTGTCGTGGATACGACCAGTGCTGATGCACTGGTCTTCTTCTCATTTTCCCCTGCATTAGTTGGACTCAGAGATGGCTATAAAGAGGACCAGGGACTACGGAGGTTCATCCTAAAATTTGAACAAGGAGATAAGTGTGTTTTTTTCATTCGTGAGATGTGTTTATATCTGGTGTGCGACCTAAGATGATGGGTCCGGGAGCTTCCAATTGTGCATGTGCTAGAGGTCATCCGGGGTAAGAGACCATGGATGTCATTAGGGGTGGGAAAATATTTTTGGGTAGATTTTTTGGGTGATTTGTTGTAATCTCTAAGAAAAGCATTTTTTGTAGTTTTCTTGGGATTTCACAAGGACTAACCTTTATATATATGTAGTGTGTTCCTTTGAGAAGGATGTGAGGTATCCTAGTATACTTTTTGCATGGAAGGGGAATCTCTCCACACATTATGTTTTTAAAATAAACGAACTTTTCTTCTTTCTTTATTCTTTTATTAGTGCACTATTATTTCCTCTTTATTTTGGGGGGATCTTATACCTAGGATGTGACATTTGGAATTTGATATATATTATAGTTTTTATGTAATTATTAGGACTTTATTCACGGGGAAATATTTATTATTGATGATGGGTTGGTACAACATGTTTAGTGTTACCTGATTTACAGGGTAAATGGTGTAATATATTCATATGAACAGAGTGAGCCTAAGCTCTTTTATTATAATGCTGGTGACATACATACATTTTTATACAAAAATAAAAAGGGTATATATACATATGAAAGTAAAAGTGCCCCTCATTTTTTAGATTTATTTTGGAGATAGGTAGTGTTATTTGTTGCTGGCGATTCTTTTGTTGTATTGATGTTGAACATAAGGGAAGGAGGTTCTCTTTCTTCATTTGTAAACTGGAGAGAATTTATGGACACTACTTTAGAATCGGAGTTCCATCCTTTAGACAAGATAGGGTGCCATTTGTGAGGGCACATTCTAAGTATGTCTATTTGATGATTTAATCCCGGTATATGGGATTTTTTAAGGAGATTGTTTTGAGGTGTTTTTTTACTTATAAAAAGGTAGGGGTGCAGTTTCCTTCCTTCAAGGAATTTTTTTACTGCCTCTGTATATCATCTGCCTTTGTTTGTTGTTCGTTAAATAAGGATAACTCTGCGTAGTTCCAAAATTCCTCAGGGAACCATTTATTTCTTGACATCTAGCTTATTTTCGGTCATAATCCCATGTACTTTGTGGATATTCCTATCAGATTGGCTTGTGGTGTCAACATCCCTCTGAAAATTATAATGCTTGGATGTTTATACACTTGGTTGGACAGGTGTTACCATGACATGGAATGATTAGTTGGTCATTTTGATCTTTCTAACTTTGTCAGCACCATTTTGTTGATGGGGTTTCTCTACACAAGGTTCAACAATCTTACCACCAAAGCGTAACCTATTAGTATGCTTCCTTTAAGGAATTCACTCATAATGCAGTGGAACAAAAAACATAGTAAAAAGGCAATATTTCCTTTAGTTGATGATATTAGTTACTTCAAATTAAGTCCTTATGATGGATAGCAGAATGCTAAAACTTGGTCAATTTTCAAACCAAAAAGTTCAAATATTAAGCGTTCTCTATAGGGCAAGAAATATATTGAACTTGATCTTTCTCTTGTCGTGGTCCTTCTCATTAATACCATCCACCGTCCCTCTCATACTTAGTGGGATGCTGAATGTGAAGCCTATAACCCACATAGGTGTGCTCATTAGTTTGGTTATTACCAGGGCATAACCAAACTAGTTTTTGAATAAAATAGAATAGATTATTCCTTCCTGACCACCAACTATGATTTCACAGGGAGGAATATGTTGAAAAATGTCGTATATGACTGTGTGATAATTGATTAACTTCACAAATTTCTAATTTGACACACTTATTTAATTTCAGCCCCTAATCATGCATCTAAAGTACAAGTGTCAACCCATAAACAAATAAAACAAGCGACACAAAGTTAAGGAAAAATCCCCGAAGGGAAAAACCTTTTATTTCTAGAACTTTGAAGAATTTATAAGACCATTGACTTACATACAACCTGATAATCGCCCACAAGTGTAACGCACGGTGTCTTCGTCAAACCTTCAAAGTTACGGTTAGAAACAGTGTCGGCTGGAATCTCCCGCAGGAACTCCAGGTGGTCAGTAATGAAGAAGAAATACGGCTTCTTCACAAGGGTTGAACAAATACAAGGATGTGTTCTTAGGTTGCAAAAATATTCACAAAGGATTGGCAAAGTTGTGTGAATGAAAACATGAGTCTTGGGACTCAAAAGGTGAAGACTTAGAGTATTTTGGACTCTTAAAATCGTCATGAAAAGTCTTGAAAAACAACTCCCCAAAGATGGCTTTAAATAAGGAAACCAAAAGAGATATAAAAACTCACGGCACTGAACGATTTTATCCTAGGCGGACCGGTCCGGTATGGATACGGATCGGTCCGAGGTCGAATCGATTCCTTTTTGAAAAGAGCTTCTTCGGTTTACAATTGGTCCGGGGTATACTAGTTTGGTGCAAAGCGGATCGGCCTGGGGGCGGATCGGTTCTTTTTCCAAACAGGCGGATCGGTCCGTGGCGGACCGGTTCCTTTTTAAAACAGGCGGACCGGTCCGGCTGATAAAAAATTTGATTCCTTTCTTCTTTGATATTCGGATCCGTTGATGAAGATACGATCTTTGAATTTCTTCAACGATGTAACGACGAATGACAAATAAATTGATAATGGACAAAAATATCCTTACAAATCTCCCCCTATGTGTATGCCGGTACATACATAAAAATAAACATCGGAATTATCAAATATCAAATTACCCATACAAATCTACCCTTCCATGAACCCAAATCTGGAAAGATACAAATGAACAAGACTTCATCGTTTGCTCTTCAAATCTTCAGGAATTTCAACGCTTTTCTCATCAGGGTGTGCAATTCAGAGATCATCAAAGAAGTACCTACATACATGAGACAAAGAAAATACCACGTGACATATCAAGTTTGAAATGAGATAAACGTAGATACCGAATTATGATAATTCAAACTCCCCCATAAAATGATAATTATTTCTCCCCCTTTTTATGATGTCCCCAAATAGACAAATGAGAAGAATGAATCAAATAAGCCAAATCGGGGTGTCACGAAAAAATGCATAGCAAACCAGAATCAAGCTACGCACATGCAAAGGAGTATCTCAAAAAATTTCACAAACTATTTTTGGATTTTTTAATTTTTCATACAAAAAAGATACCATTTGAAAAAAAATACACTACACAAATCACACCATGGATTTAAAACTTAAACTACCAAGTCATGGAAATGGAATGAATGGATGTGAACACATTCGATAGGTAAATCAACTCAATCAATCATATGTGCACGATGCATATGTGTACCCCTTATGAATGAACATCAAAAGTATCCTTAGGTGAAAAGATTGTTGAATTTAGATGACATCGTCTTATGCAAATAACAAATCAAAGTCAAAGTGATTTCCACCCCAATAACGTCCAAAACTATGTAGCGCATTTTCAAGCATTTCCAGGACGTGCAAACTTGTTTTAAATTCTCCAACCAAACTCATTCATGCATATTTTCTTTTAGAAGTGATCTACATTATCAAACATTGGAGAATTGGTGCAAAAACGTAAATGGCCCATAATTTGGCATGAATTTTTTTTTATTGCCTTTAAATTTTTTGGGCTCTTTGGACCTCGGATAATAAAATTTCTCCATTTTTTTAGGTCCTTTTTAACGGTGGCTTAGTATTCGCAAAGGCAAAATGAACCTTTCGCAGCCCTTCCTCGTTTTCAAACAAAGCACACAAACTCACAAAACGGTTCTTAAATGCACAATTTCCTTATCAAAATTTATCGCGATTGGTTCGTTTTAAAGACAGGATTGAAGTGAAAACACCCAACCAACAAGTGATAAGACAAGCACAATGATCAAACAAATGCGTGCATGTGTGCAATAAAGGAAACATGAGTCAAACATGTAGGAAGTAACACTTAATTACATCTTAATGACTCCAAATATTATAAAGCACATGGATGAATTGACCTATTGTCTCAAAACACTATCAAATAGTCACATGAGAAAATGATGGAATGATGTTGTGACTCGGTCATCCTAAGTGGTCATCCATAAAAGATGCAAACAAAATACAAAAAATCTTTTTGGATTTTATCAAAATTTTATCTTTTTGTATTTTTTAAAATTTTTCAAAAAAATAAAACATACAAAAATGATACATACTAGCAATAAGCAAACAATGTCATCATGAAAATCACCCTATGCTAGTAGACAAGTCAAACCTCAATCATTAGGTGCAGAGGGGTTTTCCAAAGGTGGTGACAACTTGTGAAAAACCTCCATCAATTCTTGTGAAGTTTGACCAAAAACTTAACTTGCTCACCTAAATGTGCAAACTCTCTCATGTAGTCTCCGGGAACATGTAAAGTATCATGTGTGGGTGCATGTGTGCCAGAAAAATATGTAGAAGAAAAACGTGACACATACCCCAACTTAAAACAAAATTCCTTAAGGTGACCTCTCCTCTTGCAATGTGAACAAACATAAATAGGCCTAGGAACACCTCTCTCAAAAACTCTAGGACATGCTCTCCTAATAGAAATGGGACGCCTAGGTGGATTAGGGTGAGACTTACATGAATTTAACACTAAAGTGGGAACCGGCTCGGGTGCTAATTGGGAAGTAGAAGCACCATCATGACTTATTCCTAAATTCTCAACTTTATCCTTAAGAACCACCTTTTCAACCTTCTTAGGTGCGTTCTTAAAATGGACTTTGACCTCCCGGGCACATTCGAGATCACTCTCGAGTTTGGATACACGTGTCGTCAGACTAGACAACGTGTTGGTCAAATCACACTTCTCCTTTATCAAAACCTCCTTCTCTCTCTCCAAATCTTAAACTCGACGACCTAAATCTCGATTATACTTCTTTTTTTTCAAGGTCTCGGTGTACAAATCTCTAAAAGCTTTTTGGAGCTCACATTCATCTCCACTCTCCTCCTCGCTTTCTCCCTCACTTGACGAACACAAATCACTATCATCGCTCTCGTGTGCACTCTTGTGAGACAAAATGGGTGTGCTCACACGACTAGAAAAGGCGACAACCATCCCATGTCCCAAACCCTTATCAGACGCATCACCCTCATTATCACTAAGAGTGGCGGGCATAGCAGTCTCTTTTCCCTTTCTCCTTATCCTAGTTGGACACTCTCTAGCTACGTGCCCTTTCCCTTCACACTCAAAGCACCTGATATCATCCTCCTTGTCACTATCTTTGGACTCCTCTTTCTTTTTATTTGACTCAAAAGATCTCTTTTTATTGGAAGAATTTTCTTTACTCATTTTGAGAATTTTTTTAAAATTTTTGGCAAACAAGCCATTTCTTTAAAATCAAAATCTTCCTCAGAGTCGGACTCACAAACTTTTTCTTTATTTTTCTTAAAATGAGTCTTTAAAGCAATGCCATTATCCTTAGCCTTAATGGTTTTGAGAAACATGTCTATCTCATAGGTTTGAAGATCTCCTACAAGTTCTTCCAACTTAAGTGATTTCAAATTTCCCAAAGAGTTCAAAACAGCGACTTTAGGAATAAAGCGTTTTGAAAGAGATCTCAAAATCCTTTTAACAACACGCGTGTTATCAATCACTTCACCAAAATTAAAACATGTGTCAACAATGTCCGATAAACGTGCATAAAACTCATCAAAGCATTCATACTCAGACATGGTAATAGTCTCAAATTGGGTGGCCAGATTTTGTAATTTTGAGTCTTTGACCACGTTCGTACTTTCATGTGTCAATTTCAAAACATCCCAGACCTCTTTAGACGTGGTGCACATCATAATTCGGTGAAACTCATCCGGAGTGACAGCACCAGAAATAGCACTAAGACCACGGGAATTAAAATTGGTCAATTTATAATCGTCTTCAGTCCAGGCTGACACGGGTTTTAAAGTGGTGATGTTATTAACAGTGGTCGTGGGAGGAGTCCAACCATTTTCACAAAGTAACCAAACACGCTCGTCAATAGATTTTAAAATCGACTTCATACGAGCTTTCCAGTAGGCGTAATTAGACCCATCAAAAATAGGCATCTGATTATATAAGTGCTCCATACAAAAAAATGCGAATTTTCACAAAACTGATTTTTTTTAAAAAAACAATATCACACGATTTTGCGAAAAATAGGAATACGCGATAAATTAGCGTAATCTGCTCTGATACCAATTTGAAAAATGTCGTATATCACTGTGTGATGATTGATTAATTTCGCAAATTTCTAATTTGACACACTTATTTAATTTCAACCCCTAATCATGCATCTAAAGTGCAAGTGTCAACCCATAAATAAATAAAACAAGCGACACAAAGTTAAGGAAAAATCCCCGAAGCGAAAAACCTTTTATTTCTAGAACTTTGAAGAATTTACAAGACCATTGACTTACATACAACCTGATAATCTCCCACAAGTGTAACGCACGGTGTCTTCGTCAAACCTTCAAAGTAGCGGCTAGAAACAGTGTCGGTTGGAATCTCCCGTAGGAGCTCCAGGTGGTCAGCAATGAAGAAGAAAGACGGCTTCTTCACAAGGGTTGAACAAATACAAGGATGTGTTATTGGGTTGCAAAAAGATTCACAAAGGATTGGCAAAGTTGTGTGAATCAAAACATGAGTCTTGGGACTCAAAAAGGTGAAGACTTAGAGTATTTTGGACTCTTATAATAGTCTTAAAAATTCTTGGGAAACAACTTCCCGAAGATGCCTTTAAATAAGGAAACCAAAAGAGATATAAAAACTCACGGCACTGAACGATTTTATCCCAAGCGGACCGGTCCTGTATGGATGCGGATCGGTCCGAGGTTGGATCGGTTCCTTTTTGAAAAGAGCTTCTTCGATTTGCAATCGGTCCGGGGTATACTGGTTTGGTGCAAAGCGGATCGGTCCGGGAAGAGGGCGGATGGGTCTGGGGGCGGACCGGTTCTTTTTCCAAATAGGCGGATCGGTCCGTGGCAGATCGGTTCCTTTTTAAAACAGGCGGACCGATCCGGCTGACAAAAAATCTGATTCCTTTCTTCTTTGATATTCGGATCCGTTGATGAAGATATGATCTTTGAATTTCTTCAACGATGTAATGGCGAACGACATATAAATTGATAATGGACTAAAATGTCCTTATATATGTGATAAGCACCAAAAACTGTACAATTTATACCCCGAATATATGTATTTTAGTTGCTAATTCTCAACAATATGGGTCTTATGTGCTTAATGGTTCAATATGCAAGTTTAATTGCAGTTGCGGTGTCAAAAGCTATATTTCGGAGCAATTTGAAGTTAAAATGGAGCTAATTGCCAACCCCATAACCTGAACCGAGCCTAAACCTAGACTAAACCTACCCCAAACCCCGTGTGTATTTTTTTTGTCCCTTTTTATTATTTTTTAGATTTTTAGTTTGAGGCATTTTTTATTTTTTGGATTTATTTTAATTTTTTTTAGTATTTTCTAGGTTTTATTTTCTATTTTATTTTTATTACTGTAATTGTATTTTACTTTGATTTTGATTAGTTTTATTTTTATTAGGATTAGATTTTTTAGGATTTCATTTATTAGTTTTATTTCATTTTATATTTATATAGGATTTTAGTTTTAGTTTTATTAGGCTTTATTTTTATTTTTGTTTCTTTCTAGTTCCATTTTTAATTGAGTCTTTATTTTATTTTTTAGAATAGGAATTTAATTTTTAGATTTTTAGTTTTCTTAGTGATATATTTTTAGGGGTCACAAATTAAACACACTCATATACACTTATCCAAAACCCAACTAATCTATCCTACACCCTATAATTTAAACACACCCCCTATACCCACATACACGTACCTCACCCTCATACTACCACCCTACACCCTTCTACACCCAAACCCTCACCTTCTTCTACAACCTCCCATCACCCACCTCTTTCCCTCTCATCTCTCCAAACTCCATTAACAACCCATAACCTCTTCCCTATCCATCTTCAACCACCATCACCCTCATCTCACATCACCAATATCAAACCATCCCCCAACTGAGATCGTCGGCGCCCCCACAACTGCTCCAGCCAGCGCCGGCGACAACTCAGCAACCCAAAACTCCGGCGCCGACAACCCCTACCCACCGACCTGCTAAACTCAACCCGCCGGCGGCCAAGCACACCTTATACCCCAAACCGTGAACCACCTAACACCGGTGACCCACGGCCAAGAACCCTAAAACCAACATCGCCCGATCCAGCCCACCAGCCACGAACCTACCCCGTACCCGCCGGCAACGACCAACGGCGACCCCTGTCCGGAGCTGTCCCATTCCCGATTTCGCCGGTGACAGCCTTAACGGCGATCCACCATCGACCTGCGTCCAAACTCGTCGGCAGCCATCTCCTCAACCCGGCTGGAACCTTGCGATCCCATCGCCCCATACCCAAACTTCACCCCAAGGCAAACCCATTTTTCTTTTCCAAACCCTAAACCCATTTCTCCTAAAATCGTTTTCTTTACCTGCCAATTTTTAAACCAAAACCAAAACCAAAACTCAATTAAACCCCACATGACAAATAACCCACATAAACCCTTTTACCCAAATACCCCCAACTAACTCTTGTACCCCAACTTCCCATTATACCCCCTTTAACTAAATCAGATTTTATTCTCAAATCCTCTCACCCACATGCACCTTCTATTAAGTCCAAAAACACCCTCAAATATATCCTCACACCTCACCATTTCTATGCACACTAATGCCCCTTTTATCCAAAAGTACCCCTAGCTCTATGGCACCTACTATTTAAAGAGAGTTGAAGACCATTTTGAAGGGAAGATGGAATAAAGAGGAGTGAAACCCTAGAGTTAGCTTAGAGAGAAAGTTAGAAATAATATTTTATTTTTTTTAGTTTAGAAATTTATTTTATTTTATTTTTTTAGATTTAAATTGAGTGAAATAATTGTGTGAGATTCAAGTTGAGTAAAATTTTCAATTATATCTTTGTTGATCACTCATTTGGAGGGTTGTATGCTTCAATTTCAAGGATATAGTTCAAATTATCAATTTCAAAGAGATTTGTTGAAGATTTGTTCTCTTTCTCTACTCTTTTATTATATTAAATGCCTATTGAATATTTGTTTATTATGTTTGATACCATGTTAGTCTAAATACCCTTTCAAGGGGTGGGGGGAAACCCTTATTTGATGTTATTTTAGTTTAATTAGTTTGATTACTTGAAATTTCCCTTTGAATGCTAATTTTGATCCCTCCCCCTTAGATTTACGCCTCGAGAGAGGGAAATGATTTTCGAGAGAAAATTGAAATTCTAATTATAATACCCATTTTAGATTCGAACTATAGATAAGGTTTTCTTAAGTGGGATATTATAACTTGAATTTCAACTCTAAATTTATTTTTTAAGATTGACATAAATTTTAACTGATCGATCCTAGCGGGTGATTAATTAAAAGGAGTGTAGATCTATTTTTTTAGAGTTGTGGGGTGTTAGACTTAATTTTCTAAAAGATTCTTATTAAAATTACACTTGCAATGAGAGTTGATTTGTAATATTGATATTAATTTGAGAGAATTCAAATAATTAAATTAATTAATTAGAATAACTAAAATTTTTGGTGTAATCCCATTCCTTGATTGTTCTCAAAATTATTTACCGCACTTTATCTCTTATTTTAGTGTTAGACTTTATTTTTCATTTTAGTAATTTTCCACTTAGTTATTATCATATCATATTTATTTTAGGTTCGTTTAAATCATCACCTCACCCTATTGTTTTAATATTTGAAAAAGAAAAAAAAAAGTAGAAAAGTGAAAAAGCACAAAAATAAAATAAAAAGTGAATTACAATTTTGTTCCTTTTGCTTTAAAACCTTGAAAGTGAATTGATACCCTTACTTACCTCTACACTTCAGTTGTTATATTTTGTAGGTATTTGAGGTTTCTATCAAATGGCGTCATTGCCATTCTTGCGATCGTGAAGCTCAGAGCAGATTTCAACTTGTAGTTCATTTATTTTTTGCACTTTATTATTTTTTGTACCATTTTTCCTTATTTTAGAAGGCTTGTATTATGACTTTATTATTTTGCTTGTATTGCGGTGCATAGGGACACCTTTATTTTATTTTTCATTTTAATTGTAATAATCGAAGATAAGCGTGATAGGGAAACCGAACAAGGTAGAGAGAGGGCGTCCATAGGCGAAGATTTAGAAGCCTCTCTACCTTGGGTCGGTAGGAGTCCCGGGGACGACTGAGATAGGCGTAATCTCCCCCCGATCGGCTCAAAATTTTCGGCACTCCATGGCGTAAAAATCGTGGGAGGTACATTTCTAAACCCTCGCGCCTCTCCTGTTAGCGAGTCAATTCTTTTGTGTGCTTTGTGTTCTCTTACTTGATTTTATTCTCGCATTTATTTTTTGAATGGTGTGATGAATTAAATTACTAAGACCTACACCGGTCACTCACGAGAAGGGATTTCATCACCCGACTCACTCGCTTACCATTGTGTGCTACCCTAGCCATTATTAAATTTAAAATCAATCAACTAGGTAGCCCACTAGGAGAATATTTTTGCAAAGGCGATCACTCAGATTATTCCGTGATTTTTTTATCGCCCACGGACTTAATTAAAATTTGACTACCCTTTCACTAAATTCAAAGATAAAAATTGGCTATGTGCTAGTTAGGAATTCTCCTTAACTTGTGTGTGTGTCCAATTAATTTTTCGGTAGTCGGTTTTAGTTAGTTAGTCCAAATCAAGGGTCCATATTTTCTTCCAAAAAATCCAAAAATATTTTCTTTCTTTCATTTTAGAAAAATCCAAAAATATTTTTCTTCCATTATTTTTCACAAAAATCCAAAAATATTTTCTTTCTTTATTTTTAGAAAAAAATCCAAAAATCTTTTCTTTTTCTCATTTTTAGAAAAATCCAAAAATATTTTATTTCCTTTTGAAAAAATTTAAAACTTCAAAAAAAAATATTTCTCTCCTCATGGCCGAAGAGCGTCCTTTACGGGACTACTTTGGTCATTTTTCATTGACACGTGACATGTGTGAGAGTGATCCCGAGCCGTCTCTTTATGATATTTTTAATGGTTTCACCTCTCTTACGAGTGCCCTTGACACTCTTGACCCGTCCATGCACGCACCTCATTTTCCATCACCCTCGGTGTCAAGTGTCGACGTGTCTCATCCTTTGTTGTGCACCCACTGTTATTATGCAGATCACACGTCCCATAAGTGCCCTTACATTACATATCCATCTGAACCCATCGTGGAACATGTGTATCCATATGACACTGTTCTGGAACCCACCTCGGCCTACTATCCCGATACACCTAACACAGAGTTGTGTGAGTACCCTAGATATTAGTGGCGGCTTGATCACCCTTCCACGCAATACGAATCTCAACCCGATGTTGTGGATCCTCACATGTTCCAATAGTCGTTAGGGTAACTTTGTGCACCCATTCCCGATCAGTCCCCTCACTACGCACCCACTACATTTCAACCATTTGTCCATCATGAAAGCGATCCTTTCGTGTATGATGTACTTGGCCCCATTCCACCCACTTCATTTGAGTATTCTCCATACAGTCATGATCATAGCGAGTTTTTTCCACCTCACCCACCTCCACCACCCGCCACTCCACCATCATCCACCTCTGCTCTCGAGGTGCTCTTGCAATAATTTATCATCAAGCAAGAGAAAGCCACTAAAACTCAAACTCAAGATCCCCAAAGGCTTGAAAAACTCCTTAATTAATTTGAGTGTGAGCACAAGTCGGTCATTCCCATGCGTCCACCAATCGTTGCAATCGAGTGTGATGATGATGTGTCCTCTTATGACACAGATTTTGAGTGTGACCAGCCCTACCACCCCGAGAATCTAGAACTTGAGACCATCCCATGGTCCGAGTCCCAAAGTCGACAATTGTGTTGACTTACCTTTCATTAGTGAGCCTGATCACATTCCACCATGTCCACATGAACCCCACTTTGAGGTTCCTATTCCCTTTCCCGCCACATCCAAAAAAATGCCCGAGTGTATACCTATCGATCTTCACCCTTGTGTTCCCGAGGAACGACTTCATTCTAGGTTAGCTCCGGCTACGAGTGCTCACCATTTTACTGAGATAGAATTCATGATAGTTCCTACCTATCCGGATATGGATGATGTGACACCATGCATGGCTCCCTTTGAGCCCGATATTTTTCATAAATCCTCTATCTCTGATCTTGGTGCCTCGTCTTACCCATCCACCACATTCACCGATGCCAGTCTTATGGAGAAGTTGACCACTCGATCTTTAGAAACCAAACTCCCTTGTGAGTATTCCTTTTCTCCTACCAATGAGTGTGTGTATCCCACTCTTTAGTTGGATCATCTTCCTCCACCATTTATCCCACCCGATCCACCGTTTGCCCAACCCATTATCAATTCCACCCCACCACCTGGTTTGGATCTTGATTTTACACATTTCATGTTTCCATGTACATTTTTAGATGCTCACCTGAAACCATCCTCCACCACCCATGAGAGTTTTTATGGTGCTACTCTCCACTTTCGTGACATCGAGTTTGTACCTCCATGCCCACCACTATCTTGTGGTGTTGATTTTTCCCATCAACAGCTCCCTGACGTGTCACGGCGCGACCAATATCATTGCCCATTTATAGAATGGTCGTGTGATTTATATGATCCCCACCCCATCACTATTGCCAAACCCTTTTGACTTCCCATCCAACTTGAGCACCATTCTTATAGGGCCCTAGTTGCCCTCACCTTTAAGCTCAACAAGGCCCGTGGCCGATACTTCATCACCCATGCCTTCCTTACACTTTCTCTAATTCCCACCCACCCATGGTCGATCGATGCTTTGCATCGTGTGATGCACTTTGCCATATAAGTGCCTTGACCATTTTTAGCCTCTATCCAACAAGACTGACGCTTCAGTCTTATTTGGGGGTGATTATCATCACCCATTTTTCTACCGCCCCGCACTTTCGTAGATTATATCTTTAGGGTGAGACTGGATCGGTCTGACTGAAGACATTAAACTTAGCGCTACAGGGAGGCAGCCCGCGTTTCTTTTACTAGTCTCATCCTATTTGGGAGTGTTGTTTCACATCACCCTATGATTTATCATGTTTATAGACTTGTACACATTTTTTCTCTTATCACTTATTCAGGTTTCTTGTTGGATTCATCTGGCCACTTCATTATCAGTTCATTTTGGTAATCTCTTTCCTACCTTATGCTCTCAATTTTAAAAATCATTTTACTTAACATCGAGGACGCTGTTCCTTTTTATTTGGGGGTGGGGAATTTTATCAAAATCGTGCCTCTTTTGTAAAATTTTGATTTTCGAACTTGATTTTTAATTTCGTGAAATTTATTGCATCTCACTCATTGTTGTGAATTTTCAATCATCCATCTTTCAAAAGTCTAGGAATCAAGCTAGAGAATATTTTTTCTAATAGCTTATGTAATACGTAACAAGGCATGTTGCACCATGAATTCCTAAACTCAACAAAAATTTACGCACTCATCACGTCATTACGGTTAAGAGTTGAGGAGTAGTACAATTATAAAGAGAACCTTAAGGATCACTAGTAGAGACTTTAGCCCGTGAGATTTGTGCCTTTCACCTTTTTGAGAGTTTTACGCAATCTCCGAGTCATAAGTTAATTCAACTTCGTTTGGGTCCGCACTTTAATAGTTGTATGATCTCATTATTCTTCATTTTTTGCTTGATCACTGAGAACGACATCATTTTCGAGTTGTAAGAAACGCGTGTCTTGAAATTTGTCTCGAATACTAGATTTTCACCCATACACCTACCACTTTTCCCCATATCATATTCCCATTACATTCCCATGCTTTTCCATATTCCCCACATCATATATTCCCCGCACCATCACCTATCATCTCCATATCATCTTTCATTTTCAAATAAAAGAGTGTTGATTTCAAATGTAAATGTCTTCATTGTTGGTTTGAAAAGTGAAAAAAAAATAGAGAAAAACATAAAAATAGAAAAAATAGAAAAAAAATAGAGAAAAAAGAAAAGAAAAATCGAAAAAAAATAAGAAAAGAAAAGAAAGAGAGTTTGTAGTTAGTTTTTAAATAAAGACATTTGTTCTTCAAGTGTTATTCACTCTCTCACATCATATATCCATCATTTCACACATCAATCCCATTCTACATCACCATCCTTACCTCATCTCATCCATCACACATTCTCCATCCATATTCATCCATATATCACCATCCTACCTCATATCCCATCCTTCTCATTTCATTTTTCCCTCACCCATTATCATCCATATATTCCCCTAGGTGTTCGGGAAAATGATAGTTAACGTGTTGAATAACTCGACGTTCTCACTGTAGTGATTAGCATTCCTTTCACGAGATCACTTTTATTTCTTAATTTTCGTTCTTTCTTATGTGTGTGTGAGACGTTTGAACTTGCCTACATTTACCCACCTCCTCACACACAAGAGCGATACACTTACCCAATTCTCGAGAGTTCGTTTGAGAGAGTTATATCTAGTGAGATTTGAAGTTGAAGAGTTGATTCCGAAAAGGAAATCTAGGAATTACTCTTATGATTCTCAACCCGTTTTGACTGATTCACACTACACACGTTGAGATCTAGGAAGGATGTGCCTTGTGTATTTACTTAGATAAACTTTTTACACATTCTAGCTTGTATTTCTGAAATCATTTTCTCATGTGATGGATTGTGAGATTATTCTACGTCTAATAAGAGATTGACTGCCATTTGCAAATAAGAATTTTATGGATATATTTCCTGCAAACCCTCACGAGACACAACTCGTCTTATAGGGCAACCTATAGTTTAAAGGCTTGTTGCACATGCTAAGTGCAATCGCAAGTGCCCGCGAAAGTGGTACAGTTTTGATTACTTATCTTTCTCTTTCTCTCTATCTTATTGCTCGAGGACTAGCAACACTCTGTTTGGGGGTGGTGCGATAAGCACAAAAAATTATACAATTTATATCCCCAATAGATGTATTTTAGTTGCTAATTCTTGACAATATGGGTCCTATGTGCTTAGTTGTTCAATATGCAGGTTTAATTGCAATTGCGGTGTCAAAAGTTATATTTCGGAGCAATTTACAGTTAAAATGGAGCTAATTACCAACTCGTAACCTGACCCGAGCCTAAACCTAGCCTAAACCTACCCCAAATCCCGTGTGTGTTTTGTTTGTCCATTTTTATTATTTTTTAGATTTTTAGTTTGAGGCATTTTTAATTTTAGGATTTATTTTAGATTTATTTAGTATTTTCTAGATTTTTTTTCTATTTTTTTAATTTATTTTTATTAGTATAATTTTATTTTTCTTTGATTTTGATTAGTTTTATTTTTATTCGGATTAGATTTTTTTAGGATTTCATTTATCAGTTTTATTTCATTTTACATTTATTTAGGATTTTAGTTTTAGTTTTATTAGGCTTTTTTTTTTCTTTCTAGTTTCATTTTTAATTGAGTCTTTATTTTATTTTTTAGAATAGGAATTTAATTTTTAGATTTTTAGTTTTATGATTTTTAGTATTTTTTAGTATTATATTTTTAGGGATCACAAATTAAACACACTCACATACACTTATACAAAACCCAACTAATCTATCCTACACCCTATAAATTAAAGACACCCCTTATACCCACATACACATACCTCACCCTCATACTACCACCCTACACCCTCTACACCCAAACCCCTCACCTTCTTCTTCAACCTCCCATCACCCACCTCTTTCTATCTCCTTTATCGAAACTCCATTAACAACCCATAACCTCTTCCCTATCCATCTTCAACCACCATCACCCTCATCTCACATCACCACCATCAAACCATCCCCCAACTGAGACCTCCGGCGCCTCTACCACTGCTCTGGCTAGCGCCGACGACAGCTCGGCAACCCAAAACTCTGGCCCCGACAACCCCTACCCACCGACCTGCTAAACTCAACCCGTCGGCGGCCAAACACACCTTATACCCTAAATCGTGACGCACCTAACACCGGCGACCCACGGCCAAGAACCCTACGACCAACGTAGCCCGATCCATCCCTCCAGCCACGAACCTACCCCCTACCCGCCCGTAACGACCAGCGGTGACCCGTGTCCGGAGCTGTCCCATTCCCGATTCCGCCGGCGACAGCCTTAACGGCGAGCCACCATCCACCTACGTCCAAACTCGTCGGCAACCACCTCCTCAACCTGGTCAGAACCCTGCGATCCCTTCGCCCCATACCCAAACTTGACCCCAAGTCAAACGCATTTTCCTTTTCCAAACCCCAAACCCATTTCTCCCAAAATCGTTTTCTTCACCTGTCATTTTTTAAACCAACAACCAAAACCAAAACTCAATTAAACCCCACATGACAAATAACCCACATAAACCCTTTTACCCAAATACCCCCAACTAACTCTTCTACCCCAACTTCCCATTATACCCCCTTTAACTAAATCAGATTTTATTTTCAAATCCCCTCACCCACATGCACCTTCTATTAAGTCCAAAAATACACTCAAACATATCCTCACAGCTCACCATTTCCATGCACGCCCATGCCCCTTTTATCCAAAAATACCCCTAGCTCCATGGCACCTACTATTTAAAGAGAGTTGAAGTCCATTTTGAAGGGAAGGTGGAATAAAGAGGAGAGAAACCCTAGAGTTAGCTTAGAGAGAAAGTTAGAAATAATATTTTTAATTTTTTTAGTTTAGAAATTTATTTTATTTTATTTTTTTAGATTTAAATTGAGTGAAATAATTGTGTGAGATTCAAGTTGAGTAAATTTTTCATTTATATCTTTGTTGATCACACTCACTTGGAGGGATGTATGCTTCAATTTCAAGGATAGAGTTCAAATTGTCAATTTCAAAGAAACTTGTTGAAGATTTGTTCTCTTTCTCTACTCTTTTATTATATTAAATGCCTATTGAATATTTGTTTATTATGTTTGATACCATGTTAGGCTAAATCCCCTTTCAAGGGGTGGGGGGAAACCCTTATTTGATGTTATTTTAGTTTAATTAGTTTGATTACTTGAAATTTCCCTTTGAATGCTAATTTTGATCCCTCCCCCTTAGATTTACGCCTCGAGAGAGGGAAATGATTTTCGAGAGAAAATTGAAATTCTAATTATAATATCCATTTTAGATTCGAACTAGAGATAAGGTTTTCTTAAGTGGGATATTATAACTTGAATTTCAACTCTAAATTTATTTTTTAAGATTGACATAAATTTTAACTGATCGATTCTAGCGGGTGATTAATTAAAAGGAGTGTAGATCTATTTTTTTAGAGTTGTGGGGTGTTAGACTTAATTTTCTAAAAGATTCTTATTAAAATTACACTTGCAATGAGAGTTGATTTGTAATATTGATATTAATTTGAGAGAATTCAAATAATTAAATTAATTAATTAAAATAACTAAAATTTTTGGTGTAATCCCATTCCTTGATTGTTCTCAAAATTATTTACCGCACTTTATCTCTTATTTTAGTGTTAGACTTTATTTTTCATTTTAGAAATTTTCCAGTTAGTTATTATCATATCATATTTATTTCAGTTTCGTTTAAATCATCACCTCACCCTATTGTTTTAATATTTGAAAAAGAAAAAAAAAAGTAGAAAAGTGAAAAAGCACAAAAATAAAATAAAAAGTGAATTACAATTTTGTTCCTTTTGCTTTAAAACCTTGAAAGTGAATTGATACCCTTACTTACCTCTACACTTCAGTTGTTATATTTTTTAGGTATTTGAGGTTTTGACTAACTTGGCTTTCAACAACGACATACAAAAAGCAAAGTTATCAATATGACTATTCTATGCACGCAATGCCAAAATCTTATCCTTGTTAAGGACTATAACATGGGAGAAGTTTCTCTGACCTAGTACTTCCATCATTGGTTGACTCAATATGAAGCCTTTTGTAAAGAGGAATCCAAATTGCCCTACCATAAAGAGTTTGGGTTCTAATGAACTTGAGCTACAAAAAAACTTTCCACCAAGGACATGGAATTTATCTTTAGCATTACTGAGAAATCATACCCTAAGGAGTTTCCTCCTCTATATTCAACTACGGGGCTTGCTCCTATAGCAGCGATTTCACCTGGAACAAAGAGAAAAGCTACTTCGACTGCAAGTTCATTTGGGGGGGGGGGGAACTTTCCCCAAAACCCTAAAAATGTACAAGGCCACCAAGGTTCCTCTAGAATTAGTGGTATTCCTCCTGAGTCCATTCCTCCCATCAATCCAGTTATTGTGGAAAAGGTGAGGTTTATGGTATTTGATCATCTAATTAGGATTGAATCCACTCCTATTAGTGTAGATGATGATTTAAATGGTACGACCAAGGAACCCCTATCTAACAATTTTGTTTTTTCTCAAGTTCCACGCAAGAAGTTTACCCCCGTTGCTAATGCGAAACATGCTTCTTCCTCCACTGCTCCTTCTAAATGCACAAGGAAATTGAAGAAACATAGTACGACACGTCCGATCACACCTCCAATAACTCCCACACCCTCAAGTTCTTCTGAGTAAACGTTCGATGACCTTCCAGTTGATTGATTAGTGGATGCTTCCTCCTAGGTTGATATGCTTTTGCCTCCTTGTGAGGCTGAACAAGTAACTCACTTTTCCTTTCAAATTTTCTCTAAGTGCTGAGTTATTTCTTGTTGTACAAAAAATATTTACAACAATGTTGTTCCTTCTTTTAGTTAGCCCATCCTCCCCCGGTGGAAGTTTTTCCTGTTCCTAACGACTGTCCTTCTACGAGAGTCTCTTTATGTCGAATTATTAAAGATGATATTCTAGCTCCTCGATTGTCCCCCTCTTTAACAATTGAAGGAGATTCCCTAAGGAATATTTCCTCTAATCATGCCTCATCTGAATATGCTTCTGAAGTGGAAGGACAATTACCCATGCACGAATAAACAGTTGATGACTCAAGTGGGACTATTGAAACTTTAAGTCCAAATACTCCCCTAATTCCATCTTAGTTACCACTGGTTGTGGTCCCTTCAGTTGTTTATATTTAGTTAGTTTGTCATGTACTTTGCCTTGATCTCATAATGTTTTCTCAATGTCCATTATTGTCAAGACTTAGATGAAAGTTATAGTTATAGGTGGTAAAAAATCTTCCATTCTTTGATCCTGACGTGGACGTGATGACCCCCTTGAGGTGAATAAATGAGGAAGTTCATCCTCCTGCCCTTGTGAGGACAAGAATTCTCGTGGACCTTCCAGTTAGGATACCTACATATGTGGTATCTTTGGATGGCTTGCCCCTCCTTTGTGAAACTATCATTGAGGTATATATGTTGTAAAATATTGTCTAACTTTTACTTTGCTTCCTTTTTTTGTGAACACATTATAAGCTTCCTATATTTATAGTGTTTTAGCACACGAAAATTGTGGAGATGAAGTAAACAACTCTTTTAGCTGAGATTGAACTAACTTCAATGAATGTTATTCCTTCCTAATCATAAATTGATCTTCCTCTTGTGGAGCCAATCATTTTGAATCTCAAGGATAATCCCACAGTTGAATCGCAAGATCTTTATGGGGAAGCAAATAATACCCTACCCTTATGAATCATTCCAGTTGTTGATGAGGTAGTTCGCCTAAATCTTTTAATGATTTTTATGTACGAACGATTTTTATTGTTATTATATCCTTCTTGGATATAAATTAGTGAAAACCCTCATATTCATGGTGATTTACTCTCTCAATTGAGTAATGTTCATTATTTTTTTCACATACTTAATGATTCACTCTCTTCATCGATTAATGTTTTCACAAAACATTTGACACATCCTTGGTGATGTAACCTACTTGGGAAATATTTCAAATAGACACATGTTTGGTAACCCACCATTCTTGGGAAATATTTTAAATAAATAATACACCTATTTGGCGACATACCCTTCTTGGGCAAGATTTATCTAAATAATACAGTTGCTTGGTGACTTAGCTCAATTTTTTGCTAATGTTCTCTCATTTAAACCTATTTTGGTAAAATTCACCAAATGTTATCTAACTCTTTTCTATTTTGAAGCCTATGATCGATAATTACCTCCTAAGGGACCTCAAGTAACCCCAATTACATGTGTCTGCTTAAGAGATGGAGGTTGATATCATTATAGTTGCCCATGATCAAGCTCGATCGTTTAGTGAAAGTAAATGTGCCTCAATGACCAGTGTAAATAAGGAGGAAAGTGAGTCTTGTGGTGATGCCATTATGCCAAACGTGGCGCCTAATGAGTTTTATCGGGTGGTACTTAAAAGTAGTACCATTATTCTAGGATTTCGATTCCCGGTGTTGGATTTATTAATTATTCCCAACCTTGAGACATTTATAACCTCACAACTTGAAAATGTTTTATCATTTGTAAGGTGCAACGGCCGTTTTATTTGAATTTATAGATGCACCAACTTTTCCTCTTGAGAGGTTTGTGCTTAATCGTCATTTGGGAACCTTAAAAATATGCGCAAGGATGGATTTGACTTCTCCTATCTCATAAAAAAGTTAAGATATCTCAAGGACCCTCAAATGTCAACTTATCGTTCAAACTATCTCCAAAATATGGAGGATCAAAAAGTTAAAGAAGAAAAATCAATGGAGCAATGTGACCGAAAGGTGGGAACTCGCTATGCACCTCTGGGTTGGTCACCGCTGGGAACTATCTAAAAAATGTGGAGGCTTGGGTTGGGCACCGTTGGGAACTCGTTGTGCACGTCGAGGAGGCATCTAAAATGAGAGAGAAGTTTTATGAGTCTACAATTATTGTCATAAAATGTCTGAAGACGTAAAATGAACAATTAAAGAATACGACAGTCATAAAATATAGGGACTTATATCAAAGAACGCTATGCGGAAAGCATAACAAGTCATACAAATTCTAAATACTCTAGAACCTGATGCTCTGATACCACCTGAGAAACCCCGTCTAATTAAATACCGGGTACTACTCCTTTATTAAATTAATACAAAATACCAAGTTGGTTCAGTTTTAGCATCACTGTCGAAAAACATTTGATTAGTTACTAGCCACCTAATATTTAAAAAGTGAGATGCCAAATTTTATTAATTAATTCAACTAAGTAATGAATAACCAACCAATTCAACATCACATAAAAAATCTCATAGGAATAATTTATAGAAAGAAATAACAGAGTCTGGAGTAACACTCCAAAAATAGTCTCAATGCCAATTAATCCCAATACAAGAGCCTGAATAAATAAATTCAACATCTAAAATAAATGAATGTTTGAAACTACTATCTCTGAATAAGAATGGGCAACATTCCCTAACTGATGGGAATGACTCCTAAGGAAGAAAAGATAGATGTGGAGGCATCTAATACCAAGATCCTGTAACTTCCACAGCAGCTACATCACGTCAACAAAATGGAACTCTTATGCTTGGCGTCCCTGTGGCTGGGCACCTAAAAGTTTTTTACAAAACAAAATAGATTTGGAAGAAAATGGGTCATAGCCCGAGGTGAAAATATTTTAAAAACAGCAAGTGTTTAATTGCATTAAACAGTAAATATTATATACATGTTAGTCGCGTTCTCTCACTTGAGATTTTCACCCCTCAACTATTGTGCATGCCTAACGCATATTTACTACCCACACTACCTATGCTACCCACCTATCTTGTTGATACCAAATCTTTGTCTATAGGGATTACTATATTAAGCCACCCGTATTACTCATATACCATAAAATTCAATTACCATTTTTTATTAATCATTTTCAATTAACTTAATACTCATTTCTGAATTTGCAAAAGTTTACATTATTCTATAGGTCTCATCCTAACTCATCTACCAATCAGCAGAGTAGAACAATCTCAAGTATATATTTATATCACTCTCACTGCATATATACACATATGGCATCCATAGGCTAAGCTGTAGTGCATGCATACTCTGATATCGAATCCTGGTACATCACGTACGTAAGGATCGCAAGTTCCTAATCACTCAGGAACCGTACCAATACAAATCACACATATTGGAGGTGAACATAGTTCACATACCTATGGGTCACTCACATACCTACGCTCCCATAGTCAACTGACTTATCAACTCACAAATAAGTCTTCACAGTCCTATGTTCTTGAGGTACCTAATCTAAATCCCCCCGAAGGCACACAAGACAAGTGTATCCTCTTCCTACAATCTCCTGTGATGGAAAGTATGGTAGGTATGTCATACACATAATAATTCATATATTAAGTAATCACACAACCTAAGTAATCATCATTTCAATATAGGTATACTCCTTCCCTATATTATAATTCTCATACGTAATATAGTTTCATTCCGATTATTCTACGTAATATGTTTAGCGCAACAACTCTCGTCCTATAAATCCGAGTACTTAAATCTATCCCAAAACGTTACTAAATGTCCCTATATTCTCTAAGGTTATTTCCATAATTTAAATTCCCCATACTAGTGTCTTTAACCTTAAGTTATTGTTTATCCGAATTAAATTTGAGTTCCCATAATTCCCAATCGTAACTCACCCATCGGACACTCGTAAGTTTATCATTTAATCCCAAACCAAACTAATATTTTTCGAGCCTCAAATACACCCCTACTGACCCTCCCCAAGTCCCAATATGTTAAAATAGTCCACACCAATAATTCTTAAAAGCCGGGATTGATTAAACCTTAAAAGGAAATTTTATCTCAAATCATGGGGAGTCGATAGATCAAAGGAAAGAGTCGATCAATCGATTAACATTCTTGAGTCGATCGATCGATCCATCAGATACTGGCCTATGATTTCTGCATATTTTTGCCTCCTCATCAATTATAACCCTCAAATCCTCTATTATGATATCCCAAACTCCCAAATATTTATACCAAATGTTATACCAACATAAACACATAAATTCTAATCTTAGAATCATCAAATCATTATGTTTTGTCATTTTCTTTGATCAAATCATATATATTTCATAAAAACCCTATTTCTTCTATTTTCTTCAAGAATATCATATAACTCAACATAAAATCAAAACTCTCTACACATGGATCATGATTTCGTGGCTAATGTTTTTACAGAAGTTAATCTACATGCAAACCTACCAAGATTAAGATTTAAATCTCCAAATCCCTTAATTCATCATTTTGTAAGGTTTTTCTCCAATTCTAAACTATTATGGATAAAATATACATTGAATTATTGCAAGTTAAATCACTTGCCTAGAAATGGAAGTTCTGATCCTTTGGAGAAAATGATATAGGAGCAATCCTCTCTTCTCGATCTATCCGATAGTGGTGACAGGGGTGCAAAAAGCCTAAGAATGGTGGTTCTCCTTTGGGAAATTCCTCCACTTCTTCTCTAATGGTCGTCGATAAGTTTTGATGGTGAAAACCTTAAGGGGTCTAACCTAGCAGCTGATAAAGCTTTAGGAATTTCGTAGGTCTTAATACACTAAAATTTAAAATACCCAAAATACCCTCTCGAGTTATCGGGTTGGCCTAAAACTGCCCCGGGTCCCAAACTAAACCCCCGATTAGACTTTTGTAACTATATCGATACTTTTGGACACGTTGGCGCACTCAAAATGACCATTTGGATGACTGGAAAATAAACTACTTTTTAAATCCATTAAATTGGTCCCGACACGACTGACACGCGTGTCCTAACTTAATTTCCAAAATTGTCATATTTTCCACTCATGATAATTTTAATAAGTTTGTAATCATATATTACTATACTTGCTCAGTAATTTTCAACATAATTATCATAATCAAATACTAACTCTCATCTCGCTAGTATTTAAATTCGAATTAATTACCAATTAATTTCCCATTTTTAATTGAATTAATCCTATAATTAAAATCAATAAAAATACGGGGTTTTATAGAAGCTTTGGAAAATGTCAAAAATAATGTGAAACCACACTCAAGTTGAAGGCTGAAGATGAATCGTGCATTTCTGTTATGGATGAATATCATAGAGAAGTTAACTTAGATGTGACTCCTTCGATTGGGAGGGCGGGGGGATTTCTTCACTTCTCCAAATTTCAGTTCCTCTTAGGATAGATTACCTTTTCTTTCTTATATTTCTGGGCAATAGTCCCCATTTTGTAATGTAACTCAATTATACAAGTGAAATACAAAAAGATAGTAATTCTTAATCACAATGAGTACATAACTAATTTTATTCCTTCAACCCTTGTCTATTTAGAATAAATTGTAACTCAAATTTGACATCTATTTCCTGGCATTATCTAAGTACAAAAGTAAGAAAAAACCAACAATTTACATGTGCTCTCTATACATGATAAATTTTTAACCATTTTTTGTTAACTTTGAAAGGCATATTGTCCTCAATCTATGAGATCAAATAATAGCATGAATCATGTGCTTCTTAATAACATATGGTCCTTCCCAATTTGCTGCAAACTTTAGCAATGGGAGTCCTCTAATATGGTTGATAGAAGATTTTAAAACTAAGTCACCCTCCACAAATTTCTTTCATTACCAAATTCTCGTTCGTCCTGGAGAATTTCTTTGTGTAGATTCAGAAGTGCCTTTTCGCACACTATACATTCATCTAGTGATTCTAGTTGAACATTCCTACTCTATGGAAGCATGCTACTACGCAAATCATATTTGACAGATGGCATTTCTAATTGGACTGGTAGAATTATTCCAGATCAACTAACCAAGGAAAAAAGTGTATAACCTGTTGGTTTCCTTTTCGTAGTTAAACAAGGCCAAAGAACCATATGTATCTTATCACCCCATGCTCCTAAGAAATCTACCATCATTTTGGCTAAAATATTAACCAATGTCTTGTTTGTGGCCTTAGCTTGGGTATTACGTTTAGGGTAAGCTACTGTTGAGATTTGATGAATAATTAAATACTTGTCTATTAGCATTTTTACCTCTTTGTTAATAAGACGAATTCCCATTATCAGACAAAAGAACCTCGAGAAGGCCAAAATGACAAATGGTGTACTCTTTGACGAACTACGCCACCACACTTGATGTTTCCCTTTTTAAGGTACTGCTTTTCCCCACATTATAAAGCACTCAGTTTCCACAAGAATCCCTATATTGCCTCTAGAAGAAGGTTTTATTATTCCCCCAAGGTTAAACGTCTAATTATGGAAAGGATAGGGAATTTCCATTGAGTGAAGTTTGATCGATAGAGCGTGAATGAGGTCACTGTGAAGTTTTCAAGCCTTGAACTTTCGAACAAACTCAAATTAATATTTCTCTAATGTTGGTCAATAATACCCAAAAATCATCAGTTGATCCTATAACTTGGCTCCTTCAATGTGAGATGGATCGTGAACTTTCTTGAGGAATTCTTCTTCTTCCTCTTTTGTGATGCATCTCAATGGCCTCCATAAATTACCTCTTAATACATCTTATTTTTCAATAGGTAGAACATTGTATCCGCACTTTTTATTCTTATACCATCATCTTTTTTGCTTGGAATGTCTCTGTCTTTGATAAAAATCAATCCTCCAGTCCGTTTAATTTTCTAAAAAGTTACACTCAGTTCGTGAGAAGAAAGATTGACACTTAGTACATTCTTTGTATATTTTTGTTGTGTATTGTTTCATTGTAGGCCAAAAATACCCCTCTATTTGAATTCTCTTATAAAGGGGAATATCAGTGGTCTCACAATTCTCACCGTGAGTCTTCTTCAACATTCTACATGCTTCCTTTGGACCAATGCATAAGGACAACACACCCTGGGATTTTTATATTACAAACTTCCTTAAAGAAGGAAATATTATCCTGACCCAATAAGTTTCATTACGCCCTCTCTGTTACCCAACTTCCTCCTTATTCCACCTTTTTAATATGCGTCATCATCACTAGTAAAGAGTTGGATCACAAATGATGGAGTTGTTATTCGATGTATCACAATAATTGTAGATTCACCATCAAGAATCACCTTTTGTTATATTGTGGCGTATGAGTCAGTATGACGATTCATCATTCTTAGGTGCCTTTCCATTTGAACTTTATGAAATTGATTTCATAACCTTTTAATGATCATTTTATAAAGTGGTAGATTGTAATGCTTCAATGCATAAACCCCATTCACTTCCTTAACCATCAAGTTGGAATGTCGTTTGATACAAAGTGAATGGATGCCTCTTCACAATGCTTCTAGAAACCCAAAAGTCAATGATTTGTACTCTGCCTAATTATTTGAACATTGAAATTCCAACTTAAAATATTGAGTAATCTCTTCTTTCCCCTCGGACAAAATGACTCCTGCTCTAATTCCTTCCTTACCTTTAGCAAATAAACCATCAAACTCGATAAACCGTTATTCTAGATTTTCCTCACAAAGATTGTCTTGCAAATCATCACCTAGAATATCTTCATGAGGTGGCTCGAATAAACCTGAGGGAAAAATGGTCCAAAGATCTGCATAATCTTGGCTCTTGATCGATCGAGGGACTATACAGTTCAGATTACACTCAGATAGTGTGAGTGACAAACTTATTTCCCTCCCAATCAAAATTGTTCATTCCATCAAAAGCATAAATGGATCACATCTTGTCACTATGTTAATAGCGAAAGATATAATATAATGTCTAAGTTTTTGGGCAAGAGAAACCAAAGCTAAATAATGTCTCTTATGTTGATATATCTTTCCTTGGTACTATGGATACTTCTATTTAAATAGTAGATATATCTCTCTTGTCCATCAATATCTTATACCAACAGTGCACCGATGGACACCGTAGGTGAAGTAAAACAAAGTAGAAAAGGTACTCCCGTTCTAGGTAAAATCATCATTTTGGGAGAATTGAGCAATCTCCTCATTGGTGTAGTTCCTCCTATTTGAACTTTGAGGTCTTTCACAATAACTTCATCAGGATGACCTATCTCCGATAGACCTCGGCTAAATCTTCTCAGGATGGATATTTTTTTAGGAAACTCTTCAGCTCCCTATACGTCTTTGGATAATGTGTGTTAAGTATGTCTTTATGCTTGCCTTAGTCTATCCCAACCCCTTGACAATCCATGACAAAGCCCAATAATTTCCCACTCATTACACCAAAGGCACATTTGAGTGGGTTCGTCTTTAACTTATATTTCTTACAAATTAAAAACTCTTCTAATATAATCCGAGTAAGAATCCTCTTTCTTCAACTTAATAACTAGATCATCCACATAAAACTCCAAAATGTCATAAAATAGATCGTGAAAAATGGCCATCATTGTTCTTTGATAAGTTGTCCCCACATTTTTCAGACCAAAAGACATGATAATGTAGCTAACATTTCCTAATGGAGTTCTAAAATTTTCTCATATGTGTCAATTCGATTCATCTTTATCTGGTTATAACCCACATATCCATCCATAAAGTTGTATATCTCCTGACCAACTGTTGAATAGATCAGGCTGTCAATTGAAGGTAAAGGGAACACATCTTTAGGGCAGACTTTGTTAATTTCTCTTTTATCCTTCTTCCCTACTGGCATAATTCAGGAAATCCAAATTGGATGTTAATTGGCTTGATAAATCTAGCTTCTAGTAATCGTTCCACCTCAGCCTTTATTCTAAGATTCATCTCTAGTTTGTACGTTCTAGTGCCCTGCTTGATCGGAATAGCTGAGGGAATAACATTTAATTTATAGAAGCTCACATATTGGTCTAACAGAGATATTTCGGTATACTTCCATGAAAAGATAAATTTATATTATTAAATGATCTTGATAATCTTCACCTTCTTTGCAGCTTCTAGATCTTTTGTTATGAAAATTTCCATTGCTTCATCTCCACACTCAGCCAAATCGATATGCTTTAACTCTTGTACTTGGGGCTTTATGTGATCATCTATTCACTCACATTGATCTTCAATATCCTCAACAAAACCTGGAAATGTTTTAATTATGAATGATAAGGAATTATCCTTGATTATCCACCAAAAAACATTGTATTCTGAGTCACCATCCCGAGCTTCATCGACTGCCCACACATACTTTTAAAGGAGATACACCACCCATCCATCATCAAGCAACACTTTTTTTCACTATCACTTTGGTTTTGTATGTAACTTCATCTTCCTTTCATTTTTTGATTCCTCCAATCTAGGCCTAGAAAATGTACTCCACGCATTGTGGTGCTTTGCCTCATGCTCCATCGAGTCAACACTCGGCTACTAGTTATTTAGAGATAGTTTTGGGTTTTATAGCAACCTTATTTTCTTCTTAAATAACTTACACATGTTCTTCCATCTCTCCATCTTGATCTACCAAAGGTCCCAACTTATCCTTGATTGTTGGCACCCTCACTCTGTCAATACGTTATGTCAAAATGTGTGTATATTCATTCATCTCATTACACAAGGCATCATCCACTAAGTGCACTTCTTCCTTATCAAAATCCTTCTCGGTTACTCAAATGATAATCTCATACCCCTTTGCATTTTCCTTCTGACATTGGTGATAAGTTGAGGGAACAAAAACACAATTTTTCATTTGAACTCTTTAAATCAATAAGTGGTAGGAAGTTATAGACTCAATCACATGAAATTTGATGTGTGAAGTGAGGTTGACCATTGTGATTACAACATTAACATAACCCACGGACTTGGAAGTTTGGGTTGTCGGAGCTTTAAATGGAAAGAGACATTGCAATCAACCTTTTTCTGAAATGTTGGATGCATAAAAGAATCTCATTGGCATGATGTTTATCAAAGAACCTACATCCATGGGTGCCCTGGTAAAGATTGTGATGTCTATACTCACTATAACGTATAGAGGTCTATTATGAAGGTACCTGATTGCTCTATCAGCATCTGATAAATTGCTCTCAAACATGAACTTTCAAATCAACCTGGCCATAGGACCTTTTAACCTTAACATTAGGACGGTGTTATTCTTTCCTATATCAAAAATTTCATGTGTTATTTCTAACCTGTTGTGTTGGGGCATGCCAACCTAGTTGAAGATCTAAGAGAATTTTGATGACTTTGAAATATATTGGTAATTAAGGTTGGGATGAAACTCACAGTCTTTAGTTTGATATATAAGTTCTCTATCCTTGATGTTAGGTTCATTGTAAGAAATGACCACCATGATCACTACGATCGAATATCTATCACAAACTACTTAAAACTCCTTAGAACTCCTATTCCTCTTAACTCTTCATTCTCATTTTAGCTTCAGCCTCTTCATCAAATACATCCATCACATTTTCTCGATGTACTAGCAAAGGGTTATTATTGACATTGGCTTGAGTGATTCAAAAGTCTTATCCAACATATGCATGTTAATGATTCTTCTTAAGGTGGCTTTCCTGATGTCGTTGAATGATAAAATCTCTCATGAACTTAATAATATTTTGTGTGAGCCTGAGAATCCGCGCTGGGATCATATTCTGGTGATTTTTAGCAAGATAAATAAAACCACCTGCCATTCTAATATTGTAAGAACTAACTTCTTCTTCAACAGTGTTAGGTAAATTAGGTGGGTCCTCTCGATCAAACTTCCTTTTGTTTTTTTTTCTTTGCCTCATCACCATATTGACCTGTTCACCCTCAACCATATAACTTACTCGTGGAGACTAGATTCATCTTCCAGCTTGACCCATTGGTTTTTTAAACACAATATTGGTCATAATGGGGTTAGGATGAATAACCAGAGAGATGTTTCTAGCATCTTTTGTGAAGTATTTTAATGTGCCTTCGTGAGTCTCATTAATCAAGTGATAAATATATTATGGAAGGAACCCCTCATCATAGATATGTAGATGCTTGACCTTCATGGAGTCTTCACTTACATCCAAAGACCTTTGTTTAAATCTTTTAAGGTAAACCATTACCTCTTCCTACGGCATTTGTCTCTCTCGATCAAGTTAGGTTAGTCTAAACTCATCTTCTACCATAATTTGTTTTAGAGAAACTAGAAATGTATATTCTCTAACATTTCCACACTTCTTTGTGATAAATTGGAGTACCAAGTGTAAGCTTTATCAGTATGGGATTTATAGAATTCCCTTATAAGCATCTTTTTGTTACTGCAATTAGCACAAAGGTGCTCAACAAATCGCTTAATATGATCCTTTAGGTTCCCTCTTTTCTATTGAACTTCTCACATATATAGGGAACATGATCCTTTGGGTAAGGTTCATCATTGTACTCTTCTTGGTAAGGTGTACTAAAATCATTATAAATGGAGGCAACCTCCCTAAAAGTTTATGAGGATGATTCCAACATTTTCATCATTTCCTTCTTAACCTCCTTAATGGTCAAAGAAGGTGAGGAAGTTATCTCCACTTTCTTGGTTATTAGTAAAGTAACCATAGGTGAAACACTAATAGTGATAGGTGATTCAAAGATAGGTGTTGCAATTGGATCAAGGTTGGTCATAGAGGGACCAACAGGCCTTGCATGTAGAACAACTGCTCCACTCAAAGGAATAGCATGTGGTGCCACTAGGGTGCTTAAGGATATTGGATCCATTAAAGAACCAAACATGATTATTCACGACTGAGTATGTAAAAACTCCATAAACTTTTCCATGATACAAGTCTTATGAGTAGGGCCCATTACTAAACTAGTGGAAGATTGTTCGGCTGGGATAGTTCCTATGATGATAGAAACTCGAGGAACCACGACTGGAGGACCTAAGGGAGCATAAATAAGGTTATATTCCTCCTGGATTTGAGCATCATCAAAGTTAAGATTACGATTGGCCATTGGCAATTACTACGAGAATACCTCCCCAGCAGAGTCAAATGAAAAAGATTAGATCACTTCAGATAGGTTATTTTAAGATAAATGGAGCAATAACCCATATTAATGGAAATAAATAAAACAGTCAATTCAATCTTAATGATAATGAAGAAATTTGCATGTATAACTCAATAATAGATAGTCAATACATGTGTTTAGTAATAAATGGACCTCAAAAGAAATAGTTAGAGGGATAGAAAATCAATCCTTATAGATATACCTCAGGTAGGTAGCTTAAACACCAAGGCACAAAGGAATAATGGTCAAAGATCAATGAATGCTTAGGCTCTTGGTAAAGACTTGGAGAAAATCATTAATGGTGAAGAATAAAAGATCCTGAAGAGTGCGCGTGCATTCAAATAAGGAAATTATTTAATTAAATTCAGTTTTTTTTCAATTAAATCCTAAAACATGCATCTAGGTGTGATTGAAATCAATATGAACATGCAAGAACAGTCAAGCACAAACGAAACACACACGAGGAAAAATCCCCCAAAGGGGTAAAACCTTTTTATTTTCACTATAATTTGTAAAAATGATTACATGGATTACAACAAAAATAAGAGCGACATACGAAATACTCTTAGGCGTCGATTTCGATGTCTCGGCTGGAATCTACCGCAAGAACTCCAGGTGGGAAACAATGAAGAAGAGAACGGCTTCTCTACAAATTACTCCAGATGAGTACAAACGATCATTATGAAAGTTTAACGATTCACATACATAGATGGGAGTGTTTATATGAATAAACAAGGAATAAAACCTTAAAAGGTGAAGTCTGTTTTCTGGGTTGTGAAAATGCAAAAATTGGTGCATAAAAGACTTGAAAAACGTGTAGAATGCACATGGGTGTTTATACGAAAATCGAGGTGGAGTCGGCGCTCGAACTAGATAGGCATCTCGCTCGAACAAAGGACACGTGTCGTTCGAACGACATTGCGCAAGATTCTTATCTCACTCGAACGACAGTGGAAACTCGTTTGAATGAGCTCGTAGACCGAGGCACTCCGCTTCAACACCTAAAAAAAATTTTGCTTTTGATAAAAATAAATCACACTTTGAAAAAAAAAATCTGAAAAAAGTCCCAAATATTTATGCAAATATAAACAACTCCAGTAAATCATTTTACTAATAATGCGTCGTGGAGTAGTGGGAAACGGTTGAGCAGAACGTTGCATGTAGCATGATGCCCGTGTGAAGATGATGGATGCATGGATTCGAATCAAGGACGTCGTGGATGATTGTGATGATGTGACAAATGTAGAGGTATAAGACATACAAACTGTGATATAGGGAAAACAAAAAATTCCTAGATTCTACCCCGGACATTTATAAAATTATGTCCTTACAAATATCCCCCTATGTCTATGCCAGTAAATACAAAAAAAATCCGAATTATGCAATCTCTATAAAACAATTGACATACAATATAATATCCCCATTAAACCCTCAAACTGAGAATACTAAATGACATGTCTTCAATCAAACTCCAACATCTTCAAATCTTCAGCCCTTCAGAAACTCCCAAAGCTTTTCTCATCAGGGCGTGTAATCCAATAAATATCAACTTTGTACCTACACACATGAGAAAAAGCAAATACCCGTGACAAGCAACAGTTTGAAATATAATTATATGCAAAAATCGAAGATCAATTAAGCTTACGAAAATAATTGATAAATCAATAAAAATTATCCTCCATAATTCATTCTCCCCCTTTTTATGATGTCCCCAAATAGACATATATGAGAAGCATAAATATGGAAAATGTCACATGGTAAACAACTTTCTATTTTTTGGATTTTTCAAAATTTTCACACAAAATATACAACAAAGAATCACACCATGAAAGAACAAAAAAACAACCAAGTCGATGATAGCGTAAATGTAGGGTTGTGATCAAATTCGATAGGAAAACCAATGCATACAAACATGACATATGTGCACGATGAATATCGGATACTCCTAACGAATAAACTCAACATCTTCCTTAGGTGTAAAAAGATGGAAATATGAGACATTGACGGAATCAAATCGTCAAATCAAAGCTCAAAGTGATTTCCACACCAATAACGTCCAAAACGATTTAGTGATTTTTTAGGACTTTCAAGGAAGTGCAACCCCTTTTAAATTCTCCAACCAAACTCCCGCGGATTTATTTATTGAATAGAGGTGATCTATATTCTCAAACTTTGGAGAATTGAGTGTGAAACCTAAATGGCCCATATATGGCATGAATTTCTTTTTATTGCCTTTAAATTTTTTGGGGCTATTTTAACCTATTTGGATCCCGGATAATAAAATTCCACAATTTTTTAGGTCCAATTTAACGGTGGCTTAATCGCAAAGGATAGATAAGAACCTTTCATAGCCCTGCACCATTTTAAAAAAATATCACACAATCTCACCAACAGGAATTTACATGCATTCCAATCTTGTCAAGTTTTATCGGATATTGTTCGTTGTATAGATAGAATTGAGATGGAAACACTCAAGCCAATATGTGATAGAAAAGTACAATTATCAAATAAAATCTTGCATGTGTGAAATAAAGGAGATAAGGAGCCAAACATGTAGAAAGATATCACTAATGACATCTCAAAGACTCCAAACAATGTAAAGCACATAGATGCTATAATGTAGTGTCTCAAATCACTATCAAACAGTCATATGGATACATGGAATGAAATTTGTGACTCGGCTATCTTAAATGCTCATCCATAAAGGTGTATATAAAATACAAAAATCTTTTTATGCTTTTCTAAATTTTTTATAAAAAGAAAATCTTTTTGGATTTTTCAAAATAATAGAAAAAAAACATAAATGATAATACACATGATACAAACTAGAAATAGGAATCATATGATATGAACATGACAATGCATCCTATTCTAGACACGGACCAACCCCTCAGTCAACTGTGAAAATTCCTAAAGACTTCTTAAGACTCTAAAACCTAAGGGCATATAAAGGTTATATGAAAATATCAGCTAACTAACAGTCGGTGTGGATAAAACTCAGGATACGACTTTCTCCTCAACTAACTGACGTATAAAGTGCTCGCGTATCCTGATGTGCTTTGTGCGCGAATGCTGGGCTGGATTGTGTGATATGTGTATCGCGCTCATATTATCACAAGAAATGGTCATGGTGTCCTGTGAAATCCCATAATCCTCCAGCATCTTCTTCATCCACAAGAGTTGTGTGCAATAACTCCCGACGGCGATGTACTTAGCCTTCGTAGTGGACAAAGAGTAGGAGTTTTGCTTCTTAGTCATCCAGTAGACAAGAGTAGAACCATAATAGAAACACCCACTAGAAGTTCTCCCACAACCATCTACATCCCCGGCCCAATCGGCATCCGAATAGGCGGACAAACGGTCATCAATATCAAAGGAATACCAAATACCGTATGAGAGAGTCCTACTCACGTATTTGATAATTTATTGTAGATCGGGTAAGTGTGAATCTTTAGGGGACACCTTATATTGTGCAAAAACTCCAACGCTAAACGCTATGTCGGGACGACTGGTAGTCAAGTAGAGAAGACTACCTATCATACTTTGATACAAGGTTTTCTATACGTCCTTGCCTCAAGTGTCCTTACTAAGCTTGATAGAAGTACTCATAGGTGTACGTGCTTGCTTAGCGGAGTCTAAATCAAATTTCTTCACTAGGTCTCTACCACACTTGGATTGGGAGATGAATATACCATCCTCTAGCTAATGAACCTGGAAACCAAGGAAGAAAGTAAGCTCACCTACCATGCCCATCTCAAACTCACTTTTCATCTCCTCCTCAAAGTGGAGAGCATGCTGTGAGCACGTAGATTCAAAGACTATGTCGTCCACATACACCTGGGCAACCAAAATAACACCTTCATCTCTCCTGATGAACAACTTTATATCAACTTCCCCTCTCTTGAAGCCACGAGCTAAGATATAGGAAGTAAGCCTCTCGTACCAAGCATGGGGTACTTGATTCAAACCATACAAGGCTTTCCTCAGATAGTAGACGTGGTCAATGTGCTTAGGGTCTTCAAACCCTTTTGGTTGTTCCACGTAAACCTCCTCCTGTAGAATGCCATTTAGGAAGGCACTCTTGACATCCATCTGATATAACTTGAAGCGCAGATGACATGCGATGGCTAGTAGTAAGCGAACGGACTCAAGCCTCGCAACAGGAGAAAATGTCTCCCCAAAGTCTACACCCTCTATCTGTGTGTAGCCTTGAGCGACCAACCTAGCCTTATTTCTGATTATGGTACCATTTTCATCCATTTTATTCTAGAAAATCCACCTGGTACCTATCACATTAGTCTCACTAGGTAGGGAGATAACTTCCCAGACATTTTTCTTTTTAAACTGAAGCAACTCATCCTGCATGGCAGATATCCAATGTTCATCCTTGAGTTCTTCTTTGTGATTCTTGGTCTCGACTTTAGATGTGTAGCAGACATGGCTAACAACATTCTCTAGCTGAGCACGATTCTTGACCCCTAAAGTGGGATCACCTACAATGGATTCATGGTCATGACTCTTACGAACCCAAGCAGGTGTGCCCCCTAACACAGGAGTAGGGTCCACAGGGTGTGGGTGAGGGACAAGTAAATCGCTGCTAGAAAATTCCTCATCCTCACATTAAAGGATAGGATCAATAAACGTCGGAGGTATATCATCTTGCACGGTGATGTTTATTGACTCCATAACCTTAGAGCTCTTCAGGTTAAAAACTCGGTACGCTAAACTATTTGATGAATATCCTAGCAATATTCGCTCGTCGCTCCGAGAGTCAAAATTTCCTAATTTCTCTATATCCCGTAGGATGTAGCATTTACTCCCAAAGACACAGAAATATGCAAGGTTGGGTTTCTTGCCAGTCCACAATTCATAAGGCGTCATAAGTGTGTGTGGATGTAGGTAAACCCTATTCACCGTGTGGCATGCAGTAGACACCGCCTCTGCACAAAATCTCCTAGCAACCTTATGACCTAGAAGCATAGATCTAGCCATTTCCTGAATCGTCCTGTTCTTTCTCTCAACAATCCAATTTTACTGAGGAGTCTTCACAACAGAAAACTTATATTTGATTCCAAGGTTGTCATAGTAAAGATCTACCTTTGTTTACTTAAATTTCGTGCCATTATCACTACGTATTCTGTTAATAGTGACTCCGTGTTGATTTTTTAAGACACAGCACTTGGTCATTAAAAACTCTACAGCATCGGATTTCTCTCTAAAAAAAACTACAATCGAATATCTGGAGAAATCATCTACCTTCACTAGGATATACCTCTTACCACCCAGACTCTCAGCATGAGTAAGACCCATAAGATCCATGTGTATCAACTCAAGTACTCGTGAAGTGGTAATGGAACTCAACTTCCTATGAGGGTTACAAATTTGATTTCCTAACTGACAGGGTCCACAAACTGTGAAAGGTGGCTTGCCTAGTGTTGGTAAGCCACGTAATAGGTCCTTTTTAGCTAAGCTCATCAAATCTCTAACGTTCACGTGACCTATACGTTGGTGCCATAGATCCATAGGAGTGATCGTGGCGCTATTACAGACAAGTGAGGACTTGGGCACAGTCCCATAGAAATTATCCTCTATCCTCACCCCTTGCACTAAAAGTTTACTGGCTTGACTATAGACATTACATGCGTCCAGATTAAACTTTACGATAAAGTCAGCATCTCACAGCTGGCTAATGCTAGGAAGGTTTGCTTTTAAACCTTTGACATACAAAACATTCTCTAGATTAGGAAATCCTAGTAACTCTATTGTACCTCTTCCTACGATGCTAGACTTTCTCCCATCTCCAAAGGTCACTTTACCATTATTATAATCCTCTAGGCAGGTAAAAAATGAGACATCACATGTCATATGTATGGAGAAACCACTATCAAAATACCACTGTGAGGTATTATGTGCTTTGAGAGCGACTTGAACAAGAAGGGCATTCTCATCTTTCTTAGGTACCCGAGAAGTGGTAACCTTTTGTTTACCCTTGTTGTTCTTGGTTTTAGTCGGGATGCGAGAAGCATTCACTAACGACAAAGACATCCGTCAAAATTCCTCCATCAAACTCTGTGATGTGGCAGCTAAAAACTCAACACGCTCTCTCAGATGGGTAAAATCATTAGTACGATGTGGTGGAGCAGTAGTACGTCATGTCCGACCCAAACTAAAGCAAAACTCCCTAAGGTGGCCTTTTCATTTGCAGTACGTACAAAAGAACACAGTCTTAGGCGGACCTGGGTTTGGTTTTCTTGGTCAAGCTCTTCTTCGTTGTTTTTGAAGATGGCCATATGGAGTTGTAGTAAACTCAGGAACTGGTCCAGGTGTAATTTGGGACGTGGAAGTACCATAAAAACCTATTCCCTGTTATCACCAAAACCTAAAGAGAGTTCGAGGAGCATCTTTACCATCTTTCCTGATCAATCCTCTATTTGAACCTTGACTTCCCATGCTCTCTCAAGATCAAGAGTAAGCTGGGCTACAAGGGCTTCAAGTTTCTTCCGAGTCTCCGGGGAGGAATGGAGCTCACTCGTAAGACTAGACACTTGTTTAGTCATGTCCCCTTTCTCTTTCTCAAAATAACTCTCTCTCTCCAAACATTCTCTCTCTCTCTCTAAACAAAATTTCTTTCTCAACACAAGCAGACTCTCTCTCTCTGAAGGTAGTGCAGGTGGAGGACTCTCTCTCTCTAGCGCATCTTTTAAATCTTCCTCTGAAGCGGTGATCCTAAGAACTAACACTTTGTTACGCTTTTTGGTTTTAAATGACTCATTATATAACTTAGCGTAGGCGCATTGAAGGTTACTCTCGCTCTCACTTGCATCATCCTCCCCCTCACTCACATCGTTCTCACTTTATAGGTGTCCCTGTGAATCAACATCCTCATCGTCGTGAGGAGAACAAGATGTAACCACATGACTAGACATGAATGTGGTGAAGTTACACTCATGCGGTGACTCGTCTCCAGAGTCCACCGACACGACCTGACTGTCCTTACTAAGGGTAGCATTAAGAATAACTTTGACTTTTTCTTTGGCAAGTCTGTTCATCCTGGTAGCACACTCAAAAGCTTTATGACCCTTACCATCGCACTCATTGCATCTCTCACTGTCTTTCTTAGGCGGGTCTTTAAAATCTTTATCATTTTTCTTATTTTTCTCAAAATTCTTTTTATCTTTGAAATTACCATTTTTCTTGAATGTGAGAATTTTTTTGAATTTTTTAGCAAACAGGGACAAATCATCTAAATCAAAGTCACACTCAGAATCTGACGTTTCTATCTCCCTTTTCTAGATGACTCTACCCTCTTTCTTGCCGACCCCTCACTCTTTATATCCTAGGCATTAAGTGCAATTTCCTTATCTTTAGGATTGACATGTTTAGGAAACATATCAATTTCCTATGTTTGCAAGTCTCCTACAAGTTCCTCCAATTTAAGGCTGTTTAAATTACCCATAGAATTTAGCACAGTGACTTTAGGGATAAAACTCTTAGGCACTGATCATAGAATCTTTTTAAAAACTCTAGCATTAGGAATGTGTTCTCCAAGATTAAAGCTAGTGTTTACCATATCAGACAACCTAGCATAAAATTCATCAAAACATTCAGTCTCAAGCATGGTGATGGTTTCAAATTGAGTCGTAAAATTTTGCAGTTTACACTCTTTCACAGCATTGGTTCCTTCATGGGTAAGTTAAAAAACATCCCATGCCTCTTTGGACGTGGTGCACGTCATTATCCGTCTGAACTCGTCGGGTGTGATGAATCCAGAAATAGCACTTAAACCCTTAGAATTAAAAGATGACCATTTCAATTCTTCTTCAGTCCATGCATTCACAGATTTTAAATTAGTCATGTTATCACCAGTGACGGAGGGAGGTGTCCACCCTCTTTCAACCAAAATCCAAACTCTTTCATCAATGGTCTTTAAAGCAGATTTCATTCGGGCTTTCCAGTAAGCATAATTTGTCCCATCAAAAACTGGAATTTCATTATACAATTTCTCCATATTGAACAAGCCCTTATTCAAAAATCAAATTTTCAGAAAATTGATATCTTAGAAAAATTTTGCGAAAAATTACATAGTATATTTGTGTAATTGGCTCTGATACCAATTTGAAGAGTGCGCGTGCGTTCAAATAAGGAAATTATTTAATCCAATTCAATTTTTTCAATTAAATCCTAAAACATGCATCTAGGTGTGATTGAAATTAATATGAGCATGCAAGTATAGTCAATCATAAACGAAACACACACATGAGGAAAAATCCCCCAAAAGGGCAAAACCTTTTTATTTTCACTATAATTTATAAAAACGGTTACACGAATTACAATGAAATTAAGAGTAACATGCGAAATACCCTCAGACGTCGGTTTTGATGTCTTGGTTGGAATCTCCCTCAAGAACTCCAGTTGGGAAGCAATGAAGAAGAGAATGGCTTCTCCACAAATTACTCCAGATGAGTAAAAATGATCCTCATGAAGGTTTAACGATTCACATACATAGATGAGAGTGTTTATGTGAATAAACAAGGAATAAAACTTTAAAGGTGAAGCCTATTTTCTGGGCTATGAAAACACAGAAACTGGTGCGTAAAAGACTTGAAAAACGTGTAGAATGCACACAGGTATTTATGCAAAAATCGAGGCGACGACGTCGCTCGAACGAGATAGGCATCTCTCTCGAACGAAGGACACGTGACGTTCGAATGACATTGTGCGAGATTCTTATCTCGCCCGAACGATAGTGGGAACTCGTTTGAACGATCTCGTCGACTGAGGCACTCCGCTTCTACACTTAGAAAAATTTCTACTTTTGATAAAAATAAATCAGACTTTGAAAAAAGATTTGTTGAAAAAATTCCCAAATATTTATGCAAATATAAACAACTCCAATAAATCACTTTACAAATAATGTGTCGTGGAGTAGTGGGAAACGGTTGAGCAGAACGTTGCATGTAGCATGATGCACATGTGAAGATGATGGATGCATGGATTCGGATCAAGGTCATCGTGGATGATCATGATGACGTGTCGAATGTAGCGGTATAAGACATAAAAATTGTGATCTAGGGAAAAGAAAAAAATCCTAAATTATACCCCGGACATTTATAAAATTATGTCCTTACAGATCTGGTTTGTAATAACTCTCTCAAAGTGGTCTTTTGGCTCAAATATCACATTGTTTCTAAAATAAAGGAAAGGGGGATATATAGGTTCAATATACACCCAAGGAACCTTGGGTTAATTAAATATTGTGTCAAACCATCATACCCAACATGTCAAATGCATTAAATCCTGAGTAAAATATCGAATGACCAATCATTGTGTCAGGTGGATCCACAGTGTGTAAGAACCGAAGCAGGTAAGTACTCCTCAAACCGTCGTTGTTTGAGCCAAGTCTGATTTGATATGTATTAGGTATATAATGATGTAACTCAAATCTTTGTATGGAAATATATCTATGAGAAAACGTGACTGTGTGATAATTAATTAAATTCGCAACTTTATACGTTGGCACACTTATTTAATTAGTGTCTATTTTTAACCCAAAATAAATCAGCCCCAAATCATTCAACTGTGTGTGTGCGTGTGTCAAACCATAAAATAAATAAAGCATGCGACACAAGCTTCGGGAAAAATTCCCCAAAGGGGCAAAACCATTTATTTCACTATAATTTTGTAAGAAAACGGTTTACACGGATTACAACGAAACAGGGTGACATACGAAATACCCGCAGGTGTCGGTTCCGATGTCTCGGCTGAAACTTTACCTTTCCAGGAGGGTAACAGTGAAGAATAAGACGGCTCCTCCGCAAGTTATGGCTGTAATTTTCCCTTTCCAGGAGGGTAGCAATGAAGAAGAAAAATGGCTTCTCCACAAGAGTGAACTTTATAAGTACTCCCTCCATAATAGCACGCAGCTGTTGATTGTAGAGTTTTCCTCACAAAGAATAAAACAAAGAAAACTATGTTCTTGGATTCCACAAAACAATTCACATAAAAGTAAATGGAATTTTGTGAATTAAAACAAAAATATTTGAACCCTTAAAATTGTTGGAGAAGAACTTTCTACCAAAAGGTATTGAATTAAATCTGGGCAGATACAAAAAAGCTTCAAAAGAATAAGACTCTTAAAAGTTGAAACTGTTCTCCACGTTTTTCAAGACTGCTAGGACCCCTTTTTATACAAAATTTGAGTCAGTCAAAGGATAAGCATTACAGCAGCGTGTCAGCCAAAAAGCAGGGTCGTTCGAATGAGAACCCCATCTCGCTTGAACGAGATTGCGTGTCGTTTGAATGACTATACGCGACATTCCAATGTCGTTCGAACGAGATTGATATCTCACTTGAACGACCTTAGCATCGAAACCGAGGTACGTTTACTGGTGTAGCAGTTTTTGTACAAAACTTTTCAAAACAAAACTTTCGCTTAATAACAGTTATAAAACCTCTTTTAAAAAAAACATTTTTATATAAAAGATTTTTAAAACCTTTTTCAAAATATCCCAACACTCTTAATATGAAATGTAAATGAAACTTTACAACAATAACTTACCAAAGTTCATATTGTTAGGCTTGAATGTTGAACGAAACTAGTAATTCGGATCCGTCTTTTGTAGATGCAATCTTCATAATTCTTCGATGACTTGTAGCGGTATATGACATAATTAATTGTGGCAGACTTATTAAAAATACGTCCTTATAAATCTCCCCCTATGTCTATGCCGGTACATACATAAAAAATCCTAATTATCAAAAAAATAAAATGCCTATACAAATCTACCATCCCATAAATCCCAAAACTAAAAAGGTAGAATTTGCAAGTTCTCAAATTGTTTCTTCAACATCAAAACTCTCAAAGCTTATCTTATCAGGGTGTGCAACATCATGATCTTTAATCTTCGTACCTACACACATGAGATAAAGTAAAAACCTTCGTGACGCATGGAGTTTGAAATGATATAGGAATAAAGCATTAATAATCAAATCTCCCCCATAATTCAAAAACCTCCCCCGTAACATGATAATTCTTTCTCCCCCTTTTTATGATGACCCCAAATAGACAGATAAGAAGAAAAAATCAAAACATGGATTGTCACGATAAAATGCATAGTAAATGTGGATCAAACTATGCGCATGTAAAGGAGTATCCCACAAACATCCACAAACTATTTTTGGATTTTTCAATTTTTTACATATAATATACAACAAACAATCACACCATGAAAGAAACAAAAATAACCAAGTCGATGATAGCGTAAATGTGGGGGTGTTATCAAATTCGATAGGAAAATCAATGAATACAAACATGACATATGTGCACAATGAATATCGGATACTCCTAACGAATGAACTCTAAATCTTCCTTTGGTGTAAAAAGGTGGTAATATGAGACATTGATTCAATCAAATCAACAAATCAAAGCTCAAAGTGATTTTCACACCAATAACGTCCAAAACTATTTCATCTTTTTCAAGACTTTCAAGGAAGTGCAAACCCATTTATATTCTCTAACCAAACTCCCTCAGGTTTATATTTTAAATAGAGGCGTTCTAAATTCTCAAACTTTGGAGAATTGATGGTGAAATTAATGGCCCATATTTGGCATTTATTACTTTTTATTGCCTTTAATTTATTTCGGGCTCTTTTAACCTCTTTGGACCCCGGATAATAAAATTCCTCAATTTTTAAGTCCTTTTTAACGGTGGATTAAAATCGCAAAGGCTAAATGAACCTTTCGCAGCCCTTCCCCGTTTTTAAATAAACACACAGTCTCACCAAAACGGTTTTTACATGCATTCCAATCTTGTCAAGTTTTATCGCATATTGTTAGTTGTATAAACAGAATTGAGATGGAAACACTCAAGCCAATATGTGATAGACAAGTACAATAATCAAATATAGCCATGCATGTATGCAATAAAGGAGATAAGAGTCAAACATGTAGAAAGATATCACAAATCACATCTCAAAGACTCCAAACAATGTAAAGCACATGGATGAAATGATGTAGCGTCTCAAATCTCTATCAAACAGTCACATGGATAAATGGAATGAAGTTGTGACTCGGCTATCTTAAATGCTCATCCACAAAAGGTGCAAATAAAATACAAAAATCTTTTTGAGTTTTTCAAAAAATTTATCAAAATAAAATCTTTTTGTATTTTTCAAAATATTTCAAAAACAAAAATCTATACAAAAAGTACATGTCATTACACTAGCAAATATATATCATGAAACCACAACTAGTGTATGACAAACATGCGAACACAATCATCTATATGATATGGCAAGAGAAGAATCATGTGCAAGCAAATGAGAATCAACTGTTCTAAAATCTAGTGTATGCAAAGTTGATTTCCTAACCCAAGTGGATGTAACACGTCGACACGGGGTTTTGGGAACCAATAAAACTCTAGACTTCGAATTCCTAGGACCTCTTCCAAGATCAAAACAAAATCTCCTAAGGTGACCTTTCCTACCACAATATGAACATGTGTAAACGGGTGGAACGACACCTAAAGTGTGATCTTTTCTAACATCCTTGGAATTAGTTGACCCTCTAAAATAAATAATGGTTTTGGCTTTAGCATTAGAAGCATGAGAACACGATGAGCCATTACCATCACTATCAAACCTACTTGAGTCTGTCAAATCATTTTTTAACTTCAAAATATTTAACTGAAGCAAAGAATTAGACTCTTCCAAAGACAGGGATTTCTTTTTCAAATTTTCAATTAAACTTAACAGTTTATCGCGCTCACCCCCAATTAATAAAAACTTATCCCGAAAAGTCTTTTCACGTGCCGTAAAATCATCGATTAATTTTTTATCCTCGACGGCACAAACGGGAACCCTAGAATTTTTTAAGTTCTCTAATTCCTTCTGTAAAACAAGGACTCTCTCATCACTCTTCTTTTTTGGCAATTTTCAAAGAATCAAAATCAATATAAAAATTACCAAAGTGCTCACGACAAATATCACTTTGAATTTGAAACGCTTGCAAATATTCAATCTTACTTTTAAAGAGAGAATTTTCTTTTTCCAAAACTTTAATTCTTTTGCAAAGTTTCAAATTCAAACTTTTTATTTCAGCACGGTCGTGAACTTTTTCAAAAATATGTTCCTCATTAAATGGGCGTTCCATTGAAAAATTGCGATTTTTCACAAAAATGATTTAAAAAAATCTATATCACACAATTTTTGCGAAAAATAGGAATACGCAATAAATTAGCGCAACCTGCTCCGATACCAATTTGAGAAAACGTGACTGTGTGATAATTGATTAAATTTGCAACTTTATACGTTGGCACACTTATTCAATTAGTGTCTATTTTTAACCTAAAATAAATCAGCCCCAAATCATTCAACTGCGTGTGTGCGTGTATCAAACCATAAAATAAATAAAGCATGCACACAAGCATATGGAAAAATCCCCCAAAGGGGCAAAACCATTTATTTCACTATAATTTTGTAAGAAAAAGGCTTACACGGATTACAATGAAACAGGGTGACATACGAAATACCCGCAGGTGTTGGTTCCGATGTCTCGGCTGGAACTTTTCCTTTCCAGGAGGGTAGTAGTGAAGAAGATGGCTCCTCCACAAGTTACGGCTGGAATTTTCCCTTTCCAGGAGGGAAGCAATGAAGAAGAAAAACGGTTTCTCCACAAGAGTGAACTTTGTAAGTACTCCCTCCACACTAGCACGCAGCTATCGGTTGTAGAGTTTTCCCTATAAAGAATAAAACAAAGAAAACTATGTTCTTGGGTTCCATAAAACAATTCACATAAAAGTAATTGGGATTTTGTGAATTTAAACAAAAATATTTGAACCCTTAAAATTGTTGGAGAAAAACTTTCTACCAAAAGGTATTGAATTAAATCTGGGCAGATACACAAAAGTTTCAAAAGAATAAGACTCTTAAAAGTTGAAACTGTTCTCCACATTTTTCAAGGCTGCTAGGACCCCTTTTTATACAAAATTTGAGTCGGTCAAAGGATAAGCATTACAGCAGCGTGTCAGCCAAAAATCAGGGTCATTCGAACGAGAACCCCATCTCGCTTGAACGAGATTGCGTTTCGTTTGAACGACTATGCGCGGCATCCCAATGTGCTTCGAATGAGATTGATATCTCGCTTGAACGACCTTGGCATCAAAACCGAGGTACGTTTACTGCTGTAGCAGTTGTTTCACAAAACTTTTCAAAACAAAAAATTCTCTTAATAACAGTTATAAAACCTCTTTTAAAAAATATTTTTATATAAAAGCTTTTTAAAACCTTTTTTAAAAATATCCCAACACTCTTAATATGAAATGTAAATGAAACTTTAAAATAATACCTTACCAAAGTTCATATTGTTGGGCTTGAATGTTGAAGGCAACTAGTAATTCGGATCCGTCTTTTGTAGATGCAATCTTCATAAGTCTTCGACGACTTGTAGCGGTATACGACATAATTAATTGTGGCGAACTTATTAAAAATACGTCCTTACAATCTAGTTTTGGCGCCAAAATTCTATGGCAAGTAATCTTAATATTGGTAGCTCAAGGTTGCTCGAATATGCTCTATCGGACAAAGATGGGTGTTTTACATGGAGTATCTAAAATAGATAAGTCATGCCTTAATATTTTTTAAGACACCACATTCTAGGACCCCCGAAGTCTCTCCTTATACCCCTAGCACTTCCCCTTTCTATCGCAAAACCTAGGTCGCACTTCGAGTAACGATCTAGAGACCATTGGGTGCCCCCGGGCCCCATTTGACCCTGGTCAACTCTTTCGTCAGAGAGAAAGCTCTTTAAATCCTTGAAGGGATCCGAATAACCATTCCAACAATCTATCCCATGCACATATCAGCATAACGGTTAAAACGAACGAACCATTTCACTACCAAAAATTAATTCAGAGGCCATCGGGAGCTCTCGGGCCTCGAGTTGACCCAAATCAACTTCACCATCAGAGATAAAGCTCTTTGAATCTTCGAAGGGAACTAAAACCATTTTCCAATGATCCACCTCATACGTGAAACAACATAACCATTCAGACAAATGATTAATTTTCCCCCGAAAATTAATTCGGAGGCCACCGAGTACCCCTGGACTCCGTTTGACCAAAGTCAACGATTTTGCTCGAATGGGACAGAATGAATCTCCAAAGGGAAGTGGATACCCTTTCGAAATAACCACCTCATTTATGATTCTAACCTACGGTACGGACAAATGATACGTTTTACTCCGAGAGGTCACAGGATGCTTCCGGGCGTAAGTTTACCAAGGTCAACTTTATGAACCAAGCGAAACTCTTTGGAATATCGAAATACATCTCCTAACCTTTCCAATGGTTTACCCCGTGAGCTATTCTGACTTATCATTCGAACAAATGATCTGTTTCCGTCCGATGATCTCCCTTCCAAAAGATCGACGTGCTCTCCTGAGCCACAATTGAACCAAAGTAAACTCCCAAACTCGAGAGTGGTCCAAAGGACTATCGAAGGTCTCTGAAATACCTTTCTAATGGTATGCCACGTGCATGATTCAGATCAACGATTTTTGCTCTACAATTATTTTTCCATAAAAATCCGCACGAGACTGCCAATTGACAGGTCCTGAACCCTGCCTATCGGCACAGTGTCAAGGGTGGCATGCCAATAGGCACACCCTGGGGTAGGTCGATAGGTACCCCTCTTTTTCCCTATAAATAGGGGCCATGACCTTACTCCCAAACGATATCAAATCCATCAGTATCTGTGATTTCAGTAACATTTTCTCGAAATTAGCGAAGTTCCATATGAGAAGTTCCATATGAGAAGTTCCATTCAAGCCTAAATAGCCATCCTTTTCACACCCAATTTGGCAAATATCCTTCTCTCTCTTCAACATCCATCAACGTTCAAAGGACTTCATCTAAGATTGTCACGCGGATATTTTTTTTAAATACTCCAGTGAGGCACCAAGTTTTTCCCACAAAACTTGATCAGCCAACCAATACACGAGGTTCACCAACACGACCTGCTTTTAACACGATTATAGCAAGAAAAAAAACAAACCGAGTCACATATATGAGGCACACACATAATAGACACGAAATTACATGAACTTAACTCCTAACCTTTTATTAATCACTCAAAGATTATAAAGGAACACTCAATATTGGCCTAAGTCTGCCTGCCTCAAAATACAAGGGGAAAATGCTTATAAATAGAGTACAAATTTGCCTTCAAAACTGTTGCATTATCCTTCTAACAGGTGTCTAGAGAAGTTACCCATGATCTCCAAGTGTCCAACTGATGCATTCTCGTTTTTACATCTGTTCTGACCCATAACTACCATGGAACTGCTCAAAAACTGCTGCATCAGCATCCCAACATGTGTCCAAGGAGTTATCCCATGCTCCCACATGTGCCACATTGGTGCAATCCTATTTTTACACCTATCCAGCCCAGTAACTCCCATGAAAACTACCCAAATCCATTTTTGGGACAACCACAACTGCTCTTTGAAGTCCACTAGCAATAACCCAGGAATTAAGACAATGCCACCTCAAAAATATAAGCAACTCAGCCCACCGATGCAAACCGATGTTGTATAACAAGTGTGATCAAGGTATTCTCGATCACAACCCAAAATCCATGCACTACCAATCCCACATTCGGTATATGGGTAACCCAACATGCCCACGAAGTTGTCTAGAGCCTAGGAGCGCTCATGCCTAAATACCAGATTTTTCCTCGAAGGTAACCCCCTCCTTATATATGTTCTTAACAAAAATTCCACAGTGGAAGTAGTGGATGTTAACTGCCAAAAGATCATAAGCCCATATAGACAATCAACTTAACTTCGTTTTGCTCCATCACTTCTTTCAGATCACTTACCTTATCAAAGTGCGACTAAGGCAAGTGTGTTTCCGTTTCCAAGAACTCAAGTAAGTTTGGGGTGTGACAAACCCTCCCCCACTCGAATTGACGACGTCCTCGTCGAAACAGAATCCAAGTAACGGTGAATCACATTCTCAAACTGCCATAACATCGTGTCCTTTGCCCAAGTAGCTTCCTCAACTTCCGTCCCTTTCCACTTCACAAGGTAGAAAGTTTTTCTATTATTTCTACTTGCTCCTTCCGTGCGGTGGTCCAGAATTCTCTCGGTAATCTCAGAGTATTGCTTCCTTATCGTCGGGGGCGCCCTAACCTGATCCACCCGGTTAGGGTTTGAGCTGTCTTCATAAAATCTCTTCAAGAAACTAACATGAAAAACTGGATGTAATTTCAACCGGGAAGGTAGCTTTAACTGATAAGCTAACCTTCCAATTCTCCTTGTGATCTTAAACGGTCCATCATACCGCTGAATAAGACCCTTGTGTGTTGTCTTCTGACTCACATTCTTCCAAACTTGTGGAGTGAGCTTCAGCATTACCATATTACCAACATCAAATTCCACGTCGCGCTTGCTTTCGTGAGCCCATTTCTTCATCCTTCTAACTGATTTTGCCAAAACATCCCTTGCTTCCTCGGTTCGTTCCTGCCTTCCTCTTGCATACCTGTATGCTGCTGGACAACGCCTTTGGGATTTTTGTTTTGCAATCTCGTGAGGAGTAAGAGGCTGTTGTCCAGTTGCAAGTTTAAACGGACTCTGCCCTGTCGCCGAACTTTGATGCAAATTGTAACAAAACTGAGCAACATCAAGTAACTCAACCCAATTTTATTAGTTGGCAGTTACATAATATTGCAAGTATTCCTCCAATAGCGCATTCACCCTTTCAGTTTTCCCATACGTTTGAGGGTGATTTGCTGTAGAGAAATTCGACTGTGACCCCAATAACTCAAACAAAGCGGTCCAGAACCGCCCGGTAAATCTCGCATCCCGATCGCTGATGATGTCAAGTGGCAATCCCCACCACTTTACCACATACCTAAAGAACAAATTTGCTGCAATTTCCGCTGAACAAATCTTCGGGGCTGGAATAAACGTTGCACATTTGGAAAACCGATCGACTACCACCATTATTGAAGTGAAATCTTTCACTTTTGGCAATCCGTTGATGAAGTCCATAGAGACACTTTCCCAAGGCCTTATAGGGACTGTGAGTGGCTCTAAGGTTCCCGCTTCTTTCTTCCTTTCAGTCTTATCCTGCTGGAAAACCACACAAGTGTAACACCCCGTATTTTTCATGCATTAAATATTTAATTAATTCGGGAATTGAAAATTACTTGTGAGTCGTAATTTTAATTGAATTAATTAGGGAAATTATATTTAAATATTAATCAGGAAGTGAATGGTTAATATTTAGGGAAACTTATTTACTAAGTGAATAGTAATATTATATTTACGTCATTTCGGGTATTAATGATGGGATATGTACTTATTTCAATCGGGAGTCAGTATAGACTAATTTGGGTGCGAAATAAGTATTTTAATAAATTAATTCGGATGCCAATTCTGAGTGTAGGGTTGAGTCCGGATGGGTCGAGATAGTCAAAAAAGTGTACCCGGGGTAGTAAACGGGTCACGGGACGTTTTTAGACATAGCCACACGGGGGCATTTGGGTCACTTGGACTTGGCCCATTAGACAAAAAACGGGATTAAGGTTAATTAAATAAATAAAAGAAACAAGGGAATGGCCGAATTAATTGGAGAAAAGACTTAGAGGGTTAGGAAACCCTAACAGCAGCCAAAGTCAAATTTGGGGATTACAGGAGAGCTATAAACGAGTCATCTTCAACCTTGAACACTCACGGTTCCAAATTCAGACTCTACGAACCCTAAGGCAAGTGGTTAACTTGTTGTAGCATGTAAAGTGTATTTCAATTCATATTCATGTGATGTGTGTAATCAAAGAAAATTCGTTTTGGGATTTAAAGGGGGTATGAACATGGGGTTTTGTAAACCATGAATCTGATTGCTAAATTGATTAGAAAATCGTATATAATCTGAGTTGTATATTCGTATCTGATAAGATGTGTAAACCCGGATAAATTGGAGAAGAAATTTATTGTCAAGGAATTAATGTTTAAATGGGTTAAAGATTAAATGGAATTTTACCCCAATTTGTAAAAATAGTAGAAAAAGTGAATTTACTGATGTTGTTGGACTTTATAGAGGTTCCCCATAAGGTTTTTGATGTCTATTATCGATGGGAAAACTTGGTTTTCAGTGTAGAAGAAACTAGGGTTTGGAGGTGGGCGTCCATGGCTGAAACAGCCAACTCGAGGAAGACGAGGACCTGATCGATCGATCGATCGAAGGTGGACCATCGATCAATCGATGGTCCGGAAACTTTGACAGTTCGCCCAGTTTTTAATATATAGGGAAATTTAAAAATAAACTCTTCCATGCCTTAAATGTTGAGTAATTAATACATGGGTTTAAATCTAATTAATTGTGAATGAAAATTAATTAGGATTTGAGGGCGGCTTGGTGTGACATCATAATTTAAAACTAATTGGGATTTGGAGAAATTAGGTGTGACACACTAAGGTTAAATTTTGGAAAGTTTGTTTCAAAATGATTAAATACGGATGTAGTAGTCAAGTCCGGGAATAATGGTTGTGCGATACCGAAATATAAATTTTATTTAGGAAAAGACTAAATAATTTAGAGTCAGGGATTTAGACTCTGGTGATGTTATTTCGGGCCACGAGAGTAAGCCCGAATATATTGGTTGGGGCGCTACCAAAAGCAATTAATGTGCAAATTAATTTATAATAAGAGTTGGGCAATAAACTCAAAATAAAATGGAATAGGCTTGTATCACGGACTTAATGCACGGCGTAGCCGGGATAATTTATATTTATATGTATACGGCGTGTGATAGTATATATATATGATGTGTACATTAATATCAGTGAATACATATTATTACTATATGCTCTAGTGCTATAGGGGGAGGTTGCGCATAGTGGATGAATACCCTAGCTTGAGGAGTAGGGCGAGTATAATCCCAGGTCATAGCGTCGGTTATATGGGTGAGGGGCATCTCACTTTCAGGGAAGGAATATGACCGCCTCCAACATTTATGTATTAACCAAGTTAGTGAGCGAATCTGACTTGGGGGTAACTAGTCCATGTGAACATACCTAGTGGGATAGCACTTTAGAGGGTTTATACCCGGTGAAACTTTACTCGGGAGAAATACTATTATTAAATGTCATTTCAATATGTTCGTGAATACTGTAGTATGATTGACTATATAATTCGGTAAATAATTATATACGGGCTAATTAATACAAAGCATGAATTGTATTATATGTATAACAGAGGTGGAAGTTATATGAAATTAAAAAGGAAAATGATTTAATTCAGTTGATGATGATACTAACTTAAAAATCAAAATTTAGACATACTCGTTTAGAGTAGGGTGTTTTCAAGGGGTGATATAATTTATCTAGTCATAAAATGAATAACTGGGTGGATTTATTTAAGGCGTTAGTAGAGCACATTAGAGGAGGGGTGAGAATGTCCTCAAGGGAGTGCGGCACTAACTAAAATATGGAGAGCATGCATATTTATTTATTACTGCAAGTTAATCATTTGCTAAATGTTTTTCAAATGTTTTTGGGCACTAACCCTTGCTATAAAAATTTTAAAAACCTTTTAGGTGTCCAGCCACAGGGACGCCAGGCTTGGCTCTATTTCAGGAATCCGTTGCTGCAGCATATGTGGATATTGCGGGAGTTTTGATAGACGCCTCACTCTTTCATTCTAGTATAAAGACTTCTATCAGTTATTTCGAGCATGTCGCTCACAGTTCATTTAGTTTTTGCCAGACTTGTTGATATTGATTACTTGTCTTTATTGTACCTTTGTGGGAGTTTGGGACGATGGTTTATTCGGTCAGATAATAATTTGTGAATGGTTGTTTTTAGTTAATTTTGATTATTGTGTTATTTTAATTTCTGCATGAGTTTTATTTAAGTTAATGAAAGTTAAAACTTGGCACCAGTCTAATTTTCTCACTTAGGTGGTTAGTAATTAAAAGGGCGACAGTGATGCTAAGAATGATCCAACGGAGAAACCTGTTCTAACTTAATTTAGGACTCATCTCCCGGGGTTCATTAGGCGGGGTGTCACAACAAGTTCTCACGTACAATTCCACATCAGAATCCATTCGAGGCCAATAAAAGCTTTCAGACAATAAGGCAACATCCTGTCTTGCCCCGGATGCCCGTCATACAAAGCATCATGTATTTCTTTTAATAACCTCTGCCTGATTCCTCCAGTTTTAGGAACATAGGGCCTGTTCTCTTTTGTGTAGATAACACCTTCATCTACCCAAAATCTGCGAGTAACACCTTCATGAATCTGTTGAAATAAGACCTTTGTAACAGGGTCTTCTGCAGTCTTTTCCCGAATTTGAGGCAGCAAGTCACTAACAGCTTTGGAAAGGGCAGCAAGTATACACGCACCTGCTGCACTGGAATCTCCTTCTTCCTGTAAATTAGGCTTTCTACTCAACGCATCTGCTACCTGATTTTCACTTCCCGGCCTGCAAAGAAACTTATAATCAAACATAGACATAAAATCTTCCCATCTAGCATGCTTTGGGGTCAACTTCTTCATCAAATTAAAGCAGCTTGTGGAAACATTGTCCGTGTAGATCGTAAAGTGACACCCCAAAAGATAGTGTCTCCATGCATGAACACAATGAACAACTGTCTTCATTTCTTTCACATGAACCGAATACCTCCGTTCGATGTCATTAAACTTACTGCTTTCAAATGCTACTAGATGCCCTTCCTAAACTAAGACAGCCCCGAATGAAAAATCAGACGCATTGGTGTGAACTTCAAAAGCTTTATCAAATTATGGAGGCTTCAAAATAGGGCCAATCGTCACTGCCGCCTTCAATTTGTTGAATGCCACTTGGCATTCATGGGTCCAATTCCAAGCCTTATCCTTTTTCAAAAAATCCGTGAGACACACCACCTTCTTAGAGAAACCCTTCACAAATTTTCTGTAGTAATTTGCCAAACCCAAAAAACTATGTAATTCCTTTACCGTTGTTGGAGCTGGCCAATCAGCAATAGCATCAACATTCTTTGGGTCCATTTTCACCTTCCCCTCAGAAATTAAGTGACCAAGGAACATGATTTCCTTCTGTCCAAATTCACATTTTTCCAGCTTCAAAAACAAAGTCGCTTCACGCAACTTTTTAAGGGCAACCTGCAAGTTCCCAACATGTTCCTCCAAACTGTTGCTATAGACGACTATGTCGTCCAAATAGATCACCATAAATTTGTCCAAATTCTACCGAAAAACATTATTCATAAGTGTACAAAAGGTAGTAGGAGCATTAGTCAAGCCAAAGTCATGACTAAAAACTCAAATGAACCATACCTTGTAACACAAGCCGTTTTTGGTTCGTCTCCTTCTGCAATCCGCACTTGGTAGTATCCAGAACGCAAGTCCATCTTGGTGAAGTACTTCGGCTTTCCCAATCTGTCAAATAATTCATCCGCAATGGGTACTGGATAATTGTTCTTTACCGTCACCTTATTTAGTGTACGATAATCCTCACACATCCGCATCGAACCATCCTTCTTCTTTTGGAACAAAACGGGAGCACCATAAGGCGCCTTTGAAGGCTGAATATGTCCCGCCTTCAACATCTCTGTCAATTTCTTTCTCAATTCCACCAACTCTGTTGGAGCCATCCGATAGGGAGCCATTGCTGGAGGTTCCACTCCAGGCAATAACTCAATAGTGTGGTCGATTTCCCATCGCGGTGGCAACTCAGTAGGTAATTCATCAGGCATAACATCCTTAAATTCCTCCAAGACTTCCCTGGCTGAATCGGGAACACCAGCAAGAAACTATTCCTTCTCTTCAAACAGCATCGCCAAATAAGTTTCTTCCCCTTTTCTAACACCATCCTTCACTTGCAATGCATAACACATTTCAACTCCATTGTAGGACTTTAATAAAGGGATGAAATAGGGATGGCCCATGTCCGAAATGAACAAACCCTGCAAATAAGCTCCAAGGAAGGTCCAATTCTTTCTCCTTCTCTTTTAAATCTATTATTTTTTCATAAGTTACTTTAGATTCATAATCTAGTTTCATTTTAATTTATACATTGTACATACTTTATTTTTCATAAAAAAACTAAAATCAAATAAAAGAGGGTTACACTCGTAAATTTCGAACAGAATTATCGATCACACTTTTTCCAAAACCAAAAAAACATTTCCTACACGTATACACATAATAAAATTCCGTTCGAATCTATGGGATAAACCCCACCCCTATTCTACATTCGAACTACGTGGACTTTGATGCCTTTATAGGCTATGTAGGCATCTCAGATTAAAATCCGAGACTCGAGTCCAATTTTCCAATTTTTTAAAAAAAATTTATTTTCCAAATTTCTCAAAATCCCTCATTTTTATACATATACATATAATATGCTTGTTTGCATTTCATCCCACACATATTATCGTTTCCCAATAACGATCAATATCGCGATGAATGCTCATATTCCTGTGGATGAACTCACCCTATCTTTTTTGTGGTGTATGGGTCGAAGGATTTCAATCTCCATTTTATAAACACATACACAAACTTCACGGGGATAAAGAAAAATATTAACATTTGCCCATGAGAGACCTAAAGGGAGGGATGGGCTCCTAATACCTTCTCATTCTATAACTTAACCCCTGAACCTCCGATCTATTGGTTTCGTATGCATCAGTTTGTCCTTGATGCCTCTCTCTTGAAGTGGCAACATGTTCTTTTGCCTATTTTGTGCAAAATAGGTTCGCGACTCCATCTCTTTACATTCACCCCACACTGATGACGGCCGAACCACCTTTCAAAGAGAAGGGTGTGAGACCGTGATGCAGTTCTTTCTCGAGGGATCCTCCTCCTTCCCCCGGAGCGAACACCGCCCCCCGGGATGGCCACAGTGGCGATTCCACTGGGGAATATTTTTAAGAGGACTAGACTCTGTTTACATGTGTGTTTTATTTTCTTGTATATTCCCCCCATTTGTATTTTCCCCTTTATTATTCATATGTACCTCATGCTTATGCTACTATTCACACACTTGTAGAAGATTCTCCATGTACACTTCACACCACGTGCACCTAGGATCACGCGTATCTACATGGTGCATACGTCACTTAGAAATCCATGCTTAGTTATCACCAACACACACCTCCGCTTGTATATATCCATTCTCACTTGTCACACACTCACTTGTAGATAGTTACACATCAGTCACACATCACTTATACATTCTTAATATAGCTTTACTATTGGTACTTTCACCTTGCCCCCTGTTTGGAATGATCAAGAAAAAGATACTCTCTCCATAAGAAACTAATAAAATAATCATGCATGATTCACACGACCTCACCAAAGAGCATTTTTATTTACCAAATTTTGTCCCGTAACTGGGAAGTCACTTCGTGATGGACGCTGGTCCGGCAGGTCGCAGTTATCCTAAGGGATATGACTCTCACCTTCCATTGGTTAAGTACCTTCGACGTATATGGAATGGTTCCCTCGCATCGTACTTCTTGACCAAAGTCATGACAAAAGGTATATCGCGGGGAACTCGTTCATGTACAACAAGTATATCGAATTATTTATCACACGTATTGTCCCCACGAGGTATATAGTGAGACAATTCACGTACACTCGGGTATATCGAATGGCTTGTCCACACGTACCGATTGCCCTTAAAAGCAAGACGTATATCATGGAAATCACGCCAAAAGGGGCGAACCCCTTCCAATTCACCCAACCAACTACATAACCGTATATCTAGGACACACATATTAGATTTTAGGTTTTGACCCAAAACTCTGCGAAAATTCTAGGTCGTCGTTCCGCCCAAATTTTTGCTCAATTTTTAAAACGGTACCCTTCCCGTGAGCCTGGTGACAAGTCCATCCTTAGCTTTACATATGTTGCAAACCCAATTTTTTCATGCTCGGGCCCCGTCCGGCACTTCATTTTGTATTTAGGTAAACTTAATACAAGTGAGAACCTAATAAACGTAATAATCATGCTGAGTCACGTCTTTAGTCTTTCCCTCTCTCTTTTTCTCTAAAGGGTGTCGAAAAACATTTCTCCCTCTTTTATCAAAAATACCAAAAATATTTTTCCTCATTTTCCCTCAAAAAGAAAAAGAAAACATTTTATTCCTCATCTTTTCAACAAAATTGTCAAAAATATTTCCCTCCTTTTCCAAAAATAACAAATTTCCCTTTTTCTTTTTCGAAAATAAATACCAATTTTTCTCCTTCTCAGGTCAATCACATACCCTTGGCATGGCTCCCTATTGGCTTCGGTCTTCAGCCGAACCCCTGTAGTTCTGTCAGTCCCCTTATTTCCTCCGAGTTTGAGCCTCACACACCTTCCATGGAGAACACGAATCAAGTGACGAATGTACAATCGGATTTCTTGACGGTTTGGGCTCAGCTCATTACCAAAATTGATAACCTTTAAATCGAGGTTCATGATATGAAAAGAAAATGGGTCCCTATCCCCTAAGATATTGAGGTCATTTTCCCTCGGGCCATGGGTCCGCCTACACCCGAGACTATTTGGGTTCCTGAAGAATACCATCATGCTCCATGTGCTCCTCCTGCTAATGGGCCGCCACCAGCCCAGCTTCCTATGCCAAACTTGCTCAAGCCGGGGCTAATTTACCCATAACTGTAGATCCAAAAGAACAAGAACTAAATAAGGTCAAGTAAGACCTCAAGATGTTGACCAAGAAATTCGACCAGGTTAGAATCTCTGGGAACTATATGGACTACACCCACATATCTCCCTATCCTAAAGCCAGGTTACCAGAAAAATTTAAGATGCCTAATATCGAGAAGTTTGGAGGCAGTAGACCCCCAATAATTCACCTCCGTAGCTATCACTGAGCCATGACTCTCCTAGGGGCTTTCGACGAAATAATGACTCGGATGTTCCAGTAGACTTTTAAAGATAGCGCCCTCCGTTGGTTCCTATCCCTTGAAGAATCCAGAATCCGTAGATTGTAGAGGGTATAATTTACGCCCTCCGTGAGTTCATGTCACAGTACAAGTACAACAAGGACCTCGAGGTTAATCGCCGTGACTTAGAGCTACTTAAACAAAACCCCGGGGAATCTATTAGAAACTTCATAGCAAAATAGATAGAAAAAGCAGCTACCGTGACCAATCGGCATTCCAAAGATGAACAAGTCAGCATTGTGAAGAAGAGATTCCTACCCCATGTCCGAGCAACAATGGGAGGACAATACTACCCTCACTTTCAAGTCCTACGAGAAGTAGTAGTAGTAGAAATCGAAGAAGGTCTTGCAAAGACAGAAGTTGGACCAAAGAAAACCTCTGGACAGTTTTCTCCTAGAAAGTTTGAGAAGCGTGCTAGTACCACACTATCTACTATCAATAACATCTCCCAGCCTGCCACTTCATCGGCACCAGAAAGTTTCCCAAACCCAATCCTAAAGTAATATACTGAGCTTTACGCCCCTCTCTCCAAACTCTACCAGGCTCTCTTGAACCAAAACCTGATCAAACTATTGGACCCACATCCGTTACCAAATCCACTGCCAAAAAAATTTCAAACATGTTGCCTATTGTGACTTTGACCAAACTGCTAGCCATACCACAGACCAATATTTCCATCTTCGAAACACAATCAAAAGCCTGATTGACCAGGGTATCATCGACCCACCATCTAACCCTAAACCAAACACTACCCATAACCCACTCCCGAATCATATAAACGCCATCTTACTAGAATAAGACTCCGAACTCGACCCATCTACCCAAATTATGGCAAGTAAATCACCAGTCATACACCTATACTCTCCTAAATCTCTCCAAACATGCCCATATTTCCTCTTACAGCCTACCAACTTTGCCGATCAAACCTTATCACTCCTCACCAGAGCCTACATCGTTGTCCGTACCCATTCTGGAGGTAAATATATGGAATCATCAGAAGTGTTGAACCAACTCCTAGTGTTCGGTCTGAAATTTCCCTCCCAAATGACCATCGACTATCAGAGATTTAGTGGGTTATTCTTAGAAGATCGAAAATGGGCCCGAGAGTCAGACAACTAGGTAGTGTTAATCGACGAAATCAGTCTAGATGACCTGGTACAGATTATGACAAATTTGTTTCGACAGACTGGTGATATTTATAGCATATTAGAGCTGCTCTACGCTTTAAAATTACAAGCACACCTGGTCCCTTCAATCCTTCATTTCCCTGTCGAATGGGAAGAATTATACGAAGAGGCCATAAAAGTTATAGAGTTTATTAACTTTTCACGAAAATATAATATTGTTGCCACCGGATGGGGGGATGATTCTGAGGATTAAGATGAAGAGCGAGATTCAAGAAAGACTAGTCTGATACCCAACCTATGTAGAGTGATATCATTCGAGGAGCTACTAAGATAGATCAAATTGGTAGCTGAGCAGCCCGATATCGATAAAGAAATAGGGTTTTTATTTTTTTCCTCTTTCTTGAACCACATGACCACGTCGGGAAGACATTACCAGAACTCAAACTTACAACCATCAGCAAGAGGTAAAGGGAAAGGTGTTGAGAATCTCCCTATGCCAGAAATAACTCTTGAAGAAAGTAAGGTCCTTGATCAACTGAAGAAAACTCAAGCTAACATCACTCTATGAGGACTTTTTATGTCTTCCCAAATGCACCAAAATTCCCTACTCAAGCTACTCACAGGAACCACAGTTCCTCCCTCAACCTCGCCAGAAGAAGTAGTGAAACTAGTTGGATACCTGACCTCTACTCGAATGCTCTCATTTTCTGAAGAGGAAATTCCTAATACTGGTCCCAACCACACTCATGCTCTTAATATTTCTGTTAAAGTTATGGGGAAAAATGTCCCCTCTCTCTCATCGACAACAGATTATCTCTGAATGTGTTCCCACTAAGAACACTAAACTATTTGGGATTAAAAGTGAGCGACCTTGCTCCAACCTTTGTTGTCATATGTGCCTACGACAACACCCACCGCGAAGTAATGGTATCTATCAAGCTTGAAATAGGGGTTTTCCCTATAAATCCTGTCATTAAATTCCAAGTCATTGACATCCCAGCTTTTTTCAATCTTCTGATCAGACGACTGTGGCTCCACAGTATCAAAGGGGTGTCTTCTTCCCTTCATCAAAAATTGATATTCTTTACCAATGTACAAGTTATCACCATCTTGGGAGACACTGTCAACACTGAGAATACAAGCACCAGTAATCCGATACTCGAGATACAACACGGGGTGAACGATATGTTGCTATCAGGCTTCCAAGTCAAACCACTCCTACTCCCAGTAGGGGATGACTTCAAAGATAGGGTTTGTCCAGAATATGATCCCCATGGAAACGTCAATGTAATCCAAATGTTCAAGAATATGTACTTTATGTCCGGGATGGGGCTAGGGCAAAGACAACAAGGGATAACTTAACATATTGTGTTGAAGGAGGCCTTTCCTCCCATGTGGCTTGGGCTATCAATCATCAGAAGAAGAACTCATATTGATTCGTCATCCTTGACTAAAGATAAAGTTAGAATGCGCCAGAATTATCTCGGGAGATTCCCTAAATGGAAGATTCATCAGAGAGGGTGAAGATTTCCCCTTTTGTGGCTTCTATGAACCTTAGTATGACCCTATAGACAAGAAGATGAAACCAGGAATGGAGATCTTTTTTCAAGACAACTACTCGGGGGATGAAAGTTCTCAGCACCGTGTACACCCATTCACTAGAGAAACCATAGCTAATATCAGGGTTTCTGAGGACAGCGACTCTGAGGACTCTTTCAACTTGTAGACACTGGTGCTGGCATTGTGCATGATCCACTTAGGGACTACATCATCCAATATATCCTACCTCGTCAAAGTTGTTGATGCACATCTTCTTAACTGGCATGTTGCATCTGTGCCTCCTGATGATATTCAACCAATCCCGGATGTTTATCCTCTTTCCCCTTTAGTTGTTTCCTCTCATTCTGATATAATCGAGACCTCATATGATGAGGTTCTCGATGTTTTTTTCCTATCAATGAAATAAACGAAGATTTTGAGTATCTTGTTGTGACTTACATTAACTGCCTTGATTCTAACCAAACTCTTAATAATGATGACTTTGCAAATGAACAATTCTTAACAAATCTAAAAAAGGTTAATAATAAATAACATAATCGCATTCAAGTTAATGATGATGAAATTGTTGTTATTAATCTCGGCTCTAGTATCCAAATGAGCGAGATTATGAGGGGATACCCTTGATGAGCACGAGCGCACGCAACTGGAAGAGCTACTGAAGGAATTCGTGGATGTCTCCGCATGGTCCTATGATGATATGCTTGGAATTGACCCTGAGATAGCACAACATAAGATTCCAACTCTCCCAAAATGTAAACTTGTGAAATAGAAGCTGTGAAAGCTCCTCACTGAATGGTCACTCAAAGTAAAAGAATAAGTAGTCAAGCAATTGAACGTGGGATTCATTTGAGTAATTGAATATCCCACATGGCTAGACATTATCGTACCTGTGCCGAAATTATGAAGGAAGGTCTGCATGTGCATCGACTAATGAGACTTAAACAAGGCCTCTCCGAAGGATGATTACCCACTGCCCAATATTGATACAATTGTGAACAACATAGTCAGTCATGCTCTTAAGTCATTTATCGATGGGTTTTCCGAATATGACAAGATTAAGATGCACCCTGATCATCAAGAGAAAACCGCATTCATCAACCCTTGGGGAACCTTTCGCTACACTATCATGCCATTTGGTCTAAAAAACGCAGGGGCTACCTACTAAAGGGTCGCCACAACCATTCTGTATGACCTGATATACAAGGAAGTTGAGGTCTATATAAATGACATGAGTATCAAGTTTAAGATTAGAGAATCTCATGTTCCCGCTCTCTGGAAATTCTTTGAACTACTGCGACAGTACCAAATACGGCTTAACCCATATAAATGCATCTCCAACATTACGAAAGGAAAAACTTTGGCATTCATAGTTAGTAAGAAACGAATAGAAGCATATCCTTCTAAGATGAAAGCCATATTTGAGATTCCACCTCCTCGAATAGAGAAAGAAGTTCAAGGATTCCTTGGGAAATTCTAGTACATCAGTCGATTCATCAGCCAATTGACTACCATTTGTGAACCCATCTTCAAACTCCTCTAAAAGGATTCAACCAAAGTCTGGAATGAATCTGGCCAAGAATCCTTCTACCTAATTAAGCAATACTTAACCCGACCTCCAGTTCTCATGCCATTGCAGCCTGTCATTCCCTTACTCTTATATCTAACCATGACCGATACTACAGTCGGGGCTTTGATAGCCCAATACCTTGAAGAAACTTGCAAAGAGAAATCCATCTACTATGCCAGTAAAAAATGGGTCGATTACGAAGTTAACTACACTGCTTTAGAAAAATCATGTGTCACTCTTGTCTGGGTTATCCAAAAGTTACAGCACTACATGTTCGCTTTTCCCATCAAACTCGTATCCCATATGGATCCCATTAAGTACCTACTTGAGAAGCCTTCCCTATCCAGTTGAATGGCTCATTGGTTGATGATTCTAGCCGAGTTTGATATCACCTAAGTCATACAGAAATCCATGAAAGGAAGAGTCATCTCTAATTACCTTGCTGACTACCCTATGGAAGAAGCCTATTTTTGGGGTTTCTAAATTCCCAGACGAGAATATCCTTTGCGCCTCCCAAGAAAATCTTCGATGGTAAATGTTCTTTGACGACGCTGCCAATAAGAAGGGTATGGCATTGGAATCCTCCTAATTGCCCCTGATGACTCCCACACTCCCATTGCCATCAAATTGCATTTCCCTGCACTAATAATATGACTAAATATGAGGCGTGCATGGTAGGCCTCAAAGTTGCCCTCATGAATGGAATTCGATACCTCGATGTCTATGGGCATTCAACCCTCATTATCAATCAAGTACTCGAGAAATAGAAAGTCAAGGAGGAAAAACTCTTACCCTTCCATGCCCACCTTGAAGAACTAGCTTCCTAATTCCAAGATATCACCTTCCACTACCTGCCCCGAGAAAAAAACAACCTAGCGGACGCCCTTGCCACCTTAGCCTCCATGATTGACATGCTCGAAGGAATAACCATTGCCCCTTTCCTTATCCAGAAATAAGATAAACCAACCCACTGCTACCACATTGTGCTTAGCATGGAGGAAGAACTATAAATAACCGATTGTCGGTACTATAATATTTGGTGCCTCCTCAAACACGATAGGTATCCCCAAGGATATGACAAGAAAGATCGAGCAACTCTCCGTAGATTGGTCACCCAGCACATTGTTTGTGATAAAGATTTATTTAAGAGAAACTTTGATGGAACCCATTTACACTACATCGCATGGGCTGACATTGAAGAAATGATGCATAAAATCCACAGTGGGGAATGGGAACCCGACATGAACGGCCATATGCTCGCCAAAAAGATTATTCGAGAAGATTACTAGTGGACTACCATGGTTAAGGACTACACAGTCTACGTTCGAAGTTATCTCAAATGCCAACAGTTCTCCAACCTATAGTACTTGTCTCCATGAGAATTATAAAACATGACCTCTCCCCGGCCATTTTCCATATGGAGCATCGACATCATAGGGAAAGTTACACCAAAAGCATCCAATGGGCATGAGTTCATCCTAGTCACTACTAACTACTTCACCAAATGGGTCAAATCTAAGTCATACGTAGTTCTAAACGCCAAGAAAGTGGCCAAATTCATCAAGAAAAACATCATCTGCCAATATGGGGTCCCACACGAGCTGGTATCAGAAAATGGGTTACATTTTGAGGTGAAAGTTACGAAAGTGGTCGACGAGTATGGAATTCAGAGACACAAATCCTCTCTATACCGACCTCAAACCAATAGAGCAGTAAAAGAAGCCAATAATAATCTCAAAGCCATCATTAGCAAGATGATCGATAGTTGTCGTGATTGGGACGACAGGATCCTTTACGCCCTTTGGGGCTATCGCACTTCAATTCGAACCTCTACTCGAGCTACCCTTTTCTCTCTAGTATACGGTATGGAAGCAGTCCTACCCATGGAGCTAGAAATCCCTTCGCTGCATGTCATGCTTGAGAGAAAGGTCAGTAGAAAATACTGGTACCAAAGCCGTCATGACAAGCTGTCCTTCTTAGACGAGGGGAGATTGAAAGTTCGATATCAAATACAAGGGTTCCATCATCGTATAGCACAATCCTTCAACAAGAGAGTCAAGGATTGCGGTGTTCGAGAAGGGGACTTAGCCCTCAAAGAAATAGTATAGCCCATCTGGGACCCCAGAGGGAAATTCAAGCCCAATTGGAGTGGCCCCTACATTATGAAGAAGATCCTGTTCGGCGACGCTGTTGTGGTCACCGACCTCGACGGAGAAGAAATAGCGCGTCCTGTCAACCTGGATCATCTCAAGAAATTCTACCGCTAGTTCGAAATCTTGGCATGCTATGAATCTTCTCATCCCTTTCTATTCTATTAAAATAACTCTTATTTTCCCCTAGCCAGAACTATATGGGCCTGATCCTCTAAAAACATTTTCAAAAATGAATTTGACAATTTTTTAAAACTCTCAAAGGTATGTAGGCAGCTCGTTCACTTCACATGAGCGGGACCCCCTTCTCTTTTACAAATTGCTATTCTTTTCTTATCCCCGAGAATGACATTTTATTTCAACATATACATGAACAAAGGGATTATGTATGCCTTAGAGATAAGTATAGATAATTCAAACTGCAAAAAGTCATCAGGAGGCATAAGTAAATGATCAAAAACTTATTTATTTCATTATTTGAAATTTACGTATGATTACATCGGCATAAGGAGTTAAACGACTTCCCTTGACAGCACTACACCTACTAAAAAAACCCAGATAATAACAAGCCCCCATTACTCCTGAAAATCACCCACCAATTATTCCCACAAAATCACAAAACCACACCCATTACAAAAAGCTTCCTAAAGCCCTACCCACAACTTCCAGAGGAACCAACACCATCATCACCTGCATCCTGGGATCCCCAAACCTCCCCTGCCTGAATAAAGTATCGCAGATGCTCCATAGAGAGATAAGCCCGGACTAGCTTGGGGAAGACCACAACGCCTCCCTCTATGGTATCAGATATAGCAAACCACCTTTGACCACTCTCCACAGCCAGCATCCTAGACACTACCTTCTTCCACAATAACTTCATGTAGTCCCCAGAGACATGCCAGACTCGACCCGTACACTGAGAAGGAAGGGTCGATGGATGAAGATTATCCCATAGAAAACCAAGCCGCATGCGCATACGCTCTGTCACGTCCCCCATGAGAAAGAAGTTCGGTGTTCGTGATGGCACGATTTTCTCCCAACCAACTTGGCGTAGGAACTGCCAGAGAAAATAGAAAGAGGTCTATCTGAGGTCTACTAACTGGACATATTGGTACTCCCCGAGTTACAGAATGAGCAGCAACTCCCCCCAACAAGGCACATACCAGCGTAAGCCTCGAGTCCCGTGCTCTACAAACAAGTTCCCCAACTCTCAATGTCTAAGCCTACGCTAATGAAATAGTGAGAGAAGAAATTTGGCACCACCGACAAAGGATACTCAGGTGGGACCACCATACGAAACCTCTCTGATAGCCACATAAACAACATTACATGGCTACCCCTTAGAAAGCTAGAACGACCCTCCCGCCAGGCATCCAGGTCATTCAAGGCACCGTCGTAGGATTGCAATGGTATGACATCCAAGAAACAATAACACTCATTTGGGGGTCCACCAGCCTCTCCCCAGTCACCAATAGGACTTTTGAAATAATTCCTAGGATGACGTCCCCGACATATCCAGCATCACCCACGTCCTGTGAATGCATGGACTGCAACACCGCCAGAAGGGAAATCATTCACCCTGTAATAAATGGCCTGGCCATCTAAGGTGAAATATGAAGAAGTCCATCCAGAAATTCCTTGGGAGAACGGAAAAACTCAGGCAAAGTCGCATGAATGTTGGGATTTATCCCCAGCATGGCAAAAAATTCCACGTTGGTAGGACAAATCTCATCCAACCCGAAGTGGTAGACATGATCCTCGGGATACCAAAACTCGATAGCCTCCACCAGCATGTTCTACTTAATGGGCCGGTTGAGCCACAAAGAGACTCGCTACATGTGGAAGGTGTCATAATCGACATTGTAGGAACACATTGTTTCCAAGGCTTCGAGGTAATTGGAGAACTCAATGCTACCAGGGAGAGCCATCTCGTAAAACCAAGAAATAATAAGAAACCAAGAATGTGAAAAATAAGGAAGATGAAAGTTTGAGGAGGACAGCCCCATTCACCCCCTATTTATACTTGAAAACTCTCATGAAATGACAATAAATCCTGCAAAAATCGGAGTAAAACTTGCCCCACCAAGTACGAAGTAATTGAAAAAATGCAATCAAAGTCTTGGATTGATTGGATTGGACTGATATGCTGATAGAAAGGACAGGGTTCATGCCGATCGGCAACCCCCTATTTTGGGGAAATTCCCTTTTTCCACTTTTGTCAAAATCAAAAAAGTCAATTAAAATAATTTTTATCTGAAGGAAATTCCAATTTTCTTTGTACTTATGCTTTTACTAATCTCATTTTAAATAAAATCCTTCTCAAATCAATTTTCAAAATTCCTTTTATGGTCTCAGTAGCAAAGTAAAAAAGAGCATGTACATTAATTACTAAACAAAGAAAATTAACAAAAACACCTCTTTCATTGGCATATATTTTTTATGTATTACATTGATATTTTGCAGGAAAAGCATAAAAACAACGAGACTCAGCCCGAACTCAATTTTCATTTCTCTCTCTCTCTCTTTCTCTCTCTCTCAACGACAAAAGGATGTTTACCCGCTCACTCGGCAGGCCATTCAAGACCTAACGAACTGTTTCCACATAAAGATGTTTCTTTGATTGTCGATTAGACCTCCGCCACCGAAACATCTGGTAGAAGTCCCCCACAGAGTCATCCTTTAAAGAAATCAATTTAGCATTCAACCCAATCAACTCGTAGAACCACGTCTGCAAAGGACAAGGATCAGAATTCAAAAAATCAAAAATAAGTGCATGAATGGAAAATGATAATGCATAAAGGAAAATGCGAAAAATAAATAAAACCTCCAGAAGATACGTGGCCCCTGTGAAAGTCGCTCGGAAGCACCGGCTAAATGCATCCAAAGAATAATAATTAAGGATCGCCAAAGTCAGTCTCCCCCAATCATAGAAGCGGATGTTCGAAAACACCCTCAGAAATGGCAAAAACCACAAGAGGACGACGTCGCCACTCGTCGCCACCAGAAAACCTCCCAACTTTAACAAGATAAATAAGCAAGCCATCTGTTGCACCTATTGCCCATCGTTCTCATCGACCCGCCTCCTTAGAAAAAGCTCCTTCAAAGAAGACAAGCGGAGAAAGTATCTAGAAACCACCCTTTCCATGTCACCTAAATCCGTCATCACCGTCTCCGGCGTCACTCTCAGTGTCCTGTCCACCTCAATCTGGGCACCCTCACAGTCCAGCCACAGAAATTGTTGAACATCAATGGGAGTCATCGTCATCTCCCCGAAGCCAAAATGGAAGGGGTGGGTAATGTCCCACCACCTCTCTCCTAAAGCACATAGAACCGCAGTGGAGTGGGTCATCTCATCTAAACCCAACGCTAGCCTCCCAAAACCCACAGAGGACACCATCCAGCGCACCATAGGAGGAACGTGCTCCCAAACATCCTTAAGCCCTATCATACCACGGGCAAGAATAGTCGACAGGGAAATTTTAGACTATCAAGAAATGAAGAAAACCCTTGTCAGATTCAAGAAATAAATCAATCTCGTCAAGAAAAGAAGAAATGAATAACAAGAGTCATGAAATACTCACAAAGCCACCAGGGTTCACCACACATGAAAAGAGACAATGAAAAGTCTTACGCGGACCACCAGCTCAAACGAGTCAAAAGAGTTCTCGCTACCCAATGCGAGGGGAACCCTAGCCGTCCACTCTAACCCCGCCCAGTCGTCAGATTTAAGTTATGCCATATGGGTCGTACTACTTGAGAAATCATCCATTTCGTACTCTAGGATGATCTGCAGAAGTTTATATCATAAGAAAAGAAGTCAAAAAGTTGTGCAAAATGAGGAGAACATGCCCCCTTTTTATAGGAGGCTAAGGGTCATCCCGATCGACAGTCCCCTCCACCCACCGATCGGCACTGATCCTTTCACCTCCTTGAGGTACCCCAAAAGTTCGTGTCATTGTCAATTAGCACACCTCCATCCATTCCGGTCGGTACACCCTTTAAAATTTCGTACAAAAAGTCCAAAAAAATACCAAACAATCCCAAACAATTCTAGAAAAATTCCTAAAATTACCAAATTCATTCCAGCACCTTATTCACCAAGGAAAACACTTTTTACACCCCCAACGAAATTCCAGAGAATCATTCTCCCCAAAAACTTATCTAATTGACACTCCAAATTTCCCCCCAGATACAAAATCATCGGATCATTCACTATTCCCCATCGGAATCTAAAATCTAATCATCACCCCCAGTAGAGTCCCTAAATTTCACAAAGGAGAAGTACACCTCTTTTAGCTCAGAATTAACCTCAGACTAAGTTTTTCACTTCTTTTAGGTCAGAATTGACCTCGATCTTGGATTGTCACCTTAGTTAGGTCATAATTGACCTCAATCCTCAATCATTACCTTTTTTAGGTCAGAATTGACCTCGATCTTCAATCGTCACCTCAATTAGGTCATAATTGACCTCAGTCCTCGATCGTCACCTCTTTTAGGTTAAAATTGACCTCGATCTTGGATCGTCACCTCAGTTAGGTCAGAATTGACCTCAAAACTCGATCGTCACCTCTTTTAGGTTATAATTGAGCTCGATCTTGGATTCTCACCACAGTTCGGTCAGAATTGACCTCGATCCTTGATCGTCACCTCTTTTAGGTTAGAATTGACCTCGGTCTTGGATCGTCACCTCAGTTAGGTCAGAATTGACCTCGATCCTTCGTCATCACCTCTTTTAGGTTAGAATTGACCTCGGCCTAGATTGTCACCTTAGTTTGGTTAGAATTGACCTCGATCCTCGGTCATCACCTCTTTTTAGGTCATAATTGACCTTGGTCTTAGATTATCACCTTAGTTAGGTTAGAATTCACCTCGATCTTGGATCGTCACCTCAGTTAGGTCAAAATTGACTCCGGTCCTTGCTTGTCATCTCTTTTAGGTCAAAATTGGCCTCGATCTTGGATTGTAACCTTAGTTAGGTCATAATTGACCTCGGTCATCGATCGTCACCTTTTTTAGGTCAAAATTGACCTCGATCTTAGATCGTCACCTCAGCTAGGCCATAATTGGTCTCGATCCTTAATCCTAACCTCTTTTAGGTCAGAATTGACCTCGGTCTTGGATTGTTATCTCAACTAGGTCAGAATTGAGCTCGGTCCTCGATCCTCACCTGTTTTAGGTCAGAATTGACCTCGATCATGGATCGTCACATGAATTAGGTCAAAATTGACCTCGATCCTCGGTCATCACCTCTTTTTGGTCAGAATTGACCTTGGTCTTGGATCGTTACCTTAGTTAGGTCAAAATTGACCTCGGTCCTCAATCGTCAACACTTTTAGGTCAGAATTGACCTCCATCTTTTATCTTTACCTCAGTTAGGTTAGAATTGACCTCGTTCCTTGATTGTCACCTCTTTTAGGTCAGAATTGACCTCGGTCTTGTATCATTACCTCAGTTAGGTTAGAATTGATCTCAGTTCTCGATCGTCACCTCTTTTAGGTTAAAATTTACCTCGGTCTTGGATTGTCACCTTAGCTAGGTCAAAATTGACCTCAGTCCTCGCTCGTCACCTCTTTTAAGTTATAATTTACCCCGGTCTTGGATCGTCACCTCATTTAGGTTAGAATTGACCTCGATCCTCGGTCATCACCTCTTTTAGGTCAGAATTGACCTCGATTTTAGATCGTCACCTTAGTTAGGTCATAATTGTCTCGAACCTCGGTCATTACCTCTATTAGGTCAGAATTGACCTTGGTCCTCGATTGTCACCTCTTTTAGGTCAGAATTAATCTCAATCCTCCATCGTCACCTTTCTTAGGTAAAAAATGACCTCAGTCCTCAGTCATCACCTCCTTTAGGTCAGAATTGATCCCGACCCTCTGAATCGGTCATCCACATCCCTTAAGTCCGCAGAAATGACCTCCCTCCATCATGTGGTGTCTATTCGGCGTCCATCACTTATTCCAAGCTCACCCGTCGAGGATCTATGTAGACACCACATTCTAGGACCCCCTAAGTCTCTCCTTAGACCCCTAGCACTACCCCTTTCCACCGTAAAACCTTAGTCGCACTCCGAGTAACCTTGTTCCCCATTTGACTCTGGTCAACTCTTTCGTTAGGGTGAAAGCTCTTTGAATCTTTGAAAGGATCTGAATACCCTTTCCAATGATCTACCTCATAGGTGAATCGGCATAACAGTTCAGACGAACGAACCATTTCACTACCAAAAATTGATTCAGAGGCCATCATGCGTTCTCGGGACCCAAGTTGGCCCCAATCAACTTCACCATCAGATTAAAATCTCTTTGGATCTTCGAAGGGCACTGAAACCCCTTTCCAATGGTCCAATACGTGCACGAAACAACATAACCATTAGAATGAATGATTAGTTTTCCCCCAAAAATTGATCCCAAGGCCACCGAGCATTCCCAAACTCCATTTGACCAAAGTCAACTCTTTTGATCGAATAAGACTGAATGAATCTCATAAGGGCACTGAATACCCTTTCTACCTATTTTCCCCATGCGTGATTCTAACCTACGGTATGGATGAATGATCCATTTTACTCCGAGAGGTCACTGGAGGCTTCCAGGCCCCGATTGATCAAGTTCGACTTTCAAAACCAAGAGAAACTCTTTCGAATGTCAAAATACATCTCCTAACCTTTCCAACTGTTTGCCCTGTGCGCGATTCTGACTCACCACATGGATGAACGATCCATTTCCGTCCGACGATCTCCCATCCAAAACACTAACATACACTCCCGAGCCATATTTGACCCAAAGTCAACTCTCGAACCCGAGAGAGGTCCAAAGGACTCTCAAAGTTCTCTAAAATACCTTTCTAATGGTATGCCCCATGCGCGAATCTAATCAACGGTTTGTGCGCTACAGTCATTTTTCTAGAAAACTACGCATGAGACTGCCAACAGGCAAGTCCTGAACCCCGCCTATCGTCACAGTGTCAAGGGTGACCTATCGATAGGCACAACCTGGGGTTGGCTGATAGGCACCCCCCCTTTTTCCCTATAAATAGCGTTTTTGACCTCACTCCCGAGGGATAGTAAATTCATCAGCATCAGTGATCTCAACAATATTTTCTCAAAATTAGCGAAGTTCCATTCAAGCCTAAATACCCATCCTTTTCACACCCAATTTGGAAAATATCCTTCTCTCTCATCAACATCCATCAACGTTCAAAGGAGTTCATCCAAGATCCAAGATCCAAGTTCAAGCTCCAAGGAAGGTCCAATTCCCTCTCCCTCTCTTTTAAATCTCTTATTTTTTTCATAAGTTACTTTAGATTCATAATCTAGTTTAATTTTAGTTCATACATATTAACATCTACTCTTTTACTAGTATATTTCACATACTTTATTTTTCCTTAAAAAAATAAAAAATAAAAGAGGGTTCCATTCGTAAATTTCGAACCAAATTATCCATTACACTTTTTCCAAAATCAAAAACACATTTCCTACACGTATACACATAATAAAATTCCATTCGAATCGATGGGATAAACCCCACCCCTATTCTACAATAAAACTATATGGACTTTGATGCCTTTATAGGCTACGTAGGCATCTAGGATTAAAATCCGAGACTCGAATCCAATTTTCCAATTTTTCCAATTTCTCTTATTTTTAAAATTTCTCAAAATCCCTCATTTTTATACATATACATATAATATGCTTGTTTGCGTTTCATCCCACACATTTTATCATTTTCCAATAACGATCAATATCGCGATGAATGCTCATATTCCGTCTTCTACATTTATTATTATTTTGGGAATATTCCTGTGGATGACCTCACCCTATCTTTTCTGTGGTATGGGTCGAAGGATTTCAATATCTATTATATAAACACATGCACACACTTCACGGGGATAAAAGAAAACATTAACATTTGCCCACGAGAGAATGAAAGGGTGGGATGGGTGCTTAACACCTTCCCATTCTGTAACTTATCCCCCAGACCTCCGATCTATTGGTTTCGTATACATCAGTTTGTTCTTGTTGCCACTCTTTTAAAGTGGAAACATGTTCTTTTTCTTGTTTTGTGAAAAATAGGCTGGCGACTCCATCTCTTTACATTCACTCCACACCGACGACGGTCGAAGCACCTTTTGAAGAGAAGGGTGCAAGACCACAGCACAGTTCTTTCTCGAGGGATCGTCCTCCTCCCCCCGAGATGGCCACAATTGTCTTGCTCCTCAATCCTCTAAATCATTACCTTAAAAAGTTCCCAAGTGATCTCTCCCAGTTCCTACCAAACCTGGTCCATCACTGGTACCGAGTAACCTCAACAACATAACTAATAATTACATAGTAATATAAACTTAAATACAATGTTCATCAACTAGATTTATCTAGAAGTCTTCCTCAATCTTTAATTAATCTCCACTCTACCTTGATCTTGAATCAAATTTATTAACTCCACACACTCCTTTGTGATGTCACTAATCTTTGATGAATCCTTATCTAGCTTCTCATTTAATCTGTTAATCAGGAAACTTGCCTCTAAATAAGAGGTTTATTTATAATCCCCCACTCCACCAATATGTGGGATTTTTTAAAGAGAGTATTTTGAGGTGATTGTTTCTTTATAAAAAATTACATGGTGTAATGTCCTTCCTGCTTGGCATTTTTTGACTACCTATTTCTTAGCATCATCCTTTTGTGTGTTGTATCTTAAATAACGATAACTTTGCAGAGTTCCAAAATGCCTTACAGAACCATTTATTTCTTAATGTTTAACTTATTTATATCGCGCCGACTCATTTGGAGTGAGGGAAGAGTGACCATAGATAGGGTTTTCTCGTAAAAGGGTTTTTTTGTGTTTATTTAGATCGAGCTCGAAGTGATATATTGGGTTTACTACATTTCTCTAATTCAAAGGCAACAGTGTGTCTATATATGATTCCCTGCTATAGTAATATAGCAAAAAATCATGTCTACGTATTTGTTGCAAATGAAAAAAATAGGGGTCGAAGTTTTTTACTGACGTCAAATGAGTAGTTGGTGGATCAATTGGGCGTTTTGATAATAGGGATAGGAATGTGTTTGGGTTTATGTGGTTTTACCTTCCTATTAAAATCGATTATTTTTGTATTAAATTAGTTTCTTCCTTTTCACCATAGGCAGGTTCAAGGAAATAATTTCTTCATCGAGATTGAAAGGTTGGGAAAACATGACTTCGTTGATATTAGCTAGGGTAGCTGACCCTATAGAGTTTATTTTAGTGAGGAGGTAAGGTCCTCCCCTTTTGGATGCAAATTTTCCTTTGGGATTCCGGGAAGGCTTGAGATTATCCTTTAGGAGTAGGTCCCCATCTTCTATGTTTCGCTTCTTGACCTTGTTATTAAATGCTCGGGTGATCCTTTGTTGGTATCCTTAATTATTATAAGCGGCCTTTAGCATCATTTCATCAAGGAGAGCTAGTTTATTGTAACGGACTTGGACCCTGTCAATTTTTTCCGCCTAGCATTAGAGCATGACCCTTAAGAAAGGTATCTCGAGTTCTATAAGTAGTAATGTCTCCATGCCATTAACCAATGAGTAGGGGGTGTAACCTATCGAGTTTCACTCTGTATCACGATAACCCTAGAGGGTATACGAGAATTTATCTGACTAACCATTTTAGGCCTTTGTCATTTTACTAATGATTTTTTTGACATTCTTGTTAGAATCTTCAATCTCTCCATGGGTTTGAGATTTTTATGGGGAATTCTTATGTCGATTAATCCCGTACTCTTGTAGCAGGTGTACGACCTCTTTATCAAAAAGAGAATCATTATCTGATACTAAATCGTGGGATACACTGAAGTGACAGATGATATTTCGGTGTTTAAATTTGGATAGTTTCTCGGCATTCATCTTCGAATAAGATTTATCCCTGACCCAATTAGTGAAGTAATCTATGGATACCATGATGAACCCCGGGAAACTTTCACGATGATATCTATTCCCCAAGTGGAGAAATTTAATCGAGAGGTCATGCAATAGAGCTCTTGAGGCGGTAGATGTTGTCATGGGGCGTAAAGTTAACACTTGATGCACATATTAACATAATTCGTGAAATAATTTTGCATGTTAGTCTAATATTTCGACTATAAGAGTGTTTTTCTCAAATGGGTGTATCGATGTATGTGTGGGATGCCTTCATCGCTATGGATTTAATCCATGATGTAAATCACCTCAAGTATACTACATCGAATCCTGTTTTGTATGGTCGTCTCCCAATAGATGATAAATTGAGATGCCAATCATCTTAGTGTGAATCATTAAGTTGTAGAGGAGTCCAGCAACTAGTGGTGTTTTTTCAACAACTTCCATATGTCATTGTATGATATTGTGGGTCCTACTATCATTTCTTCGATAGCATCAATCTCAAAGCAGTATAAAGGGCTTCTTTGAATAATTATGGCAAATTGATCTGTGTGGTTCCTTTCAGAATATCAATCATGGAGGCTAGGGTGGAAAGTGCATCTATAACGTTATTCTTAGCCCTAGGGAGAAAGTCAAATTCAAGATACTCGAATCTTGAAGCTACCTTTTCTAAGTTGGCATGGTACAGTTGTATTTTATGATCCCGAATTCATAACTTACCTAATATCTGGTTAATGACTAAGATTTGTTATTTACAGGCTTTTAGTTTGGCGATTCCCATTTTTAAAGATATTTCAAGACATATGATGCAAGCCTCATACTCGACCGTACTACTGGTGCACTCATAGGTGAGTTTGATGATTGTAGGTAATCGACGTGAATTAGGAGATATTAGAAGCATTTTAATACCGAATCCCCTTTTGTTGGAGTTCCTTTTAAGGTAGAGTCCCCAAGTTTCTCTATTGTCAAAGGTGAAGACGTCCTCATCTGGGAATTCCACCTCGTATTATTTTTCCTTGTCTATTAAGCGTTGTCTTATGAGAAATTCTAAGATGGCATGCCCGTTGGTGGAGTTTTGCGTGACATATTTTATTTTAAATTCAAACAACATAGCATTCACATGTACATTCATCTATAGAGAGAGGGATTCTCGAACAGGTATTTTAGGGGATACATAGTGGAGATGAGTCCTATGTTAAAGGACATCATAAAATGGTGAAGTTTGTAAGTTATACTTAATAGAGATACATAAGACTTTTCTGAGGCGATGTATTTGATCTCGTAGGATGATAGATGTTTACTAACATGGTAAATGGCGCACTCCTTTTGGGAGCTTTATACGTGTTTGGATAACATTGTTCTATAAGTCTTGTTAGTTATGTCCATGTAGAGTATGAGAGGTTATCCTTGTTTGGGAGCTACAAATAAAGGTGGGTGAGTGAGTTACTCTTCTATTTTATCAAATACTTCCTGGAATTGAGCGTTCTACTCCTTGGGTGAGTCCTTTTGAGTGTTTAGAAGATGGGTTCGCATATGGTGATAAGTTGGTTGATAAATCGACTTATGAATTGAATGTTCAATAAGAACCCTCTTACCTCTTTCTATGTTTTGGGTGGTGGCATCTTTCGTATGGATTTGACCTTGGAAGGTTCTACTTGGATTCCATATTTTCTAAAAATAAATCTGAGGACTTTCCCTTTGGTAACTCTGAAGCCCCTCCTCAAGGGTTTAGTCTTATTTTGAAGATCCTTACTCTTTAAGAGAATTTTCAAAGCGCCAGAATGTGTTCTTCGCGGTCTTGGATTTAATAATCAGATATTCTAAATAGACTTTCGCTTCCTTATGTATGAGGTTGTGAAGGATGGTTATGGCTACTGTTTGGTAGGTTACTCCGGCATTCTTGGGGGCAAAGGGCATAACCGTGTAATAATATTCCCCCGTGTGGTGATTAATCAAGTATTTTCCTTGTGGTCAGGATGCAATTATATCTGGTTATATCATGCGAACTCGTCTATAAAGGTCTTGAGTGCATTGTTGGTCATGATATCCCTAATAAGTCGATATCTAGTAGAATAAAATCATTCTTTGGGCAGGCTTTATTAAGATCTCTCTAGTTTATGTACATTCAAAATTTTCCATTAGTTTTAGGTATTGGAATGATTTTAGCTAGCCACGTGGGGTAAACCATTACATGGGTGAACCTAATGTGTATTTGTTTCTCCACTTCCTCCTTATGGCATAATGTAGCACCTCTATTTATTATGGTAATGTAGCACCCCTACCTATTGGCATAATTTACTCAATCAATGGATATCTACATACATGCCTCTATAAATATGGTGTAGTCTAACATCCCAACCTATTGATGTATCCACATGTTAAGATACATCCTAAACTAAATCTACCAATCACGACATAGATATAAATGCATAACTAGAAAAAGAATGTGGCACGCATATGTAAAAAAGAACTCATGCATAGCTACCATAAATATAAACATACCCTCAGTCGCTTGATGTTTCACTATTTGCCTTACTGATGGATGCTATACATTTGTTCGTAGTGAAGTTGTGGGCGTCCCTGTGGTAAACTCATATATACAAGTGCTAGTGGCAAAGACGAAAACTATGGCGGTCCTGATAGATCTTTTTGCGAGTGGATCTGATGCACAAGATTTCCCTTAGGGAAACTACGAACAGAATGACCCAAATCGCCACAAGTGAAACATTGTTCCTTGAAGTAACGATCTTGATGATGGTCCTGTTGTCTCTGCCCCTAGGACATTACCCGATGTATCTGCCCTTTTCCTTTATGGCCTTGTTAACCATACTGCCCCTTGCCTAGTGGCCCTGCCCCTAACCTCCTTGCCGACGATAATCATCTCATCCTTTAAATCTATTCGGGGGATGCTTCCCTGAGTTAGTCCTCTCTGGAAATGTGAGATTTCCTAAACTCGAAATAACTCACCTGATTTAACTACTTTTGGCCTTTTTTTATTTGCCCCTTTCTCCTTATTTGCATCCTTCTCCCTCTGAAACTCACCAAAATCATGACAATATGATAGTGTGAGATCCACTAATAGTGTATAAGGAGTGTACGCATAATTTCTCATCAATATGCACATAATCCCCCACGGCAGGACTCTAACAAATCTATTTATCTTTTTTACCTTCGAATCTTTGATCTCCAGGGCAAAGTGCACTAGTCGGGTAAATTATTTCTCATACTTCGCAAATGTGTAGTCCTCCTGCTTTAGTCGATCAAACTTCTCTCTCAGAGCTTCCTACTATGATGGAGATAAATGCCCCCCCCCCCCCCTCGAACTTCTCCTAAAACTGCAAAAATGGTCATATGTCAACGATCTTCCAAGGTGGTAATAGACTCCCACTACTGTAAGGCATCTCCTACCAGCCTAAAATTCGCTAGTATCTGCCTCTAGATGTCCATACACTTTAATAGGTGTATATGTCTCCCGATGTCATGCCTCCATTGCATCACAACAATAGGGTTTTTAGACCCTGAGAACTCTGGTGGGAGCCTCTTGTCAAAAGCATCAATAGCCTTCTCCCACGAAGCTATAATCGACAAAACATGAACAGGTTCGGCCATAGGTGGTGGCGATGGGGGATGGTGCTACTACGTGGCTTCCATAGTGGCATCTACAATATTTGTGATAATAGTGGCCAAATCGGTATGTGCAATTAAAGATGATTATCCCAGCTGTGGTGGTGGAGGTGGTTGTAATTACTGCTGAGGTGATGTGGTATATGACTTGGTGCTAGCGGCCTATCACGGTCGTCCTTTTGGTCTGCGGGTGTTAACCATCTTAAAGAAAATATACAAAACATATAAGTACACATACTAATTGGAGTACAATGTCTAAATAAAAAGCTCTAAAATATCAAAGGATGCTATGTAAAAGGATATGGATGCGCCCAAGATTCCTAGGACACTAGAACCTGGAATGCTCCGATACCAACTGTTGATACCAAAAATTATCCACCTAATGGACCAATTTTAGATGAACACGTGTCATCCAACATGGCAAAAATCCCAGTCATCTAGATATAGACTCGCAACCAAGACCTGGGAGGTCGACCAACATGCAAAATGCTGACCAACTTAAGAATATTGACCAACAATGGGAACACCGACCAACTTGGTCAGCAGAACGCCAATAGCCAATTGCACTATGGACGTTATGTATTGGTGTAAATGCTTAATTTATAAAGGCATTAACGTTATCTACTGGTGTAAATGCTTAATTTGTAAATTCATTCCATCCTTTTACATTCCACCTTTCTATCTCCTTATGAGATTATAAATACATTGTAATTCCTTCATCAAGGGCAAGTTCAAGCCATTAAAAAGTACGAAAGGCAAGACAAAATATAAGGCAATAAGAAACACAGTGGACGTAGTCTTTCCCTTATAGACGAACCACTTTAAAAACCTTTTTGTCTCTATTTTATTATATTATATGTCATTAAATAATTAGACCTAGTTTAGTTTTTTACATCAACAGAATGGCGTCGTTTGTGGGAACATATTTCTAAATGTTTTCACTCTCATTCACTTTCGCTAATTAAAAGATGACTAACATACCTGAGTCCAGTGCCAGAAACAATGGCAATCCACCTATTTCATCTGCTCCTCCAACAAATAATTATTTGACTTGGATCTTAGCTAGTCTTGTTAGAGGACATGAGGCCATGCAAGATATAATAAGGCAATTGGCCCAAACTCTACAAGTAGGATCTCCTACCTTTTTTATACATATAAACATGCCACTAAAGCGTCCAAGAACCAGCAGGCATTGCCCCTCTAGGACCTCCAGAGACACATCCTATCGTCTAGGAGTAAGTTCTTACCTCCGGACTTCAGAGCCTTATGATAAACAGTCTTTGTTTTCAAAAAGTCTAAGTGCATTAAAAAGGCTTTACTGAGCATTGCCCTTTGATCATCCGGGACCTAAATGGAATAAAAAAAATCCCAGAGCATTGTTGAGGCATACTCAATAATCTGCCGACCAACATGACGCCTTAGCCCAATCCAGATCTTATGCCTGATGATCTGTCCATGCTGAGCAGACCTCTCAGGAGGAGAGCTCAGCACATGCAGTTGGTCGAAACAGCTAAATTGCATCGCATAAATCTAATTCGGGTAATCATTAATATACCCGTTTATACCCTCAGCCTGGATGAGGATTACCTCCAATACGGACGACCCTTCACCAGGCCCCAGCTGGCCACCACCGGGCCCAGACGACCCTACGAGGGGACGACCCTTCACCAGGCCCCATCTGGCCACCACCGGGCCCAGATGACCCTACGAGGGGCCGACCCTTCCACCAGGCTCCGGACGACCCTACGAGGGTACGACCCTTCCCCAGACTCCGGACGACCCTACGAGGGGCCGACCCTTCCCCAGGCTCCGGACGACCCTACGAGGGTACGACAGAACGAGGACAGAATCAAGCCAGGCTCACTACCGGAAGAAACTTTGCCCTCGGCCTCGGCCTCGGCTCATAGGCCGAGGGTGATATCATGACGGCGCGTGGTTTGGGACATGCGTGGAACAGTGCGCGTCAGGCTCATATGACACGTGGCAGACCGTTATAACCGAATCACACCCTCACGTGAGGGAATATTATGTCATCATTTGGTATCTACAGGTGTCAACAGGGGATTGGTTAGATCATCATTCACATGCACCATGCTTACTTGGGGGGTACACTACACCCCCCAAGACCTATATATACTTGTCACCCCCAACAATACAGGGGATCGATCAATTAACAGTAGCCCTAGCTAAAAATCTGCTTATATACACAGTGAGAGAGAGAGAGGGGGTTATGTGCATTGTATCCAAGGCCATTAGTGCCCATACTTAGTGGATCACACACCCACAGTGGATGTAAGCCAAAATTGGCTGAACCACTATACATCATTGTCCTACTTCTTCTTATACTCATCCCCTTCTACACACACATACCTATATATATATACTTGCATCTCTATGGCTGCCATAACTACTACTGTTTGAGCTCACTATCACTTACCTGGTGGTGCTAAACCTCTGCATCATCAGATTGGCACCGTCTGTGGGAAGGAGAAGACATCTCTTCCTTTGTACAGCTTGACAGCACTGGGCACTCTGGTGGTGAACCAACACTCCCCCTGAGAGGAGGTGTTTCACCATTGAAAGAGACCCACTAAGGTTCCCAAGCTAACCAGTATTTTCTTCAGTTCAGCTTTTCATAGCTCAAGCACATGGCACCTGAGATGCCACCGCCACCACTTCCCCAGCCCGGATGAGGGGGGAAGACCCAGTTCCAGTCAGCCGCCGCCTCAGTCTGAGATGGTTGATATGGCGGCAGCCCTAAAGTCTCTGGCAGCAAGCCAGCGGATGATGCAGGAGCAGTTCACAGCTCTAAGCCAGAACATACTAAGAGCACCAGGGGTTTCGCCTGAGATGATTACTCCAGTAGCAGCTCCAGGACAGCATGAGGCCAGGGGACCACCCCAGGCACCACGCAAAGACCTTCTACCCCCTCAGCGGCGTAGGGATGTTGCTGACCCGCGGCGTCTACGTCTGGAGAGGCAAGAAAACCCTTGCCCTGAGGATAGGTATGGAGATCTGGAGGGAGAGGAGGCTCCTATAGAGTGCAGGGAACCTTACGAGGTCTCCAACAACACTGTGCGACCCCTCCAGGACAGTAAGGGAAAGTGCGGCAGACGGAACCCTGATGATCGCCCAAGAGGCTCAGCTTTTTATCGCTTGAGCAGGGGGGCGGCCTTTGAGAGGCTAGGCCCAGTAAATGACCTACGAGAGCAGCTGTCCAGGCCAAGGAGTGCTACAAGATCCAGGAGGGAGGCAGCAGATGGTCGGCCCCGAGGACGAGATGATGGCCAAAGGGAAGTAAACAGCCGACACAGGCCTGCTGCAGAAGAACCCTCCGTCCACCTCGGAGAGGCAGCAGGGGATAACATCGAACAGGCCGACCCTGTGAGGCCCTGGAATGACTCAATCCAGCGGTTAGAGGATAAGATTGGTGATATATTGAAGAGCCGAGACCCTCTTCATAAGGGATACACCATAGGCTCACCCTTTGTGGCAAAGATAGTCAACTTCCCCACGCCGTCAAAGTTCAAGCCACCTATGGTTACCCCAAGGTATGACGGGAGCACCAACCCCGTCCACCACGTGGAGATGTATCAGTCGACGGCAGACATATACTCTATCTCAGATGAGATGAGGTGTCGTGCCTTCTCTGGTACCTTGATAGGGGCTGCGCATGTCTGGTACACGTCTCTTCCAAAAAATTCCATTGGAAACTTTAAGCAGTTGGCAGACCTGTTCATCCATAATTTCTGCTTTGGGGTGAGGCCACAGAAGAAGACCACACACCTGCTCTATGTTAAGCAGGGAAAGAATGAGACCCTGAGAGACTACATAGCCAGATTCAATAAAGAGAAGCTGGAGGTGGAAGACTATGAGGAGAGCATAGCTATGACAGCCCTGATTGGAGGGCTCCAAAAGGGGAAGCTATTATGGAAGCTTGCCGAAGACCCTCCGAGGATGATGGCTGAGCTGTTGTTAACAGCAGGGAAGGTGATGAACGCCGAAGAAGCGATGGTCGCAAAACACGAAGACGAAAAAGGAGGTGCAAGCGGGGGCAAGTACCCTAAGAAGAACAAAGAGGGGAAGAAGAGAACCATGGATGATAAGTTCGCGGGGTACACCCCTCTGACGGTCAGCTGTGAACAGATCCTCAATGAGATAAAGAGTGACCGGACGCTGAAGTGGCCTGAGGGCAGCCCCCGGTAAGAGAAATAAGAACCTGTGGTGCGAATTTCACCAAGACCACGGTCACGTGACGGATAAATTCTTCGCTCTGAAAGACGAGATTGAGAAGATGCTGAAGGAAGGGAAGCTCAGAAAGTACGTCGACAAAGGTGCCTTCAAGAGGGGCCGAGGGGACGACCCCAGAAAGAAGCGAGTCGATGCCTGCAAAGAAGGTCCTCAAAAAAGAGGGGACGACCCTTCTGATGATGAGGACGACCCTGACCTCCCGCCGAGAGACGACCACGGTCCTGTCAAGAGGCTCAATATGATCTCGCTCGGTGTAGGAATGATCTCCGGGGGTTTAGCAGGAGGAGGGTCTGAGGTCGCTGACAGGAAGGCCCATGTTGCTGAGGCTAAGGCAGTGACGAAGATGGTGCACTCAACCTTCCTAGAGGTCAAGTCAAAAAAAAGGAAGAAGGTTGACATGGACACTTTGATAGTGGGATTTTCAAGGATGGAATTCAAAGGCCTCTTGGCCCCGCATGATGACCCTCTTGTCATCACTACCAGGGTGCACGGGTGCGAAGTGCCGAGGATCCTGGTAGATGGGGGCTCATCCGCAGATGTGATGTTTTGGCCATGCTTCAAGGCCTTGGGCCTCAGTCGTGCCAGACTTGTCCCATACCATCATCCATTGATTGGGTTCAGTGGGGAGAAGGTTCACCCCCTGGGAATATATGAGGCTGATGTCAGGATGGGGGACGAATGGCCGAAGTGGCTCACCAAGAGGGTCAGTTTCTTTGTGCTGGATGAGCATGTGTTTTCGGCATACAACATCATACTGGGACGTGTGGCCCTCAAGGGGTTTGAAGCTGTGCCGTCCACAATCCACCAAATGGTTAAGTTCCCTACCCCTTATGGAGTGGGGGAAGTTCAGGGAGACCAGACGACAGCGAGAGAGTGCTATTACAACTCCGCTGAAGAGAGGGAGGCACACAAGAGGGCTACGTCCACTTACAACATTGATACCCTAGACCCTAGGGACGAGACGAAGCTCAAAAAAGGAGAGGCCGCTGAGGAGGTAGAACCCATCATCCTCGATGAGGATGACCCGTGAAAAACCGTCCAAGTTGGCAAGTCTCTGAAGCCCAGTATCAAGGAAGACCTCATCAAACTGTTGAGGAGAAGGCGAAGCGTCTTCGCGTGGAGTCATGTAGATATGCCAGGGATCGACCCTGAAATCATGTGCCACAAACTCATTGTGGTAGAGGGAGTGAAGCCGGTAAAGCAGAAGAGGAGGATTTACTCTAGAAAAAAGTATGAGGTCATCAGGGATGAGGTTAAAAAATTAGAAGACGCTGAATTTATCAGAGAGGTCATCTACCCTGAGTGGATGTCCAATGCAGTCATCGTCCCAAAGGCCAACGGCAAGTGGAGAATGTGCGTGGACTTCACAGACCTCAACAAGCATTATCCCAAAGACAGCTTCCCTCTCCCCCCGCATCGACCAGATGGTGGACGCTATCGCAGGCCATGAGCTCATGAGTTTCATGGATGCCTACTCAGTGTATAACCAGATTTTCATGAACCCTGAGGACTCGGAGAGGACCGCCTTCATCACTGACAAGGGGACATACTGTTATAGGGTCATGCCCTTTGGCCTAAAAAATGCGGGGGCAACGTACCAGCGCCTCGTAAACAAAATGTTCGAAGACCAAATTAGGAAGTCTATGGAGGTTTACGTAGATGACATGCTGACTAAGAGTCTGAAGGCAGAGGATCATGTGGCAGACCTGGAAAGGACCTTTAATACAATGGACAAATACAAAATGAAGCTCAATCCGGCCAAGTGTGTCTTCGGGGTCGGAGCGGGGAAGTTCTTGGGGTTCATTGTCAATCAAAGAGGCATCGAGGCCAATCCTGAAAAGATAAAGGCCCTTATTGAGATGAAGACCCCCAAGTCCATTAAAGACGTTCAGAGGCTCACAGGGAGAGTGGCTGCCTTGAACAGATTTGTGTCAAGGGCTACAGACAGGTGTCTACCATTCTTCAAGATCCTCAGGAAGGCCTTCGAGTGGAGTAAAGAGTGTGATGAGGCTTTCAGGGAGCTAAAATCATACTTAGGGTCTCCCTTGCTGCTGTCACGACCCGTGCAGGGTGAATGACTTTACGTGTACCTTGCTGTCTCAGAGTCCGCTATCAGTGCAGCAATCGTAAGAGACGAAGACGGGATACAGAAGCCCGTATATTTCAACAGCAAGGCACTCCAGGGGGCAGAGCAAAGATACCCGAGGATGGAGAAGTTGGCCTATGCCTTGATCCATGCCTCAAGGAAGATGAAACCGTACTTCCAATCCCATACTATGGTAATCCTTACTGACTCTCCTCTTAGGCAGGTCCTACACAAGCCTGAAAAGTCAGGAAGGCTAATGACCTGGGCTATAGAGCTGGGGGAGTTCGACATTGTGTATCAGCCTAAGACAGCCATTAAGGGGCAGGCCTTGGCAGATTTCGTGGCTGAATTTACTTGGGAGAATGACGTTGCCGAGGGTGAGGGTCTAAGCCAGACAGATACCCAGCAAGGTAGGCTCACCGACCCTCCTGCAGATACGGCTGAGACAAGCACCGCTAGAAGAAAGGTGGCTGAAAATGAAGAGGGAGGATACCTTTTTAGACAGGGGTCACTCATCGAGGGAAATTTCTCGGAGGAACATGCTGTGTGGAGTCTCTTCGTCGACGGGTCCTCTTGCGAAAGCGGGAGCGGAGATGGATTGATAGTGTCAGCACCCGACGGTACAGACATCGAGTACGCCATAAGGTTCAATTTCAAAGCCTCCAACAATGAGGCTGAGTATGAGGCCTTGATAGCTGGCCTTTCCTTGGATAAGTCCCTTAGTGTCGGCCAAATTTTGATTCACAGTGATTCAAGGCTGGTGGTGAATCAGATACTAGGAGCCTACGAGGCCAAAGACGAGAGGATGGCTAGGTATCTTGAGAAGGTGAGGTCATTGCTGAAAAACTTTAAAGAAGTGAAATTCAAAAGGATACCTAGGCTCGACAATGGCCGTGCTGACGCCCTTGCAAGGTTGGCCTCAGCTACTAGGACAGACATAAGGAGGACAGTCCCAGTAGAAATCTTGCTTCGACCAACTATCGAAGACGACGAGGGAACACTTGGCATTTGCATGAATGTTTCTCAAGAACCTTCATGGATGGATCCTCTGATCAGATACATTAAAGGGGGAGAGATGCCAGAAGCAAGCCAAGAGAGGAAGAAGCTGAGATACAGGGCTGCAAAGTTCACTGTCAATCGGAGACACGCTGTACAAAAAGGGGCTTCTGCTCCCCTTACTTAGGTGTGTGCATCCTTCAGAAGTCCCTTCCATTTTGCAAGATGTGCATGAAGGGTCATGCTCAAGCCATATTGGGGGTAGATCCTTGGCAAAGAGGGTGATCACCCAAGGCTACTGGTGGCCGACCTTAGGGAAAGATGCTGCCGCATATGTTAAAAAGTGTGATAAATGCCAAAGATTTGCTACCATCCCTCACCAACCTCATCAGCCCCTCACCTCCATTACATCCCCATGGCCGTTTGCAGTGTGGGGGATTGACCTGGTAGGACCCTTACCGAGGGCAGTCAATAACTATCGGTTCCTCATCGTAGTAATTGACTACTTTTCAAAGTGGGTAGAGGCCGAACCGATGGTCATGATTACAGAGCAGAAGACCTTCCAGTTCATCTGGAAGAATGTGATATGCAGATATGTCTACCCAACACCCTCATCTCGAATAACGGGACCCAGTTCAAGAATGCCTCTCTGCAGAAGTACTGTGAGAGGGTAAGTATCAAACAATTTTTCTCCACCCCAGGCCGACCTCAGGCCAATGGGCAAACCGAAGTAACGAACAGGACAATTCTAGATGGGATTAAGAAGAGGCTTGAGGAGGCAAAAGGAAGATGGGTCGAGGAGTTATATGCAGTGTTGTGGGCGTACAGGACGACAGTAAGGACCTCCACTGGGGAGACCCCATTCATCTTAGCTTATGGATCAGAAGAAGTCATCCCCACCGAAGTCGAGTTTCCCACTCATAGGGTCCAAGTGTATGACCCTCAGGGAAATACGGAAGAGAGGAGACTTGACCTGGACTTGATTGAGGAAAGAAGGGAGGATGCTGAGATAAGGCAGGCTTCCTACCAGCAGAGGACCGCAAGGTTTTACAATCAAAGGGTGAAACAGAGGCCTATCGCAGTAGGAGACTTGGTCCTCAAGAAGACTTGGCAGAAGCCCAATAAACTCCATCCTAATTGGCACGGCCCCTATAGGGTCACCGACGAAGTTGTCCCTGGGACCTACAGGCTAGAAAACCTAGAGGGGGAACCTTTTTCGAACCCCTGGAATGCAGATCATTTGAAGAAATACTATCAGTAGTGTTGTAAGGTCTTGAAAGGCCATAATTCTAATGAGAGTTGCTCCAACAGAACACTCGGAAAATTAATGAGAAATATCAGTGCTTCCTTCATCCTGTTGTCAGTCCTAGCATGCATGGAAACATCTACAGAAATCCATTAATTGGAAAGTTGATCCCTCGGCTATAATGGGGACCAGTGGAGGGGACGACCCCACCACTGTCCTCAAGAAAGACGAGGGAAGACTTGAAAATCCATTAATTTGGAAAGTTGATCCCTCGGCTATAATGGGGACCAGTGGAGGGGACGACCCCACCACTGTCCTCAAGAAAGACGAGGGAAGACTTGAAAATCCATTAAATTGGAAAGTTGATCCCTCAGCTATAATGGGGACTAGTGGAGGGGACGACCCCACCACTGTCCTCAAGAAAGACGAGGGAAGACTTGAAAATCCATTAAATTGGAAAGTTGATCCCTCGGCTATAATGAGGACCAGTGGAGGGGACGACCCCACCACTGTCCTCAAGAAAGACGAGGGTAGACTTGAAAAACCATTAAATTGGTTATTTGAACCCTCGGCTATAATGAGGACCAGTGGAGGAGACGACCCCACCACTGTCCTCAAGAAAGACGAGGGTAGACTTTATTTAAAACCATTAAATTGGTTATTTGAACCCTCGGCTATAATGAGGACCAGTGGAGGGGACGACCCCACCAATGTTCTCAAGAAAGACGAGGGTAGACTTTATTTAAAACCATTAAATTGGTTATTTGAACCCTCGGCTATAATGAGGACCAGTGGAGGGGACGACCCCACCAATGTTCTCAAGAAAGACGAGGGTAGACTTTATTTAAAACCATTAAATTGGTTATTTGAACCCTCGGCTATAATGAGGACCAGTGGAGGGGACGACCCCACCAATGTTCTCAAGAAAGACGAGGGTAGACTTTATTTAAAAATCATTAATTTGGTTACTTGAACCCTCGGCTATAATGAGACCACATGAGGGGACGACCCCACAGTGGTCCTCAAGAGAGACGAGGGAGGGGTTAGTAGCAAATTAGCAAGGAACAGACCATAACAGAATTAAATATGGAAGACAGCAATTATGGAAGAGACTGGTATTAATAAAACAAAATGTTAAGTGTTTTACAAGACCGTTGAACAAAAATACACTTGAAGGGTATGGGCTACAGGCAGCCACCCTATGGGACGACATCAGAGGGCAGGGCCTCAAAATCAATGGGAATGGTCTCCTCGGTTACCAGCACTGGATGATCTTCAGAAGTACCGACCCCCTCGATCTGGACTTGGGATTCCACTTGGTTGAGGGCCTCGGCAATTAGGGGGTCGTCCAGTTGAACACCTTCCAATGAAGGACGAACAGAGGAGACGACATCGCCAAATTTGAGGACGACCCATCGGCAGGCCGTCCTAATCCCCCTTTCTAGATATTCAAGGCCGAAGCCCTGAAATTCATCTGAAGTCTTGTAAGCCTCAACAGCATCAGCCTCGGCCTTCTGGACAGCTGCTTCAAGGTCAGTCTTATGCCTGGCCTCCATATTGGTTAAAGCCTCATCCTTGCCCTTGATCAACAAGTCCCTGTCCTTGATCAACAAGTCCTTAGCCTGCATATCGGCATCATGTTGCCTCGTCATCTCATCAAGGACTCTAGCATGCTCAGTTCTTTTGCTCTCCAGCTCGGCCCTCGCAGTGTGCAGCTCTGTCCGTAGGTCAGCCTCTTGTTAAATGGCCCTCTCAGCTTCATGGAATTTCTGTTGGTTCTCAGCCATCCACTTGGTGGCTGAGGTAAAGGCACAGACAGACTGCAAGTAAAATGAACAAATGTCAAGAGGGGCCGAGGGAACAGTTAGTGAGAATGAAATTAAAGGTCAAGACCAATACCTGAGCAAGGGAGTGCAGACCGAAGTCGTACACTTTGACTGGAGGCATCTTTGCCAAGAACTCGAAGTCAGAGGCCGATGGTGCAGAGAACATCGAGCCCTTGGCCGCCCTCAAGTTGGCAATAAGGGATGAGGGGTCGGCCCTCAGATGGGACAGATTCTGAGACCAGAAGGCCCCCATGCTGGACGAAGAGGTCGTCCCCTCAGAGGCTTCGACCCTTGCCCTCGTCCTTGGATCAGGCCGATGCTCAACAGGAGTCTCAGGCTCCTTCCTCTTGTGGCTATCAGATGTCGGCTCAACAACCGTCGGCCCTGAGGCCCTTGTCTTCTTTGGAGCTTGCTGAGGCTCCTTCCCCTTCTTCTTTGACAAACCAGCGAGTAGGCTTGGAGCAGTCATTTCCCAGAGGTAGTCTGGTGTACCTGCAGGACGATCTGATAAGAGGACGACATGTCAGAAAAGTTCAGAGATAAAGAGAGAACACTTCAAAAATAAGTAAAGAAGGGAAAATGTTCAGTATAACTCACATAGTTCTGTCAGAGGGCCGACCCTCAGACCAGCTTCTTTAAGGAAGCGAGGAGTCATCAGATCTTCGAACTTTGGGATCTCACCCTCTCTCCCTCGTCCCCTCAGATACTCAACAATATCCCTTTCCTCTAGGCTAAGTCCGGGGTCTGACCTAGCTTTCATTGAGGTATTAGACCATTTGTTAGGGAACCTCGGACCATCGGCAGAAGGGGACGCCTCGGCGGAGCGCTCTCACGCCCCAGATATAAAGAAGAATCTCTTTTTCCAATCATGATTGGAAGTTTGAGACACGTGAAGAAGTTTCTTCTCAGACCTTCTCGCCCCAAGATGATAATATCCGAGCTGTTTAGATGAAGAGGTGATATTATAGCAAGCCAAGAATACGTCGGACGAGGGCTCATCAGTAAAAGAGTTTTTCCACAAGGAAATGTAACCCAGAATCATCCTCCAAGAGTTGGGTGGAAGTTGAGAGGGGGAGACGCCCAGAGCCGACAGAATATCTATAATGGCAGGGTGGAAGGGAAGTCTGACACCTACCTTGAACATTTTCTCGTAGACTGCAACCTCTCCCTCTTCACCCTCAAAAACCCTCTCAGTCTCAGAGGGAACCCTCATATTTACCCCAGAGGACACTCCGTAAGTATGCCTCCATATCAGAAGGTCCCTATCCCTAACGGAGGAGATAAAAGACGAGGCGTGGGAAGTGTCAACCTCATCATCTGTATCATCATCCTCGTACTCATCCCCCTCCATCTCATCACCTGCATGAGGACCCTGAGGGAAAGCCACTTGGAAGGCATTGGGGGACAGGGTTGTCACAGGGACAGCCTCAGAGGGGATCGTACCCTCGGCCTCTCGGGGAGGGCTAAGGTCAGACGTGTCCCTTCTACCAGACGTTCCAGCACCAGTTGGAGAGGAGGTTCTCTCGTCCATTTCACTTGGTTTGGGAGTGTCGACAGGACGAGACGACGACCCACAAGACTCAGAGGGTTCAGATGGTCTTATGGTGGCAAGAGGAATGGGAAAGATGGGTCGTACCCAATTAGGGTCGGCCCCTCGTCTCCTCTCTTCCTCTTCCTCTTCCTCTATTCGTATGATCTCGGTAAAGAGTTTCTCTCTCAGAGATGGGAATTCAAACACTAAGTTGTAAAGCCTCCTAAGCATTAAGGGGAAGACCCTACACTTGGAGAAATTATACTAGACTTGGCTAATTCAACTACAAACACTTGGGGGATTGACCAGGTTTGACTTTTGGATCAAACCAAAGAACTAAAACGTTTTTCGTTAAGAATGTTCAAGAACTACCAACCGGAGAAGACACCGGAAAAAGGCAATAGGGGAACTCTAAGAAACTGCCGACCTACGACCCTAAAAAATATACAGAAATGAAGACAAAAGAAGGCACGGGGAGAAAAAGGTTACCTGATGACGAGAGAACAAGAGCGCATTGAGGCCTGAAAGATTGAAGGCTGCAAATGGCGACTGGTTCTAGAGAGAGAAAATGGTTAGGCGCGAAGAAGAAGAAGTTGGAAAGAGAGTTTAAAAATTGCTTATATACATTGGCAATAAATGGGCACATTTGCCAAGAAGGGAATAGTTAGGGCACAAAGCCCCAGGCAAGTGTGCAGCTGCCCTGCCTTGGGAACTTAAATAGTAATGAGTACCTGCCCATGTGTCACTCACCTAACTGATCACACGTGTCTCGAATTCAGCAAATATCCCTCAGCCATCTCAATGACACCTATGACTAAGGGCTGGGGGGTGATTGATATACCCGTTTATACCCTCAGCCTATATGAGGATTACCTCCAATACGGATGACCCTTCACCAGGCCCCAGCTGGTCACCACTGGGCCCAGACGACCCTACGAGGGGACGACCCTTCACCAGGCCCCAGCTGGCCACCACCGGGCCCAGATGACCCTACGAGGGGCCGACCCTTCCACCAGGCTCCGGACGACCCTACGAGGGTACGACCCTTCCCCAGACTCCGGACGACCCTACGAGGGGCCGACCCTTCCCCAGGCTCCGGACGACCCTACGAGGGTACGAAAGAATGAGGACAAAATCAAGCCAGGCTCACTACCGGAAGAAACTTTGCCCTCGGCCTCGGCTCATAGGCCGGGGGTGACGGCGCGTGGTTTGGGACATGCGTGGAACAGTGCGCGTCAGGCTCATATGACACGTGGCAGACCGTTATAACCGAATCACACCCTCACGTGAGGGAATATTATGTCATCATTTGGCATCTACAGGTGTCAACAGGGGATTGGTTAGATCATCATTCACATGCACCATGCTTACTTGGGGGGTACACTACACCCCCAAGACCTATATATACTTGTCACCCCCAACCCTACAGGGGATCGATCAATTAACAGTAGCCCTAGCTAAAACTTTGCTTATATACACAGTGAGAGAGAGAGAGAGGGTTATGTGCATTGTATCCAAGGCCATTAGTGCCCGTACTTAGTGGATCACACACCCACAGTGGATGTAGGCCAAAATTGGCTGAACCACTATACATCATTGTCTTACTTCTTCTTATACTCATCCCCTTCTACACACACATACCTATATATATATATATATACTTGCATCTCTATGGCTGCCATAACTACTACTGTTTGAGCTCACTATCACTTACCTGGTGGTGCTAAACCTTTGCATCATCAATCATGCATGGAAAGGCTCAATCCAGAGGTTGGAAGATAGGTTGGGAAAAATAGTGAAGGCGAATAAACCTTTTCAATGAAGCTTTATGAAAGGATCTCCTTTTGTTCAAAATATATTGGGTTTTTCTACTCCTTCGAAGTTCAAAGATCCTATTTTTATGCCTACGTACAATGGGAAAATTGACCATGTTCTTCACATATAACAGTACCAAGAAGATACAGACATTTATGATATCCCCGACGACATGATATGTAGGGCATTCTCAGGTACCATGATGAGTCCTGCCCAAGTATGGTACAATAGCCTATCCCGGGGGAAAATTGTTGATTTTAACTAACTTATCGAGCTATTCATTAGTACTTTTTTTTCAAGGTCAAGTCGATAAATAGAGTATCTCACTTGTTAAGCATGAGACAGTGTGTAGGAGAGAGTATAAGGGATTATATTACTCGTTTCAACAATGAAAAGTTAGAGGTAATTGATTATGGATAAAAAAAATATCTATTGCATCTCTCATGAGTGGATTACTTCCCGAAAAGTTTTACTATGCTCTTGCAAAAGATCCTCCCAAGACGATGATGGAACTGACGGCCAAGGAAGCCAAGATATTGAATGCTGAGGAAGCAATGGAATCGAAGAAAAGCTCGGTCATGAAGCCTGAGGTTAAAACTGAGAAGAAGAATCAAAAGGAGTAGAAGGAATCGAAGCGAAGGAAGGATGAAAGTATCACAAAGTATAATAATTACACTCTATAAAAAATGGGCATTCGCCATGTTTTTTAGGAAATTAAGCATAGCAAGAAGGTACATTGGCAATAAAAAATAAGAGCACCTGCTAGGAAGAGGGACAGATCTAAATGCTGTGAATTTCATAAGGACCATGGGCATACGACAGATCGCTATATTTCTCTAAAAAATGAAATAAAAACCCTCATCTGTCAAGAAAAAATGGGCAAGTTTATTGATCGACAGGACGATAGAGAATCTTTGTGAAGGTCAAAATCTCCATGCAGACCCGGGGAAGAAAAGAAAGGAAGTCATTAAGATGATCCCGATTTCCCTAAAAAATCGAAGCAACCAGATCGTGAGGTATTTTGCACTTATTTTTTGTTCCTTTGATTGTTAGATGATTACAAGTGGAGATGCTGGAGGTGGAGATGACACTGCAGAGAGAAAAGCCTACATCAATGAGGGTTTAGCTTGTTCTAACATCTAGAGAATTAATTTAGCTGAGGAAGATAGGCCAAGGAAGGTGAATAAAAAAATTAGTGATTGGGTTTTCTAAAAATGACCTATCAGGAGTTCGGTACCCCCATGATAACCCTCTGGTGGTCAAATTCAGACATCAGGACATAATCATTTTTAGGTTGTTGATTGACAATGGTAGCTCAACAGATATCATATTTTATTATTTCTTTTAAAAGATGGATTTGAAGCTCAATCAGCTAGATAGGTACCACGGGCCTTTGATTAGTTTTTTTGGTGAAAAAGTTTATCATTTAGGCACAATCAAACCGGAGGTGTTACTTGACACCTGGCCAGCAAGTCGGACCAAGAAAGTTCATTTCTTTGTGATGGATAAGAACGTGCAGTAAGCCTACAATGTCATCATAGGTAAAGTAGGGTTGAATAAGTTCCCTCAACAGTCCATCACTGTTTGAAGTTCCCAACCAATTTCGGAGTACGTGTGGTGAAGGGTGGTCAAAAAGTATCCCGGTAATGTTATTACTCCTCTGTCAAGCAAGAGTATATTAAGGAACAAAAGAAGAAGACCACCACTTACCAAGTGGATATTACTGAGCCCAATAGCAAATCTAAGGTCGAAACCTTACATCCAAGAGAGGAGACAGAGTTGGTGAAAGGACAAATTATGGAAGCAATTGAGAATATCGTCTTAGAAAACAACAAGTCGGAGCGAACTACACAGGTGGGTTTAACTCTATACCCTGTTATTAAATAGGAGATAGTGACGTTCCTGAGATAGAGAAATCACGTATTGGCTTGGAGTTAGAGGATATGCCTAAGATTGATCCTAATTTCCTCTGCCACGAACTCAACATCAATAAGGACGTCAAGCCAGTGAAACAAAGGTACATGGTGTTTAGTCTTAATAAGAATCAGGCTTTTTAGGAGGAGGTAGAGAAGCTTCAAAAGGCTTCATTTATTGAAGGTGTGTAATATCCATATTAGTTGGCCAATGTCGTTATGGTCAAGAAGAAAAATTATAAGTGGAGAATGTTTGTGGACTTCACTGATTTGAATAAAGCCTATCCAAAGGATCATTTTCCTTTGCCCAAGATTGACCAGCTTGTGAATGCTATGTCGGGACATGAGCTATTGAGTTTTATGGGCGTCTATTCTGGTTATAACCAGATTAAAATAAAGCATGAAGATAGAGAAAGTGCCTCTTTCATTACTCCCCGAGGAACTTACTGTTATAATGTTATGCCGTTTGGTTTGAAAAATGCAAGTTCTACCTACCAGAGGTTGGTAAATAAGGTCTTTGAAGATAAAATAGAAAAGAACATGGAGGTGTATGTGGATGATATGCTGATGAAGAGTAAAAAAGCCTCTAATCACATTGTCTACCTCAGCCAAACCTTTGATCAATTAGAAAAGCACCAGATGAAACTAAATTCGACCAAATGTGTGATAGATGAGTAGGAAGGAATGTTCCTCGGGTACATAGTAAACTAGAGGGTAATTGAAGCTAATCCAAATAAAATAAAAGTTTTGATTGAAATGAGGTCCCCGCCTTGCAAGAAGGATGTTCAAAGGTCACTAGCCGAGTAGCTGTTTTGAACAGATTTGTATCCCGAGAAACAGACAGGTGTTTGCCATTCTTTAAGGTGTTGAGGAAGACCTTTGAATAAATGACGAATGCGAGAAAGCTTTTCAGAAGCTGAACAAATATCTGGGATCACCACCATTACTTTCCTAACAAGTTTTGGAGGAAAAGTTGTCTTTGTACTTAGCCATTTCTGAGTCGATTGTAAGTTCATCTTTGATACGAGAAGATAATAGAGTGTAGAAGCCGATCTACTACACTAATACAGCCTTCCGAGGAGCAAAAATTAGATATTTGAAGCACCTTATACTCTTGAATCACTTGAGTCTACATTGTATAAGTGCTCATCTAGTTTGGAAATAGTGATAAAATTGTGTCCATTCCCTAGATTCCAAAAAGCCTCAAACTCTACTCTGTATTCCTCTTGACTGATTGTTTAAAGGTAAATTCTCAATCACCCACACATATTAGGATTGCATTCATAACATATATATTGCATAAAATGATTGTGTGAGTGGTGTGTGTTTAATCCCATTTAAAATTGGTTTTAATAATTATTAGGGAATTTTTAAAGATTTTTAAATGATTTTTTAGAAATTAAAATGTGGATTAAAAAGCTTTTGGGGTCATTTTGTAATTACTGATTTTATGCTTTTATCCCTAAAAGTTGGTTTGGGTAGGATCCAAAAGCACTTGAGAATTCAGGGTGCATGTGTAATTATTTTGAAACACGCGTGTGTGAGTTCATCCTGGACTTACACCTCTCAGCATTATAGCGGTCTGATCTGTGTTTGTTGGTAGACTCATAACTCGTACACATTCTCAGCCTTTGGATAAATTCTATCAACGCTCTGCATGCATTTCAACCCATTCCCTGTAAACCTCTCTTGACCAATCATCCTGCATTTAAATCACCGTTGTTCTTCCACCGTTGGATCAAAGTCAATTGCCTTAGACTAAATCTAAGCCTTAGATTTAGGTAGCCCTTCTCGATCCTTCCCAGCCTACTATATAAGGAGGCTTACCCTCAGCATTTGAAAACTTTTTGGCAGTTCGTCTAAATAGAGAGAGAGAAGAGAGAAACCCTAAATACTCAAACCTTTTTCTTTTTCAAACCCTAACTCATTTCTCCAAAATAGTTTTACCAAACACTATACCTATGTGTTTGAGAGTGTTGTTGGTAGGGGTTTGAAGGGTGTTTAAAGTGTTTTATCCTCTGAGATCGAGATCTTGTTTCCAACTTAGACATAACTTGTTCAATCTATATTTCTCTGACATATAAACAGTAGATCTAATTATATTATGTCATATTACACTTAGATCTGCACATTTTAGTTTCTCATCTTGAGAAATCACTTTTGTTGATTATTGTTCTGTAAAAAGAATTTAAAACTATATAATCAACAAATTTATTTTCTGTTTCTAGTTCTTATGAAACAATACCATTGACCTAGTTGCAATCACAATTGGCGGTTTTCAATTTCAAAAGTATTTTCAAAACCCTCTGAAATTGATTAAGACCTTGAAACGTCTTCCAAGCAAGGTAGCCTTGGATTCTGGGTTTATTTAAAAGTTCAAATAAAGTCTTTTGGTTCTAAAGAAGAGAGCAACTGAAAACAGCATCATTTAGATCTCATTTGTAATTTGCTAGGACTGTATGTATAAAATAAGTGTGTGTGTGTGTGTGTGTGTGTGTGTGTGTGTGTGTGTGTGTGTGTATGTGTGTGTGTTTGCATGCATGTGTTAGATTACCATCACAAACACTTGTCACACTACAACACATAAGTGTTGGCTATAAGATCTTGAATCTTCAAGAGTCGATGTAAAGACTAGAACAAAGAGGAGAAGTTAGCAAACTGGGAAAGCCACATCAACATCAGACCTGCAGAGAAGTTAGAATCAAACCAATGGGTATATTTCTAAACTTGTATAGGACTGTTTTGTGTGTATGTGTGTTAAATAGTTTGTAACTTGTATATTTTGTCTTAGTGGATTTTTGGTTTGTGACTTAGAAGTCACCGTGGATGTTTCCTCAGTTGGGTGAGGTTTTACCACATTAAAAATGCCTTATCCTTAATATTTCTACATCTCCTCATCTCATTCTTGTGGTTGTGCTGAATTTAATTGATTTAAACAGATTTACTGAACCTGTTATAAAATCTTGAACAAATCTCGTGCATGTTTTATTAAACACATCTTGTGTTAATTTTTTTTATTTAAAGAAAAGAGTTTCTTCAAAAAAAACAGTTCGAAGTTACTTCAATAGTTTAATCTTGTATTAAACGGCCTAAGTAACAGCTTTTCAATTGGTATCAGAGCTTTGGAAATTTTCTTTAAAGATGTTGTGTTTTTTAAATTATTTTCTTAAAATCAAACAATGGACAAGAAAAATGAAAGATTTGGTAACTTGACCAGACCTCCTCTTTTTTATGGAAACAACTTTGCTTACTGGAAAGTAAGGATGGTTGCTTTCATATAAGGAACCTTGGGAGATGATGTCTGGGATATTATTGAAAATGGATATACTTATCCTACAAAACCAGCTACTGAAGGAAGTAATGATATGATTAAGAAAGGGTTAAGTGAATTCACTCAAGAAGATAAGAAAGTTTCTCAAAACAATAACAAAAGAAAGAATGCCATTTTTATGTCTATAAATGAATATGAGTTCAAAAGGATCTCATCTTGTGCCACTTCTAAGGAAGCTCGGGATACACTGATTACTGCACATGAAGGTGACACTAGAGTTAAGGCTGCTAAAACACAGATGCTTGTCCAGCAATATAACTCTTTAATTATTTCAGACTCTGAATCATTTGATGATTTTTACATGAAATTGACTGAGATTGTGACCACATTTCATGCTAATGGGATAACTTATGATAGACATGAAATTGTCTATAAAATTCTAAAATCATTACGACAGAAATTTGATAACAAAAGATATGCTATCGAGGAAATGAGTGACCAAAATATCACTCCTGAATTACTTAGTAGTAAACTGAGAACTGTGGAAATGGAACTAGAATTCAAGAAATAATTGACCCAGTCCCATAGGAAACAGACTAGTTCTAATTTGAGTTTTTCTTCTAAGTTGATGAAACCTGAGCTTAGTATTCCCAATAATGACTCTGATGAGGAATGTGACATAGATAGTTTGGATAATCAAATTGCCTTGATGTCAAAAAAGTTTAAGAAAATTGTTAAATTTAGAAATAAAATGGCAAATAGACAAGGCAAGCCAAATTATCCAACTCAGTCTAACCACAAACCTCATGAGAAAGGTCAAGACAAACATCATAAGGACATTCATACTTTACCAAACAAAGACTTCAAGAACATTGAAAGTTTTAGATATGTTAAATTGGGTCATATAGCACAAGACTGAAGAGTTAAATTGAACACGACCAATAAACATACTAGGACCAACATTTGTAAGACATGGGATGATTCAAGTGATTCTGAAAATGAGGAACCTGAGTCATCTGATGTTTTTAATCCTTGTATGTCTTTCTTTGCCAAGATAATCTATAATGATGATATGCATGTGCCTATGTATGATAATGATGTTAATAGCTCTACTTCTGTTGTTATGAATCATGCTACTACTGGTTGAGATGCTTTAATTTCTGAGAATAATGTTATTTCTATTACGGGGTGTGTGATTCAAAGGGAAAGTAATAATGACGATGTCAATGTATGTGTGAGTTTAAGAAATGAATCCTTAAGGGTCACTTCACACACTTCACTTAGTCATTCTGACACTGAAGACTTCCCTGATATTCACATGCTTTATGCCAAGACTCTCAAGAAAAGAACTAGACTAGAAAAGACTGTGAAAGATCTCACTAAGAAACTAGAAGGCCTTAGTCTAATGGTCAAACTTAAAGCTGAAAAGTATACTACCCAATGTCTAACTCATGAAAATGAAGTCAAAATTTTTGATCAAAAATTAAAAGATTTGATTGAAATAAATGAAACTCTGGAGAAAAAATATAAAGGGACATTATTAAAATTGGAACAATCAAAAGAAAAGACAGTAACTGTTTTCAAAAAAATTGCTAAGTTTGAAAACAATTCCAACTGTTTTGATGGTTTTGTTGCGGACTCAAAAACCAATTCTAATGATCAAACTGGAATAGGGTTTTTCCCAAATTCAAAGACACAAACTAAAAACTTTGAATCAATCAAGTTTGTGTCAGGAGGCAAAATACCTATAAAAACTTGCCCAGATTTGCATTCCCTAAAAGATGAGTTTGATGAAAAATAACAAAAGTTTGATATTGGGGAATCAAGTAACTCTAAGTGTGATAGTCAACGTAAGGCTAAATACACTGCCCTCAGATTAGGAAGAGTGATTCTGCTTTTCAATCTATACTCCCTAGGAATAAGGCTCAACATCAAAATTCCATAAAATCTATGTTTAGAGACTTTCCCAAGGAGATACCCTCATCAAGAAATCTATATTCCTCTTACTGTGATATATACGGTTATTCTTTTAAAGGTTACCACTCTAGACATTTAGGAAAACCTGTCTGTAATACTCCTCTATACCAGAACTTTAACTACTCTAGGAGAAGTCATAACAATTATGTCCTGCCTAGACAACCACACAAAAAATCTAACTATAGAAAGAAAAAGACCAAACTTAAAAGATCATTTCCAAGAAGGATAACAAGGCAATTTCCTAAACCAAATGCTCATATTTTTCATAAAATTCAAACTCATGCGAAAAACATTTTTCAAAAAAAATCTAATGCTCACAAATTTTATCAAATGAGAGCAAATAAGAGTAAAATGAAAACAAGAGCTATTTGGGTTAGAAAAGATGAGCTATTACCCCAGATGAAGTGTAACATTGTGATTACTGCTTTAAAAGTTGAACACACCTCTTCTGGTTGGTATTTAGACTCTGGGTCTTCAAAACGTATGACTGAGGATGATACAAAACTTATAAACAAAACTAGCTTTGCTAGAGGAAAAGTTATTTCGGTGATGGTGTATCATCTCAAATCATTGGTAAAGGAACACTCCAAGAAGAAGGATTAGCTACACTTGAAATGTTCTTCTAGTAAAAGGTCCTAAGGCTGATCTACTCAGTATCTCGTAATTTTGTGACTCAAATTATACTGTCACCTTTTCAAAGAATAATTGCAAAATTTTAAATGAAAAAGGTGAGTGCAGAATTACAGGATTCAGAACCCCTGACAATTTTTATACTGTCATGAACAGTACTTAAATCTGTAACATTGCCAGAATCGATGATAATGAAATATGTCATAATAGGATGGGTCACATAAATTATGATAACCTTAGTAGATTATCATCACAAGAAATAGTTATAGTAATTCCAAAGATCAAACCTATTTCCAATATTGTCTATGGATCATGTCAGGAAGGAAAAACTGTTAAAGCATCTCATAAGAAAGTTAAAGATATCCTTACCTCTAAACCCTTGGAGCTCATCCATATGGACCTAATGGGTCCTTCTCGTACTATTAGTCTCTGTGAACATAATTACATTCTAGTTATGGTTGATGACTTCACTAGATTTACTTGGGTGGCCTTCTTAAAGCAAAAGTCTGATACTTTCCAAACATTTTTGAAAATTCTTCTTCGAATTAAAAATGAGAAGGAAACTCAAGTAAATAGAATTCGTAGTGATCGAGGTGGTGAATTCATAAATACTGGTATTATAGAGTATTGTGACTATAATGGTTATAATCATGAGTTTAGTGCTCCTAGAACTCCTCAACAAAATGGAATTGATGAGAAAAAGAATCGTACACTTTAAGAGATGACACATGTTATGATTCATGCTAAGTGTTTACCTAAATATTTTTGGGTAGAATCTATTCGTACTGCTTGCCACATTATCAGTGGGGTCTATCTTAGGAAGAATTCCAAATAAACTCCTTACGAACTATGGTATGGGAAAAAGCCCAATCTTAAATACCTTAGAACCTTTGGTAGTACGTGTTATGTCTGCAAAGACAGAGAACACTTATCCAAATTTGAGACTCGTGGAGATAAATCTATCTTTCTAGGATATTCTCCTCATAGTAGAGCATACCGTGTCTATAATCTTCGCACTAAGACCTTAGTGGAATCCATAAATGTTATTGTGAGTGACACTACTATTGAGAGTAAGACTGGAGAACCAAGTATTATGGAAGAGTCTGCAATGTTTTAGAAAATGACTCTCCAAAAATAGATCATTCTTTACCAATTGAGAAACCTAAAGTACCTAACTGGGTTTCTAAATATCATCCTATAGATAACGTTGTTGGTAACCCTAGTGAGCCTGTACGTACAAGATCTCAATTAAGAAACTATGCTCATTTTGCATGTTTTGTTTCCTTTGTGGAACCAAAGAATGTAAATGAGGCATTGAATGACCCTCATTGGATTTCTGCCATGCAGGAAGAACTTCTTCAATTTGTCATTCATGATGTTTGGTATCTTATACCTAGGCCTGATCATAAAAAGGTTATTGGCACACGTTAGATATTTAAAAATAAATCTGATGAAGTGGGAAAATCATTAGAAACAAAGCTAGATTAGTTGCTCAAGGATACTCTCAACTTGAAGGAATAGATTTTAACAAGACTTTTTCCCCTGCTACTCGCTTAGAATCTATTCGTCTTATTTTTACAATAGCTTGTTACTTACATTTTACGCTTTACCAAATGGATGCCAAATCTGCCTTTCTTAATGGAATCCTAACTGAAGAAACCTATGTTGAACAACCCAAAGGGTTCATCGACCGTCAATATCCCAATCATATTTATCGTCTTAAAAAGGCTTTATATGGTCTTAAACAAGCGCCAAGTGCCTGGTATGAGCGTATTTCCAATTTTCTCTTAGACAAAGGTTTTAAGAGAGGTGGAAATGATCAAACCCTTTTTGTCAGACATTTTGACAAAGATATCATTATAGCTCAAGTTTATGTCGACGATATCATTTTTGGATCCACTTCCCCTTCAGAAGTTAAATCTTTTTCTGAAATTATGCATAGAGAATTTCAAATGTCTTTTATGGGGGAGTTACAATTTTTCTTGGGTCTTCAAGTGAAATAGAATTCAGAAGGTTTATTTGTTTCGCAATCTAAATATGCTTTAGAGATTGTCAAAAAATTCGGGCTTGAAAGTGCAAAAGATGCTAAAACTCCCATGAGTACTATGGTTAAACTATCTAAATATGAGAGTGGTAAATCCATAGATCCAACTCTATATCGTAGTATGATAGGAACCTTACTATACCTTACTGACTCGCGTCCTGGTATTATGTGCACTATTTGTGTGTGTGCCCGTTATCAAAACAATCCTAAAGAGATCCATTTAGTCTGTGTTAAAAGAATCATTAAATACATAAAAGGCACTCTAAGTTTAGGACTTTGGTACACCAATGATACTCCGAGTACTATAATAGGATACACTGATGCCGATTGGGCAGGGTGTATTGATGATAGTAAGAGCACATCAGGCGTGTCTTACTACATTGGTAACAATCTTGTAGGATGGAGTAGTAAGAAACAAAACTGCACTTCTTTATCTACAGTTGAATTTGAATACATAGTCGGTGGTAGTTGTTGTGCTCAATTACTGTGGCTTAAACAAATGTTAATGATTATGGTATTCAATAACATCAAGTACATCTCTATTGTGATAATCAAAGTGCGATCAATATCTCTAAAAATCATGTTCAACACTCACGAACAAAACATATAAAAATTAGACATCATTTTATACGTGAATTAGTTGAGACTAAGGAATTAGAAATCAATTATCTTCCTACTGATTTGAAACTCGCATATATGTTTACCAAACCTTTGGATTACAATAGATTTCTTGCTTTGCAAAAATTGATAGGAATGGTTTGTGCTGAATAAGATCCTATGACTTAAGTATTATTCCCTTTGTCCATTTGAGACACAATGGGGGAGTAATTTGCGTCTTATGAGTTCAGTTTTTTTTTACATATGACTTAAATTGATAGGAATGGTTTGTGCTGAATAAGATCCTATGACTTAATTTGCGTCTTATGAGACAAACCAATAAGCTTCATCTTACCATTTATTTGCAGGATTCTGTACATTTGTATTCAACAGATGTTATTAGGGTATTGGTTTGTAATTAGTTGAGTTATGTAATTTTCTGTTTCTAGGAAATGGGTAGATAGAATTTTTTGCATAGGAATAGGTTTTTCCTTATTTCTTTGTAGCCCTACGAGTCCTAAATGACTCAAAGGAGATTTTGTCTCATATTTCCAAACGGGATATTGAATCATCTTATACTCTTGACTCACTTGAGTCTACATTGTACAAGTGCTCATCTAGTTTGGAAATAGTGACAAAATTGTGTCCATTCCCTAGATTCCAAAAAGCCTCAGACTCTACTCTTTATTACTCTTGACTGATTGTTTAAAGGTATATTCTCAATCACCCACACACATTAGGATTGCATTCATAACATATATATTGCATAAAATGATTGTGTGAGTTGTCTTTGTTTAATCCCATTTAACATTGGTTTTAATAATTGTTAGGGAATTTTTAAGAATTTTTAAATAATTTTTTAAAAATTAAAATGTGAATTAAAAAGCTTTTGGGGTCATTTTGTAATTACTGATTTTATGCTTCCATCCCTGAAAGTTGGTTTGGGTAGGATCCGAAAGCGCTGGAGAATTCAGGGTGTGTGTGTAGTTATTTTAAAACACGCATGTGTGAGTTCATCCTAGCCTTACACATGTCAGCATTATAGCCGTCTGATCTGTGTTTGTTTGGTATACTCATAACTCGTACACATTCTCAGCCTTTGGATCAATTCTATCAACGCTGTGCATGCGTTTGAACCCAATCCCTGTAAACCTCTCTTAACCAATCAGCGCGCGTTTAAATCACCGTTGTTCTTCCACCGTTGGATCAAAGTCAATTGCCTTAGACCAAATCTCAGCCTTAGATTTCGGTAGCACTTCTCGATCCTTCCTAGCCTACTATATAAGGAGGTTTACCCTCAGCATTTGGAAACTTTTTTTAAGTTTGTCTAAATAGAGAGAGAAGAGAGAAGAGAGAGAGAAGAAAGAATCTAGAGAGAGAGAGAGAGAGAAACCCTAAATCGTCAAACCTTTTTCTTTTTCAAACCCTAACCCATTTCTCCAAAACAGTTTTACCATACACTATACCTGTATGTTTGAGAGTCTTGTTGGTAGGGGTTTGAAGGGTGCTTAAAGTGTTTTATCCTCTGAGATCGGGATCTTGTTTCCAACTTAGACATAACTTGTTAGATCTATATTTCTCTTTCATAGAAACAGAAGATCTAGTTATATCATGTCATATTACACATAGATCTGCACATTTTAGTTTCTCATCTTGAGAAATCTCTTTTGTTGATTACTGTTCTGTAAATATTTTTTTAAATTTTAGAATCAACAAATTTATTTTCTGTTTCTAGTTCTTATGAAACAAGACTATTGACCTAGTTGCAATCATAATTGGCGGTTTTAAATTTCAAAAGTATTTTCAAAACCCTCTGAAATTGATTAAGACCTTAAAACGTCTTTCGAGCAAGGTAGCCTTGGATTCTTGGTTTATTTAAAAGTTCAAATAAAGTCTTTTGGTTCTAAAGAAGAGAGAAACTGAAAACATCATCATTTAGATCTGATTTGTAATTTGCTAGGACTGTTTGTATGAAATAAATGTGCCTGTGTTGATGCATGTGTTAGATCACCATCACAAACACTGGTCACACTACAACACATAAGTGTTGGCTATAAGATCTTGAATCTTTAAGAGTCGACGTAAAGACTGGAACAAAGAGGAGAAGTTAGCAAACTTGGAAAGCCAACTTGACACACTCGCCTCGTAAGAGAAGAGGGGATCAAAGTTATCCAACAGCGAATCAAAATCCTCTCCTTCCTCTCTTTCCTCTTCCTCATCCTCCTCCTCCTCCTCTATTTGTCCTTCCTCTTCCTCCTCTTGGATCTCACTGGAACCAGATTCGATGGAGATCATGTAAGGAGCGATAAGGGTTGGACTTTCACGGGTGATTGGTTTGGTGATCTGGATGATCGGGATACCAACTGGAATGGTTGTAAAATTGGAGAGGGAATAGTAGGTATGTTTGTAATTGAGGAGGACGTGTGCCGCTCTTCAGTGCGGGTGAACTCCTGTTGGGGTTAGTCTTCTCCAAACTGTCTCTATATCTCTAAAATTTACTTGATAGTCTAAATGCTTGGTGCTTAGAAAGAGATATGCAAGCAAAAAGTTAGATCTGTCAGTAATAAAAAAATAGAAAAATTATTTGGAACTGGTATATTAGGGACGTTTTGAGTAGCCGTCCCTAAAAAAATTTATTTGTAACGGCCAAATCATTAGTCCTATATACGTGTATCATTAGGGATGGTTTGGCTCACACGTCCCAAATTTCACCTAAAAAGGGATTTTAAGAAACGGTTATTTTTTCGTCCCTTATAAGTTGGTCCTTTAAACTTTTAAGGGGCGGTTTCTTTTTTCCTTTCCAAATCATTTAGAACATTCCCTCCCATCCTCAAATTAGTTTCTCCCTCAAAATCACGATTACCCATTTTCTTTCTCAGCCTCTTCCTCCATACGTGCAAACTCCCTCACTCTCTTGATTTGCTGGCTCCATAGCCGCAAGCTCTCTACCTCTCTCTGGATTTTCTGCTCTATAACTGCAAACTCTCTCTCGCGATTGGCGGTGACCTAAAATCCTCATAAAACTCGAAACCCTCGTCAATTGATTTTTTCTACATCTCTATTGGCTCGCCGGCGGTTAACGTGGTAATCGTTTCCATGGTATAAGATGATATTCACTCTAGATATTAATTTTAGTTTTATTATGAAGAATGTTTAGGTAGTTAAAACTATCTTTTAATTTGTATTGTGATTTCTTTAATATAGGTATTGTTTCACTGGTAAAACATTTACATGGTTTGGAATTTTTGTATTTGTTTGGTTCTAGGATGGTGATAATGATTTGGAACATAAATACTCTTTCTTTTGATGACTTTATCGACGGTCGAAAGTAATTACTTCTTAATACAGGTTTTTGATATGTCAATAATTTTGTTTACTGGCTTGTGGTATGAAATTACTTTTTGTTTTTCGAGGGCTCAATTACAGAAGGTTCTTCACAGGGTTACGATGATAGTTCTTGGTCAATTTATTTAATAATCAAGCAATTGGGATTCAGATAACATAAATTGGTTTAACATTTGAGACTATTGGGATTCAGAGGTAGCATATGGTATGATACTAATCTTTTCATAACTCTCGGTCCTATCACTTTAACTTTTTATCTATTATTTTATTTTAGTATTTCATGTGATAATCTTTAATGTTGTGATTATACAAATGCTTATATCATCTGCTTATGAGGCATCCTTGGATTTTTGAGTGGCGACATTGATAAGCTTTTATGAGGCTTTGGGTGAAAAATCAGTTTTTACTTACTGTACTTTCGTTTTCGTCGCTGCATACATGTATGGAACAATATACAAGCATATATGGTCTACAGTGTGTTTTTATGTATGTTATAATTTGAGTATTTATGGTAATTTAGTCACTAGAGATATTTGTTTAAATGTCGATTTGTAATTCGGACCATCACATGACACTAAGTTAAATTATATTTTTATCTTAGTTTTGGTGACATGGTTTGTAGGCTTGTGTGTGCATGCACAGGTGTTGAGATTATTACCATTCTTCCGATTTAAACATGTCTTGGTGAGTTGGTGCATGTCTTAGTTTGCAATTGTATAGATATAACTGAATCGTTTTAAATCTTCATTTTTTATCCTAAAGTATGTACTTTTTTCCTAGGTTTCCTTAATCAACTACGGGCAAGTGAAAGATCTCCCTGATAAGTTGAGTCTTGGATATCTTAATCTGGTTCTTGCAATTGCGGACAGTGATCCTATAAGGGCATCGAAGAGCTACAAGTATTATGATTTGCCTATGATGTCATTTTTATATTCTTCTAATTTTGTTTTTTTAAGAAAAAAAGAATTAAGCCTTTATATAACTAAAACACATGCTATGGTTATTCGGTTGGATTCAATGGATCGATCTCTAGGTTATTGACATCCTAAAAGTTGGGGGCAGCCTTATTGGGTTTGTTCATGTATATTATTATGTACATTGATCTCATAATCTAAATTTCTATCAACTTCAGGTATCTTGGCATACACTCCTTAAGCAAAAGTGAGGAGGGTGAACAAAAAGAACTTCTTGGGCTAGCATAAGTTATGTTTGATACAAGGCAACCACCTGACGTAAAGGAGTTTCAACCTTTCTCAAAAGAGTCTTCAATTAAAAATATTGGTGTTCAGGTATGCATTTCATTTGTATGTGTTGATAATTTGATCACATACATTATATTTGTAATATGGTCGTGTACCCATCATATTTATATAGATGCCTTGGCCTGTAATAGCATAAGCCTGGAAAATTTAGTTTGGAGTAGTAGTTGTGCCTGAAATAAGTAGGTTCATGAAAAGCTAATTTACTATATGGATTAATTTAGGGTGACCCCGATCCGAGGGATCGAACAGACAAAGCTTTGTTTAATTTGCTATCCTGGACAACCTGAAAAATTCTTTATGGTTCAACATAAAAGAGAGATGGAGAACATATATATTCTTGTGAAATTTGTAGTTGATGTCATTTATACATCTTGTGCTACATCATCCAAAATTGTAATGTACTTTATTATTTTTTGGATTTCCTAGTATCTAGGAGGGTGACGAATTCCTGGTGCATGTTTTACTTATTTTTAATTCGACTTATAGATATGAGCTTGGTCGCTAGCCTGCAAATACTAAGATCAACAGCAACAAGACTATGAGGAGAGTGCGTGTGAGATGTGGAAAAGTGAAATGGAGGTCACTCCGATTGGATATAGGAAATTATTCATGGGGAAGTGAGGTTGTCACTCGTAGGATTCGTATCCTCGATGTTGTGTACAATGCCTCAAATAACGAGCTAATTCATACACAAACTCTGGTGAAGAGTGCAATCGTTTAGGTTGATGCAGCTCCCTTTAGGCAGTGGTACCTTCAGCACTATGGTGTTAAAATTTATAGGAAAAAGAAGGGAACTACTAAGAAAGAAACAACTGAGGTTTATGGTTTGAAAATATTACTTTTGTTTTTGTTTAAAATATACTGGTAAAAAGGTTCTCAACTTCTAACTGAAGATGTGTAAGTAGTAATGTTGCTAATTTATAAAACAAACATGAGGTACCAGTAGGATGATGAACCATCTGATATGATTCATGGTCACTTCATAAGATAGATCATATGGTGCATGAGAGTATCCTCTTGGAGTTAAGAAAATTTAATTCATCTTAGAGTCAATTGCATAGGGCATGCTAAAGGGATAAATTTGGCCATTTAATTTTCACTCAGTTTTTTCTTTAATGAAATTAAACAATCTTCCTCAAGGCAGTTTTAAAATACTTAATCTATAAGTTTTATTGTTTCATATATGTTTTTAAAGGAATGGCTTGATTAGAAATTTTTATAGAATATCCTAGAAAATGAGTTAAAACTTCATACATTGCATCAATTCTGACTTTTTGGTATATTCCAGTTTCTTATATGTTATTCTATTGTATTTATACTTCTTGTTAATTTATAACATTATAATTCCTACATATGGAAATTTAGTATCAAAGTTTCAATTGCAGAAGGCATACCAATAGGACAAAGTAACTGGTTAACTGTTAGATATGTAGAAAAGAAGGTAATGTCAGTTTTTTATTCAAGTAAATGTGTAATTCAGTCTTATAATTGTCATTTTGAGTCAATAGTTCAGTTAGTTGTTAGAGAATTACTGAGGTAGTTGGGGAGTTGTCTGTGAGACGGTTAGGTAGATAGGGTTGGTCAATAGGAATTCTGTATAAATTGTATAGCTGAGTGGGTTAGAAATTAGTCAGTAATTCTTCTATAAATCATTGTAATCAAGACTGTATTCACATCTGAAGTTGAATGTGAATTTCCATTTCTTTCTCTCTATACAATTCTCTTTCTATCTCATTTCTGATTTCTCTCTCAATTGTCTCTACTTTCTATCAAATTCATTACAAAACTCCCAAATTCAACATTGAATTAGAGTTTATCAGGTTAAGATACTGACATTAACCATAAGCCACCCAACCAATGTATACATAATAAGCTAAGAAAGAGTATTTACAATGCCTTGTAAAATAATTCCCCAAAAAATAAGCTTAAATGTCCTTTGATTCTCCTTTGGATACCAGACTTCATCTTTAGAGCTTTGTGCAACATAAATGCCAAATATTATTGGATTGTGCATGGTACCATATGATCGATTGATGATGATTTTATTATATTAGAAAAGAGATTTAAGTGATGTGTCACGGTAGGGAATAATCTTTTGGCTCGTATTGGGTACATTGAACAATTTGAATAATCAGGCTTCAAACTATAAAGTTATTTCATATCTATAAAAGCCAGAATCCCATTCAGTTTTCCATACATATATATACTGGAAGGGAATAGATAGAAAAGATGAGAGTTTTAATATCAATAATGTCCCGTTCATATTTATATAGATGCCTTGACCTGTAATAGCATAATTTTTTTTGTAAACATCGAATGTTTTTTGCACCTTATAGTTTCATACTGATATTTTTTGCCATAAAGACACTGGTATAATTGACCTGGTCCTATTATTTTTTCTTACAATGCATCTAACTTTGTTTTGCTCTTTTATGCAACTTTTAGAGACATTAAGATCTTGAGTTCAATATGATGAAACTTCAGAGGAAGAAAGGTAAAGATGGCGGTTATACAAGAATGAAACAAAGGTAACAAATGAAATGATTCACACCATCTCATAAAAAATTGGGAAATCGTACTTGTAAAATTTGTTCATTTTTTATCTACATTGATAATATAAAATTTCAAATAATCAAATTATTTTATTATAACACGTGTTCTTAGAACAACCCTTTCTTTTCATCCTAAGACAAGGAAAAATCCATTCCCACGAGTAATAGAAGAGGTTAGCCATGTCATTTAAATTTGTTTTGCATTTTAATGTTTTTAGTTTGAATCAAAATAGTCCTTAATGTACTTATTTTTACCAATACATTAGATGAAGACAAAAGGTTTGCAAACCGATAAAGTTGGGGTTTGGAGATATACACGAAAGAGAAATGAGTCTTATATACTGATGGATCGACCGATAAAGAGGTATATGTATTTCAACTATTTTTCTCACCCTCTATCATGGAATAGTAATAAATAGTTCCATTTTCATACGAGCCATTTTATATATCATGTGCAATTGATACTTTATTTCAATTTTGTTCTTTATTTGTAGGAAAGTATAAAGATATTATTGGAAGTGTTACCATAGGATCAAAAAATGACGTCGAAGCGCGAAATAAGATATTCGATGAGTATATAGGGTTCGATGGGCATGATCGTGTCTTGTGCATGGGAGTGGATCTTTGACCGACACCTAAAAGGTCAAGCATAACGTCATCATCTCAACATTACGAGAAAGAAATGATCGAATTACGCAAAGAGGATGAGGAGCGTGAAATTCTCAATCAAGAAGAGCCTGATCATGTTCGAGATGAGGTTCGTTCCGAGACAAATGACAAAATCAATAAGAATAAAGAGTTTTTTTCTAAATTTGATGTAGAAAGCTAGCTTCCCTGCACCAAATGATGCACTTGCTTAGGTATTTTCTAAACAATTAGAATTATTTTACTAATAATTTGAGATTAATCTAGGCCGTGTGAGCCAGTTAATATTTATGATGATGAAATTAATTTATGTGCACATTTGGGCTTTAATTGTTGTTGTTGAGTTGCGTTTTAATGTTAAAATAGGTTGATTTTCATGAATAAACAAAGAAAACTTTGCCGGGATTTTTTGAAAATAAAAGGTGATTTACAAATAGTTAACACGATAACTTACGGATTACCATAGTTGAATATTGTACCAAATTATGTTTATTTTCTCTTTCATAGGTCCGGACATCATTTGGGTCTATGGATATCATTTGGAATAGGTGTTGGCCAACTCTATTTTTTGGGTTTTCTATGTCTTTGAATTAGTTGTTTGATATTTTGGGGGATGATTGTAGTCTAAATCATATAGCTTATGTTTTAAGTTGATTGTTTTACTTTTTGGAGATGTTATGTTGGAAACCTTGAATATGAATGAATGAATTTTCGAAGCTTCATTGATCTTTTGTTTTTATATTTATTTATCATAACTTGTACATTTGTTGATATTACAACTAATAGTGAATAAGGCTAGAACCTTCCTTAAAATGTTGGGATACAATAGAAAGTTTGGTGGTAATTATGGCGGTAACTTTTTAAGTAACGATTAATACTGTCCCAAATAATATTATTAGGGATGGCCAAGTGCCTGTCCCAAATAATATTATTAGGGACGGCCAGCCCCTGTCCCAAATAATATTATTATGGCTTTAGGGACGGTTATATCCGTCCATAAAATGCAATGGCATAATAAATCTTTTGACAAAAATTTTGGCGCCAACTTTTAAGGGGAAGTTCATACCGGCCCAAATAATATTATTATGGACGGTAAATTCGTCCCTGATACATTTGGTGTAATGACCCCATTTTCTTATGCCAATATATAATTGTCTTCTTTTAATTTCATCACACTTACTATCTAATAATGATATATTATTAGACATATGATATTTCAAGTTCTTAATATGACAAAGCTCGTTTTTAAATTTGAAGAATCAATGATAAAACGGGTCAAATCGAGATTTTATGGCACATCCTAAGCTAAGTGATAAGTTTTGGGGTAGAAAATTTAATTTTATGAAACTTTAGGGACTTGGTTTTAATAAAGAAAGTTTTAGGGACCAAAATGAAAAATAAAATGAGCCTTTTCGTAAATAAAATATTTTAGGGACTTATAAGAAATATTAAAAATATATGGTGTGAAATTACAAAAATGCCCTTGAGGTGAAAAATCACCCTTATACCCTTAATACCTTTCCACCTCATGCTCGACACCTCATGCTTGGTTTTGACACCTCCACCGTACACGTGTCGTCATTAGAGGAGAAGCCAAAACGGGTGCCGTTGTTAGAGGAGAAGCTAAAACACGTGTCGCAGTTCGGTGAAATCAGACTGCAAGACCCCTCTGATACGCGACACTTCTACGCTGACTCGCCTTTGTAAAGGCTTAGTCAGCTAGACACGTGTTGATACCGTGATATCTTTGGAAAACTATAAATAGGGCCTTTGGGATCATTTGAAACTCACACCAATTCCTTGAGAATTAAAGAAAGTAATAATGAGAAAGTTTAAGAAGTTCTTAGGGATATTCATCTTAATGTAATCTTAATGTTATAATGCATCTTTATAGTTTTAAATTATTGTTTTATAGCTTTACTTACTAGTTATGCTGGTAAAATACAATAAAGAATTCACTAATAAAAACTTAAAATTCAGAATAAATCCAAGTTGATTTTACTTTCAATATATGTAAACTTGTTTGAAATTATACGCTTTTAAAAATGATTCTTTTTAAAGAAATTGCTCGTTATTATGGAATCCCATTTAAGTAATTCCAAAGTCAGGCCCGGTGAAATTCTGTCTAGATGAGATGGTATTTAAGTGGTGCCCCTGTGACCCTCCATCTCAACTGGGAATGAATCCAGAAATGTTATGTCTAGATGAGATGGCATTTAAGTAGTGCCCCTGTGACCCTCCATCTCTACTGGGAACCGACTGATGAGGAAGGACTATGAATTGAATTCTTCAATTATGATTAATGAGTTTTAAAAGTTAACAAATAGGGATTCCATAATCCTTTAAAATAAGAGGTTATTATAGTATTAACTGAATCTTAGAACGTGTACTTAAATCTTTATCAGATTAACGTGTGATCGAAGATCAATACCACTAAATTTGACCTCCATTTTGGGTGAGTGCTCTATGTCATTTCTTGCGCATTTAAATTATATGATATTATGCAAACTATGTATTTTGTGAAATGCTTTTATTCTCAAAATGCATCTGATACCGATGATGGAGTCATTTGTGATATGTTTATATCTCTCCATATAGCCATACTGATTGAAATGCGTATTGAAAATGAGATTGAATACTGGAAATAAGATTCGGCCTAAGGGACCTCTTTACTGATTGACCTTCCCAGCTGGGTTATCACTGGTGTGCCCTAAATAAGGCGTTGTGATGAACTAGTTCGATTGACCCTCAACTACCAGGGTATAATACGATAGAAGAATACGGTATTAGAGTGTACTTTGCCATCAAAATGATATGATTGAAAAAAATATATCACATTTGATTTGTTGCATTCGTCTTATTCTGAGCTATCCAATTATGATATATACTTTCATTTCAAAATATATATCTGTAGACACCCCATTATGTTACCCCCTAATTCTCCTTAGATCCCTAGTACCTCCCCTCATCACTACAAACCTAGGTCAGGTCCCGAGTACTGACCTAGAAGACATCTGGCACTCCCCAGCTCAGTTTGACCAAAAAGTCAAACTCTTCATCTCGATCGAGACTCAATGAATATTCGAAGGGCACTGAATACCCTTTCTAACGGACTTCCCCGTGTGCGATTCTGACTTACCATGCGGTCGAACGATCCGTTTGCGTCCAAAACTTGACCCAGACGCCACCGGGCACTCCCGGTCTCTATTTTACCTAAGTCAACTCTTCATCTCAATCGAAGCTAAATGAATATTCAAAGGGGACTGGATACCATTTCCAACGATCCATCCCGTGCGCAATTCTGACTTTCCATGCGGACGAACGATCCGTTTGACTCCGAGAGGTCACCGAATGCTTCTCGGGCCCATTTGACCAAAGTCAACTCTCCAAACTGGGTCAAACTCTTTGTAATGTAAAAGTACATACCCTAAGCATTCCAACGGTCCCCCCCCCCCCCCCGTGCACAATTCGGACTTACCATACGGACGAACGATCCGTTTGCGTCCGAACGATTTCCCGTCCAATGGACCGACAAACGCTTACGAGCCATATTTGACCCAAAGTTAACTCCCGAATCTGGGAGCGGTCCAAAGTACTTTAAAATTTCTCTGAATTAAATTTCTAACGGTATGCCCCGTGCATGATTCTGACCAACGATTTGCCCTCGGCGGTCGATTTTCCAAAAAAGCCTTAAGCGCACTATCAAATGGCAGGTTCCAGACCCTGCCTATCGGCACTTGCCGATAGGCAGGAATAGGTATATACCGATCGATAGTGACCTGAGCCTATAATAGGATGCCTTCACCTCATTTGCAAGGAGAGCCCAGATCTGATAAAAAATCTCTCTCAGCGAATCCCAAAAACCTCTCTCGAAGGCAGCGTGATTTCAACTTTCAAATCCCTTTTTTACTTCCACTTTTCATCATCCTTTTCATCAAACTTGGTGAATTAGACACTCTCCATCATCATCCAAGCGCAAGGGCTGCTCTCCAACATTCAAAATCACGCTCAAGATCTTCAAGAAGGTCCAACTTTCTTCAACTCTCTCTTAAATTCTCTTAAATTCCCAATAACTTGTTTTCTTACGTAGCACTTTTATTATCTCATCCCACACATTCTAAATATATTTTTTATTTAGTATTATTGCACATATCATATTTTCATATAAATAAAAACCCAAAAAACAAGAAAAATAGGGTTTGCTCATAAATTCCAAGTGGGATTCTCACACTTTTCCACACTTTTCTCACAAATAAAACACTTTTTCTACACACACACACACACATTCACAAATAAGAGATCCCCATTTGGATTTATGCGATAAACCCCACCCCTCATTTTGTATGCAAACTACGTGGACTTTTATGCCTTTATAGGCTACGTAGGCATCTCGGGGTAAAACCCGAGACTCGAGTCCTTTTTCCCACATTTTCTCTTATTTTCTATCTTCTCTAAATCCACTTTCCTTATATTCTATATACTTGTTCTTAGTGACGTATTACTCCATATGCGTTATCGTTCCATTATAACGATCAACGTAGGGGTAATCGCGTAAATCTTATTTTTATAATTGTATTCTCATATCTTCCTACGGATGACTCGCTTTATCTTTTCCATGATACAAGTCGAGGATTCCTACCTCCATTCTATATAAAAACATGCACACATATCACGAGGGGAAAATATAAAGGAAAATAACAAATATCCATGAGACCGAAAGGGAGGAATGGGTGCCTAACACCTTCCCATTTCGTAACTAAGCCTCCGAACCCTTCTCGAATCATTTGGTTTCGCACGCACCAGTATGTCTTTGAATGCCATCCTTCGGGGTGGCTTCCCCTTTTTCTTTTGTCTGTTTTGAGTAAAATAGACTGGCGACTCTGAATATCTCTACATTTTTACACCACATCTCAAATAATGTCGGCCGAAGCGCTCCCGAGAAGGAAGCGCGGGAACCGAAGGATCCTTTTCCTCTGCGGCGGGGATTGGGGATGGCCACAGTGGCGACTCTGCTGGGGATTTGTGTTACTTATTTGTGGGCTTGACTCTATTTGCATGGATGCTATGTTTGTTTATGTTTTCCCCCTATATCCGCATGTTCCCCTTCTCCATGTGTATCCCATGCTTATGCTTATATTCACACACTTGTAGAAAACTCTCCATGTACACCTCACACCACGTGCACCTAGGATCACATATATCCCCATGTTGCACGCATCATCCCTCCATACTTGGTGTACCTTTTGGGGTACTTGTACTTTGCTCCCAGTTTGGCATAATCAATAAACGCATTCTCATCATAAGATACTAATAAGGGAATCATGCATGCTTCACACAACATCACCAAAGAGCATTGATTGTTGATGTAAAAAATTAGATCATATCTAATTTTTCAATCACAGATAAATAAATGAGACAAAGAATTTTTAAAGTGGTTCAACCTTATAAGAATAGCCTACGTCCACTGTTGTGTTATTGCTGAGTGTTTGGGAATTCTCGATTACCAGTTCTATCAAGAAATTTCGGTCCTTTACAATGAGGATTGTACAATGTATTTATAGCCCTGAGGCTGTAATGTGAAAGGGTAAATGATGTACATATGAAAGGGTAATACATTCAATGCCCCTTAAGCGTGTGCGTCTGAATGATAAGCATTTAATGAACAGTTAAACTGTTGGTTATCCAGCTATTAATGCTTTGTTCGAAGTGCAGCTCGGACTGCCTGAGTTTCTCGGACCGCCTAAGCTTCTCAGTGCTCAAGAGTTCTTCGGAGAGTTCTTGCTCCTCGGAGCGTGTGAGTTCCTCGGGGAAGTAGTGTTCCTCGTTGTAGTATGGTTCCTCGGAGCGTCTGAGTTCCTCGGAAGTGTTTGTTATTGCCATGTAGGTTGCCACGTGTCTTCACTTAATTGAGCCATGTCAGCAGACTAAATTTGGTATCAACAGAAGCCCCCAATGTTTCATAGTTCGAAATTTGAGGAGTATAGAACATTATTTCTCGGAATATGGTAGCTTTAAATGGTCTTCCTGATTTTTAGGAGTGTTTCCCTTGTATTTATTTCTCATTCCAAATTCGTAGAACCATGATTTTTTTAAAATTTTTATACTCGCTTCGATTGTCGTACCCTTTTTGTCTTTTTAGCCACTGGTAGCGTAATCGTTTCTTTTTGCAATCATTACTTTTTCCTTTTCCCAAGGCAGAGTATTTAAGCATCACGGACAATCCCATCGTCTTCTACTTTTCAAATTTGTATCTTCGAGTTTTCCATTGTCTTACTCTCTTGTGCGTTCATCCTTTTCACCGTTCGTTGTCAATAGATCCACTCTTTTTCTGTAAGATCTTATTCCTTCTTCTTCATTTCTTTTATTCATCATGGTTTACCCTGTTGAATCTCTTGATAAGTTTCGCTCCGATTTTTCTATTCCCTCATGGGTTGTTCTGGAAGAGCTTTCTGAGCCTTCTGATTATTTCCGTTTGGCTGAGGGACATTGGTTCCCCAGTCTCTTTGTTGCTGAGTGTGGATTTTCTTTTCCACCCAATCCCTTGTGTCTGGAATTTTGTTAATATTTTGACGTTGTTCCTGCAAGAATAGCCCCAAATACATGGAGAATAGTTAATGGGGTTCATAGGTTAAATCAAATCCATGGAACTCGCATAGGAATTCCAGAAATCATGTTTTGTTATAGATGGGCAGTTGGTGATAACACCTGTTATTTAAAAACTAGATTTTTAAATAGGGCTTTAGTGGTAAATCTCCCGGATGCCAATAGGGACTATTTTGAACACGGGGTTGTCATAAAAAATTGGCAACATGCTCCTTTATCTGGAGATGAAGTTTATCGGGGTCCCAAATGCCCTCCCTATGGCAATGGGATAGGTTATTTTTATTTCATTTTATTTATTTTAAAATTATGCTTCCTCTCTGTTTGATAAAATGTGCCACTGATATTTTAATGTTGATTTATTTGCAGTTGATAGCAAAAGAAAGTGTCCAAAGGAAGCAGATGTTAATATAAGACATTTGAAACTTATCTGGAGTCTGCATCAGAGTGTCGCCGACGAGCACATTAGGTCAGCCTCATATCTGCTGCAGTACAAGAGTTATACCACATCTTTTACTGCTCGTCCGGTAATAAGCGACGTAGAGCCAGTACCAGCTTCTACCAGCTCTTCGCCTGAGTCACACGTTCCTTTAAGTGAAAGGATGAAGAAGAGAAGACCTCCCACTCTCTTCGAGAAGCCTTCTTCTGGTGCTGGAGAGGCCAAAAGAAGTAAGATTGACGTCCCAGAGGGGACAAAGAAAGTTGATGCACCTTCCTCGGCTGCTCCTGTGAAGGTTGTAGAGAAGCCCCCAGTGGCCCCGAGCAAGGCTGCTGCTCCAGGAGAAGTGATTGTAATATCACCGACCAAGAGTTCTTCCTTGGTTGAATCTATTCCTGCTCCCCCGAGGAAGCTGAAGAAGAGCTCCTCGGTCAATTTGGCTGACACCATCACTCAGCCCCCAGCTACTGGAACTAGTGTTCCAACTTTTGTTCCCCCGAGCTCTGTCATAAGCTCGGTGAAGACTTGGATCATTCCCGAGATCCAAGGTGTTGAAGAGAATCTTTCTCGAGATATGGTTACATCATTGGTTGCTCGCCATATTGCTTTTGTAAGTTTTGTTGCTTTGAACTTTTCATATTTCCCTTGTTATATCTGTCTCTGACTTGCTTTCATTTTCTTTTCACAGTTGGTGAGTTGCTTCAATACAATTTTGAAGAAAGATGAAGCTATTAAAGCTTCATGCTCCTCGTCAAGTGCAGAGGAGGCTCTGATGGGCGTGAGGCAGTCTTTGGAAGATTCTCGTTAGAAGTACGATGTTGACAAAGCTGTTTGGGAGAAGAAAATTACCTCCACCGAGCAGGAGAAGGCTCAAGCTGTTGAAGTCTCCAAGGGGTTGGAGAAGAGAATAAAGGACTTGGAAGGGAAAAATAAAGAACTCGACAAGAAGCTCAAAAATGCTGGAGAGCTTGAAAATAAGCTCAAGGTTACTGAAGAAGAGTTGGGTCAGCTTCGGGAGGTAAATCGGCAGAAAGAGGAGGTTGAGATTAAACTGAAGGCTGCTGAAAACCTTCTCTCCGAGAAGCTTTCCTCGGAGAAGACAAAGAGGAAGTTGGTTGTGAAGAAGTCTTTTAGTGCTAGTTAGGACAAGGGGTGGAACAAGAGCTTAGCTGCCATGATGTCACAAGTCGAATATGGCAGCCTAAAATATTTTAGGGATGGATGGGTCGCTGCTCTACAGGAGATGAAAGTGGATGAAAATTCGGAACTCTTTTAGCGACACATCCCTGGTCCCCCTCCAACTCCTGAAGACGAAGAAGAGGACGAAGCTGCCTCCGAAGAGTCTTCCATGGTGATGGGAGATCAGGTTTCTCTTCCCCCAGCCATCCAGCCTACTAACGAGGAACCTCAGCAAATCATTACTTCTTCCGAGCAACTGCCGGCGCTCCTCGAGTAACCTTCTATTCCCTCCGAGCAACCTACTTCCTCGTCCCAGCCTCCCGAGAAGGTTTTGGGAGATAAGGAAAAGGTGTAGAAATGTTCGGGTTTCTCTTTATATTTTTCTTTTGTCAAATGTAACCATGAACATGTAACTCTGAACCTTGTGATATAATAAAACTTGAATTTTAGTTTTTGCATACTGTTGTCTCTTCTTCATGTTCTGTTTTGATTATTGATTACTGCTTTTTCTTCCTCTGCTAGTTTCTGGCCAGGATGGAATTACTATCTGCTCATGATACCCAGTTGTTGAGGCAATGCAATGATTATTTTAAGGCTGGTCACACAGATCGGAGTGCAGCACAAATTGTCGACATCCTCAGCCAAGATGCTTCGGAACAGGCGGTTGAGGCCTACCAATACATGAAGACCCTGCTTAATTGTGCAGTGGCCAACAATGTGGCTTATTATGACATCATCGAGTATCTACAAGGTAACATTGAAGACCTTCAGCAATAATACAAAGAATCCACTTCCCTTTTGCACTAGGGGTATGAGAAGAAGTATCAGCAAATCAATGCTGACAAGGGGTACGAGAAACGTTTTGCTGGCTACGATGTGAGGGAGAGAACTCTGAGGGGTGAAGTCGAGGAGTGCAGACAAATAGCTGAACTATTGGAGAAAGAAAATAACAACCTGAAAAAAGAGTTATCTCAGTTGAAGTCTGCAGCTTCCACTTCAAATGCCTTGATCCCAGTGACTGATGAGGGATTCTCGTTCTTGGAGGTTGAGAATGCCAAGTTGAGGGACGAATTGGAGACCTTGAGGAGAGTTGGCCCCTCTACATCTTCTCGTGGTCGAGCAAGATCTTCTCGGGGACGAGCAAGAGCTGCCCGGGTTCCTGTCGAGGAACAGAGGACTCAATCTGCCTTAGAGAACCAAGCCTTCCAATTAATGGCGAAGAACCAGGCGTTGGCTGACATGTCAAAAAAAATCAGGGACCTGGAAGAGCAGCATTCTACGCAGAAGTTTGTCCTGGAGAATAAAGAACTCTTCATCAAAAATCTCCACGAGCAGCTGAAAAGATTGACCTATCAATTTCACAAACAGCCCAGGGAGTTCTGGATGGCTGGGTACAACGAGGCTCTCTATCACTTGGACAATCGTATCCAGAATGCCAATAATGAGGGCTACAAGCAAGGCTGGTTGAATGCCTTAGGTGTGCTGCAACTCGAACTGGGTCATTACCTGTGGGACTACCATGATCCTGGGCTGCTCGACCTATCCGTGCCACCATTCAAATTGGATATGAGTTGGATCCCTGCTCGGGCCATTCCTCGATGCTTGATTTCCAAATATCTCGGCGACTACAATCTCCATTCAAATGTCGAGATATCTCGTCCCGAGCACCTCTGAGATCGACCATCCGTGATGAATATCAAGATGTTAAAATATTTGAACTTCATAAATTCTCCTCTTGCTTTAAATGATCCGCCTGCTGGCGAGGAACCTGTTTCAAAAGCAGAGGGGAAAAGACCAATAGAATAGGAATATTAATGTAATAAATTTGTATACATTTCATTATCAATGTAATTTGTTTTGGATTTAATGAAAGACTTTCATTTTTGTTTGCAATCTTAATTGCCATTGTCTTGTAAAACACTTTATATTTGTGCATGTGTATCTGTTAAAAAGATAATAATATTGTGTTATTTGTCGACCAACTTATTGTCGAGTAGTTTGAACTTGTCGTAATTATTTGGCAAAAATAATGTTTTGTTTATCGACCAACTTAGTAAAAAGTTACGAATATCAAAAATGTTTAAAATGTTTCCGACCAACCAAGGTCGTTAAATTTTTACTTGTCGACCAACTATAGTTAGTGGGTTTTTATCCCCAACCAGCCATAGTTAGTAGATTTTTTTTCTTAAATGTTTTCGACCAACCAAGGTCGATAAATTTTCCTTGTCGACCAACTACAGTTAGTGAGTTTTTATCCCCGACCAGCCATAGTTAGTATTTTCGAGAATATATTTACTTCCTAACCGACATAAGTTGGCATTTTTAGGAATACTTTTATTTCCCGAGGAACATATAGTTTTACTTCCCGTAGGAATACAAATTTTACTTCCCAAAGGAATATAAGTAGCTTTACTTCCCGGAGGAATATTGGTAGCTTTACTTCCCGGAGGAATATTGGTAGCTTTACTTCCCGGAGGAATATTGGTAGCTTTACTTACCGGAGGAATATAGGTAGCTTTACTTCCCGGAGGAATATTGGTAGCTTTACTTCCCGGAGGAATATTTATAGCTTTACTTCCCGAAGGAATATAGGTTTCTGGACCAACCTTAGTTGGCGTTTTCGAGAAAAAATTTGAGTAGCTTGAGCTTAGCCTGAGCTTTGTCGAGTAGTGTGTAGCACCAGTATTCCCCGAAAAACTTTCAATAAAAAGAAAGAATGCGGCATAATATCTTCATTCTATACATCACTGATAATACTTGCGCAGGTGCTCTGCGTTCCATGCATTCTTAAACTCCTCCCCTTCTAAAGTTGCTATTCGGTAAGTTCCTAGTCGAACAACTTCTGTAACTCGGTATGGTCCATGCCAGTTTGCCTCTAGTTTATTGTGCTTTTGAATTACTTTCTTCAGCACATAATCTCCTTCTTTCAGGTCGCATTTTTTCACTCTCTTATTGTAGAACAAAGTTGTTCGCTGCTGGTAAGCAGCATTTCTAATGGCTGCTTCTTCTCTAACTTCCTCGAGCATGTTTAAATCCAATCTTCTCATTAAATCGCTGACAGGGGAATTGAAATTCAGTACCCTGTGTGTTGGGAGGCCTAACTCGGCAGGTATAGCTTCACTTCCAAATGCCAGCATATATGGTGATTCTCCGGTTGCTACTCGAGGAGTAGTTCGGTAAGCCCGTAGTATTGATTGTAACTCGTTGATCCAATTTTCTTTCGCATCATTCAGTCTTTTCTTCAAGCCATTTAGCAGCGTTCTGTTTGTCACTTCAGTTTGTCCATTGCTTTGAGGATGGTCTGGTGCTGAGTGGACTTTCAAAATGTTTGACTGATGGCAATAGGCAGCGAACTCCTTATTATCAAATTGTGTTCCATGGTCTGTGATGAAGGCATGAGGAAGACCATATCGACAAATGATGTTCTTCCAAACAAATTGGTACACCTTGTCGTACGTCATATCAATGAGAGGCTCAGCTTCAACCCATTTAGTAAAATAATCCACTGCGACGATGAGGTATTTGAACCTTCCTCTGGTCGTTGGTAGTGGCCCGACCAAATCTATTCCCCACATGGAAAATGGCCAAGGGGAAGTTATGGGTGTCAATAATGCTTGTGGAGTTCTTCGGATGGAGGAAAAGCGATGGCACTTGTCACACTTCTTGGCATAGGCTATACAATCAGCCCTCATCGTCGGCCAGTAGTATCCCAGCGTCATCACGCTTTGTAAAAGCGTCCGACCTGCTACATGGGCTCCACAGGACCCTTCATGGACCTCTTCAATTAAATATTTCACCTCGGTGGGATGCACACATCTCTGTAAACCTGCCATAATTCCTCGTCTATATAGAATACCGTTAGTTAATACATACCAAGCAGCTTTAAACTTTAATTTCTTGGCTGCGAGCTTATCAATTGGTAATTCTCCCTCCTCAATATATGCCCTGATTGGATCCATCCAAGATGGTCCTAAATCAAGGGTAATAAAGTTCGTCGTCAGATCTTCATCTATACTCCGACCAGCTAAAACTTCAATTGGGATTATTCTTCGTAGATCGGTACGAGTAGCTGATGCTAATCGAGCTAAGGCGTCTGCTCTCGCATTCTCCATTCTTGGTATTCTGACCAGCTGAATAGCGACAAATTCTGACACCAGCTCCTTTGCCTTTGCATGATATCTGATCATTAATTCTCCTCTAACTGCATATACTCCCAACATTTGATTTACAATCAATTGAGAATCACTGAAGACAATAACCTGATGCGCCTCCATAATTTTTGCCAAACTAAGACCTGTAATCATGGCCTCATACTCAGCCTCATTATTGGAAGCTTTGAATTGGAAACGTAGGGCGTATTCCATGTCGACATCGTCCGAAGTTCTCAAAACTATCCCCGCGCCATATCTTGTAGTGCAAGATGAGCCATCTACATATAGCCTCCATATAGGTAACTCGTCTTCAAATTTCTGATCTGACAGAGTTCCTCGGTGAAATATTTGTTACTTCCTTTCATCTTCCCCTGATATTTCTCGCTCTTCGTCGATCATCTTTTCTTGCTCTTTTACCAACCGGAGTTGGTCTGAGCCCGAATTTGATGATCCTGTAACATCCACTTGCCCTTTTTACCGATTAGAGTTGGTCTGAGCTTGTGTTTGTTGATCCTGTAACATCCACAGGTTGATCAGCGAGCAACTTTTTCTCCTCGGGGGTATCAGGATAGGTGAACTCTGCTATAAAATTTGCTACAGCCTGCCCTTTTAGCGATAATCTGGGTTCATAAACTATATCATATTCACCGAGCTCTATTGCCCAGTACATCAATCTCCCTGATTTTTCTAGCTTATGAAGGGCTTGCCTCAATGGCGTATCAGTATATACTACTATGGTATGAGCCTGGAAATATGGCCTCATTCTCCTACTCGCCTCAATTAGCGCCAGTGCCAATTTTTCCAGCCTTGGATATCTGATTTCTGCTCCTCGGAAGGCCTTGCTTGTGTAGTAGATTGGTTTTTGTACTCCATTCTCCACTCTGATCAACGCCGAGCTAACTGCATTCTCAGACACTGCAAGATATAAGTATAATTTTTCTCCCATCACTGGCCTGGACAATAGTGGAGGTGTTCCCAAATATTTCTTCAAGTCTTGAAAAGCCTTCTCACATTCATCATTCCACTCAAAAGTCTTTCGGAGTGTCTTGAAGAATGGGAGACATCTATCAGTTGCTCGCGATACAAATCTGTTGAGTGCTGCTACTCGACCTGTAAGACTTTGCACCTTTTTCTTCATCGTTGGAGATCGCAGCCCTAGCAGAGCTTTGATATTTTCAGGATTTGCCTCAATGCCTCGTTGATTGACAATGTACCCGAGGAACATGCCTTCTCGTACTCCAAATGTGCACTTCGTCGGGTTCAGCTTCATTTCATATTTATCCAGTTGATCAAAAGTCTGACTTAAGTCAACTAGATGATCGGCAGCTTTCTTGCTCTTTGTCAGCATATCATCAACATAGACTTCCATATTGCAACTGATTTGTTCAGCAAAGACCTTGTTCATCAGCCGCTGATATGTCGCACCTGCATTTTTCAAACCAAAAGGCATAACATTATAACAATAAGTTCCCCTAGGGGTAATGAAAGAAGTACTTTCCCTGTCTTCAGGTTTCATTTTAATCTGATTGTAACCCGAATAAGCATCCATGAAGCTCAGCAACTCATGTCCCGAGGTAGCATCCACTAGTTGATCAATTCGGGGCAGTGGAAAGTGATCCTTTGGGAATGCTTTGTTGAGGTCGGTGAAGTCTACACACATCCTCCATTTATTGTTCTTCTTTTTTACCATCACCACATTGGCTAACCAATATGGATATTTAACATCTTCAATGAAATAAGCTTTCTGGAGCTTCTCGACTTCCTCTTGTATGGCTTGATTCTTCTCGGGACTGAATACTCTTCTTCTCTGCTTCACAGGCTTGATCTCCTTATTCACATTGAGTTCGTGACATAAGAAATTTGGGTCTATCCCAGGCATATCTTCATGACTCCACGCAAAAGTTTGTTTTCTACTTCTAAGGAAAGTTATCAATTCCTGTTTTAGTGAGGCTTCCAACGACGAATCTACTTGAGTAGTTCGTTCAGGGTGCTCATCGTCCAGAATGATGTTTTCAGTAGCTTCCACCACTTGACCCTTCACGAGTTGCGACTCATCTCTAGGATCCAATGTTTCAATTTCTGCACCTTCATCCACTTGATAGGTAGTAGTCTTTCTCCTTGATTCTTCCAGTTCCTCTTGCTCGGCGGTGAAATTTGCATATAATAACAGCTATCAAGCAAGTATTCAAATGGCTCCGTATGAGGCAATTTATGGTAGAAGGTGTCGTTCTCCTGCATGTTGGGTAGAAGCTGGAGAAAGAAAATTATTGGGACCAGAATTGATTCAGGTCACAACAGAGAAAGTGAAATTAATACAAGACCGACTTCAAATCGCTCAAAGCCGTCAAAAGAGTTATGTTGACAATCGACACCGACCGTTAGAATTCCAAAGAGGAGACTATGTTTTCTTACGAGTATCACCGATAAAGGGAGTAATCCGATTTGGGAAGAAAGGAAAGTTAAGTCCAAGATACATATGGCCTTTTGAAATCCTTGAAAGGGTAGGTGTTGTTGCGTATAGAATAGCCTTACCCCCTGAACTCTCGAGTGCGCATAATGTGTTTCATGTTTCAATGATGAAGAAATACATCCCTGATCCAACACATATCTTAAGTCACGAGACTCTTCAAGTTAGAGAATATTTTACATACATTGAGCATCCAGTGGAAATCTTGGACCATAAAGATCAAATATTACGAACCAAGGTTATTCCACTAGTCAAAGTATTATGGAGGAATCATTATGTTGAAGAAGCAACATGGGAGCGGGAAGATGAAATAAAAGAGCGATATCCATACCTTTTTGGAAATTAATGTAAGTAAATTTTGGGGACTAAACTTTTTATAAGGGGAGTAGGATGTAATGACCCAATTTTCTTATGCCAATATATAATTGTTTTCTTTCAATTTCGTCACAAGTACTATCTAATAATCATATATTATTACATATATGATATTCTGATTCTTAATATGACAAAGTCCATTTTTAAATTTGAAGAATCAACGGTAAAATGGGTCAAATTGAGATTTTATGGCACATCCTAAGCAAAGTGATAAGTTTTGGGGTAGAAAATGTAATTTTATGAAACTTTAGGGACTTATTTTTAGTAAAGAAAGTTTTAGGGACCAAAATGAAAAATAAAATGGGCCTTTTTGTATATAAAATATTTTTAGGGACCTATAAGAAATATTCAAAATATATGGTGTGAAATTACCAAAATGCCCTTGAGGTGCAAAATGACCCTTATACCCTTAATACCTTTCCACCTCATGCTTGGTTTTGACACCTCCACCGTACACGTGTCGTCATTAGAGGAGAAGCCAAAACACGTGTCGTCGTTAGAGGAGAAGCTAAAACACGTGTCGCAGTTTGGTAAAATCAGACTGCAAGACCCCTTTAATACGTGACACTTCTATGCTGACTCCTCGTTGTAAAGGCTTGGTCAGCAAGACACATGTCGATATCGTGATATCTTTGGAAAACTATAAATAAGGCCTTTGGGTCATTTGAAACTCACACCAATTCCTTGAGAATTATAGAAAGAAATAGTGAGAAAGTTTAAAGAAGTTCTTAGGGATATTCATCTTAAGGTAATCTTAATGTTATAATGCATCTTTATAGTTTTAAATTATTGTTTTATAGATTTACTTAGTAGTTATGCTGGTACGATACAATAAAGAATTCAGTAATCAAAACTTAAAATTTAGAAGAAATCTAAGTTGATTTTACTTTCAATATATGTAAACTTGTTTGAAATTATACGCTTTTAAAAATGATTCTTTTTAAAGAAATTTCTCGTTATTATGGAATCCCATTTAAGTAATTCCAAAGTCAGGTCCGGTGAAATTCTGTCTAGATGAGATGGTATTTAAGTGGTGCCCCTGTGACCCTCCATCTCTACTGGGAATGAATCCGGAAATGTTATGTCTAGATGAGATGGTATTTAAGTGGTGCCCCTGTGACCCTCCATCTCTACTGGGAACCGACTGATGAGGAAGGACTATGAATTGAATTCTTCAATTACGATCAATGAGTTTTAAAAGTTAACAAATAGGGATTTCGTAATCCTTTAAAAGAAGAGGTTATTATAGTATAACCTGAACCTCAGAACGTGTACTTAAATCTTTATCAGATTAACGTGTGATCGAAGACCAATACCACTAAATTTGACCTCCATTTTGGGTGAGTACTCTATGTCATTTCTTGCACATTTAAATTATATGATATTATGCAAACTATGTATTTTGTGAAATGATTTTATTCTCAAAATGCATTTGATACCGATGATGGATTCATTTGTGATATGTTTATATCTCTCCATATAGACATACTGATTGAAATGAGTATTGAAAATAAGATTGAATATTGGAAATAAGATTCGGCCTAAGGGACCTCTTTACTGACTGACCTTCCTAACTGGGTTATCACTGGTGTGCCCTAAATAAGGCGTTGTGACGAACTAATTCGATTGACCCTCAACTACCGGGGTATAATACGGTAGAAGAATACGGTATTAGAGTGTACTTGTCCATCAAAATGATATGATTGAAAAAAAAGATACCACATTTGATTTGTTGCATTCGTCTTATTCTGAGCTATCCAATTGTGATATATGTACTTTCATTTCAAAATATATATCTATTTACTACAAGTTCCTATCCATATATGTATATGCCTTCTCTTTTGACTTGAATAGGTATCTATTTTTTAAAAATCCTGGAATGTCTGGAGATTGAACCTCATTCGGCTTTTAGTTGATGTTGTATAAATAACCATTTTTCAGGGAACGTTTAGGCTCACGAACGGAACGAAAATGGACTATATTGAAGATTTAGCTTTTAGAGCTCTTTTTGTAAAATGTTTATTTAGAGCATGTCTGCCTCTTGTAATAAGGTTTAAATTTTCTCTTAAGTTGAAACTCGTTGTTACTTTTAATATATATGAAGTTTCCTTTAGAAAGCTCTGATGACGTAATTCCTTTACTTTCAGTATTTTACGATTTATAACCATGTGATAATATTTCAGTTGCATTTATTAAAGGAAACAATTAAATCGGAATACTTTTTGCCTTGGTGGCATGTCAAGACACTCGTTCCCTAATACTATTTTGGGTCGGGGTCGGGGTCGGGACATTTGGGATGCCCATAAAATGTGACCATGCCTTGTCGTCCCTAAAGGTCTTTAGGGACGTATATATAGTCTTTAGGGACGGATTTTATCCGTCCTTAAAAATGAATATTACTAACTGGGTACCAAACCAAAAATGGTTTATAACTATCAATCTTGTTATTAATAATGAATATACATTAAATAACAGTATTCCGACAATTCTTTCAGTTTGACACACCCTTAAATTATCACTAACGGTGTTGTTTTCATCATCAACAGTCATAACATTATCAACAATAGATGCAACAATAAGAACAATAGAATCATGAGTAGACACACATTCATCATCATCATGGTATATGATCCTAGCATAGAATGACATACAAGACTCATAATTATGGGTTGACTCAGAATCATCTTCATCAGAATCACTAGAGTCGTCCCATGTCTTACACATATTAGCCCAAGTATTGTTGGTAGGATTATTTGGTCATTTATTAGCAACATGTCCCATTTTGCCACATCCATAACATTTGACATCTTTCATGTCTATCTTAGGTCTGCTATTGTCATAGGTCCTTTTGTTGTCATGTCTTTCATGAGTTCAATGATTTTGATTACCTTGATAATTTTGTTTGCCTTGTTTATAGGCTAAAGCATTTTTGAATTTGATAATCTTTTTGAAATGCTTGCTCATGAGAGCTATTTGATTGCCAAGGTGATCCAAATCATATTCATCATTCAAGTCAAGGTCAAAGTCAAGGGAACTGACTTTAGGTGAAGTAGAGAAAATAGATATTCTTTTAAACTCATGCTCGTTAATGGACATAAAGATAGCATTCTTTCCCTTATTATTATCGAGAGACTTCTTTTTCTCTATAATAGTAAATTCTCTAAGAAGTTTCTTAATCCTTGTGGGATCATTATCAGACAAGACTTAGTTGGATGTTCATAACCATTTTCAATCATATCCCAAACATCATCACCAAGAGTTCCTTAAATGAAAGAAACCATTTGTACTTTCCAATAGGAAAAGGTGTTTCCATCAAAGGCTGGTGGTCGAGAAAGATTACCTAACTTCTCAAATCTTTCATCCATATTCAGAAATAGATTTCAAAAAAAAATTCTGGAGTTTCAGTATCAAAATATCTTTTGATAAACCCGCTCTGATACCTCTTGAAAAACTTGTTTACAAGATTAATAACAAAAAGTTATAAGTTGAGTAAACTCCAAAATAAACTCGTTGAAAAAAACTCTTTTCAAAATAAACACTAGATGTGTTAAAACATTTTTCTAAATATGTTCTATGGATTAGTTAGTTTGATTACCTCAAGTTTTTTTTTAAAACAAAAACGTTCAATTAAGTCTTAAGTGCGATAATGTTCACCAAAGCAATTAAGAAGATTCAAGCAAAATAGACACATGATTTTTAACGTCATAAAACCCTAAAATAAGGAAAACATCAACGGCACCCTCTATGGAGCAAAATGAAAAATCCACTAATAATCACACGGCACAAGTTACAACACTAAGCATGTAAATACAAGACCTAAATCTAAGTTCAGAAAGTTACCTACACGAGTTTCCTCCACTCTTAAAGGCTTCTGACCTTATGTAATCTTCCTTCCCGCAGCTTCCTTGATTTTTCCATATCCTATTTGATTATAGCAGCTCAAATAAACAAAATATCTCACCAATAACCACAACTCTTAAGTGTTCGTGTGAGAGTGATAGTGTTTGTGAATTAAACAAAATGCAACAATACTTCTCACCCTCTTAATCAATAATACAACCAATATCCAATGAATTACAAGCCACTTCTATATGAAATGCAAATCATCTCAAATATGCTTTGAATACAAGACTTCAAAATATTCAAATTTTGAATAAAAAAATTCAAATCAAAACTAGTTTCAAAAATTATTTATGTCTCTAAATTTATTTTACCAATTTGTAAAATTAATTTTTGAAACTAAAAATGTCTTTCTCAAATCTGAATATAAACCACAATAATAAATCTCGTGTTTCAAATTTATTTGAATCTATATTCTTAGATTCAACAACAACAATAATAAATATAATAAAGATCCAAGAAAATAAATAAAAAATCCTAAAAATATTAGAGTAAACTAAACGGTTCTTGGAGAGAGAAATTATTGAATAAGGTTTTCAAACTTAAATCAAATCACCATACCCCAAACCAAATAAACCCTAAACATTTTTAATCTCTCAAATGGGTTTATGAATGAATTGTGTTTGGTATATGGTTTGAAAAGGAAAGAAAACGAAATGTATGAGATGGGTTTTGGTTCTCTCTCTACCGTTCTTAGTGAGCTTTCTCTCTCTCGGTTTATGCTCAGGTCCGGTGACCTGTTCTTCTCTATATATGAGATGAAACTCTCTCTCTATTATATGTTATATGTGGCCCGCTCATTATATCTTCTCTATTATCTCCAGTAACAAAGTATTATCTCTCTCTCCCCTTATATTCTCGGTTGCCGTCGCTATTCACTCAACCCCCAAAAACGAAAACCTAGGTGAGTTTATATACTCAGCACGAGATGAGGAGGTTACAATCCAAGGGACGATATCGAGATTATTATAACCGAACGGTGTAGATTATTTGCGTTTACCAACTGTAAATCCAAGGATATAAAATCAGCAGGGCTTTGCAGACTCGTAACACTAGCTGGAGTCTACATGTTGGTGGAAAGAAAGACGCTGGATGGGTGAAATAGATAGCCTCGGATCGAGAAGGGTCGTGGTCGCTGATTGGTTAAAGAGTAGACACACGGATTGAGGTTGTTTTAGAATCTAATGGCCGAGATCAATTTCGAGATGGGCACAACCTATCTAATGGCTGGAAATCGTAGATAAGGAATAAAGATCAAGGGTCTCGGTTTTGGCCATCTCAGATTGTAACATCGTAAAAACTCATATGGAAAAACCAACAATCAGAATCAAGATTTTTTTAAAAGTTTTGAACATTTCAAGTTTTCTCCACAAAAGAAATTTTACTTTAAACCCCAAAGTTTTCTATTGAGTTCAAAATCTTACCCAACCAAATTTTTAACCACAAAAAATTATTTTGATTAAAATCTCAAATATTTTAAAATCAAATATTAATTAATCAAAAAAATATATATTTTTAGAATGATTAAAAAAATGTTTTAAAAGGTCTAACCACCAAACAATTGTGCACACATAAAAAACACATATATGCAAAGACTGTGTGTGTGTGTGTCCTTAATGTGGTTCACGAGAAAAATAATTCTCTTTGAAGTTCATCGAGGTGCTTGGACTAGGATGCTTTTTTTATGAAGCTCGATGCCTTTTTTAGATAGATTAACTCGTAAAAATCTAATCCTATTTTGTCTCGATATCCAAAGTTGTTGGAACTTCTATCTGGCATAGACTCAAGTAAGTCTACCCTTTAGTGTGTTCCCAAGATATTCGATGACTTGATAAGGTCTGACGGGCATGATCGTATCTTGTGCATGGGAGTAAATCTACGATCGACACCAAAAAGGTCAAGCACAACGTCATTATCTCAACATTACGAGCAAGAGATGATCGAATTATGCAAAGAGGCTGAGGAACGTGAAATTCTCCATCAAGAAGTGTTTGATCATGTTCGGGACGAGATTCGTGCCAAGACAGATGACAAAATCAACAAGAATAAAGAGTTTTTTCTCAATTTGATGCAGAAAGATAGCTTCCCCGAACCAAATGATTCACTTGCTTAAGTATTTTCGTAACAATTAGAATTATTTTACTAATAATTTGAGATTAAGCTAGGCCGTGTGGTCCAGTGAATATTTATGATAATGAAATTAATTTATGTGCTCATTTGGGCCTTTGTTGTTATTGTTGAGTTGCGTTTTAATGTTAAAACTAGTGATTTTTCATGAATAAACAAAGGAAACTCTGCCAGGATTCTTTTAAAAATAACATGTGATTTAAAAATAGTTAACATGATAACATACGGATTACCATAGTTGAATATTGTACTAAATTATGTTTATTTTCTCTTTCATAGGTCCGGACATCATTTGGGTCTATGGATATCATTTGGAATAGGTGTTGGCCAGCACTATTTTTAGGGTTTTCTATGTCTTCGAATTGGTTATTTGATATTTTGGGGGATGATTGTGGTCTGAATCATATAGATTATGTTTTAAGTTGATTATTTTACTTTTTGGAGATGTTATGTTGGAAACCTTGAATATTAATGAATGAATTTACGGAGCTTTGTTGATATTTTGTTTTTTATATTTATTTATCATAACTTGTACATTTGTTGATATTACGACTAATATTGAATGAGGCTAGAACCTTCCCTAAAATGTTATGATACAATAGAAATTTTGGTGGCAATTATGGTGGTAACTTTTTAAGGGACGATTAATAGTATCCCAAATAATATTATTAGGGACGGCCAAGTGCCTTTCCGAAATATTATTATTAGGGACGGCCAACCCCGGTCCCAAATAATATTATTATGGCTTTAGGGACGGTTAGATCCGTCCCTAAAATGCAATGGCACAATAAAAAAAAATTGGCAGCAATTTTGGCACCAACTTTTAAGGGACGGTTCATACCGTCCCAAATAATTTTATTAGGGACGGTAAATCCGTCCCTAATACATTTGGGACGCCTAAAAAATGTGACCATGCCTTGTCGTCCCTAAAGGTCTTTAGGGACGGATATATAGTCTTTAGGGACGGATTTTACCCGTCCCTAAAAGTGAGTATTATTAACAGGGTACCAAACCAAAAATGGTATATAACTATCAATCTTGTAATTAATAATGAATATATATTAAGTAACATTATTGCTCTGGTTGACAATGGTGCTGATATAAACGGCAGTCAGGAAGGATTAGTTCTTATTGATTTTTTTTTAACTACTCAATCTTTATTTAATGCTAGTGGTGATAATATGCATATCCAATATAAACTAAGGTTTATATTTGTAATAATGGAATATGCTTGTCCAGTACCTTTTTGCTCAAGAGTGATTTGTCACACCAGGTTATTTTAGGTACTCCGATAAAATTGACTCTAGTGGTATATACACCATTATTAAATATCAAAAAATTATTTTTGAATTTATAACAAAATCAGAAGTGAAGAAAATCAATTCTTTGTCAGATAATATCGTTTTTAAAGAGCACCAATTGAATTTTCTTCAAAAGTAAATATCCTTTTTAACTATAAAACAAACGCTTGAGTAACCAAACATTCTGCAAAAAAAATAATATTATTAAAAATAAACTAAGAACTGAAGTTTGCGATGATATTCCCAATGTTTTTTTCGAATAGAAAGAAGCATATTGTTCCTCTTCCTTACGAGGTGAATTTTAATGAAAAATCCATTCCTACAAAAGTTAGATCCTGACAAATGAAGGATGAATTCCTTTAATTATGCAAGAAAGAGATATAGAGTCTATTAGATAAAAAGTTGATAACTAAACATTATTATCTATGGAGTTGCACAACTTTTTATGTTAAAAAGGCTGCTGAAAAGGAACGAGGTGTTTCTAGACTTTTAATAAATTAAAAGTGCCTTTAAACCCTGTGTTATAATGGATAAGATATCCAATTTCTAAAAAAAAGAGATTTACTTCATTGGATTAATTCATCGGCCATATTTTCCAAATTTGATTTAAAATCTGGATATTGGCAGATCCAAATTGCTCCACAAGATAGATATAAAACTGATTTTGTGGTCCCTTTTGGCCATTATCAATGGAATGTTATGCCTTTTGGGCTTAAGAATTCCCCTTCTGAATTTTAAAATATCATGAATGATATATTTAATCCTTATTCAGAATTTTCTGACATTCTCATCTTTTCACAATCAATTGATCAACATATTAAACATCTAAGAATTTTTAAAGATGTTGTAAAGACTAATGGTTTAGTCATTTCTCCACCAAAGATGAAATTTTTTTCAAACTAATGTTAGATTTCTTGGTTATAATATTGGTGAAGGGAAACTAGTACCTATTGACTAGCATGAAAATTGTCCGTTATTTTGTGGAAGTTTATTTTAATTATGGAATTTGAATTACTTAATTTAAAGGGGGAAATTTAAAATTAGAATTAATCCAGATTTAATTGTAATAATTACTAGCGTGAAGGGAGTTAGTATTTATTGGAAATAATTATGTGGAATATTACTTAGCGAGTAAAGTAATAAATGAATATGAGAATATTATTTTGGTCGGGAGAGAAATATATGGCAGTTATAATACACTTAGTTAGGACGCGCGTGTGAGTTGTGTCAGTATTACTTTAGTGAGCTAAAACGGATGATTTATTTTTAGCAATTGATATGGCCATTTTGAGTGCGCCAGTGTGTTCAGAAGGATCGAAATAGTCAGAAAACACTACTCGGGTGTTTTATTTTGAGTCCGGGGAATTTTAGCTCAAAACGACACCCCGGAGGGGTATTTTAGTCTTTTGATATTTTTGGGAAATTAAATGGACGAAAATAGGAATTATAAAGAAAAAGGAACGTGGGAATTAGGTTATCCGACATTTTCTAATCCACGAGAGAGAGAGAGAGAGAGAGAGAGAGAGAGTACCTAAGAAGAAGAAGAAGAAGAAGAAGAAGAAGAAGAAGAAGAAGAAGAAGAAGAAGAAGAAGAAGAAGAAATAGTGAATTGGGCTAAGGATTCAATCTTTCCACCAGAAAATCATACTAACGTGTAGATCGCGAGGAGAGGATCATCCACATACCAATTTCGTTCATCAATTCAGAGGTTCACAAAATGGCAAGTGTTTATCTCGTTAAAATTCTAAGCATATATGATTCATGTTAACCTAAATTATGAGATAACCATTAATGCTATGAATGTGAGACTGAATCACCATTAAATTGTGAAATTGGAAGATAGGTTTGCATGTAGATGAATAACACTAAGGTAGGAATGATAAATTTGGAAATTTCATGTTGTAATCACGAAATAATTGGGGGGTGTTGAGTGATTGTTCATGGTGGGTTTATATTAATGAACTTTTAGAGATTTAAGACTTTAATTTAGATTTCTTATGATTATGTAAAGATTTGTCATGTAAATTATGTTGAAAAGTACCCCATTATGAGTAGGAATGGCTTAGGGATAAATTTTAGAGGAGTTTGGATGAGGAAAGAATTGGGGAAAACAAAGTTTAGAAGAACATGGGTATTCTTAGAATTCTCGTTCAAAGTCCTGCCCAGGTCGTTCGAACGACCTCGTTCGAACGAGAATTCCAATCAGATTTTTGAGTTCATTCGAAGTGAGAAGTTCGTTCGAACGAGAATCGTGGACTTCTAAAGAGATTCCAGAATACTTATTTTGGCCCGAAAAAGTTAAAAACCTAAGAGGGACCCTCTTAGGTTGGTTCAAGTGAGATAAATATATCTATGCTATTATCGAATGACTTAAATTCCTAGTTAGTAATGAGTTAAGAGAGCGATTAATAAAGGGGATATAGCGGGGTAATAGAGCCTTAGAGAAAAGGTATATGTTAGAGAGATAAGTCAAAGTGTTGCGATAAAGTGAATAGTAAAGACGATGATACTATCTATAATATCAGGAACTTAGGTTGCGTGAATACCAAATGAATATAATAGTTGTGTGCATATTTATTGATTGAACTATTATGTGAATAACATACCTACGCTGCTTTCAATCAAGCGAAGGTTGCGCGTTGTGGATAATCATGCCTTGAGGAGCCTTCGGATGGGATATTGATTGGTACCACTATGAGTATATAACCTAGGTACGGACTATCTGTGAGAACGGTAGTGATGACGATCGTATAGGTGCGTAAGTATGTGCGTAGCCCATCGGCTTGGGACTATGTTTGCCTCCAATATATGTGTTATGTTTCTGATGGTTCGCAAGAGACTGAACCTTTAGTCCTTTAGGCAATGAGCAATGCAAGAGGACATGATAGTAGAGTATGCAGGCACCGCAACTGTGTCTCGGGGTGCAGTATTATATATATATTTATACAAGTTAGAGTGAATATATGTATACACTTGTGTTGATATCTACTGTGTGTATTTATTAGGTAAAATTTATGATAAAATCCCGTACGAATTAAGTAGCGTCCACTTAATTAGATTAAAAATGGAAACGCTCATTCATGCTAAAGTGGGATTGATTATATGCAGTATACCTTACGAGGGGAATAATAGGGGTCGGTATTGGACTATGATGGGTTTAGACAGGAAGAACTAGTTAGCATGGGAATAGAACTAGTGGGGTTTGGATATTCGCTAGGCGCGCACACTAGATGAGAGGTGAGCATTCCCAAGTGATTTTGATAATTTATCATTATAAATATATGTGCTAATAAACCATTTTAAACACTTGATAATTTTTAAATTGTTTTCAACTCGGGCTCTGACCCGTTTTCTGCAAATATTTTGTCTTGTCAAATTATTTAAGGTGCTCAGCCACAGGGACACCAGACTTAGGAGTTCCATTCATTCGACGAGTTGTAGCTGTTATGGAGGCTACATGACTTTGGTTGTAGATGCTTCTGAGTCTATCATTTCGGACTTTTGAGTTATTTGCATCAGTTGGACATGTCGTCCCTTCTTATTTATACATTCTAAGATTTGAGATTTAATTCATTTCTATTCCCAGTTGTTGGATTTATTTAGTTGGATTATTATATTGGATTTTGACTGGATATGTTTACTCCAGCTTATTTATTTTATGTCAGTTATTTCAGTTTGTATGAGATTGAATTGAATGGTGAATGATTAGATATTTAGTTTAATTGATTTATATTAATTGATAAGATAAAATTTTGACATCAACCTTTTAAATATTAGGTGGTTAGCATTTTAAAACAAGTTTTCGTCAGTGATGCATAATCTGAACCAACCGGTTATTCTGATTTAGTTAATAAATGACTGATCACCCGGTATTTAATTAGGCAGGGTATCACAGGTGGTATCAGAGCATCAGGTTGTAGAGTCCTTAGGATCTGTACGGCTTATTATGTATTCCGCGTAGCTATCTTTGATGTAGAGCCCTATATTTAGGACTATTGTATTCATTATTTGCGTTTTTACATCTTCAGCTGTTTGAGATATTTACTGTGGACTTATAAAGCTCCTCTCTCATTTCAGATTTCTCCCAGACGTGCATAGCAAGCTAATAGGGACGCCCAGCCCGACCCCCATCCAGCTTAGGCCCAGGGAATGATAAACGCTATGGAAGTTGTTGCCATTGTAGTACAGGCAGTTAACGTCGCATTAGACGTGGTACAGCAAGCTCCGCCACCGGCACCAATAGTGGCTCTAGCACCAGTCCACGCCCTCCCTTTTGCATGGGAGTGCGTCAGAGATGCCTTTCAGAAGTCACACCCTCCAGAGTTCACGGGGAGTTAAGATGTGGGAAAGGCGAGCCATTGGAGGAAAGATATACAGAGGCACCTGAGGATGTATGAGTGCACCGAGGTGCAAAAGCAGATTGTGGCTACCTTTAAGTTGGTAAGAGCAATGCTACAGTGGTGGGAGTCCATTACTATAACAGAGAAGAGAGATAGGCTGACTATTAGAGATTTTTGGGTGCGGTTTGACCGCAAGTACTTCCCTTCCGTCATGCAGACCGAGATGAGGCGGAAGCTACTAAACCTTAAGAAGGAAGGAAATACGGTTGATGAGTGTGAAGTGGAGTTCACAGAACTTCTGAATCTAGTTTCCGATAAGATACCAACAGAGGAGAAGAAGATTCAGAGATTCACGGATGGTTTGACTTGGAAGATTCGCCAGCACTTGTTAGGGAATCTTTCATTAGACACTTACTCTGATGTGGTTAATACTTCCCTACTACATTTTCAGGATCATCGCTTACAATAGTAGGGAAGCAAACGAGTTAGGGAGTCCAACTAGTAGGGTCGGATAAGAGGTAGTAGCACCGGTGGGACACCCGCAGCTTAGGGACAAGTCCGTCAGGGTGAGCAGGGTTTCCATCAGGGAGATCCTCCTAAGAGATTCCATTCTAGAGATTTTAGAAAGGGACGGGGAGGTTTTAGGCAAGGCCCTCAGAGCCATCCGAGTCAACAAGTCCAACAGGGGTAGCAGCGATTTCAGTAAGGCCAGCAGGGCCATGGGAGAGGAAGTAACGGCCAACAGGGCCGAGGACAGCCGGGACCGAGGGGAGGACACTTTATAAGGAGGTGTTTTACTTATGGCAATACTGGCCACAAACTTCAGGACTGTCCCCAGAGGGGTAGAGCCCCACAGCAGCAGCAACAGCAGGGTGCTCGTCAGGAGCCCCAGTGATCACTATTTCCAGCTGCCCTCCTAGCACCACCCCAGGTTCCAGTCTTGCCAGCTATTTGAGTAGCTCCGGTACAGTAGGGTCAGTTGTAATATGGACGTGTCTACAACGTCCATGAGGCCCCATTTCATCAGGCATCACCCGTTGTTGAGGGTACGTTTCCTATCCATGGGACTATAAGGTGCATTTTATTTGACACGGGGGCATCACTTCTTTATAGCTACTAGCTGTACATGGGATATAGGGTTGCTAAACATAGCAGAGAGCACAGTGACTTGTGTAGACTCACCACTAGGGAATCGGTCATTAATTTTCTTTATATGCCGGGGAGTAGGTATAGAGATTTGGAGTTTGATATTGCCAGCAGATATGCTAGTCCTAGAGATGGACGAGCATGACGTCATTATTGGCATATATTGGTTTGCCGCCTATAGAGCCATGATAGATTGTTTTAGTAGGAGCATTATATTTTCTCTACCGGGACAAAAGATATTCTTGGTGGAGATGCCTTGTCCCAAGAGAGGATTGTCCACACATTTATATTACATAGAGGAGGAGACCTCTAGAGAGATAGTGATTCCCATTGATTCGATTCCTGTAGTCCAAAATTTTACCGATGTGTTCCAGGATATACCTGGAATACCACCTAGTCAAGAGATTGATTTCATCATAAATTTGTTACTGGGCACTCGGCCGATAGCACGAGAACCCTACCGTATGGCTCTAGCTGAGATGAGAGAGCTACAAGACTAGATTGAGTAGCTATTAGGACAGGGCTTCATCCGTAGGATTACCTCTCCTTGGGGTTCTCCCATATTATTTGTAAAGAAGAGAGAGGGTTAGTTGAGGTTGTGTGTGGATTACCGAGAGTTGCATAAAGTCATGATTGTAGTCTGAATCATATAGCTTATGTTTTAAGTTGATTGTTTTACTTTTTGGAGATGTTATCTTGGTAACCTTGAATATGACTAAATGAAATTTCGGAGCTTCGTTGATCTTTTTTTTTTATATTTATTTATCATAACTTGTACATTTGTTGATATTATGACTAATAGTGAATGAGGCTAGAACCTTCCCTAAAATATTGTGATACAGTAGAAATTTTGGTGGCAATTATGGCGGTAACTTTTTAAGGGACGATTAATACTATCCCAAATAATATTATTAAGGACGGCCAAGTGCCTGTCCCAAATAATATTATTAAGGACGGCCAGCCCCTGTCCCAAATAATATTATTATGGATTTAGGGATGGTTAGATCCGTCCCTAAAATACAATGGCACAATAAATTTTTTGGCAGCAATTTTGGCGCCAACTTTTATGGGACGGTTCATACCATCCTAAATAATAATATTATGGACGGTAAATCCATCCCTAATTCATTTGGGACGCCAATCAAATGTGACCATGCCTTGCCGTCCCTAAAGGTCTTTATGGACGGATATATAGTCTTTAGGGACGGATTTTACCCTTCCCTAAAAGTGAGTATTATTAATAGGGTACCAAACCAAAAATGGTATATAACTATCAATCTTGTAATTAATAATGAATATATATTAAATAACATTATTGCTCTAGTTGACAGCGGTGCTGATATGAACTGCATTCAGGAAGGATTAGTTCTTACAAAATATTTTGAAAAAATCACTCAATCTTTATTTAATGCTAGTGGTGATAATATGCATATCCAATATAAACTAACTAACGTTTATATTTGCAATAATGGAATATGCTTGTCCAGTACCCTTTTGCTCATAAGTGACTTGTCACAACAGGTTATTTTAGGTACTCCTTTCTTATCCTTGCATGTGCATATGGATAAAATTGACTCTATGGGTATATACACCACTATTAAAGATCAAAAAATTGTTTTTGAATTTATAAAAAAACCAGAAGTGAAGAAAATCAATTTTTTTCCAGATAATATCGTTTTTAAAGAGCACCAATTGAATTTTCTTCAAAAGGAAATATCATTTTTAACTATAAAACAAAAGCTTGAGTAACCAAGCATTCTGCAAAAAATTAATGTTATTAAAAATAAACTAATAACTGAAGTTTGCAGTGATATTCCTAATGCTTTTAGGAATAGGAAGAAGCATATTGTTCCTCTTCCTTATGAGGCGAATTTTAATGAAAAATCCATTCCTACAAAAGGTAGATCCAGTCAAATGAAGGATGAATTCCTTTAATTGTGCAAGAAAGACATACAGAGTCTATTAGATAAAAACTTGATAAGTAAAAGTTATTCTCCATGGAGTTGCATAACTTTTTATGTTAAAAAGGCTGCTGAAAAGGAACGAGGTGTTCCTACACTTATAATAAATTACAATCCTTTAAATAATGTGTTATAATGGATAAGATATCCAATTTCTAATAAAAAAAATATTTACTTGATAGGCTTAATTTAGCCACCATATTTTCCAAATTTGATTTAAAATCTGGATATTGGCAAATCCAAATTGCTCCACAAGATAGATAAAAAACTTATTTTGTGGTCCCTTTTGACCATTATCAATGGAATGTTATGCCTTTTGGGCTTGAGAATGCCCCTTCTGAATTTTAAAATATCATGAATGAGATATTTAATCCTTATTCAGAATTTTTTGACATTCTCATCTTTTCACAATCAATTGATCAACATATTAACCTCTAAGAATTTTTAAAGATATTGTAAACACTAATAGTTTAGTCATTTCTACACCAATGATGAAATTTTTTCAAAGTAATGTTAGATTTCTTGGTTATAATATTAGTGAAGTTAAAATAGTACTTATTGACAGAAGTATTGAATTTTCTTCTAAATTTCCTGATGAGTTAAAAAAATATTTTCCTGTAAAGTTTCCTCCCATCTGCTCCTGTTGGCCTCGGCCTTGATGGCCATTGCCACCCCTCCCTTGGCCCTACTGCTGCTGGCCTTGTTGTCCTTGATGGCTATGCCGACCTTGATGTCCATGCCTGAAACCTCTCTGCCCATGCTTGAATCCACCTGATCTGAATCTCTTTGAAGAATCCCCCTGATGGGAACCCAGTCTCTCTTGACTCTACTCTGCAGGTGCCCCACTAGCACTACCTCCCTTGGTCCTGCCCTGCTGGCTTGACTCTCCTCCTCGCTTGCTTCCCTTAGCATGGAAGAGATCTTCCTAATAGTGTAGTAGATCTGCATTAAGTATATCTGTATAGGACTATAGGGAAAGGTTACCCACTAGGTGTTGTCGTATCCTCCAAGTCAAGCCATCAATAAACATCTGTACCCTCTTCACTTTAGTAGGAACCTTATCTGGCACTAGATTAGTCAATCTAGTGAATTCCTCCTCATATTCAGCAACGGTCTTCCCCTCCTAGGTGAGGTCCAGTAATTTCTTCCTCATCTCAGTTTGAACGGTGGAGGGAAAATACTTGCGCTGAAACCCCACCCAGAAACTTTATATAGTCATGATATATCTCTCCTCCAAAGTAGTAGTGGACTCCCACCACTTTAAAGCTGCTCCTACCAGCTTATAGGTATCCAGTAACTGCCTCTGAACATCTGTGCACTCATACATGTGAAGGTGTATCTAGAATTCCTTCTTCCACTGGCTCGCAGTAATCACGTCATAACTCCCCTGAAACTCTAGGGGATGCGCCTTCTGAAAAGCCTCCCTAACACTCTCCCAAGCAGAAGGGGACACATGTGCTGGTGCTAGAGCCACTTCCTGAGCCTGGGGTGGGGCCTGCTGCACCACCGCTAAAGTTGCATTCACCGCTTGTGCAACTATGGCGGCAACCTCGGTTGCGTTCATTGTCCCCTGAGCCTGAGCTGGCGACGGCTCTGGCTGGGCATTTCTGGCCCATGGTACAAGTCGAGGAGGCATCTGAAATGAGAAATATTTTTATTAGTCTACAGTTATTAACAAATCTCTAATAGTTGAAGACGTATTCACATAATTAGGAATACAACAGTCCTAAAAGAGGGCTCTATATCAAAGAACGCTAAGCTAGAAACATAATAAGCCGCACAGATCCTAAAAGACTCTAGAACCAGAAGCTCTGATACCTCCTGTGACACCCCGCCCAATTAAATATCGGATGATCCGTTATTTATTAAATTAAAACAGAATGTTCAATTGGTTCATTCTTAGCATCATTGTCGAAAAACTTTAATCCGATTAAATACCCAATATTTAATTAAGCTAGTGTCAAAAGCAATTACTCATAACACACCCATTCAGTTTCCTTTAATAAATAACCCACTTCATTAACTAACTGAACTACACAAATAATCAAATACCATCTACTGAAATAAATAACAGAATAATAAATACTGGAATGAACGTCCCAGCTAAAATGTCCACAATCACCAACATAAAATACCATGTCAAACTGAAACTGAAATACTGATTATAAATACAAAAAAATCTCTCAAAATAAACATATTATGAGAATGGTGACATATGCCCTGAATAGAAAGTCTGATTAAACTGAAAGAAATGATAGATGGGTCTAATCTCAAAAACCTACAGCTTCCACAATCGTTGTAGCTCGCCAAATAATCCAAGTGTCTAAATTTGGTGTCCCTCTGGCTGGGCAATTGTTAAAAAACATATATATATAGAGAGAGAGGAGATAAGATGTGCAAGAAACGGGTCAAAACACGAGTAAAGATAGTTTTAAAACAGCAAGTGCAAAAATTCAATTTAGCAAATATTAATACATGTTAGAAATCCATGCTCTAACTTGAGATGCTCGCCTCTCAACTAATGTGCACTCCTAACACATCTTCTAACCCATACTAGTTGTGCTACCTAGCCTAACTAGTTCGAAGCCACATTATCACTACTTTACGTTCACCCGTAGTACACCCGTATCGCCCATACAATACGTTATTAACATGTTTTATCCCAAATAGCTCATTTATATTTTCACCATTCATGTAGTTAATCTTTTACTCACTAAGATTAAGTTACTTATCATCATTACCATATCTACTAATTCGCACAGTAGAATTGTTCTCAAGCATATATATAATCAATATCATTACTATACGTGTATATATATATATATATATATATATATACACACACACACACACACACACACACACACACACACACAAATCCTACACCCCTAGGTTAGGACCTCTTGGTGCAATGCGTACTCTGCTATTGTATCCCGGTACATCTCGCACTGAATAGGGATAGGGGTTCGGATAAGCTCCCACGAACCATCAAAAATACAATAACACGAATTGGAGGTGAACATAGTCCCTAGCCCAATGGGTCATGCACATACCTACGTTCCCATTAAACAGTCGAACTATCATATCTCGAATAGCACGTGTCCAAGGTTTTATGTTCTATGGTGCAAGTTTAAAGATCCCCCCTAAGGCTCATCAGGATAAGACTGCCCAAGCACACAACCTCCACCCGATAGCTAGCAGCGTAGGTATGTCAGACATATAATAAGCAATCCATAGGTATACACACAACCTATTAAAATCTTAGGTATTCACACAACCCTTATGTAACCCAATTCTTTCTTAATATATGTAGCATAGTATTCTCTACTACTCATTGTATTGGCCCATTACGATTATCCCCTCGCTCTCGGACTATCCTCCCAAGATTTCTACTCAATCGGGCAATTTTTACAATTTTTTGAAATCTCGTTAGAAGTGTCAGAATTCTCATTCGAACAAAACTTCAAACGACCTAGGACCCTGAATTCTCGTTGGAATTATCGTTCGAACGAGTACTTTTGAACCTACTTCAAGTGAACCTAACTCTAAATTCTCGTTGAAATTGTCGTTGGAATTCTCGTTCGAACGAGGTTGTTCGAACGACCTTGACCCAGATTGTCCCCTACCTTAGAATTTCTGCATTTTTTTCCATTTTTTTCCACCCAATTCATGTGAAATTTCACCCAACACAAAACCAATCATCCTAAATCATTTCTACACCTAATAAAACGTTTTTCAACATGTTTTAACGTCAAAATCCCATTATATCTCAAGTATGGATGAATTAATTCAAGAAATCCTTAAAAGCCCTAGATTTTTATAATCACCATTAATGTCTAATCTAAACCCAAATTAAATTCGTATTTAATCATGCATAAATCTCATAATTTATATATCTAAATAGGGTTTCTCAATCTACATGAAGTTCCTACCCAAATTCATCATTTGAAATCAATCTAATCATCAAATTCATTATCTCTTGGATGATTCAACAACCTAGTATAACATGGGTAATATATGCACAAAATTTAGAAAGATAAACACTTGCCTTATGGAGAACTTCTGATTTGTTGAATGAAACTGGTATTGGGGTGATCCTCTCCTCTCGATCTACACGTTAATGGGATTGTTGGTGTGAGAGCTTGAGTTTTGCACCAAGAACACCTATGGAGCTCTTCGTCTTCCTCTTTAGTTCTATCTCTCTCTTAGGTTTAAAAAATGACAACCTCCATCTAACCCACGTACCTTTCATTTTAATTTCCCAATTTCCGTCCATTTTAACTTCCCAAAATCTCAAAAGATCAAAATACCCCTTCGGGTTGTCGATTTGGCCTAAATTATCCCGGAATCCAAATAAAACACTTGGGTGGAGTTTTTTTAACTATCTAGACCCTTCCAGACTCATCGACGCACTCAAAATACCCGTATGAGTTACTTAAAAATAAATTATCTTTTTAACCCATTAATGTAGTCCCGACACGATTCACGCCCGCGTCCCGACTTAATTTACCAAACTGTTGTATTTTTCCTTCACGACAAGTATATAATATCATAATCCCATATTACTTTCTCATACAGTAATATTCAATAATTTTCAATAATAATAAGTATCAACCCTTGTCATGCTAGTTAACATTTATTCTAAACTAGACTAATTAATAATTAATTTCTCACATTTAATTTAATTAATCCCATAATAATAATTAATCTAACAATTATTAAAATCAATAAAGGGACGGGGTATTACATACTCCCCCCTAATAATGGAATTTCGTACCGAAATTAGGAAAATAAGGCATGCCTGGCACGAATAGGTCTGGATACTTCTCGCGCATATCTGCCTCACGCTCCTGAGTAGACTCCTCTACATTGTGATGTTCCCACTGGACCCGCACAAGTGGAACTACTTTGGACCTCAGTCCCCTCTCACTATGGTCTAGAATAACCACTGGTCTCTCGTCATAAGAACTGTCTAGATGTAGGTTTATGTCGTCTATTGGGACATGAGTGTGAGCCAACTCATCTCAGAGATACAGTGGCTCATACTCATCTCGGAGCCAACTCATCTCAGAGATGAGTTGGGAGCAGTACCTTCCTTGTACATCTTATCCCCTCTGAGATGTACCACAAATCGGGACCTACGTGACTCCGTCATTACTGCGTGTCATAAGTCCACCCCCTCTGGAACAATCAGTCTCCCGTTGAAGCATAATCCTCCCTCGGAACTCGTTGAGTAGGACTCTACTCCTCCAGCTAACAGTTGTCTAATTCGCTCCTGATAAAACGGATATGCTACCTGGCCCTGAATCACCCTCGTTACTATCTGGGGCGTAACAGTCATAACAAACATGAAGGATTGGGTCACTGCATCCTGATGTCGCAACTCTTTCCATTTTACCTTCCACGCCTCGGTCACCTCACTTACTGGCCTATGGCTCAATGCATCGGCAACTACGTTAGCCTTCCTCGGGTGGTACTGTATCTCAAACTGGTAGTCCTTCACAAACTCGAGCCACCTACGTATGATAAGCACCCAAAAGTGTACATTTTATACCCCTAATAGATGTATTTTAGTCGCTAATTCTTGACAAATTGGGTCTTATGCGCGTAATGTTTAATGTGTAGGCTTGACTGCAGTTGCTGTATTAAAAGCTATATTTCGAGGCAATTTACAGTCAAATGGTGCTAATTCCCCAATTTCGTACCAAACCCGAGCCTTAACCTAGCCCCGACCTTCCTAAACTCTTCACTCGAGCCCCGTGTGTGTAGGTTTGTTCCTTTTTTATATTTTAATTTTTTTATAGATTTTTAGTTAGAGTTGTTTTATTTTTAGATTTTATTTTAGATTTATTTAGAAATTTTTACGTTTTATTTTTTATTTTTATATTTTATTAGTGTATTTTTATTTTTATTTTATCTTTATTTTTATTTATTAGTTTTATTTTATTAGAATTAGTTTTTTTAGGATTTCATTTACTTTTAGATTTATTAGATTTTATTTTTTTAGAATTTTAGTTTTTAGTCTAATAGTTTTCCATTTTTATTTTTATTGTTATTTCTTTTTAGATTTATCTTTTTATTTTGTGTCTTTTATTTTATAGGACTTTATATTTTTAATAGATATTAATTAATTTCATTTTTTAGTTAGTTAGTCATTTTTTTAGGTGTCCAAATTAAACACACACACTTATCCTAAATACACTCACACCGACCTACCATATACTCACATACACACAAAGACCGAACTCACCCTCACATAACTCTACCATACACCCTACCACACCAAACTCCACACCCTTATTCTTCACCCTCAAACCAACACCCTTTCTCTCTCCTCTCTCCTAAACACCATAACCACCCAACAAACCTCAACCAAACCTTATAAAACCTACCCATTTCGTCATCTGCCAAAATCCGGACCACCATCCCACTGTAGCAAGCCCAACAACCCCTTTACCCGACCCCTACAACCCACTGCCATGCGACCCCAATCTCAACAGCTACGGCTGGACCAACCCTCTATCAGTTTAACTTTCGTCGGTGATCATTACCTCCGGCCATTTCTGGCCAAGCCAACCTCAACCCGATCCTACCATACCCACAACCCATCTTCTACGACCTGCTACGTCCTAAACCTAGATGGAACTACCCGAGACCCCAACCCGATAGCCTTAACCCATTTGTTCCATGCCTTACACGATTCTCATTCCACCTACTAAAACCAAAGCCAAAAATAAACCAAACTCATTAAAAGCCACATGTGTTAAAACCCACTTAATTCCTCTTTACCTAATATACCCCCAACTAACTCATTTTACCCCAAAGTCCAAAATACCATCATTCTCCCCACTATCATGACCTCACACCCAAACCACATGAACCCTCTATTAATTCCTAAATTATCCCTTACCCACACCTTATACAAACCTCTTGCACCTTTATCCTCCCATTTTTACCCTTTTGCTCCATGTGCATATATAAGATGGAAGACCCCATTTAAAGACAAGTCAAGAAAATTCTAGAGAGAGATAGTTAGAGTAGAAAATAAATTAGGGAAATATTTTGTAAATAGTTTTTGTTTTTATTTTTAGAGATTTGTGAGGATAAATTGGGAGTAATTCAATTGAGTATTATATTGAATTTATTATTGTTGGATGCTCATATTGGATGGATGGTGCTTGATTTCAAGAAAATAAGAGTTCAATTTAACTTCAAGAGATTGGGTTTGATTGTTCTCTTCTCTTCTATTTTTTATTAGCCTTTGATTATTTGTCCATCATGTTTAATATCATGTTAGGCTATATCCTTTCAAGGGGCGGGGTGAACCCTTATTTGTTATTATTTTGATTTGATTAGTTTGATTAATTGAAAATTCCCTTTGAATGTTAATTTTGATTCCTCACCCTTAAATTTACGCCTCGAGAGAGGGTAAATGATTTTTGAGAGAAAATCAAAATTCTAGTTATAATACCCATTTTAGATTCGAACTAGAGATAGGGGTTTCTTAAGTGGGGTATTATTACTTGAATTTCAACTCTATTTTCATTTTCTAAGATGTACATAAATTTTGATGAATCGATCCTAGCGGGTGATTAATTAAAAAGAGTGTAGATCTATTTTCTAGAGTTGTGGGCGGTTAAACTTAATTTGTTAAAACACTATTATTATAATTACACTTGCAACGAGAGTTGGTTTGTAATTGTGATATTAATGTGGGAGAATTCAAATAATCAAATTAATTAATTAGAATAGCTAAAATTTGTGGTGTAATCCCATTCCTTGATTGTTCTCACATTTGCTTCCTCACTTATTCTCTTATTTTAATGTTAGACTTAGTTCATTATTTTTAGTCACTTTTTAGTTAATTGTTTAGATTATTGATTTAGTTTAGTATTATTTCACCATCACTCCTAAAAATTGTGTTAATATTGAAAAAGTTTAAAAAAATTAGAAAAAGTAAAAATCCAAAAAAGAAAATAAGAGTGAATTACAATTGAGTTTGTCTCTAGCTTTACCCCCTTGATGTGGATTGACATCCTTACTTACCGCTCTACACTTGAGTTTGATATTATTTTGTAGGTATTTTGAGGATTTTGACTTGATGATCTTTTCAAGCAACGATGAAAACAAAAATATACCGAAAATTTTTCTTTATCAAATGGCGTCGTTGTCGGGATTGACCCGTTTTAGCCTCTATCCAACAAAACTAACGCTTCAGTCTTGTTTGGGGGTTATTCTCATCACCCAAATTTTTTTTACACCCCGCACTTTCATAGATCTTATCTTTAGGGTGAGAATGGTTATGTCTGGCTGAAGACATTAAACATAGAGCTACCAGGAGGTAGCCCGCGTTTCATGTACTAGTCTCATTCTGTTTGGGGGTGGTGTTCCACGTCACCCAATGCTTTACCATGTTATGGACTTGTACATTTTTTTCTCTCACTTCTTATTCAGGTTTATTCTTGGCTTCATTTGTCCACTTCATTAGCGGTTGATTCTAGTAAACTCTTTCCTACCTTATGCTCTCATTTTTAAAAAATCATTTTATCTAACATCAAGGACGATGTTCCTTTTTGTTTGGGGGTGGGGAATTTTATCAAAATCGTACCTCTTCTAAAATTTTTTGATTTTTAAACCTGATTTTTAAATTTTCGTGCAGTTTCTTTCATCTCATTTATTGATGTGAATTTTCTATCATCCATCTTTCAAAGTCTAGGAATCAAGCTAGAGAATATTTTTTATAAAATGCTTATGTAATACGTAACAAGGCATTTTGCACTATGAATTTATAGTCTCAACAAAATTTCCGCACTTATCACGTCACTACGGTTTAGAGTTGAAGAGTACTACAATTCCCAAGAGAACCTTAAGGATCACTAGTAGAGACTTTATCTTGTGAGATTTGTGCCCTTCACCCTTTTAGAGTGTTTTACGCAATCTCTAAGTCACGAGTTGATTCAACTTCGTTTGGGTTCGCACTTAAATTGTTACATGACCTCATTATCCTTCACTAAATTTTGGCTTGATCACTAAGAATGACATCACTTTCGAGTTGTAAGAAACGCGTGTCTTGAAATTTATCCCGAGCACTAGGTTTTCCCCCATAACACATTCTCATTCCTTTCACCCATTACCTTACCATATTCCTATACATACCCCACCACATTCTCGATATCATCCTTCATGTGTTGAGAAAAGAGTGTGATTTCAAATGTAAATATCTTCATTGTTGGTTTGAAAAGAAAAAAAAAATAGAAAAAAAATAGAAAAATATAAAAAATAAGAAAGAAAAAGAAAAAGAAAAAGAAAAAGAAAAACCGAAAATCGAAAAGAGAAAAGAAAAGACAAAAAAAAAGAGCTTGGAGTTTATTTTGTTGTAATAAATATATTTGTTCTTCATGTATTGAACACTCTCTCACATCGCATATCCGTCACTCAACCATCCAACCTCATATCCCATCCTACCCCATGTCATTTCCCCCTCACCCATAATCATCCATGCTTTCCCCTAGGTGTTTGGGCAAATGAAATTCAACATGGTGAATAACTCGACGTTCTCACTATAGTGATTAGCATCTCTTTCGTGAGATCATTTTCCTTATATATGTTCGTTCTTTCTTATGTGTGTGTGAGACGTTTGAACTTGCTTACATTTACTCACCTCCTCACAAACAAGAGCGATACACTAACCCTAATCTCGAGAGTTCGTTTGAGAGAGTTATATCTAGTGAGATTTAAAGTTAAAGCGTTGATTCTGAAAAGGAAATCTAGGAATTATTCTCGTGACACTCGACCCGTTTTGACTGATTCACACCACACACATTGAGTTCTAGGGAGTATGTGCCTTGAGTATTTACTTAGCTAAACTTTTTACACATTCTAGCTTGTATTTCTGAAATTATTTCTCTCATGATGGATTGTACGATCATTCTATGTCTAATAAGATATTGATTTCCTTTCAATAAATCTTTGCAAATAAATAATTTTATGGGTATATTCCCTGCAAACCCTCATGAGACACAACTCATCCTATAGAGCAACCTATAAGTTTAAAGGCTTGTTGCATATGCTAAGCGCAATCGCAAGGGCCCGCGAAAGTGGTACACTTTTGGTTACTTATCTTTCTCTTTCTCTCTATCTTATTGCTCGAGGACTAGCAACGCTCTGTTTGGGGGTGGTGTGATAAGCACCCAAAAGTGTACGTCCTATACCCCCAACAGATGTATTTTAGTTGCTAATTCTCTGAAAATTGGGTCTTATGCGCGTAAATATTTAATGTGCAGGCTTGATTGCAGTTACGGTGTTAAAAGCTATATTTCGAGGTAATTTGCAGTCAAATGGAGCTAATTCCCCATTTTCGTACCAAACCCGAGCCTTGACCAAGCCCCGACCTTCCTAAACTCTTCACCCAAGCCCTGTGTGTGTAGGTTTGTTCCCTTTTATTTTATTTTAATATTTTTTTTAGATTTTTAGTTAGAGTTGTTTTATTTTAAGATTTCATTTTAGATTTATTTATATTTTTTTAGGTTTTATTTTCTATTTTTATATTTTATTAGTGTATTTTTATTTTTATTTCATCTTTATTTTTATTTATTAGTTTTATTTTATTACAATTAGTTTTTTTAGGATTTCATTTATTTTTAGATTTATTAGATTTTACTTTTTTAGAATTTTAGTATAATAGTTTGCTATTTTTATTTTTATTTTTATTTCTATTTAGATTTATGTTTTTATTTTGTGTCTTTTATTTTATAGGATTTTATATTTTTAGTAGATATTAATTAATTATATTTTTTAGTTAGTTAGTCAATTTTTTTTAGGTGTCCAAATTAAACACACACACTTATCCTAAACACACTCACACCTACCTACCATATACTCACATACACACAAACACCCAACTCACCCTTACCTAACTCTACCATACACCCTACCACACCAAAACCCACACCCTTCTTCTTCAACCTCAAACCAACACCCTTTCTCTCTCCTCTCTCCTAAACACCATAACCACCCAACAAACCTCAACCAAACCTTATACAACCTACCCATTTCATCACCTGCCAAAATCTGGACCACCATCCCACTGCAGCAAGCCCAATAACCCCTTTACGCATCCCCCACAACCCGCTGGCATGCGACCCCAATCTCAAAAGACGCGGTCGGACCAACCCCCTTCCAGTCTAACTTGCGTCGGCGATCCTTAGCTCCGGATATTTTCGGCTAAGCCAACCTCAACCCGATCCTACCATACCCGCAACCCATCTTCTACGACCTGGTACGTCCTAAACCCGAATGGAACTACTCGACACTACACCAAATCCTGCGAATGGTCACGCCTAGTGGGTCACGGCCCAAGTCCGGGACCAGCTGGTCGCGGACTTGGGCCGTTACCCACTCAATATTTGGCGTGACCATATTTATTATCACACTAAATTATCGATGCCCTAGAAGTTGTCATGGACCAAGTCCGTGACCACAGTGGTCGCGAACTTGGGTCGTGACCATGTCGTGCCATCTTAGCGCCAAACTCGCGCCAAAATTCCTCCCAAGCTTGGTCAAGGCCCATGTCCGTGACCCATGGCATGACGGAGAAGAGAGTACACACATTGAGGGTCACGACTTAGGGCCGTGACCATTTCTGGGTGTGGGTCACAGCTATGGGCCGTGACAATCCCTCATTCAATCACTATAGTTGATGTAAAAGGGTCGCGCATCACAGATTTAGGGTCACGGCTATGGGCCGTGACCATTTCTTGCTATGGGTCACGGCTATGGGCCATGACCATACCTCAATCAAGCATGGAAAAGGGTCTCGCATGGTGGGTCACGGCTCTAGGCCGTGACCAGGTCTGGAGAACCCACCTCTGCCTAAAGTTAATTTTAAGGGTCGCGCGTATGAGGTCACGGCTCTTGTTCGTGACCAGTTCCAGGTCTTAAAAAAACAAAAAGTCCCATCGCTCCTTTCTTATTTCATTTATTTCATTTGGAGTTAGAGTTGGTCGTTGCAAGGGTTAAACGATTTTGGCGATTTTGAGTTGGATTTTGGCGATTTTGAGTTGGATTTTGGCAATTTTGCATTTGGATTAACCCTGGTATGTATTGATTCATTTTGATTTCATTTGGATTTCGTGATTTCTATCTAAAGCCCTAATTTATGTGTATGTATGTGTAGATTTACGTTTGTATGTGTGTATGTGTGTGTATGTATAGATTTATGTTTATAGGTGTGTGTGTGTATAGATTTATATGTATATGTATGTTTATGTCAATAAACCCTATATTGTATGTGTGTGTATGTATAGATTATATGTGTGTAAACCCTAAATAGTTAGTGTGTGTATGTATAGATTGTATGTGTGTAAACCCTAAATAATATTAGGGTTTAGTAAACCCTAAATAGTATGTGTGTGTATGTATATATTATGTCAATAAACCCTAGATTGTATGTGTGTGTTTGTATAAATTATGCCAATAAACCTAGATTTTATGTGTGTGTATTTTATTTGACAAAATATAATTAAATGGATTTTTAATGAGTAAAAAAATTTACATCCACCTTGTCGTGATTTTATTGGGGGGTTATATGCGTGCCATCATATTATATTAGGGGTTATATGCATGTCGTGATTTTTTGCACTACAATATATGTGTAAGTACTACAATATGTGTTATAAATAATTACGGCGGGTTGTTGTTGGGATTTCACCTATACTTTTAAACTCTCATAACTTTCAAACCCAAACCTTAATAGTAGGACTCGTATTCATGCCCTCGTATACTTTTCTCAGGAAAAATGAGGCACGGTGATAATTACTGTCAACAAGAGTGGGAGAGGTTGCAATTAGACCTCACACATAACTCTTATATTAGCGTGCGTCATATAGAGGATACTCGTATTTATAGGTACGGAAATAAAAATATCGAACAATTTAACTACCTTGTAAATTGTGGATTTGATATCCAGCAAGATTACTTGTTCGATCATATTCTATTTTCTCTACCAGAAAACTGGGATGACGTTATACAAAATATATTGCACACACATAATCCCGACATAGCCCTGACCTTGGTTACGTTGTTGGAGGAGGCGGAAAAAAATCCACCCGTTATGGCTACAACTGCATACAGAGATCATTGACATAGATTGTGATGTCTCGCACCACATGCATGTAAAATTAAATCTTGCCAACAAGTTGAGAAATAGTGGATTCCGAGTTCATGTCACTGACATCTACACATCAATCATAGATACCCTTCCTCCTAGTTGGCCACGTGCAAAAATTCATAGGTTCTTAAAAACTAATACCGAATGGATGGAGATCAGACACATTGAACTTATTCTAAAGTCTTACTTTGAAAAGGTATCTATCTATTTATATATATATAACTAATTAAGCTTGATTAATTAGTTATAATTTCATATTACTATAATTATTTAGTCACTTATACTTTTCAATTTTTGTAGATAATGTCGAGAGGAAACAACCCAAGGGTACCAAGTGCCGAGGTGACACCACAACGAGGTTCACCATCTCGTGCAGAACCCGTATTCTCAACACCAATGGGTGAGCAAATTCACAACTCCACCAATGGTTCACTCCTCACCAAGTCTAACTCCAAGTGGTCCTATGCCCCAATCCAGCACTCACGTTGCTTTAACGCCCCCATCCAGCACTCCTGATGCCTTTCGCTCAAATGAAAAGAAGCCTATTGGCTTCTCCCTTATCGGGAATAACCCGACGGGTGATAGGAATGACGTGCTGAATTTTAAAGCCCAATGTTTTTTGCTGGGAAAAATGAACGTGGGAGTCGGTGGACCAGACAATTGGAACCTTGTTGATCAAGTTATCAAAGATGACATACATGACTAACTTTGCAAGCAATTCTCATTTCCTGACCGTTCCAAGAATAAGGTTCTATCTCGGGTTGCTGAAGGATTGAGGACATACAGGAGAAACCTTTGGAAGAAACATTTCCCAAAAGAGGCAGCGAGCTCAGATATTTTTCTTTGAAAGAGAGAGTGCCTCCCAATGTTGAAAGGCCTTTGGATCAGTGGAATAAGTTTTTGGAGAATGAAGCGAAGGAAAAAAAGTTGGTCCAGAGGGATCAAAATAAAAAAAAATATGGCACAAAAAACTGATATCCATAGTTTGGGATCCAAATCATATGAGGATTTGAAGAATGAATGGGAGAGTAGGACAAAAGATGGTCCAGATGCCAGTAAAAACCCAAATCGGGTTGACTTATTCCTTTATGCTCGACGGGACAAAGATAATAAATTCCCGCCGCACTTGGCTAAGACACTGGAATCAATAAAGGCCATCAGCAGTCAATCTGATTCGAGCCCTACTGATGACTTTGACCTTGAAAATGATGCCCTCACACAGACCTTTGGAAAGGACAAAAGGGGGAGGCCGCGAGGTGTTGGCTCACATATGACAAAAATAAAACTTCAACACATTGCACCTCTTGTGGACGAGCTTTCTTCGGTCAAGAATTGTATCTCATTTCAAAAGGAGCACTAGCTGAAGACCGATGGGGATGTCCATGAGATTAAAAATACCCTGGGATTATTGACAAATTAAATTGGGAAACTTGTGAACTTTTTTAAAAGTTATAGGCCCCCAGTGCTTCCTCAAGGTTACCCTTACCCTACTCCTACTCAAGGTTTCACACATCCTTCCCCTCCAACATTCCCCTCTTTTTTTTTTTTAGAAAAGAGGGACGGAACCCCCACACGTATTATTAATATAATAAGGAGAAAAAGCCTCTCCAGAGCTTACAAACCCAAGCAAACTAAAAATTCTAGAGGTTGGGCCCAATACTCTAGAAAGAAAGCAATAAATATGGGATTTTATAATAACCCCATTACATATAGAAAACTTGAAAGAAAATTTGGGGATAATACAAACCCCATTACATCTTTAAAATTCTATGCCTTATTTGAGGAGTATGCAGCCTATCCATTTTAAGTAAACCTTTAACCAATCTGGGGAGAGAGCTTTGGTCCCAATACATAGAATCCGTGTTGAAAAGAGAAGCCCGTGAAGCTAATTGATCAGCAACTGAGTTTGATTGTCTCCATATATGTTTGAAGGTCACTTCATCCGAGCATTGGAAATCTTGAAGAATCTTTCTAGCTTGCCAAGGAGGTTTCGCCTTTTTCAATATCACATCTATTAATAGCTTGCAATCAGATTCCACTATCACTCTTTGAATGTTTAATTGAGACACCATTTTCATGCCTTCAACCAAAGCCAAACTTTCTGCAAAAAATGAAGATTGTATACCTATATATCTTTCAAACCCTGCAATGAAGTTCCCATTGGAGTCTCTAATCACCCCTCCAATACCACTATTTCCAAGATTTCCTTTAGAAGCTCCATCAATATTTAATTTAAAAACACCACTTGGAGGGTTAGACCAAACGCATTTTATAATCTGGACAACTTTGGGACTAATGTGAACTTTAAATAAATTTATTATTTGATAATCTTCTGAGATAGGAATATCATAAACTTTTAGATTTTGGAGAATGGAGGAGGCTAAAAAAACAATTTGATTAATTATATAATTAACAGAAGACTTTGAATTTTCAAAAATCAATCTATTTCTAGCCTTCCATAATTCCCAGAAAATAATTTTAGGGGTTATAGCAAAAAGAATTTTAAGATAGTCTTTGTTATTTTTAATCATCCACCAAGATATAATCATAGCCCTGCAAGAAGAATTGTTAGGAGTTACTTTGAAAAGATGACAAAAAAATTGCCAAACTTTTTTGGCTAATTTACAATCTAGAAAAACATGCTTATCGCTATCTTCATTAACTAAACATTCCCTGCAAACCGGAGCAAGTCTTATACCAATTTTTTGGATTTCAGACTCAAAAGGCACAAAATGATTCAGTAATTTCCAAATAAAATTAGAAATTTTTATGGGACAATCTTTAGACCAATTAATTTTCCAAGTGAGAGAAGTAGGATTATTTTTTCTACATATTTGGAATGCTTCTTTCAAATGGAAATCCCCAGAGTAGGATGGAGTCCATATTTGATTGTCAAAATCAATGTGATCGTCAGCTAAGCTAGATATATATTTTATTCTTCTAATAGTAGAGGATCCAGAGTTCAAAAGCATTCTACTCTGATATTTAGATCTCATAAAAGAGTCCCAAATACCATTATCAAATAAAAATTTCCAATACAATTTCATGCTCGAAGCTTTAATGATATCTTCCATATTTCTAAAATTTAATCCTCCTTCTTCAAAAGGAAAACACATGTCATGCCACTTAGACCATTGGTAAGGTTTATCTTTATTAACACCACCCCAATAAAATTTAGAAAAAATATTATGCAATCTTTTAATAATAGTTTTCGGGGGGCTAATAACAGAGATGATGTGGATAGGGATGGATAAAAGAACGCTCCTAATCAGAGTGGCCCTACCAGCTTGAGAAATTAACTTAGACGACCAAGAATTTAGCTTCTCTCTAATAGAGTTCATAAGATCAGAAAAGTGAGATAGCTTATTTCTCCCTTTGTTAATGTTGCAACCTAAATATTTCATGGGCATGGTTTTGATATTTAAACCAGAATTAAATCCTATCTTAGTTTTAATAGGAGGGGAGAGATTTTTATCAATGAAAATAGAGCTTTTAGAGATATTTATAGACTGACCGAAGGTTTTTTCATAGTTTTTAAATAGTTTAGTAATAGCAAGTAAACTTTTCTTGTTACCATTAGAAAAGATTATGATATCATCAGCATAAGCCAAGTGAGAAATCAATTTACAATTTCTAGGATGGGAGAAAGGAATAACTTTGCCATTCTTAAACAAATTATCTATATTTCTACTTAAACATTCAGCAGCTATAATAAATAAGCTAGGAGACAGGGGATCACCTTGCCTAAGCCCTCTAAAAGATTGAAAAAAACCTTTACTTTGCCCATTTATGGAAATAGAGAACCAATTGTTTGAGATTAATCTCCAAATCATGTCTATGAACAGTGGCGGAGCCAGGATTGTGAGTTAGTGGGTGCGAAATATGTCTGACGTATCCCGGGGGTTCGGGGGCGGGAGCCCCCGAGGCGAATTTTTTTTTAGTTATTTTAACTATATTAGGCATAAATCTAGTACTAAAGTAAATTTAAAAAAAAAACATGCATTAATATTCATTTTCAACAAAAAAACCATACATTAAAACCATTATCAAAATATCATATGATAATTATTACAATGCAACTCTCCTAGACTTCATTTTCTGGAAAAATTGAATGATATCTTCAGTGTCAATATCATCCAAAACATCTCTTTCGATATATGCCACCAAACAATCATTCATCACCTCATCTCCCAATCTGTTACGAAGTGAAGTCTTAACAATCTTCATAGAAGAAAAAACTCTTTCAACTGTCGCAGTAGCAACGGGTAAAAGTAATGCAAGTTGCACGAGTAAATATACCAACGGATATAAAGTATGCTTCTTTGTCTGAACAAGTACTTTAGCTAGCCCACCAATCCCCTCAACTCTATCAAATCGATCGTCAGAGCGCACATCCATAATATAGGTTCCAAGTTGACGCTTAATATGCATTAAATCCATATGAGTGAAATCTGATGGGTAAAATTCAGCAAATCGAAGCAATTTTTCTGCATCATATTTAACAAATGAATCAAAGGGATCAAGGCAGGCCATACACAACAACAGCTCCGTATTTGCCTCAGTAAAACGATTGTTCAACTCTTGAATTTGTAAATCTATCACCGCATAAAACATTTCAACTCGATAATGGTGGAGATTTGTTTTTCCATGAACATTACGCTTTGACCTTCCACAAAATCCATACAAATCCTCCATTTGTATAATATCCAACTCATATTTGACACAAAATAATGAGACTTCAACTAACAACAATTCCCACCCATTATCTCTCATATCTTGCAATTGTTGTTTTGTTATTCTCACTAGATTCATTGCATTAACAATTTCTTGATCTTTTCTCTGTAAAGCTTGGGACAAATCGTTTGTAATTGACAAAATATTTTTCATTAAATGTAAAATGAATGCAAAGTCATAACATTGCACATTCTTCAAAAGCCCCTCAGCATGACCTCTTTGCTTGTCATTTGTCCCTTCATCCTCAACAATTAAAACAACATCAATGACCGATGAGAACAAATGAATCAAACTTAAAAGTGTACCGTAATGAGAACCCCAACGTGTGTTTGCAGCTCGTCTCATTGCCATTTCTTGATTCATGCCTTTGCCAGTCAATATATCACCATTGCAAATTCCTTCAACAACTTTCTCAAATTGTTTCTCTCGTAGTATGTCTCTTCGCTTACATGAAGCTCCAACAATATTTGATAAAAGGGAAATAATATCAAAAAATGTGGAAATAGTTCTATGTCCCTCCGCGACAGCTACAAGTGTTAATTGAAGTTGGTGTGCAAAACAGTGTACATAATAAGCTTCTTCATTCTCTAACAATATCAAACTTTTCAAGCCATTAAATTGGCCTCTCATATTGCTAGCTCCATCATAGCCCTGGCCCCGTAAACTCGAAATGCTCAAACCATGACGGGAAAAGAGAGATTCAATAGATGCCTTTAGTGATAAGGCAGTCGTATCTCTAACATGTGCAATGCCAAGAAAACGCTCAACAACACACCCTCTTGAGTCAACAAACCGTAGAGCAATGGCCATTTGTTCTTTCACTGATACATCACGTGCCTCATCAACTAAGATAGAAAATAAACCATCACCAAGTTCACGAAGAATATCCCTTGTAGTCACATTCGCTATGGCACTAATTATGTCTTTTTGAATCATGGGTGATGTTAGCGTATGATTTCCAGGGGCATTCTGAAGTGACACTCTATTGATCTCCTCATTGTGCCTAGAAAGAAATCGTAACAGTTCGAGAAAATTTCCCTGATTAAAAGATTCCTGAGACTCATCATGACCACGCAAAGCCATCCCTTGGCGCAAAAGAAATTTAATACAATCAACTGTTGCAGTTAGACGAATACGATAGTCCATTCGAGTCTGATTGGAATGGTTAGACAACACAATGTCAATGTGTTGTTTTTGGTTCATTAGATCTTGACACGCCCTCAAACATTGATTATGAGCACTAGGTGGTTCTCCAACATGCACATTAAACCGATCTTTCTTTCTCCAATTTGTATACCCCTCAACAACAAACGCATCACCACCGCCTTGATCACCATTCTCACATTTGAAAAGATAACAACACAAACAAAATGCCGCATCTTTTTGTATGCTATATTCCAACCAATAAGAGTGATCGCTAAACCATGATGAGATGAATCTACGTCTTTCATTGCCGCATAAACGCCAAGGGAACACATGATTCTTAGGTTGACATGGGCCTTTTTGCAAGTAATACATTCGAATATTTTTTTTCTCTTTAGCACCAAAGCTATGAATGCTTTTTCTTAACCCCGGATCGGATGGATACTCCTCAAAATTTGTCTCCACTATGGGCGATGGAGGCGAAGATGGAGGCGGAGGAGGCGGAGTCGAGGATGACTCTTTAGCTTTTTTAAAATACTTCAACATATTCTGAAATTAATAGAAAAAACAGAATTAATCTAACATAAATAAGTTATACACCAATTTTATACACCAATAACATTAAAAACATAATATGCTTTAACAATTTTCCAACAATTTTATTCACCAAAAAAAATAAGGCACAAATTTTATTTATTATTGTTTTTAAATAAGGCACAATATATTATAAAAAGAATCCAATAAATCACAGAATAATGTACTATCACAATCATCACAAAAAAAAAAGATCCATAATTAACATCACTAACACTAAAAAAAGGTCTAAAATCAGTTTTATTAACGGAAAACAGTGTATCAAACATTAAATGGAACTTTTTTTAAAGAATAAAAATTATTTTTGATAATATATTGTACCAAACATTAAATGGAAGATTTTTGGGTTATCTAAATATCTAAACAAATAAAATATTCACATAATATTGCAAGATTGTCACAAAGTAAACACAAAATAAAAATTAATTCAAAATTAAAAATTCAACATGGGAGAGATTTGGGAGTCTACCAATAGGGGTGGCAATTTTAGAAACGACACGAAAAAACGACACGGAACTACACGAAATTAATCCGAAATTGACACGATATTTCGTGTTCGTGTCGTGTTTTTTTGACACGAAGTCATGTCGTGTCGTGTCGTGTTATCGTGTTATCGTGTTTTTAGGCCTAAAATTTAAGAAATTATGCTTGTCGTGTCGTGTCGTGCCGTGTTATTTTTTATTCGGGTCGTGTTCGTGTCAGCTAAAAAAAACACGAATTCGTGTCGTGTCGTGTCGTGTTCGTGTCCGAAAAAACCTTGTCGTGTCGTGTCGTGTCGGGTCAAAACACGACCCACTGACCCGATTTGCCACCCCTATCTACCAATACAAATTAATTTGGAAGTCTCCTTCAGTAACTGTTACTAGTACTACCAATACAAATCCAATAAATCATGAACTGTTCAGTAACTGTTCGTGATTTTTGTCTATTTTGAAAGCCTATTGAAAGCCTATTAAAGAATTGAAGAAAGAACAAATGGGCCCCTGGCAGATATAATCAAACATATTAAAGAAAGAACAAATGGGAGCATGTTTACATACAGCCTACAGGGGCTTGCTTCGGCGTCTGAAATGGGAGCAAGTTGCTTCGTTGAGCTCGAGATCGGAGGTGACTCGTGAGGTGTGATTTGGGTTTGGTTTGGACGGCTGAAATAGGTATAATATTAGGTTTTAAGTTTTTTTTTTTACTTTCTACCCCTAAATTTTTTAGTTTTACAAATTTATCCCCAATTTTTTTTTTCTCCACTTCTGTTTCTGGCAGGGACTGCCCACGCTAGCCATTACCCCCTGAAAATGCCTCTCCAGTTCTGTTTCGGTTATATTTATAAAAAAAAAAAAAAAAAAATTCGGAATTTCAGTGAGTGCGTCCGCACCCACTCGTTACACTGTAGCTCCGCCCCTGTCTATGAACATTTCATTAAACCCAAATTTCCTCAAGACTTGACATAAGTAAGGCTAATACACTTTATCATAGGCCTTTTCCATGTCTAATTTGATAATAACATTATGACCACGAACTTTTTTAGCTATAGACTGAGATAATTCATGAGCAAGCAGAATGTTATCGTTTATACTACGATCTTTAACAAAACCAGATTGATTAGGGGATATAATTTTAGGGAGAACAGAGGCTAATCTCTCATTGAGGATATTAGATATAATTTTATTAGAGAAGTTACATAAGCTTATAGGTCTGAAATGCGAGCAATTTATAGGCATGTCTACTTTAGGAATAAGAGCAATGTTGGTAGCAGACCAACTTTTGGGAATATCAGCTCCAGCAAAAAAGGAGTGAATGGCCTTTATTAAATCTTTTTTGATGATGTCCCAAAACTTGTAATATAATTCTCCTCCATAACCATCAGGGCCAGGAGCACTGGAAAGATTCATATTTTTTATGGCATTAAAAATCTCTTCTTCAGATGGGAAATCAGTGAGATATTTATTGTTATCTTCAGATATAGCTTTATCAATAACTTGTAAAAAACTATTATCAATATTGAGAAGATCAGATTTCCAAATGTTTTGAAAGTGGGATACAAACAAACTATCAATGTCCTCTTGTTTATCAATCCAGTTATTTTGAGCATCTTTGATCTTGCTTATATTCAATCTTCTATGTCTGATTTTAACAGAAACATGGAAAAGTTTGGTATTCAGATCCCCTTGTTTAAGCCATTTTTTATTACTTTTTTGAAGCCAAAAGCTTTCCTCCCTTTGTAATGCGATATTCAATTTGGCTCTAGTTTTAAATAGCTCAGATCTAGAAGTTTCAAAAGGATTGTGTTCAAAATCCTGCTCCTTTATCAGAACTTCATCTTCTAGATTATTGACATTTTGAAAAACATTTTTAAACACTTCTTTGTTCCAAACTTTGAGGTTTGCTTTTAGAATTTTAAGCTTTATGGAGAAAAGCTTCATAGGAGGGGCATGAACATCACAGTTCCAAGAATTCTGGATGATATCTTTCACATTAGATTGAATACACCACATAGATAAGAACTTGAAAGGTTTAGGCAGGTCATCTAATTTACTTTTGATAGACAGAAGAAGTGGACAATGATCAGAGCAAGTTTTATGTAAGTGAGAGATGGAAGTAGATGGAAATTTATTTAGCCAGTGCATATTTACCAGCCCTCTGTCTAATCTACAAAATATAGTACCATTAATACGATTATTAGACCAGGTAAATCTAGATCCAGAGTAGCCAAGATCAGTGAGAGAGCATGTAGTTATCATATCATTAAAATCCTCAATAGCATGGAAATCTATATCTGTTCCACCTAATTTTTCTTCCTGTTTAGAAACAACATTAAAATCACCTATTATGAGCCAAGGCATATCAGAATTTTGGGATGTTAACTGACCTATATCATACCATAAGTTTCTTCTTTCCAGAGCAGTACATTTGGCATATATTAAGACCAAAAAAATGGTGGAGTTAAGGTACTCAATATTAATTTTAAGGCACAAAAGTTGATCAGTGTTATAGGTAATGCTGACTTTTAAGTCATTTTGCCAAAGGAACCAAATTTTATTAGATATATTTGAGGCACTATTAGGGAATTGCCACTTAAGTTTGTATAAATTTATTTTTTCAATATTAACTTTAGGTTCTAATAGAGCAATAGCAGGTAGATTGTATTTTTTTATAAGGTTTTTCAATCTTCTATTAGTTGCTTTATTAGCAACACCCCTAATATTCCAACAACAGAAATTCAGCATTTAGACAGTAGAGTTGAAGTTTGAGGAAGAGGACTTACCTGTAGCTCTGGTGATTCTTCTGAATAGAGGATCATAATGGGATTGTTTAGTAGGAATGCCTTGCTTTGATATCTTGGCAGGAGCTTTTGATATAATTGGATCTTTCTTTATTTTTTCCTTTTCTTCTTTATCTTTCTGAATATTCTTCCATTTCTCATCAAACCATCTAGCAAACCTTCGTAACTCCTCGATCTTAGGACTCTTTTTTAAGGAAACTTCAGTATCTGATAAGTTATTCTTCATTCTAGCTGGATGTTTCTCTACTGGAGGTAATTTTGAAGCTTTAGGAGAAAGGTTTATTTGGTTAATTATGAGAGTCTCTTCTGAGATTAAATGTTGGGAAGACAGCAGCCCCTCCTGAGCTATCTTTTCCCCATCATTAAAAAAGGAGTTATGATAATCTTGGTTCTCATCTTCTGAATTAGAGATGTTATCATCTTGAAGGATATCAAACCTATTGGAAAGCCTTGCAGGTTGCATATCTTCTTTTATAGAAACAATATTATTAGAAACCTCCTTTTCTATAATACCAGGCAGAATCTCAAAATGATTTTCTGCAGGATCCTTGTTGTGATCATTTTCATCAGGAGACTTTGTTGCAGTATCTTTGTGCACTTCTTGAATTTCCTCTTTCTTGGATTGATTGTTGGCCACATCTTTCTTAGGCTTTAGTTGAGGGAATTTGATCATACATTTGCTTTCAGAATGCCCTTGTTTTTTACAGAACTCACAGAATGAAGGGAAGTTTTCATATACAATATTTTGCCAGAAGCCAGAATTTCCACTACCTATCCATATTCTGTTGATTCTTTCTCTCAGGGTGTTTACTTCCACACAAATTCTAGCCAAACTTGGTCTCGATATAGAGGCAGTTGATGCATCTAATTTAAGTGGTTTTCCCACAAGTTGGGCAATAGAGTATAAGGCTGATTTCGCATAGAAATGTAATGGAAGGTTTGGGAGATTTATCCACACAGGAACTATGGGACTTTCCTCATCTGGTTTGAATTCAGTTGTCCACTTAAAAGTGCGCATAGGGTACTTCCCAATATACCAAATGTCTCTAAGCCAAAGTCTAACATAATCTTCCTCACTATTTAATCTTATTAGGATGTGTTTGGAATCAAGAAGGCCAACAGAGTATGCAGATTTCAGGGAAAAGGTTTGAAATTTTTTTCGAATAAAATCAATTGGGGGTCTTCCATGAGAGAATTTCCCCACAATTGAGTGTTTAAATGGTTCAGCTAGGGTTTCAATGTCTTCTTGGGAGAATATAACAGCTGGTTCTCCCTTAAACGTGGATGGACTCTTCAATGCCAGATCTTTTGGTTGTTGGTTCATGAGTATGCTCGCAAAGGATTTGGTCCAAACAGAGTCAGGTGGTTTAGGGGGAATTGTAGAAGCATTTGCAGGTAGTGCCATTGTTACGAGAGAAGGAGAAAAAGAATTCTCCTTAATTTCTTTGTTGGTTCTTGGAGAGAGGGCTCATCAGTTTCTTGGAGTGCGTAACTGTTATTTCTCTAAGTTGAATATGACTTCCAACATTCCCCTCTCAAATGCCTCATCCTCCAACATTCCCCTCCCCTGCACCTCCGCCAATAACGGGGCTCGGATCATCGACAACAACTCACAGTGACTATGACGAAGAGTACTATATTAAGGACATGAGTATTTCGAGGTTTGTTGGCGTGTGCATACCCATCTCCACGGGTCTTGGAACTCTAGTACATCACCGACCTTTGGAGAAGGGTGAGGCTAAAATAATGGTCGATGAAATATACAACGGATGCGGAGATGTACCTATGTATGTTAACAGCGGGTATTGGATGGAATTGAGGAATTATGCAAAATCTTTTACTGCTTGGCCAGTTTATCTGTTGGCCAAGATTTAATAATATTTTCTTTCGTTTCAGTTGTAATAATTTTTTTTGTTTTAGTTGTAAGAATATTAGTTTTGCTTCAGTTGGAATGATATTTTTTTGTTTCAGTTGTAAGAATATTGGGTTTTATTCGTTTGTAATGATATTTTTTTGTTTCAGTCGTAAGCATATTCTTTTTGTTTCAGTTGTAATAATATTTTTTAACCTATTACCACAGGACTGAAATTTGAAGATTATTACATGGATTTCCCACAATACAAAGAGTGTATGGGAGAGACTAACCGGATATTAAATAATTATGTAAAGGGATTTTATGAATTTGTTAAATACGGTTCCAAAAATCTTGAAAGTGAGAAGATTCCGTGTCCGTGCACTCATTGTATTAACGGAAAATATAAGTCATTGGAAGTTGTTAAGTTGCATTTACTAAAGTGGGAAATCTGTCAAGACTATATAATATGGACATAAAATGGTGAAAATGTTGTACCTTATGTTCCAGAAGAATTACCGGCACCCGACCGTGTAACGAAACCCCAAGGAGTAGAAGTGGTACATGATTCACCAACACATCGTCCATTGATCGACTTAATTGATGATCCTTACGGACTCCACAACCAATAAAACCACCAACCTATGGATACAAATAATGCGCATTATGACTAAGTAAATGAACAAATTGATGATGAACTACTAGGAGATCGGGAATACATACAGTTGAAAGCCGATGCGACTAAACCATTGTATAAAGATTACGATGAAGATCACTCGGTATTATATGCAATGATTGGTTTGCGTAATTTTAAGAGTCAATTTGGTTTGTCTGGGAACAGCGTAATCAGAATTCTTAAGTGGGTTAAAGAAATTCTCCCAAAAGAGAACATGTTACCAGGAAATTATCCTACCATGAAGAAGAGTTTGAAGGGTTTAGGTTTGAAATACAAATCTATTCATGCTTGTAAGTATGATTGAATATTGTACCGGAACGAGCACAAAGAGAAGGATGAATGTCCTGTATGCAATGAGCATAGATATATGGTTTGTGAGAATGGAAATGACAAACATGCAAAAAATCGCAAGTGCTCGCAAGTCCCACGAAAGGTTTTGAAGTATTTTCCACTTAGGCCACGGTTAAAACATTTTTTTACTGTACCGTGGATAGCGAAGGCCATGACATGGCATGCTCGATGCGAGGTGGGTAGGAATTTTATGCGTCATCCGATTGATTCACTCATCTGGCAAATTTCAAATGCACAACACCATGAATTTGCAAAGGAACCGTGCAATGTTCGTCTTGCAATCTCAACCGATGGGTTTAACCCTTTCGGTAATTTAAGTACTAGTCAGAGTTATTGGCCAGTTCTCATGGCGCCTTTAAGTCTTCCTCCGACATTATGCATGAGAAAGGAGTTCACATTTTTATCTTTGTTGATACCCGGGCCGAAGGCTCCCAGTGATGATATTGATATATTCTTAGCACCATTAATCGAAGAACTTAACGAGTTATGGGATAAAGGCATGACGGCGTTCGATTCTCATAAGGGTGAAGAGTTCACACTTAAAGCAATGGTGATGTGGGCGATCCACGATCTTCCTGCTTATGGGACCTTGTCCGATTATAATGTTCATGGTTATTATGGATGTCCCATATGTGGGGAGGAAGCTGAAGCCTGTTGGTTAAAACATAGTGGTAAGATGAGTTACACGGGTCATCATAGATTTCTGCCAACCAGTCACCCTTTTAGGAACGACAAGTCTAACTTTTTTCCTGTCGGTCACGAGCGCATAACGGCACCTATTCGAATTTCTGGTCATCAAATTGAGGAGAAGGCGGTGGCTGCGACTGCGGGGAATAGGTACGTAGGCAAACACCCCCAGTTTGTAAACTTGAAGCGTAAAGCTAGGGAGGATTCGAACGACCCTAGTAAAGCGAAGCCATGGTCCAGGCGATCAATATTTTTTTATTTGTCGTATTGGAAAGATCATCGTGTAAGGCATATAATTGATGTGATGCCCACAGAGAAGAATGTTGCAGAATTTGATAGGAACATGTTTAGGTGGATCTCATTCCAAAGATGGAGAGCGGGCCCGCCGAGATCTACAGGATATGAAAATAAAGAAGAGACTGTCGTTAAAAAAAATGATCCAACGACAGGAAGAATTTCTATCCCCCCGACTGCTTTCACTTTGACTACTAGTGAGAAGAAGATCCTCTTGGACACGTTGTTCAACTTGAAGACTCCAATCGGTTATTCTGGTAATTTATGTAGGTAGTAAGCTACTAAGAAAATGACTTGAAACGGTGAAACTCTCATGATTGGCACGTAATCATCCAATTAATCCCGCTGTTATTTTGGCATTACTACTCTGAACACAAAGATCTCCGTCGGGAAATTATGCAAATCAGTTTGTGTTTTACCTTACTTTGTGCAAAAGTGTCAAACACAAGGCACAATAAAGCTATGAAATCAACTTTAGCCGAGGCAGTTTGTGTATTAGAGAAATATTTTCCTCCTTCATTCTTCGATATCAGTATCCACTTACTTGTGCATTTATGCGATGAATCTTTATTATGTGGTCCCGTGAGGTATCGTTGGATGTATCCTTTTGAGCGCGTGATGAAAACATTCAAAGATTATGTAAATAATACATGGTATATTGGAGGGTCGATTGCTGAAGATTACGTAATGGTGGAATCATCGCTATACGCTAGGGAACATATGCCACAATAAGAGGTGAGGAGGTTTAATCCTCGTGGAGAACGAGTGATAGAGGAACCTGACGAGTTTGAGGACGAATTATCGCTTGCGAACCCTAAAGAGGTGAAAATCATAAACCTACAATACGAGCAAGCAACTCATCATCTCTTCGAATCTCAAGATGAAGTCCAAGACTGGAGAGAGTGAGTATCTACTGAATTCTTCTTCTTTGATTATATGTATTTTTATTTTATGATCTAAACTTTATAATATTTCGGTAGGAAGTACGAGAACGAAATTGTCCAAAATCAAAGGAGAAATTGGACGACAACTGACTTTAGGGCATGGGTGTCAAAAGAGGTACTTTTCACATCTTATGTGTGCAGTTATTTATTCATGTGTGGTAAAAACATTCCCTAATACAAATTCATTAATAAATGCAGCTTCTAAAAAGAGGTGATGTCTCTTCCAGACTTTCACGCCTAGCAAAAGGTTCTAGTTTTCGTGCGAAAGAGTTTAAGAAATTCTGCACCAACGGTTTTGATTTCATTTCATATCCATATGAGGAAAAGCTTTTGACGCAAAACAGTGGAATATCAATTTCTGCCTTAACCACTTGTATCGCTAGCAAAAGTGAGAAAAATCAAAAGAATACGGTGCTAACCTATTATGGGATAATTCAACAAATCCTAGAACTTGATTACTTGGATTTCACAGAAACCGTATTCTATTGTGATTGGCTAAAGGTGGAGGATACAACAAATACTTGCAAAGTTAATCCCGACTCCAAACTTATTATGGTAGATTTATCAAAGCTGAAGACTAAAGACCGCATAGTCGACGAGCCTTTTATTTGTGCCTTTTAAAACGTAAAGAAAGTATTCTACTCGAAGTGCATAAACGATGGAAATTAGTTTATTATTGTGCATGCACCAAAGGGTATGACTACTCAAGTAGACGCATTAAAGGCTCCAAAAGAGTTCCAGTCAGCTCTTGATGACAACCCTAATTTGAAGGATCTTTTAGTTAATTTAGAGGAAGATTTAGTATCAAAATATTATTTTATCCTCATCAATCTTATTTGTATCCTATTATGATATTGACATTGTATTAGCACTTTACTTTAATTTATGAATTTCATCTACTTTCAAGTGTAATGTCCTACTATTTGTGCAAATGGTAGGTGATTTATCGGTTCTTTTGTTTAGAATAGATATGTTTTCATTTATTTATTTCTATCGTTTGGCTTTAGAGTGCGAAAACCTGAAACAGCCCTGGAACGACCCCGTGAGTGGCACCAACACCTCGCACGGGACCAATGTAACTCGTAGGAACTGACCGCGCGATCACGGGACCCCCGGTTTGAGAATACGATGATAATTTGCATATTTCTAGAGATAGACTTAAAAACTTGGCGTTAGTGGGTGAAAATCCGAAACAACCCCGAACAGTCCCGTGAGTGGTACCAACACCTCGCACGGGACCAATGTAGCTCATAGGAACTGACCGCATGATCATGGGACCCCCGGTTTAAGAATACGACGATAATTTGTATATTTCTAGACTTAGGCTTAAAAACATGGCGTTAGTGGGTGAAAACCCGAAACAGCCCCTGAACGGCCCCGTGAGTGACACCAACACCTCGCACAAGACCAATGTAACTCGTAGGAACTGACCGCGCGATCACGGGACCCCCGATTTGAGAATACATTGATAATTTGAAAATATCTTGACTTAAGCTTAAGAAAATGGCGTTAGAGGACAAAAACCCAAAATAGCCCCCAAACGGCCCCGTGAGTGGCACCAACACCTCACATGGGACCAATGTAACTTGTAGGAACTGATCGCACTATCATGGGACTTTTGGTTTGAGAATACGACAATAATTTGCGTATTTCTAGACTTGAGCTTAAAAACATGGCATTAGAAAGCAAAAACCCGACACAATGTCCGTTAGGATCGTCTTCGTTTACTACACCGACAATAAGATCGTCTCTTCGAGTATGAAATGAATAGTAGCAACCAACAGTGTGAAAGCGTCCGTTAACTAATAGGTATATTTCCAATATTTTGCACCTATCTGGGAACGACATCTTCTTCCAGCATCTCGGGTCAGACAACTCCCGCTATAGATGTAAATTTGCCTTTTATTTTATTAAATTAGACAATGTGGATCGATATTCATTTGTTCATGTTTTATAAAAACACGTTATATGTATGGTTTTAAAAACCCGACAGCATATATGCATATGCATATATGCAGTATATATGCAAGCATATATGCATCTACATATATATGCATATATGCATTAGCATATATGCAACATATATGCTCTGCATATATGCATATATGCAGGTTGCGCATATATGCGCATATATGCAACATATATGCATATATGCTTGCATATATGCAGCATATATGCACATATGCATCTGCACATATGTGCATATATGCACATATGCAGCATATATGCATCTGCATATATGCAAACATATATGCATCTGCATATATGCATTCTCCATGGATTGGTTTACATATTGAAAGCGAGCGGATCGAGGTTTACATATTGCCTACTTGGATAGGTTTTCATTTATTTTTCAATTTTACATTTTGTATTCGTGGAATGATGTTATCAAATTATTGTGGATGACTCATTTCACACTATTCAGGTAATTCCCATTGAGGTCTCTGTATTCTTTGGTAATGTAGGTATAAAGCTTGGGGTTCTCTTTTAGGATAGCAGTTGGTAGAAAGAGACATTATAGTGGCACCAACACCTCCCACGGGACCAATGTAACTCGTAGGAACTGACCCCGCAGTCACCGGACTCCTCGTTTGAGAATATGAGGGTAATTTGCATATTTATAGACTTAGGCATAAAAACATGGCGTTAGAGGGTGAAAACCCAAAATAGCATCCGAACGGCCCCGTGGGTGGCACCAACACCTCCCACGGGACCAATGTAAATCGTAGGAACTAACCCCGCAGCTGCGGGTCTCCCGATTTGAAAATACGACGGTAATTTGCATATTTCTAGACTTAGGCTTAAAAACATGGTGTTAGAGGGTGAAAATTCGAAACAACCCCCGAACAGCCCCGTGGGTGGCACCATCTCCTCCCACCGCACCAATGTAACTCGTCAGAACTGACCACGCAACCGCGGTACTCTTGGTTTGATAATACGACGGTAATTTGCATATTTCTAGACTTAGGCATAAAAACATGGCGTTAGAGGGTGAAAACTCGAAACAGCCCCCGAATGGCCTCGTGGGTCGTACCAACACCTCTCACGGCACCAATGTAACTCGTAGGAACTGACCACGCAGCCACGGTACACCCAGTTTGAGAATACAATGGTAATTTTCATATTTCTAGACTTAGGCATAAAAACATAGCGTTGGAGGGTGAAAACTCGAAATGGCCCCCGAACGGCCCCGTGGGTGGCACCAACACCTCCCACGACACCAATATAACTCGTAGGAACTGAACGCACAGACGCGGGACTATCGGTTTGAGAATATGATGGTAATTTGCATATTCTAGACTTAGGCATAAAAACATGGCGTTAGAGGGTGAAAACCCAAAACAGCCACCGAACGGCCCCGTGGGTGGTACCAACACCTCCTACGGGACCAATGTAACTCGTAAGAACTGATCCCGCAGTTGCGGGTCTCTCGATTTGAGAATATGATGGTAATTTTCATATTTCTAGACTAAGGCTTAAAAACATGGCGTTAGAGGGTGAAAACTCGAAACAGCCCTCGAACGGCCCCGTGGGAGGCACCAACACCTCCCACGGCACCAATATAACCCGTAGGAACTGACCATGCAGCCGCGGTACTGCCGGTTTGAGAAAATGATGGTAATTCACATATTTCTAGACTTACGCATAAAAAACATGGCGTTAGAGGGTGAAAACTCGAAACAACCCCCGAATGGCCCTGCGGGTGGCACCAACACCTCCCACGGCACTGATGTAACTCATAGGAACTGACCACACAGCCGCGGTACTCTCGATTTGAGAATACGATGATAATTTGCATATTTCTAGAATTAAGAAAAACATGGGGTTAGAGGGTGAAAACTCGAAACAATCCCCAAACGACCTCGTGGGTGGCACCAACACCTCTCACGGGACCAATGTAACTCATAGGAACTGACCCCGCTGTCGTGGGACTTTCGATTTGAGAATAAGACGATAATTTGCATATTTTTAGACTTAGGCTTAAAAACATGGCGTTTTAGGGTTAAAACTCAAAACAGCACCCGAACGGCCCCCGTCGGTGGAACCAAAACCTCCCATGGGTCCAATGTAACTCGTAGGAATTGACCGCGCAGCCGCGACGCTCCCAGTTTGAGAATACGATGGTAATTTACATATTTTTATAGTTAAGCAAAACATGGCGTTAAAGGTTGAACACTTGAAATAGCACCCGAACGGCCCCGTGGGTGGCACCAACACCTCCCACAGTACCAATGTAACTCGTAGGAACTGACCCCGCAGTCGCGGGACTCCCGGTTTGAGAATACGAAGGTAATTTGCATATTTTTAAACTTAGGATTAAAAACATGGCGTTAGAGGGTGAAAACTCGAAACAGCCCTCGAACGGCCCCGTGGGTGGCACCAACACCTCCCACGACACTAATGTCACTCGTAGGAATTGAACACGCAATCGCGCTTCTATCGGTTTGAGAATACAACGGTAATTTGTCTATTTCTAGACTTAGGCATAAAAACATGGCGTTAGAGGGTGAAAACTCGAAACAACCCTCGAACGGCCCCGTGGGTGGCACCAACACCTCCCACGACACTAATGTCACTCGTAGGAACTGACCACGCAATCGCGCTTCTCTCGGTTTGAGAATACAACGGTAATTTGTCTATTTCTAGACTTAGGCATAAAAACATGGCGTTAGAGGGTGAAAACTCGAAACAGCCCACGAACGGCCCCGTGGGTGGCACCAAAACCTCCCACGACACTAATGTCACTCGTAGGAACTGACCACGCAGTCGCGCTTCACTCGGTTTGAGAATACAACGGTAATTTGGATATTTCTAGACTTAGGCATAAAAACATGGCGTTAGAGGGTGAAACTCGAAACATCCCACGAACGGCCCCGTGGGTGGCGCCAACACCTCCCACGACACCAATGTAACTCGAAGGAACTGACCATGCATCCGTGGTACACCCGGTTTGAGACTACAACGATAATTTGCATATTTCTAGATTAGGCATAAAAACATGGCGTTAGAGGGTGAAAACCCAAAACAACCCCCGAATGGCCCCGTGGGTGGCACCAACACCTCCCACGGGACCATTGTAACTCGTAGGAACTGATCCCACAGTTGCGGGTCTCCCGGTTTGAGAATACGACGGTAATTTGCATATTTCTAGACTTAGACTTAAAAACAAGGCGTTAGATGGTGAAAACTCAAAAAAGCTCCCAAACGGCCCCGTGGGTGGCGCCAACACCTCCCAGGGCACCAATGTAACCCGTAGGAACAGACCACAGAGCCGCGGTACTCCAGGTTCTAGAATACGACACAAATTTGCATATTTCTAGACTTAGGCATAAAAACATGGCGTTAGAGGTTGAAAACTCGAAACAGCCCCCGAACGGCCTCACGGGTGGGACCAACACCTTCCACGGCACCGATGTAACTTGTAGGAACTGACCACGCAGCCGCAGTACTCCTGGTTTGAGAATATGATGATAATTTACATATTTCTAGACTTTAGCAAAACATGGGGTTAGAGGGTAAAAACTCGAAATAATCCCCGAACGGCCCCGTGGGTGGAACCAACCCTCCCACGGGACCAATGTAACTCGTAGGAACTGACCCCGCAGTCGCAGAACTCCCGGTTTGAGAATACGACGGTAATTTGCATATTTCTAGACATAGGCTTAAAAACATGGCGTTGGAGGGTGAAAACTCGAAACAGCCCCCAAACGGCCCCGTGGGTGGCACTAACACCTCCCAAGGGACCAATGTAACTCATAGGAACTGACCGCGCAGCTGCGACACTCCCAGTTTGAGAATACGATGGTAATTTACATATTTTTAGAGTTAAGCAAAACATGACGTTAGAGGGTGAAAACTCGAAATAGCCCCCGAGCGGCCCTGTGGGTGGCACCAACACCTCCCACGGTACCAATGTAACTCGTAGGAACTGACCCCGCAATCGCGGAACCCCCGGTTTGAGAATACAACATTAATTTGCATATTTCTAGACTTAGGCATAAAAACATGGCGTTAGAGGGTGAAAACCCAAAATAGCCCCCGAACGGCTCCGTGGGTAGCTCCAACACCTCCCGCGGGACCAATGTAACTCGTAAGAACTGATCCCGCAGTCGCGGGTCTCCCGGTTTGAGAATATGACGGTAATTTCCATATTTCTAGACTTAGGCTTAAAAACATGGCGTTAGAGGGTGAAAACTCGAAACAGCCCTCGAACGGCCCCGTGGGTGGCAGCAACACCTCCCACAACACTAATGTCACTCGTAGGAACTGACCACACAGTCGCGTTTCTCTCTGTTTAAGAATACAACGGTAATTTGTATATTTCTAAACTTAGGCATAAAAACATGGCGTTAGAGGGTGAAAACTCGAAACAGCCCACGAACGGCCCCGTGGGTGGCACCAACACCTCCCACGGCACCAATGTAACTCGGAGGAACTGACCATGCATCCGCGGTACACCCAGTTTGAGAATACAACGGTAATTTGCATATTTCTAGACTTAGGCATAAAAACATGGCGTTAGTGGCTGAAAACCCAAAACAAGCCCCGAACGGCCCTGTGGGTGGCGCCAACACCTCCCACGAGACCATTGTAACTCTTAGGAACTGACCCCACAGTTGCGGGTCTCCCGGTTTGAGAATACGACTGTAATTTGCATATTTCTAGACTTAGGCTTAAAAATAAGGTGTTAGATGGTGAAAACTCAAAAAAGCCCCCGAACGGCCCCGTGGGTGGCGCCAACACCTCCCACGGCACCAATGTAACCCATAGGAACAGACCACGCAACCGCGATACTCCCGGTTCTAGAATACGACACTAATTTGCATATTTATAGACTTAGGCATAAAAACATGGCGTTAGAGGTTGAAAACTCGAAACAGCCCCCGAACGGCCCCGTGGGTGGCGCCAACACCTTCCACGGCACCTATGTAACTCTTAGGAAATGACCACGCAGCTGTGGTACTTCTGGTTTGAGAATATGACGATAATTTGCATATTTCTAGACTTTAGCAAAACATGGGGTTATAGGATGAAAACTCGAAATAATCCCCGAACGGCCCCGTGGGTGGAACCAACACCTCCCACGGGAACAATGTAACTCGTAGGAACTGACCCCACAGTCGCGGGACTCCCGGTTTGAGAATACGATGGTAATTTGCATATTTCTAGACATAGGCTTAAAAACATGGCGTTGGAGGGTGAAAACTCGAAACAGCCCCCGAACGGCCCCATGGGTGGAACTAACACCTCCCAAGGGACCAATGTAACTCGTAGGAATTGACCGCGCAACCGCGACGCTCCCAGTTTGAGAATACGATGGTAATTTACATATTTTTATAGTTAAGCAAAACATGGCGTTAGAGGTTGAACACTCGAAATAGCACCCGAACGGCCCCGTGGGTGGCACCAACACCTCCCACAGTACCAATGTAACTCGTAGGAACTGACCCCGCAGTCGCGGGACTCCCGATTTGAGAATACGACGGTAATTTGCATATTTCTAGACTTAGGAATAAAAACATGGCGTTAGAGGGTGAAAACTCAAAATAGCCCCCGAACGACCCCGTGGGTGGCTCCAACACCTCCCACGGGACCAATGTAACTCGTAGGAATTAACCCCGCAGTCGCGGGTCTCCCGATTTGAGAATATGACGGTAATTTTCATATTTCTATACTTAGGATTAAAAACTTGGCGTTAGAGGGTGAAAACTCGAACTAGCCCTCGAACGGCCCCGTGGGTGGCACCAACACCTCCCACGACACTAATGTCACTCGTAGGAACTGACCACGCAGTCACGCTTCTCTCGGTTTGAGAATACAACGGTAATTTGTATATTTCTAGACTTAGGCATAAAAACATGGCGTTAGAGGGTGAAAACTCAAAACAGCCCACGAACCCATTGGTGGCACCAACACCTCGCACGGGACTAATGTAACTCGTAGGAACTGACCGCGTAGCCGCGGGACTCTCGGTTTGAGAATACGACGGTAATGTGCATATTCTAGACTTAGGCATAAAAACATGGCGTTAGTGGGTGAAAACCCAAAATAGCCCCCGAACGGCCCCGTGGGTGGCACCAACACCTCCCACACTACAAATGTAACTCGTAAGAACTGATACCGTAGTTGCGGGTCTCTCAGTTTGAGAATATGATGGTAATTTGTATATTTCTAGACTTAGGCTCTAAAACATCGCGTTAGAGGGTAAAAACTCGAAACAGCCCCCGAATGGCCTCGTGAGTGGCACCAACACCTCCCACGGCACCAATGTAACCCGTAGGAACTGACCACGTAGCCGCGGTACTCCCGGTTTGAGAATACGACTATAATTTACATATTTATAGACTTAGGCATAAAAACATGGCGTTAGAGGGTGAAAACTCGAAACAACCCCCGAACGGCCCCGCGGGTGGCACCAACACCTCCCACGGCACTGGTGTAACTAGTAGGAACTGACCACGCAGCCGCGGTACTCTCAGTTTGAGAATACGATGATAATTTTCATATTTCTAGACTTAAGCAAAACATGGGGTTAAAGGGTGAAAACTCGAAATAACCCCCGAACGCCCTCGTGGGTGGCGCCAACACCTCCCACGGGACCAATGTATCTCATAGGAACTTACCCTGCTATCCTGGGTCTTCCGATTTGAGAATACGATGATAATTTGCATATTTCTAGACTTAGGCTTAAAAACATGGCGTTGGAGGGTGAAAACTCGAAACAGCCCCCGAACGGCCCCGTGGGTGGCACCAACACCTCCCAAGGGACCAATGTAACTCGTAGGAATTGACTGCGCAGCCGCGACACTCCCAGTTTGAGAATACGATGGTAATTTACATATTTCTAGAGTTAAGCAAAACATGGCATTAGAGGGTGAAAACTCGAAAAAGCCCCCAAACGGCCCCGTGGGTGGCACCAACGCCTCCCATGGTACCAATCTAACTCGTAGGCACTGACCCCGCAGTCGCGGGACTCCCAGTTTGAGAATACGACGGTAATTTGTATATTTCTAGACTTAGGCATAAAAACATGGCGTTAGAGGGTGCAAACCCAAAATAGCCCCCGAAAGGGCCCGTGGGTGGCAACAACACCTCCCACGGGACCAATGTAACTCGTAGGAACTAACCCCGCAGTCGCGGGTCTTCCTGTTTGAGAATATGATGGTAATTTCCATATTTCTAGACTTAGGCTTAAAAATATGGCGTTAGAGGGTGGAAACTCGAAACAGCCCTCGAACGGCCCCGTGGGTGGCACCAACACCTCCTAAGGCACTAATGTCACTCGTAGAAACTGACCACGCAGTCGCGGTACTCTCGGTTTGAGAATACGACGAGTAATTTGTATATTTCTAGACTTAGGCATAAAAATATGACGTTAGAGGGTGAAAACTCGAGACAGCCCACGAACGGCCCCGTGGGTGGCACCAACACCTCCCACGGCACCAATGTAACTCGTAGGAACTGACCACGCAGCCACGGTACACCCGGTTTGAGAATACAATGGTAATTTGCATATTTCTAGACTTAGGCATAAAAAATGGCGTTAGAGGGTGAAAACTGAAAATAGCCCCTGAATGGCCCCATGGGTGGCACCAACACCTCCCATGGGACCAATGTAACTCATAGGAACTGATCGCGCAGCCGCGGGACTCTCGGTTTGAGAATACGACGATAATTTGCATATTCTAGACTTAGGCATAAAAACATGGCGTTAGAGGGTGAAAACCCAAAACAGCCCCTGAACGGCCTCGTGGGTGGCACCAACACCTCCCACGGGACTAATGTAACTCATAGGAACTGACCCCGCAGTTGCGGATCTCCTGGTTGGAGAACACGACGGTAATTTGCATATTTCTAGACTTAGGCTTAAAAAATGGCGTTAGAGTGTGAAAACTCAAAAAAGCCCCCGAACGGCCCCATGGGTGGCACCAACACCTCCCACGGCACCAATATAACCCGTAGGAATAGACCACAGAGCCATGGTACTCCCGGTTTGAGAATACGACACTAATTTAGATATTTCTAGACTTAGACAAAAAACATGACTTTAGAGGGTGAAAAACTCAAAACACCTCCCGTACTGCCCCGCGGGTGGCACCAACACCTTCCACGGCACCGATGTAACTCGTAGGAACTGACCGCGCTGCCGCGACACTCCCATTTTGAGAATACGATGGTAATTTACATATTTTTAGAGTTAAGCAAAACATGGCGTTAGAGGGTGAAAACTCGAAATAGCCCCCGAATTGCCCCGTGAGAGGCACCAACACCTCCCACGTTACCAATGTAACTCGTAGAAACTGACCCCGCAGTCGCGGGACTCCTGGTTTGAGAATACGACGTTAATATGCATATTTTTAGACTTAGGCATAAAAACATGACGTTAGAGGGTGAAAATCCAAAATAGCCCCCGAACGGCCCCGTGGGTGGCTCCAACACCTCCCACGGGACCAATGTAACTCGTAGGAACTAACCCCGCAGTCGGGGGTCTCCCGATTTAAGAATATGACGGTAATTTCCATATTTCTAGACTTAGGCTTAAAAACATGGCGTTAGAGGGTGATAACTCGAAACAGCCCTCGAACGGCCCCGTGGGTGTCACCAATACCTCCCACGACACTAATGTCACTCGTAGGAACTGACCACGCAGTCGCGGTACTCTCGGATTGAGAATACGACGGTAATTTGTATATTTCTAGACTTAGGCATAAAAACATGGCGTTAGACGGTGAAAACTTGAAACAGCCCACGAACGGTCCCGTGGGTGGCAGCAACACCTCCCACGGCACCAATGTAACTCATAGGAACTGACCACACAATCGCGGTACACCCGGTTTGAGAATACAATGGTAATTTGAATATTTCTAGACTTAGGCATAAAAACATGGCGTTAGAGGGTGAAAACTCGAAATAGCCCCCGAACGGCCACATGGGTGGCACCAACACCTCCCACGGGACCAATGTAACTCGTAGGAACTGACCGCGCAGCCGCGGGACTCCCGGTTTGAGAATACGACGATAATTTGCATATTCTAGACTTAGGCATAAAAACATGGCGTTAGAGGGTGAAAACCCAAAATAGCTCTCGAACGGCCCCGTGGGCAGCTCCAACACCTCCCACGGGACCAATGTAACTCGTAGGAACTAACCCCGCAGTTGCGGGTCTCTCGGTTTGAGAATATGACGATAAGTTCCATATTTCTAGACTTAGGCTTAAAAATATTTTGTCAGAGGGTGAAAACTCGAAACAACCCTCGAACGGCCCTGTGGGTGGTACTAACACCTCCCACGACACTAATGTCACTCGTAGGAACTGACCACGCAGTCGCAGTACTCTTGGTTTGAGAGTACGATGGTAATTTGTATATTTCTAGACTTAGGCATAAAATTATGGCGTTAGAGGGTGAAAACTCGAAACAGCCCACGAACGGCCCCGTGAGTGGCACAACACCTCTCACGGCACCAATGTAACTCGTAGGAACTGACCACGTAGCCGTGGTACACCCTGTTTGAGAATACAACGGTAATTTGTATATTTCTAGACTTAGGCATAAAAACAGGGAGTTAGAGGGTGAAAACTCGAAATAGCCCCGGAATGGCCCCATTGGTGGCACCAACACCTCCTACGGGATCAATGTAACTCGTAGGAACTGACCGTGTAGCCGCGGGACTCTCGGTTTGAGAATATGATGATAATTTGCATATTCTAGACTTAGGCATAAAAACATGGCGTTAGAGGGTGAAAACCCAAAACAGCCCCCGAACGGCCCCGTGGGTGGCACCAACACCTCCCACGGGACCAATGTAACTCGTAAGAACTGATCCCGTAGTTGCGGGTCTCTCGGTTTGAGAATATGATGGTAATTTGCATATTTCTAGACTTAGGCTTAAAAACATCGCGTTAGAGGGTGAAAAGTCGAAACAGCCCCCGAACGGCCCCGTGGGTGGCACCAACACCTCCCACGGCACCATTGTAACCTGTAGGAACTGACCACGCAGCCGCGGTACTCCCGGTTTGAGAATACGACAGTAAGTTACATATTTCTAGACTTAGGCATAAAAACAGGGCGTTAGAGGGTGAAAACTCGAAACAACCCCCGAACGGCCCCGCGGGTGGCACTAACACCTCCCACGGAACTGATGTAACTCGTAGGAACTGACCACGCAGCCGCGGTACTCCCGGTTCGAGAATACGATGATAATTTGCATATTTCTAGACTTAAGCATAACATGGGGTTAAAGCGTGAAAACTCGAAATAACCCCCGAACGCCCTTGTGGGTGTCACCAACACCTCCCACGGGACCAATGTAACTCATAGGAACTGACCCTGCTGTCGTGGGTCTTCCGCTTTGAGAATACGATGATAATTTGCATAATTCTAGACTTAAGCTTAAAAACATGACGTTGGAGGGTGAAAACTCGAAACAACCCCCGAACGACCACGTGGGTGGCACCAACACCTCCCAAGGGACCAATGTAACTCGTAAGAATTGACTACGCAGCCGCGACACTCCCAGTTTGAGAATACGATGGTAATTTACATATTTTTAGAGTTAAGCAAAATATGGCATTAGAGGGTGACAACTTGAAAAAGCCCCCGAACGGCCCCGTGGGTGGCACCAACACCTCCTATGGTACCAATCTAACTCGTAGGAACTGACCCCGCAGTCGCGGGACTCCCGATTTGAGAATACGACGGTAATTTTCATATTTCTAGACTTAGGCATAAAAACATGGCGTTAGAGGGTGCAAACCCAAAATAGCCCTCGAACGGCCCCGTGGGTGGCACCAACACCTCCCACTGGACCAATGTAACTCGTAGGAACTAACCCCGCAGTCGCGGGTCTTCCGGTTTGAGAATATGACGGTAATTTCCATATTGCTAGACTTAGGCTTAAAAACATGGCGTTAAAGGGTGAAAACTCGAAACATCCCTCGAACGGCCCCGTGGGTGGCACCAACACCTCCCACGACACTAATGTCACTCGTACAAACTGACCACGCAGTCGCGGTACTCTCGGTTTGAGAATACGACGGTAATTTATATATTTTTAGACTTAGGCATAAAAACATGGCGTTAGAGGGTGAAAACTCGAAACAGCCCACTAACGGCCCTATGCGTGGCACCAATACCTCCCACGGCACCAATGTAACTCGTAGGAACTGACCATGCAGCCGCGGTACACCCGGTTTGAGAATACAATGGTAATTTGCATATTTCTAGACTTAGGCACAAAAAATGGCGTTAGAGGGTGAAAACTGAAAATAGCCCCTAAACGACCCTATGGGTGGCACCAACACCTTCCACGGGACCAATGTAACTCGTAGGAACTGACCGCGCAGCCGCGGGACTCCCGGTTTGAGAATACGACGATAATTTGCATATTCTAGACATAGGCATGAAAATATGGCGTTAGAGGGTGAAAACCCAAAACAGCCCCCGAACGGCCTCGTGGGTGGCACCAACACCTCCCACGGGACCAATGTAACTCGTAGGAATTAACCTCGCAGTTGCGGGTCTCCCGGTTGGAGAACACGACGATAATTTGCATATTTCTAGACTTAGGCTTAAAAAAATGGCGTTAGATTGTGAAAACTCAAAAAATCCCCCGAACGGCCCCATGGGTGGCACCAACACCTCCCACGACACCAATATAACCCGTAGGAACAGTCCACGTAGCCGCGGTACTCTTGGTTTGAGAATACGACACTAATTTGGATATTTCTAGACTTAGGCATAAAAATATGGCATTAGAGGGTGAAAACTCAATACACCTCCCGTACTACCACGCGGGTGGAACCAACACCTTCCACGACACCGATGTAACTCGTAGGAACTGATCGCGTAGCCGCGACACTCCCATTTTGAGAATATGATGGTAATTTACATATTTTTAGAGTTAAGCAAAACATGGCGTTAGAGGGTGAAAACTCGAAATAGCCCCCGAATGGCTCCGTGGGAGGCACCAACACCTCCCATGGTACCAATGTAACTCGTAGAAACTGACCCCGCAGTCGCGGGACTCCTGGTTTGAGAATACGACGTTAATATGCATATTTTTAGACTTAGGCATAAAAACATGGCGTTAGAGGGTGAAAATCCAAAATAGCCCCCGAACGGCCCCGTGGGTGGCTCCAACACCTCCAATGGGACCAATGTAACTCGTAGGAACTAACCTCGCAGTCGCGGGTCTCCCGGTTTGAGAATATGATGGTAATTTCCATATTTCTAGACTTAGGCTTAAAAACATGGCGTTAGAGGGTGAAGACTCGAAACAGTCCTCGAACGGCCCCATGGGTGTCACCAACACCTCCCACGGCACTAATGTCACTCGTAGGAACTGACCACGCATTCACGGTACTCTCGGTTTGAGAATACGATGGTAATTTGTATATTTCTAGACTTAGGCATAAAAACATGGCGTTAGACGGTGAAAACTTGAAACAGCCCACGAATGGTCCAACACCTCCCACGGCACCAATGTAACTCATAGGAACTGACCACACAGTCGCGGTACACCCGGTTTGAGAATACAACTGTAATCTGCATATTTCTAGACTTAGGTAGAAAAACATGGCGTTGGAGGGTGAAAACTCGAAATAGCCCCCGAACTGCCACATGGGTGGCGCCAACACCTCCCACGGGACCAATGTAAGTCATAGGAACTGACCGCGCAGCCACGGGACTCCCGGTTTGAGAATAAGACGATAATTTACATATTCTAGACTTAGGCATAAAAACATGGCGTTAGACGGTGAAAACCCAAAACAGCCCCCGAACAGTCCCGTGGGTGGCACCAACACCTCCCACGAGACTAATGTAACTCGTAGGAACTGACCCCGCAGTTGCGGGTCTTTCGGTTTTGAGAATACGACGATAATTTGTATATTTCTAGACTTAGGCTTAAAAACATGGCGTTAGAGGGTGAAAACTCAAAAAAAGCCCCCGAACGGCCCCGTGGGTGGCACCAACACCTCCCACGGCACCAATAAAACCCGTAGGAACAGACCAAGCAGCCGCGGTACTCCCGGTTTTAGAATACGACACTAATTTGCATATTTGTAGACTTAGGCATAAAAACATGGCGTTAGAGGGTGAAAACTCGAAAATGCGCCCGAACGGCCCCGCGGGTGGCACCAACACCTTCCACGGCACCGATGTAACTCGTAGGAACTGACTACGCAGCCGCGGTACTCCCAGTTTGAGAATACGACGATAATTTGCATATTTCTAGACTTTAGCAAAACATGGGGTTAGTGAGTAAAAACTCGAAACAACCCCCGAACGGCCCCGTGGGTGGCACCAACACCTCCCACGGCACCAATGTCACTCGTAGGAACTGACCACGCAGCCGTGGTACTCTCGGTTTGAGATTATGATGGTAATTTGCATATTTCTAAACTTACGCATAAAAACATGGCGTTAGAGGGTGAAAACTCGAAATAGCCCCCGAACGGCCCCGTGGGTGGCACCAAAACCTCCCACGGCACGAATGTAACTCGTAGGAACTGACCACGCAGCCGCGGGACTCCCGATTCGAGAATATGATGATAATTTGCATATTTCTAGACTTAGGTATAAAAACTTGGCGTTAGAGAGTGAAATCCAAAAACAGCCCCCGAACGGCCCCGTGGGTGTCACCAACATTTCGCACGGGACGAATGTAACTCATAGGAACTGACCCCGCAGTCGCGGGTCTCTCAGTTTAAGAATACGACGGTAATTTTCATATTTCTTGACTTAGGCTTAAAAATATGGCGTTAGAGGGTGAAAACTCAAAACAGCCCCCGAACCGCCCCGTGGGTTGCACCAACACCTCCCACGGCACCAATGTAACCCGTAGGAATTGACCACACAGCCGCTGTACTCCCGGTATGAGAATACGACAGTAATTTGCATATTTTTAGACTTAGGCATAAAAACATGGCGTTAGAGGTTGAAAACTCGAAGCAGCCCCCGAACGGCCCCGTGGGTGGCACCAACACCTCCCACGGCACCAATGTAACTCGTAGGAACTGACCACACAGCCGAAGTACTCCCGGTTTAAGAATACGACGATAATTTGCATATTTCTAGACTTAAGCAAAACACGGGGTTAGAGGGTGAAAACTCGAAATAACCCCCGAACGGCCTCGTGGGTGGCACCAACACCTCCCACAGGACCAATGTAACTCATAGGAACTGACCACTTAACCGCGACACTCCTTGTTTGAGAATACGACGGTAATTTGCATATTTCTAGACTTAGGCATAAAAACATGGCGTTAGAGGGTGAAAACTCAAAACAGCCCCCGGATGGCTCTGTGGGTGGCACCAACACCTCCCACGGGACTAATGTAACTCGTAGGAACTGACCCCACGGTTGCGGGTCTCCCAGTTTGATAATACGATGATACTTTTCATATTTCTAGTCTTAGGCATAAAAACATGGCGTTAGAGGGTGAAAACTCGAAACAGCCCCCGAATGTCCCCGTGGGTGGCACCAACACCCCCCACGGGACCAACGTAACTCGTAGGAACTGACCCCGCAGTCGGGGGTCTCCCATTTTGAGAATACGACGGTAATTTGTATATTTATAGACTTAGCCTTAAAGACATGTCGTTAGAGGGTGAAAACTCTAAACAGCCCCCGAACGGTCCCGTGGGAGGCACTAACACTTCCAACGGCACCAATCTAACTCATAGGAACTGACCACGCAGCCGCGGTACTCCCGATTTGAGAATACGATGATAATTTACATATTTCTAGACTTAGGCATAAAAACATGGCGTTAGGGAGTGAAAACTGGAAACAACCCGCCCTCGAACGGCCCCGTGGGTGGGATCAACACCTCCCACGGCACCAATGTAACTCGTAGGAACTGAACACGCAACCGCGACAGTCCCGATTTGAGAATATGATGGTAATTTGCAGATTTCTAGACTTAGGTATAAAAACATGGCGTTAGAGGGTGAAAACTCGTAACAGCCCCAGAACGGCCCCGTGGGTGGCACCAACACCTCCCACGGGATCAATGTAACTCGTAGGAACTGACCCCGCAGTCGCGGATCACCCGGTTAGAGAATACAATGATAATTTGGATATTTCTAGACTTAGGCTTAAAAACATGGCATTGGAGGGTGAGAACTCGAAACAGCTCCCGAACGACCCCGTAGGTGGCACCAACACCTCGCACAGGACCAATATAACTCGTAGGAACTGACCACGCAATCGCGTAACTCCCGATGCGAGAATACAATGGTGATTTGCATATTTCTAGACTTAGGCATAAAAACATGGCGTTAGAGGGTGAAAACTCGAAACAACCCTCGAACGGCCCGTGGGTGGCACCAACACCTCCCACGGGACCAATGTAACTCCTAGGAACTGACTCCGCAGTCGCGGGTCTTCCGGTTTGAGAATACGATGATAATTTTCATATTTCTAGATTAGGCTTAAAAACATGAAGTTGGAGTGTGAAAACTCGAAACAGCCCCCGAACGGCCCCATGGGTGGCACCAACACCTCCCAATGGACCAATGTAACTCGTAGGAACTGACCGCGCAGTCGCGACACTCCCGGTTTGAGAATACGACGATAATTTACATATTTCTAGACTTAATCATAAAAATATGGCTTTGGAGGGTGAAAACTCGAAACAGCCCTTGAACGGCCCCGTGGGTGGCACGAACACCTCCCACGGCACCAATGTAACTCGTAGGAACTAACCACGCAGCCGCGGTACTCCCGGTTTGAGAATACGGTGATAATTTTTATATTTTTAGACTTAAGCAATACATGGGGTTAGAGGGTGATAACTCGAAACAATCCCCGAATGGCACCATGGGTGGCACCAACACCTCCCACGGGACCAATGTAACGCATAGGAACTGACCCCGTAGTCGCGGGTCTCCTGGTTTGACAATACGACGATAATTTGCATATTTCTAGACTTTGGCTTAAAAAGGTGGCGTTGGAGTGTGAAAACTCGAAACAGGCCCCGAATGGCCCCGTGGGTGGCACCAACACCTCCCACGGGACCAATGTAACTCACAGGAAATGACCGCACATCCGTGGTACTCCCGGTTTGTGAATACGACGATAGTTTGCATATTTCTAGACTTAAGCAAAACATGGGGTTGGAGGGTAAAAACTCGAAACAACACCCGAACGGCCCCGTGGGTGGCACCAACACCATCCACGGGACCAATGTAACTCATAGGAACTGACCCCACAGTCGCGGGTCTCCTGGTTTGAGAATACGACGATAATTTGTATATTTCTAGACTTAGGCTTTAAAACGTGGCGTTGGACGGTGAAAACTCGAAACAGCCTCCGAACGGCCCGGTGGGTTGAACCAACACCTCCCACGGGACCAATGTAACTCGTAGGAACCGACCGCGCAACCCCGACATTCCCGATTTGAGAATACGATGGTAATTAACATATTTTTAGACTTACGAAAAACATGGGGTTAGAGGGTGAAAACTCGAAACAGCCGCCGAACGGCCCCGTGGGTGGTACCAACACCTCCCACTTGACTAATGTAACTCGTAGGAACTAACCACGCAGTTGCGACACTCTCGATTTGAGAATATGACGATAACTTGTATATTTCTAGACTTAGGCACAAAAACATGGCATTAGAGGGTGAAAACTCGAAACAGCCCCCGAACGGCCCTATGGGTGGCACCAACACCTCCCACGGGACAAATGTAACTCATAGGAACTGACCGCGCAGCCGCGGGACTACCGATTTGAGAATACGACGGTAATTTGAATATTTCTAGACTTAGGCATAAAAACGTGGCGTTAGAGGGTGAAAATCCAAAACAACCCCCAAACGGCCCCGTGGGTGGCACCAACACCTCCCACGGGACCAATCTAACTCGTAGGAACTGACTCCGCAGTCGCGGGTCTCCTGGTTTGAGAATACGATGATAATTTGCATATTTCTAGACTTAGGCTTAAAAACATGGCGTTGGAGTGTGAAAACTCGATACAGCCCCCGAACGGCCCCGTGGGTGGCACCAACACCTCCCAATGGACCAATGTAACTCGTAGGAACTAACCGCGAAGCCATGACAATCCCCGTTTGAGAATACGATGATAATTTACATATTTCTAGACTTGAGCTTAAAAACATGGCGTTGGAGGTGAAAACTCGAAACAACCCCGAACGACCCCGTGGGTGCACCAACACCTCCCACGGGACCAATGTAACTCACAAGAACTGACCGCGCAGCCGCAGTACTCCCGGTTTGTGAATACGACGATAATTTACATATTTCTAGACTTAAGCAAAATATGGGGTTAGAGGATGAAAACTCGAAACAACACCCGAACGGCCCATAGGTGGCACCAACACCTCCTACGGGACCAATGTAACTCGTAGGAACTGACCCCGCAGTTGCGGGTCTCCTGGTTTGAGAATACGATGATAATTTGCATATTTCTAGACTTAGGCTTAAAAACATGACGTTGGAGGGTGAAAACTCGAAACAGCCCCCGAACGGCCCCGTGGGTGCACCAACACCTCCCACGGGACCAATGTAACTCACAAGAATTGACCGCGCAGCCGCAGTACTCCCCGTTTGTGAATACGACGATAATTTGCATATTTTTAGACTTCAGCAAAACATGGGGTTAGAGGGTGAAAACTCGAAACAACACCCGAACGGCCCATGGGTGGCACCAACACCTCCTACGGGACCAATGTAACTCGTAGGAACTGACCCCGCAGTTACGGGTCTCCTGGTTTAAGAATACGACGATAATTTGCATATTTCTAGACTTAGGCTTAAAAACGTGGCGTTGGACGGTGAAAACTCGAAATAGCCCCCGAACGGCCCCGTGGGTTGCACCAACACCTCCCACGGGATCAATGTAACTCATAGGAAATGACTGCGCAGCCCCGACTCTCCCGATTTGAGAATACGATCGTAATTTACATATTTCTAGACTTAAGAAAAATATGGGGTTAGAGGTGAAAACTCGAAACAGCCGCCGAACGGCCCCATGGGTGGTACCAACACCTCCCACGTGACCAATGTAACTCATAGGAACTGACCACGCATCCGCGACACTCTCGATTTGAGAATATGATGATAACTTGTATATTTCTAAACTTAGGCACAAAACATGGCATTAGAGGGTGAATACTCGAAACAGCCCCCGAACGGCCCCGTGGGTGGCACCAACACCTCCCACGGGACAAATGTAACTCATAGGAACTGACCGCGCAGCCGCGGGACTCCCAGTTTTAGAATACAGTGGTAATTTGAATATTTCTAGACTTAGGCATAAAAACGTGGCGTTAGAGGGTGAAAACCCAAAACAACTCCCAAACAGCCCTGTGGGTGGCACCAACACCTCCCACGGGACCAATCTAACTCGTAGGAACTGACCCCGCAGTCGCGGGTCTCCCGGTTAGAGAATACGATGGTAATTTACATATTTCTAGACTTACGCATAAAAACATGGCGTTAGAGGGTGAAAACTCAAAATAGCCCCCGAATGGCCCCGTGGGTGGCACCAACACCTCCCACGGCACCAATGTAACTCGGAGGAACTGACCACGCAGCCGCGGTACTCCCGATTTGAGAATACGATGATAATTTGTATATTTCTATACTTAAGCTTAAAAACATGACGTTGGAGGGTGAAAACTCAAAACAGCCCCCGAACGGCCCTGTGGATGGCACGAACACCTCCCACGGCACCAATGTAACTCGTAGGAACTGACCACGCAGCCACGGTACTCCCGATTTGAGAATACGATGATAATTTGCATATTTCTAGACTTAAGCAAAACATGGGGTTAGAGGGTGAAAACTCAAAACAGCCACCGAACGGCTCCGTGGGTGGTACCAACACCTCCCACGTGACCAATGTAACTCGTAGGAACTGACCACGCAGCCGCGACACTCTCGATTTGAGAATATGACGATAACTTGTATATTTCTAGACTTAGGCACAAAAACATGGCATTAGAGGGTGAAAACTCTAAACAGCCCCCGAACGGCCCTGTGGGTGGCACCAACACCTCCCACGGGACAAATGTAACTCATAGGAATTGACCGCGTAGCCGCGGGACTCCCGATTTGAGAATACGACGGTAATTTGCATATTTCTAGACTTAGACATAAAAACGTGGCGTTAGAGGGTGAAAACCCAAAACAGCCCCCAAACGGTCCCGTGGGTGGCACCAACACCTCCCACGGGACCAATTTAACTCGTAGGAACTAACTCCGCAGTCGCGGGTCTCCCGGTTTGACAATACGATGATAATTTGCATATTTCTAGACTTAGGCTTAAAAACATGGCGTTGGAGTGTGAAAACTCGAAATAGTCCCCGAACCGCCCCGTGGGTGGCACCAACACCTCCCAACGGACCAATGTAACTCGTAGGAACTAACCGCGAAGCCGCGACACTCTCGGTTTGAGAATACGACAATATTTTACGTATTTCTAGACTTAAGCTTAAAAACATGGCGTTGGAAGGTGAAAACTCAAAACAGCCCCCGAACGGCCCCGTGGGTGGCACAAACACCTCCCACGGCACCAATGTTACTCGTAGGAACTGACCACACAGCCACCGTACTCCTGGTTTGAGAATACGATGATAATTTGCATATTTCTAGACTTAAGAAAAACATGGGGTTTGAGGGTGAAAACTCGAAACAACCCCCGAATGGCCCCGTGGGTGACACCAACACTTCCCACGGGACCAATGTAACTCGTAGAAACCGACCCCGCAGTCACGGGTCTCCCGGTTTGAGAATACAACTATAATTCACATATTTCTAGACTTAGGCTTAAAAACATGGCGTTGAGGGTGAAAACTCAAAACAGCCCCCGAACGGCCCCGTGGGTGGCACCAACACCTCCCACGGGACCAATGTAACTCACTGGAACTGACCGCGCAGCCGCGATACTCTCGGTTTGTGAATACGACGATAATTTACATATTTCTAGACTTAAGCAAAACATGGGGTTAGGGGGTGAAAACTCGAAACAACACCTGAATGGCCCATGGGTGGCACCAACACCTCCCACGGGACCAATGTAACTCGTAGGAACCGACCCCGCAGTCGCGGGTCTCCTGGTTTGAGAATACGATGATAATTTGCATATTTCAAGACTTAGGCTTAAAAACGTGGCGTTGGACGGTGAAAACTCGAAACAGCCCCCGAACGGCCCCGTGGATTGCACCAACACCTCCCACGGGACCAATGTAACTCGTAGAAACTGACCGCGCAGCCCCAACACTCCCGATTTGAGAATACGATGGTATTTTAAATTTTTCTAGACTTAAGCAAAATATGGGGTTAGAGGGTGAAAACTCGAAACAGCCGCCGAACGGCCCCGTGGGTGGTACCAACACCTCCCACGTGACCAATGTAACTCGTAGGAACTGACCACGCAGCCGCGACACTCTCGATTTGAGAATATGACGATAACTTGTATATTTCTAGATTTAGGCACAAAAATATGGTATTAGACGGTGAAAACTCGAAACAACCCCTAAACGGCTCTGTGGGTGGCACCAACACCTCCCACGGGACAAATGTAATTCATAGGAACTGACCTCGCAGCCGCGGGACTCCCGATTTGAGAATACAATGGTAATTTGCATATTTCTAGACTTAGGCATAAAAACGTGGCGTTAGAGGGTGAAAACCCAAAACAGCCCTCAAACGGCCCCGTGGGTGGCACCAACACCTCCCACGGGACCAATCTAACTCGTAGGAACTGACCCCGCAGTCGCGGGTCTCCCGGTTAGAGAATACGACGGTAATTTGCATATTTTTAGACTTAGCCTTAAAAACATGGCGTTAGAGGGTGAAAACTCAAAACATCCCCTGAATGGCCCCGTGGGTGGCACCAACACCACCCACGGCACCAATGTAACTCGTAGGAACTGACCACACATCCGCGGTACTCCCAGTTTGAGAATACAACGATAATTTGCATATTTCTAGACTTAGGCATAAAAACATGGCGTCGGAGAGTGAAAACTCGATACAACCCCCGAACGGCCCCGTGGGTGGCACCAACACCTCCCACGGCACCAATGTAACTCGTAGGAACTAACCACGCAGCCGCAGTACTCCCGGTTTGAGAATACGATGATAATTTGTATATTTCTAGACTTAAGCAAAACATGGGGTAAGAGGGTGAAAACTCGAAACAACCCCCGAAAGCCCCGTGGGTGGCACCAACACCTCCCACGGGACCAATGTAGCTCCTAGGAACCGACCTCACAGTCGCGGGTCTCCCGATTTGAGAATACAACGATAATTTGCATATTTCTAGACTTAGGCTAAAAAAATGATGTTGGAGGGTGAAAACGCGAAACAGCCCCCGAACGGCGCCGTGGGTGGCACCAACACCTCCCACGAGACCAATGTAACTCGTAGGACTTGACCGCGCAGCCGTGACACTACCGGTTTGAGAATACGACGGTAATTTACATATTTCTAGACTTAAGCAAAACACGGCGGTAGAGGGTGAAAACTCGAAAGAGTCCCTGAACGGCCCCGTGGGTGGCAGCAACACCTCCCACCTAACCAATGTAACTCGCAGGAACTGACCGCGCAGCCCTGACACTCCCGGTTTGAGAATACGATGATATTTTACATATTTCTAGACTGAAGGAAAACATGGCGTAAGGGGGTGAAAACTCGAAACAGCCCTCGAACGGCCTCGTGGGTGGCAGCAACACCTCCCACGTGACTAATGTAACTCGTAGGAACTGACCATGCTGCCGCGACACTCCCGGTTCGAGAATATGATGGTAATTTGCATATTTCTAGACTTAGGCGTAAAAACATGGCGTTAGAGGGTGAAAACTCAAAACACCCCCCGAACGACCCCATGGGTGGCACCAACACCTCCCACGGGACCAATGTACCTCGTAGGTACTGACCCCACAGTCGCGGGTCTCCCGATTTTAGAATAGGACGATAATTTATATATTTCTAGACTTAGGCTTAAAAACATGGCGTTAGATGGTGAAAACTCAAAGAAGACCCTGAACGGCCCCGTGGGTGGCAACAACATCTCCCACGGCACCAATGTAACTCGTACGAACTGACCACACACCCGCGGTACTCCCGGTTTGAGAATACGATGGTAATTTATATATTTCTAGACTTAGGAATAAAAACATGGTGTTAGAGAGTGAAAACTCAAAACAACCCCCGAACGGCCCCGTGGGTGGCAACAACACCTCCCACGGGACCAATGTAACTCGTAGGAACTGACCACGCAGCCGCGGTACTCCCGATTTGAGAATACACCGGTAATTTGCATATTTCTAGACTTAAACAAAATATGGCGTTAGAGGGTGAAAACTCAAAACAGCCCCTGAACGGTCCCATGGGTGGCACCAACACCTCCCACGTGACTAATGTAACTCACAGGAACTGACCAAGCAGCCGCGAAAATCCCGGTTTGAGAATACGACGGTAATTTGCATATTTCTAGACTTAAGCAAAATATGCCGTTAGAGGGTAAAAACTCGAAATAGTCCCCGAACGGCCCCGTGGGTGGCACCCAACCTTCCACGTGACCAATATAACTCGTAGGAACTGACCACGCAGCCACAACACTCCCGGTTTGAGAATACAACGGTAATTTGCATATTTCTAGACTTAATCAAAACACGGCGTTAGAGGGTGAAAACTCGAAACAGCCCCCGAACGGCCCCGTGGGTGGCACCAACACCTCCCACGTGACCAGTGTAACTCGTAGGAACTGACCATGCAGCCGCGGGACTCTCGATTTGAGAATAGGACGGTAATTTGCATATTTCTTGACTTAGGGATAAAAATATTGATATGTTCATAATTTTAACTCATATATGCAATTTTTCAGCTTGATTATTTTTTTTGTAAAACTACTTGGTTACTGATATTTTTTTTATGTATCCTATCATTTGTAGGATTTTTGCACGCGAAACAAATGAAGGAGGCAATGGTTTACAACATGAAGATTGTTTATATGTTGTGGACATTCAGGATTTTGTTTTTTATGTGTTACAGCCGTACGGGCTTTTATTGTTTAGTTTTATGGCCGTGCGGGCTTTTATAATTTAATTGTTGAATTTTATGGCCGTGCGGGCTTTATAATAAGCAGGTTTTAAATTTATAGGTTTTGGAATGTCAAGAAAATAGAGGAAACTCTGCCCAATTTTTTTTTTTGGTCTATGAATTATTAAGATGTGTAATATTTTTAAGTTTGTACATCTTTGTTTATTAACAACGTTCTCGATTCACAATTTGTGATTTTTTTTATTGTTTTGCCAATAATAAATATTTGTAACACCTCGTACGCGTCCAACGTTACACGTAGCAACTGACGGTGCACTCGCAGGACCCCCAATTTTAGGATTGGACCAAAAAAATACAATTTTTTAAATTATAGTTAAATATGGTCATGGACTTTGTCCATGACCATTTTTATTTTTTTCGTCACGGTTGTGGGTCACGGACTTGGGACGTGACCAATTTTTTAAAATTTTTTCGTCACGGTCATGAGTCGCGGACTTTGGCCACGACCAATTTGTCACGATTGTGCGTCACGGATGAGGGTCGCGACCAATTTTTTTTTATTTTTTTGTCACGGTTGTGGGTCGCGGACTTTGGCGCGACCAATTTGTCACGGTTGTGGGTCACGGATTAGAATCGCGACCAATTCTTTTTTTTTTTGTCACAGTTATGGGTCGTGAACTTTGGCCGCGACCAATTTGTCACGGTTGTGGGTCACGGATGAGGGCCACGACCCGTCACGACATGGGTCACGGCCTAAGTCCGCGACGATCTGCCGTGACCCCTCTCGACCGTGACCATTTTTTGGTCACGAACTTGGGCCGCGACCCACGAAAATGGTCACGCCCGGAATGGTCACGACCCAAGTCCGCGACCCACAACTTTGGTCAGGGATTTTGGCCGTGACCAATCGCCAGTTTTGATATAGTGCGAGACCCCAACCCGAGAGCCTTAACCCATTTGTTCCATGCCTTACACGATTCTCATTCCACCTTCTAAAACCAAAGCCAAAAATAAACCAAACTCATTAGAAGACACATGTGTAAAAACCCACTTAATTCCTCTTTACCCAATATTCCCCCAACTAACTCATTTTACCCCAAAGTCCAAAATACCGTCATTCTCCTCACTATCATGACCTCACACCAAAACCACATGCACCCTCTATTAATTCCTAAATTAACCCTTACCCACACCTTATACAAACCTCTTGCACCTTTATCCTCCCATTTTTACCCTTTTTCTCCATGTGCATATATAAGACGGAAGACCCAATTTGAAGACCAACCAAGAAAATTCTAGAGAGAGATAGTTAGAGTAGAAAATAAATTAGGAAAATATTTTGTAAATAGTTTTTATTTTTATTTTTATTTTTATTTTTATTTTTATTTTTATTTTTATTTTTATTTTTATTTTTAAAGATTTGTGAGGATAAATTGTGAGTAATTCAATTGAGTATTATATTGAATTGATTATTGTTGGATGCTCATATTGGATGGATGATGTTTGATTTCAAGGAAATAAGAGTTCAATTTCACTTCAAGAGATTGGATTTGATTGTTCTCTTCTCTTCTATTTTTTATTATCCTTTGACTATTTGTTCATCATGTTTAATATCATGTTAGGCTAGATACCCTTTCAAGGGGTGGGGTGAACCCTTATTTAATGTTATTTTGATTTAATTAGTTTGATTAATTGAAAATTCCCTTTGAATGTTAATTTTGATCCCTCGCCCTTAAATTCACGCCTCGAGAGAGGGTAAATGATTTTCGAGAGAAAATCGAAATTCTAGTTATAATACCCATTTTAGATTTGAACTAGAGATGGGGGTTTCTTAACTGGGGTATTATTACTTGAATTTGAACTCTATTTTCATTTTCTAAAATGTACACAAATTTTAATGAATCGATCCTAGCTGGTGATTAATCAAAATGAGTTTAGATCTATTTTCTAGAGTTAGGGGGGGGGGGGGTTAAACTTAATTTTTTAAAAGACTACTATTATAATTACACTTGCAACGAGAGTTGGTTTGTAATTTTGATATTAATTTGGGAGAATTCAAATAATTAAATTAATTAATTAGAATAGCTAAAATTTGTGGTGTAATCCCATTCCTTGATTGTTCTCACATTTGCTTCCTCACTTATTCTCTTATTTTAGTGTTAGACTTAGTTCATTATTTCCAGTCACTTTTTAGTTAATTGTTTAGATCTTTTATTTAGTTGAGTGTTATTTCACCATTACTCCTAAAAATTATTTTAATATCGAAAAAGCTTAAAAAAATTAGAAAAAGTAAAAATCCAAAAAAGAAAATAAAAGTGAATTACAATTGAGTTTGTCTCTAGCTTTACCCCCTTGATGTGGATTGACATCCTTACTTACCACTCTACACTTAAGTTTGATATTATTTTGAGGATTTTGACTAAAGGAGCTTTTCGAGCAAGGACGAAAACAAAAATATACCGAAAAGTTTTCTTTATCAGCGCTGACGCATATTCAGCTCCTTCTGCGTGAACAAGTACTGTAGTGACTTGTGGTCTGTGAACAGGCCAAATTTCTCTCCCAACAAGTAATGCGTCCATATTTGAAATGCAAACATGACTGTTGCCAACTCCAAGTCGTGGGTGACGTAATTCCTCTTGTGAGGCTTAAGTTTGCGGGAAGCATAAGATATAGCCTTAGCCTCCTGCTGTAATACTCCACCAAGCCCTGATAACGACGCATCAGTATACACAAGGTACTCCACACTTGCCTTAGGAAGTGCTAGTATCGGTGCTAAAGTCAGATTCTCCTTCAGCTCATCAAAAGCCAACTAACACGCATCATTCCATATAAATGACACTCCCTTACGATTCAGATTCATCATCGAACCCGTAATCTTCGAGAACCCCTGAATAAACCGTCTATAATACATGGCTAATCCAAGAAAACTTCGTACCTCGGTCGGTGTCGTGGGTTTTCCCCACTTCCTCACCGTTGACACTTTGCTGGGATCCACTGATATACCCCTTTTAGATACGATGTATCCCAAAAATTGCACCTCTCGCTACCAAAATTCAAATTTCTCCAGTTTGTCTTATAGCTCATTATCCCGTAGAGTATGTAGAACCATATATAACTGATCAGCATGCTCTTCCTCGGTACGGGAATAAATTAGTATGTCATCTATGAAGACAATCACAAACTAATCAAGGAACTCTCTAAAAACCCTATTCATCAAGTCCATAAACACTACCGGTGCGTTCGTTAGCCCAAACGGCATAACTCGAAACTCGTAGGATCCATACCTCGTCAGAAAAATAGTCTTTGACACATCCTACTCTCCGATACATAACTGATGATATCCGGATATCAAGTCTATCTTTAAGAAGTAGGTTGCTCCTCTCATTTGGTCAAATAAATCATCAATGTGAGGCAACGAATATTTATTCTGTATCGTGACTTTATTTAGCTCTCGATAATCAATACATAGCCGTAAGGATCCATCCTTCTTCTTCACAAACAGAACCGGAGCTCCCCAAGGTGAGGTACTCCTACGGATGAAACCCTGCCCCAACACCTACTATATCTGGTCCCGTAACTCCCTCATCTCTGTCGGATCCATACGGTACGATGCACGTGTAATAGGATGAGTGCCCGGTGTCGGGTCTATCACATAATCGAGTCAAGTGAAATTGCTACTCCCGTTGAGGTCTCCTCCTCTATATAATACAAGTGGGTGGACGATCCTCCCTTAGGGTGAGGCATCGCCATGATGAACATCTCCTAACCCGGGATAGCGAATATAATACTCGTGCTAAAATAGTCAATCATGTCTCTATCAGTGACAAGCCAATCCATGCCAATAATGGCGTCGTACTCAGACAAATATAATACGAGCATATCAGCGAGCAAACTAAGACTCATAATCTCTATACCAACCCCCCGGCATATAAAGAAAATCAAATACCCACTACCCAATGGTGAGTCTACGCAAGTCACTGTGCTCTCTGTCGTGTCTAATAACCCTATGGCCCACACGAAGCTAGTGGATACAAATGAGTGTGATGCCCCCGTGTCAAACAAAATATGTCCCATAGTACCATGGATGGAAAACGTACCCTTAACTGCGGGAGGCGCCAGTGGGACTGCTTCCTGATGGACGTTGTAAACACGCTCGTACTATAATTGTCCCTGCTGAATCGAGGCTACTGGGACTGGTGCTACTTCTAGGAGGGCGGAAGGAAAGATAGGACTTTGGGGCTCCTGGCGAGCCTTTCTATTGGGGAATCTTTCCCTTGTCGGGGGAATCCTGCTTCCTGTGGCCAGTCTTACCACAAGAAAAACATTTGCCTGTAAAGTTTCCTCCCCTTTGCTCCTATTGGCCTCGACCTTGCTGGTCGTTGCCACTCCTCCCTTTGCCCTGTTGTCCCTGATGACTCTACTGGCCATGATGGACATGCTTGATACCTCCCTGCCCATGCCTGAATCCACCTAATCTGAATCTCTTTGCAGAATCCCCCTGATAGGAACTCTGTCTCTGCTAACTCTGCTCTGCTGGTGCCCCATTGGCACTACCTCCCTCGGTCCTGCCCTGCTGGCTGGACTCTCCTCCTCGCTTGCTTCCCTTAGCAAGGAAGCGATGGTCCTGATAGTGTAGTAGACCTGCATTAAGTACATCTGTGTAGGAATGTAGGGAAAGTTTACCCAGTAGGTGTTATCGTATCCTCCAAGTGAAGCCATCAATAAACATATGGACCCTCTTCGCTTCAGTAGGTACCTCACCTGGCACCGGGTTAATAAATCTAGTGAATGCCTCCTCATATTCAGCAATGGTCTTCCCCTCCTGGGTGAGGTCCAGTAATTTCCGCCTTATCTCAGTTTGAAGGGCAGAGGGAAAATACTTGCCGTCAAACCGCACCCAGAAACTCTGAATAGTCATGCTATCTCTCTCCTCCAAGGTAGTAATGGACTCCCACCACTGTAAAGTTTCTCTTACCAGCTTAAAGGTAGCCAGTAACTTCCTCTGAACATCTGTGCACTCATACATGTGAAGGTGTCTCTGGATTTCCTTCTTCCACTAGCTCGCAGTAATCACGTCGGAACTCCCCTGAAACTCCGGGGGGATGCACCTTCTGAAAGGCCTCCCTAACACGCTCACTAAAATGCAATTTAGCACATATTATATACATGTTAGAAATTCGTGCTCTCACTTGAGATGCTTGCCTTTCAGCTAATGTGCACGCCTAACGCATCTTCTAACCTATACTAGATGTGTTACCCATCCTAACTAGTTCGAAGCCACGTTATCACTACTTTATGTTCACCCGTAGTACACCCATATCGCCCATATAATACGCTATTAACATGTTTTATCCCAAATAGTTGATTTACATTTTCACCATTCGTGTAGTTAATCTTTTACTCACTAAGATTAAGTTATTATCATCATTACCATATCTACTAATTCGCACAGTAGAATTGTTCTCAAGTATATATATACACATTTATATATCCTGCACCCCTAGGTTAAGAACTCTTGGTGCAACGCATACTCTGTTATTGTATCCCGATACATCTCGCACTCAATAGGGATAAGGGTTCGAATAATCTCCCATGAACCATCAAAAATGCAATATACCGATTGGAGGTGAACATAGTCCCTAGCCTAATGGGTCACGCACATACCTACGTTCCCATTAAACCGTCAAACTATCAGATCTCGAATAACACGTGTCCAAGGTTCTATGTTCTATGGTGCAAGTCTAAAGATCCCCCGGAAGGCTCATTAGGATAAGACTTCCCAAGCACGCAACCTCCACCCGATAGCAAGCAACGTAGGTATGTCAGACACATAATAAACAATCCATAGGTATACAGACGACCTATTAAAATCTTAGGTATTCACACAAACATTAGGTAACCCAATTCTTTCTTTATATATGTAGCATACTATTCTATACTACTCATTTTGTTGGCCCATTACGATTATCCCCTCGGTCTCGGACTATCCGCCTAAGATTTCTACTCAATCGGGCCATTTTTATAATTTTCTGAAATCTCTTTAGAAGTGTCATAAATCTCGTTCGAACGAAACTTTGAACAACTTAGGACCCTGAATTCTCGTTCGAACGAGTACGTTTGAACCTACTTCTAACAAACCTAACTCTGAATTCTCCTTGGAATTATCGTTGGAATTCTCGTTCGAATGAGGTCGTTCGAACAACATTCCATTCTCCAGGTCGTTTGAACGACCTTGACCCAGATTGTCCCCTACCTTTGAATTTTTGCATTTTTCTTCCATTTTTGTCCACCCAATTCATGTGAAATTTCACCCAACACAAAACCAATCATCCTAAATCATTTATACACCTAATAGAATGTCTTTCAACATGATTTAACATCAAAATCCCATTATATATCAAGTATGGATGCATTAATTCAAGAAATCCTTAAAAGCCCTAGATTTCTATAATCGTTATTAATGTCTAATCTAAACCCAAATTAAATTCGTATTTAATCATGCATAAATCTCATAATTTATATCTCTAAATAGGGTTTCTCAATCTACATGAAGTTCCTACCCAAATTCATCATTTGAAATCAATCTAATCATCAAATTCATTATCTCATGGATGATTCAACAACCTAATCTAACATGGGCAATATATGCACAAAATTTAGAAAGATAAACACTTACCTTATGGAGAACTTATGATTTGTTGAATGAAAATGGTATTGGGGTGATCCTCTCCTCTCGATCTACACGTTAGCAGGATTATTGGTGTGAGAGCTTGAGTTTTGCACCAAGAACACCTATGGAGCTCGTCCATTTTAATTTTCCAAAATCTCAAAAGACCAAAATACCCCTCCGGGTTGTCGGTTTGGTCTAAATTGCCCCGAAATCCAAATAAAACACCCGAGTAGAGTTTTTTGATTATCTCAATCCTTCCAGGCTCATTGACGCACTCAAAATACCCGTACAAGTTACTTAAAAATAAATTATTTTTTAACCCATTAAAGTAATCCCAACACAATTCACGCACGCGTCCCGACTTAATTTACCAAACCCTCATATTTTTCACTCACGACAAGTATATAATATCATAATTCCATATTACTTACTCACACAGTAATATTCAATAATTTTCAACAATAAGTATTAACCCTTGGCACGCTAGTTAATATTTATTTTAAACTCGATTAATTAATAATTAATTTCTCACATTTAATTTAATTAATCCCACAATAATAATTAATCTTATAATTATTAAAATCAACAAATTACGTGGTATGACAGAACATTTTCCCACCAACCGCTAAGGGTTCCAGCGAAACCATTGATAATCACATGAGCAACATCTTGGTCAGAATTATTACTCTGTTTACACACAGTAGAGTGCATGGACATTCTGTGTATAAACTCATAAACTTGATATTCAGTTTTACCATCAATGTTCAAGTCATAAATGGATTTTCCATGGAAGGTAGTTTGACTATCAAAATTCGCAGTTTCCTCAAAAAGGAGATCCTGATGGCTAGATCTTGAATAGTAATTTCTAACAGGACCATTATAACTCAAGTTGTTTTGATAAGTAACCTTATTAATTTGGTCATTTTTATTACTGAAAGAAGGTTCAAAATTATGAATTTCTTCCAAAGGAATTGAGGATTCTGATTCAGAATCATAATGGGATAAGTATTTATTTTTATCCCTTAAGATCATTTTCAATCTTTTTCAATTGGAAAATAAAGTCACATTTATTACCCATTTTAAATCCTTTAATTTCCATGGGAGGAAGAATTACAGGTTGATCAATAATTTTTTCACGTAACTCTTTTTTAGGTTGTTTGCTAATAATATTCTCATGAAAATTCTCAATTCTATTGAGTTATTTTCCTATTGTATTTAGGATAAGATTAGTATAATTACCTTGTTTATATAAGGGATTTAAACAAGATACTTTAGTGAGAAGTTTATCTCATGTTTCTAAATTTAGAAATGCATTAGCTTCTAATGTAGAACCACCAGATTAAGTTGAACTACCAACATCAATTGATAAAGGTTGTTCAGTAGGTGGATTAATAGAAGATAAAATCTTATTACTAGAAGTATTCCAACTTCTAACACGTTTTTCTTTAGGTTTTATAACATATTTGTCCTTAGATTCAAGAACAAAAAAGTGTCCATCCTTAGAAAACATTTGAAACCAAACAACAAAAGAAGACATTTGTTGATTGTTTACAATTCATTTATAAAATTTATTTTTTATAATTGGCTAATTGAGCCTTGTTATACTTAGCAAAATACCACGCATGAAATTTGGCGTAACCTGGTTGGTAAAATTCTTTATTTATTTCTTCTCTATTGATTGTAAAAATCATAAAGAAATCATTTAAAGTCCGACATTCATTTCAGAAGGCATAGGATATTCTCTACACTAAGAAGTATTTTTCTCATAAATACCATGAGGCATTTGGTGTTCATTGGTATAAATACCATGAAGATTCATATATTCTCGATATGAATTTTCTCTTGGAGTTTCTTCACAAACAAAATTTTGTGAAGTAGATAGAGGGTAGGTCACAAAAGGAGCTCTATGATTTCTAGAGGATTGACTCATGTTGAATTTTCTAAAATTTAGGAAAACATCTCCACCTTTTTCTTCAAATATTTCTCTTACTTCCTCGTTCTGGCGAGGCTAAGGAGGAATAACATTTTTTATTGCCCAAGTCTCTAGGAAATTAATTTCTTCTCAACTTATAGTTCTAGGTGTATGAACATTAGAACCTATAATATGTGTGTCAACTAACACAGTTTTTTCTAAACGGACTAAATAGTTGAATATTGGGTGCCATAGTATTCATGACTTTATAGTAAATTCTATAAAGAATCCCAATAGTTTCCGATCCCGAAAGATAATTATACCCTTTTGTTTGAACTCTAAGACTTAGAGCTTTACAAATATGTATGCTTGATAAAGACAAAGTTATATTTGTAAATTCATCAAAATAAACTAGTCAATTGCAATGACTAGTTTCAATGGCTCCCATTAATGATTGTCTAAAATTTGTGCATCTGCCATCACGTAGTGTGGCTTGAAGATAAGCATTCATGCCAAAAAGGGTTAAAGGTTTAAAAGCGATTTGTATTAAACCTATGTGGATAAAATGATAATTTTTATCTTTTATATGATCTTTAAGATCTTCAAATATAAAGAGTTCGATAGATTTATCTTGCTCATCCAGACTTATTGTATGTTCCATTCTTTTTATAGCATATTTGCTACGAAAATAATATCAGTTGGTATTATAAATAGTTTTTGATTGGACTTTAGGAATAGTCCACCTGTTCAAATCCTTTTGAACATCAAATTCAATTAAAGAAGAGCTTTTTATTGACTCCTGTGTACTGAGTATCTGTGGTATTTAACTCCATAATACAACTGTTAATATTTAGAGTAGTAATAAATCTTGTAATCTGAAATTAGAAAAATAATATTTTTAATAAAATATCTTATGTTTAATGAAGTGTAATAAACCGAATTAGAAATCACTTCTGACACCCAGCGATCAACGATTTACTTGGGATAAAACGCATCAACATCCTTATGGCAAAACGGGAACAACCCTTACACGACAAATGTCAGTCCATATCAAAATCAGACTTATAATTCTCTTCATTATTATTCATTAAATTAGAGTTTTATTGTAAATAGTAAAATACTATTCATGCCGGTGAATAGTGAACAATAAATTACTATTCACACCGGTGAACAGTACTTACTATTTTACTATTCCTGTATGAATTTCATACTAATATTATTATCATCTAAATATTAACAAATAGTTTAAGCCGTCATCGCTATGATAATGAATATAAGACATATATTATTAAAACTAACATGGTACATGCTTCATGTCTTATATTCATCATTAGTACTGTGATCATGTCGTTCATCACTACTCATTGTATACGCATATTGCATGAATATTGTATAAGGAGGATAATGCATAAGGTACAAAGGGTTTGATGCACATGCAGAGGAGGGGTGAGGGTAAGCCAGTGTAAGGACATTTAGCATGTAAATCAGCATTTTCTCAAAATAAAATTTAAAAAGAAATCAAATTTATTCTTTTTTCGCAACCAGCAACAATAAAATAACCATCTAAGATATCCACCTTGTAGCCCAGCGCGCGAGAAAGACAATGATTTACAAATGAATGATAAATTGTAATATAGTATAATTTTTTATATTTTTTTATCATGGCTAGTGAGATGTTCAAATGATTTAATGACAAGCTCATACAATAACTGGCGCTTGGATCATGACGTCCCTAGTATTCTAAGTCAACATATAGAATATTCTTCAAAAAATATCCACAGCCTTTATATATATTGGAGCTTATTGCTCTAAAATAACGCCCTCTGACTTTTCAATTATTTACAGTGTTTAGGCCAATGTTCCCAATAAGATCATCTCCTTTGGATGAACTTTGTTTGAATTTTCTAGTTTGCTTAAGCATTTTCCATTTGACTAGCTACTGCGCATGTGTCCTGTCACCAAATTAGTCATCCTACTCAAGTGGGGGTTGACATGGATAATTGACCTTTACAAGACATTCATGCTGTCCTAAAATGGGCCCCACTTACCAAAATCTTATAAAAAATCCTATATATTTGAAGAGTGGGTTGAATGCTGTTTAATTCTGTCCATTTATACTTTTCCTGAAACGACACCTCCCTTTCATATGTGTTTTTTTTTTCGTTCCCATGATCATAATAACTCATTGACCTACGTAGCTTTAATTTAAGATTTTTAACAAGGTAATTATAATAAGAGGTTTCTGGAAGGTCTAAAGATTAAGATTAATGATAAAGACTAAATTTCTTTGAAAATAAGTTCTCCACACATAATTGAAACGAAAATTGTCAGCATGACTTACTTATATGGTGATCAGGTGACAATATAGACACCAAATTGAATATAATAGTGAATGACATCTTGTTTGGGTGTTTAAATGGGAGAGAAAAGAAGAGAGAAGAAAAAAATGTATATCTTTTCTTTTGATTGAGAGTTAAATTAAGAGAGAAAAAGGGATACAATATTTCAAATTTGAATGAAAACTTTATCTCGAATTTGGAAAGAAAGGGAGAGAAGTGTAAGTTTGTGTTGAATGAACATTACTAGTAAAACTGCAAACAAAGGAAAGAAAACTATTTTCTTTCCCTTCTCATATGTTCTCTCTTATTAAAACTCTCTTCTCCCCTCTCCTCTTCAAAACTCCCATGAATAGTGTAACTACTTGACTTGCTCTCAAACTCATGATCTAATCTAGTGTAATACAATCCCCATGTTTCTTCTTTTTCGGAGACGTTACACTCGAACCATATTTAAAGCATTTGAGCATTTTGTTTAAGAAAATGCTCCAATGTTATTTTGCTTCACAAATAAAGGAGGACCGGCGTTGGGCATATTGAAATCCTTCCCGGAATTTCAATGTCAAGTGGATTTGTAATTAAAAAACCAAAATCACAAAGTTGGGCGACAATTCACGAAATTCCCAAAATTCTCTCTAGAATTTGAATCATTTTTCGCTCGAACTTGTCCTTTTTAACCCATACTTTACCATGAAAGGAACGATGAGATTTATACGCAAATGACGAACCGATTTGGATGGTTTAACTTCCTCACATGCAACTCACCTTGCGATTGAGGAACATGGATTTCTGGATGGCAAGGACATTATGAAGATGCTAATTCTTTCATCGTCGACGAAGACACATTAGAAGTCAAAGGCTTTGGCGAACAAGGTACGTTCATCGTGTACTTTCATATTTTTTTACATTTAATATTTGACATTAAGGGTTATTTCTTTTAATTAGAAAATATTATTCTAATTAGGTAATCATGGATGTCAAATCCTGTTGTACGATGATATTTGTCCATAAATGGTGGAAGGATATGTCCCGTGCTGCGGTAAATTGGTTTGGATTGTTGAGCACATTTAGGACAAATTTTTAAGGGCATCGTTACCATGTATGGTATTATTGGCCTGAAATTTGTCGTGTTGAGAGAATGGATTGCTTCTTGTTATTTTTAGGTGCTTACTTGGATATTCATTACCATGTCCAGCATTTGCGCGAACCAAATCGGGCACGCAAGATTCATTAGATTCACTAGTTTATTTTATATAAAAACAAACCAAAGAGGTTGGGTAAGACCTCATAAGAAAATTCATAAGCTTTATCGACCTGCATTTAACCAGAGCTTCGGGATGTATGGGTTCAGGGACCCGTGTTACTCGTGGGAAAGGTGTTTGGCACCCCACTCGTTCTTTATCTTCTTTTTATAATGTATCTTTTATACTTATTTGTTACTTATTAATATGAAAAATAAGGAATTTTTTTAAGAAACCTTTCTTTTTAGACTTCCCACGTTATGTAGATGCTTCCCTTGGGCAGAAAAAAATGGCCTTGAAAGACAAAGGTGGTGTGCCGCTAGTGGTGGACAATCGAGTTCCGCTTGTAAGGGTGGAAAATTATGGGTGCTGCTTATGGGGGTGGACATTAGGGTGACACTTTTTCATGGGAGCATGATGTCTTGGGCTCACTATGAAGATGTCGGTCTTGTGTCTACGTACTTGTGAGGTTTCAAGATCAAAGAAAATGCATTTTGAGATATACGTATACTTACACGCTCGTGTTTATAGTGTAAGGTTTTAGTTTAAGATTTGGGTATCTCAAAAGATGATACGTTGGTGGAAACATATCGGTATTTGTGTTTATGTGGTTGTACCTCATGTTTATATGGTGGCATATTAAGGGTAATATGGCAATGGTGATGTATCGATATTCGTGGATATGCAATTTTGTTATAAGAAAATACGGCGGCATTTCAAGGGTGATATGTTAGTGGCAATGTACCCGAGCTTGTAGTCCATAATAGAGAAGACTTATAGATAGAGATATCTCTAAAATGATACATTCATGGAAACATGGCATGATTAGAATTCAATATTGTAATTTTATATTATCTACATAGATAAATATCTAACTTTCAGCCTCATAATCCCCTAGTTTATGAATATTTGACTCACAATCGAATTCTATAAGAATATATTTTTTTAAGTTAATTTATGAATTATATAATTATAGTAACAGTCAATATAAATCGAATTTAAAATGGGATTCAAAATGCTAATATACAAATTCAGGGGTAAAATAGTAATTTATATCTTAATCTCCAAGTTATTCTTGTAAATATTTAATTTCATACTTTTGTAGGTTCATTTGCAGTTTGATGAAAGATAGAGTCCATTTGAAGAAGTTCTAAAGTGTAGGTGTTATATTGGGAAGAGTTAGAAATCAAAGGAAATATGGCACTTGCTCAATTGTGTCTAAAAATGTTCAAACTGAGTATATATGAGGAGGAATGCGGTCCAGTGGTTGTGTATGTTAGTTGGGGACCATTTGGTCCTCAATTAAGTCCTATTATCTCCTCTATGCTGGAAAAGTTTTTTTAAAATATTGAAGTATTGGAAAATGTTGTGAGAAGCGGTACCCATCCAATGCCCAATTTATAAATGGATCTTTTACTGTTAAGTCCTTGGACTAAAAATTTTGGACTATAAACCCAGGCCCAAAAATTTTTAAACGATTAGGTCCAATGTATAAATACCCCCAAATTACAAAACAAATAGACCTTACAAAAATTTATGCACCAAAAGGATCGGACTCTCTTCAATCAAAACCCTAATCATCGTGGGTAAGCTCAAACATCATAAAGTTAATGTACACGCATAATTCATCATGAAACATTTTAACAAATTCCATTCACATTAACTCACATATTTGTTTTGTTTTAATTCTAGTCTTGACTGTGGCATGTCATATATACTACATGGAACAAATTGCCAAAGGAATTGCGCTCCAAACATTATTTCAAGACGACGAGGTGCTGCAACAAATAGCATATATAGTCAATGAATTTATGTATGCGTATTGTTAATAGGAGGAAAAGTAATTGCAAATTTTTTCCATATATTGTTTTTTGTTTTTCTATAAAATATAGTTCCATATACTATCTACTCAAAAAATGGTGCCCCTGACGTGAACCATTCAACGTGTAGGATATACAAAAGAATAATTATATTTTAAAATATGTACATGCAGATTGTTCGAATGTTTATAGATTAAATATTACAATACAAGCATATTATATGTGTACTTTAATATATATATATATATATATATATATATTGTGACACCCCGCCTAATAAAATACCGGGTGATCAGTCCTATATGAAATTAAACATGAATCTTATCTGGTTCATTCTTACAATCACTGTCGAAAACCTTTTAAACTTACTAACCACCTAGTATTCAAAAGACATGGTGTCAAATTTTATCTTTTTATTAAACCTCACTAACAACATGTGAAAGAATATATATAATAAATCATACACGCAATCACTAAATCAAACACTACTGAAAATGAATATTTACAAATCCTTGCCGAGAAAATCACCGGCTACAAAACCCAAATCATAAAAATATACACCACAAGAATAATAAAATGAGTACATCATCTAGCTGGAACAAAGGTAATAACTAGGGCGACATCCCCAAAGGAAATACTGACTGCATCCTACTCTAAGAATGAAATGACTGATGCAGCTAAGTCAAGATCCTGCAACATCCACATATGTCGCGGCTTTGTAACACTGAAATAGAACAATTATGGCGTCCCTGTGGCTAAACGCCTAAAAGGTTTTGAAAAATATTTTATAGCAAGGGTTAGAACCCAAAATATTTTGAAAATGTTTAGCAAGTGAATTTAATTACAGTAAATTAAAATGCATGAATGCTCTTCATATTTAAGTTAGTGTCGTACACTCTCTTGAGAACCACCTCACCCCTCAATTGATGTGCACGCCTAATGTACCTATATATGACCCATCTAGCTATCTATCTCGTAACTAGTCTTGTCATATATATACAAATATCCTACATTTCCCACTACTCTATTCCGGGTGAGTTTAGTAGACGTTTTATAAGTTATTAACCACACTAACTTATTTAAATCATTTCTCATTTGATACTATATGATATGTCCAAAGTGTACCCTCGCCTCTTAGGACGAGTGGCGTCACATATCATGGCCGAGTTATCATAGGGGGCCCACGTGTGATTGGCGGGGTCGTCCTAATAAGGTTCAGCCTCGTCTCAACTAGCCTCGACCATATAGAAAGCCGAGACCACAAGAGCATCACGTGTTCAGTAAGGACCCGCTTTGTACTCTGCCACGGCTGATAAAAGGAGTGATCGCGTTAATCCAACCGTGGTCTGATCTATTCAGTCAATGTCATAATTGTGTCTGTGAGCATAAGATCATCCTTTTGGAGTTAGCAACCTTGTATCCTGTCAGGCCGAGCTCCCAGCGGACGATACCAAGTAGCGCGAGCATATGCAAGTATAGAAGTGGCATGCGCCCGTCGATAATTCTGTTACAATAAGATCATTCCCTCACGTGAGGTGATATTACATCATTATTATATCCATTTTCTAGGGACAAGTGTCTTCATATTATTGGGAGTTTCCTCATGCACATGCTGATTACATGCTTAGGGGGTATATTACACCCCCAAGCCCTATATATACACTTCATCTTCTCCATGAGAAGGGATCAATCTATCTTAATTCAAAACCCTAACATAACTCTATCCAATTATATACAGAAGAGAGAGAGAGAGAGAGAGAGACTTGAGTGTTGTATCCATGGCCATTAGTTCCCTTTTTAGTGGATTTCTCACACACTCACACAGTGGATGTAGGCCTAATTGGCTGAACCACTTTAAATCATTGAGTTTATCTTCTTATACTCGTCTCCTTCTCTCATATATACATATATCCAACTCCATTGTTCTGTTATGATTGAGCTTAATCTATTCATAATCTCATCTTAATCTGGTGGTGTTGATTATAGCATCATCAATTTGGCGCCATCTATTGGAGCGAAGATAGTCACCTCTTCCTTATTTTAGCTTATACTCATCAGAGTCTTGGGTGGTGAACCAGTCCTCCCTCTTTGTGGAGTTATTTTACCATTTAAGGAGCTCTTATTGAGCATTTAAGCTCTCCTTCTCCAACTCATAGCTCAAATATTTACATTAATGGGAATGGATCCACATCATCCTCCTGAGAATCAACTGGAACCACCACATGGAGGTGGTGCAAGCTCCAGTCAAGCATCGCCCCAGTCGGAGATGTCTGAGGTGGAAATCGTGCTCCGCTCTCTCATAGCCATCCAACGAAAAATGCAAAATCAATTCGCTATGCATAGCCAGAATTTCTTGGCTAGGACTGGCGGCACTAGAGTTGAATTTGTAACTCTGATCGTCAGAGAAAACATTCCTGATAAACAAGCCAGGGGACCACCCCCGGTGCCAGAAAAAGACCTCCATCCATAACAGAGACGAAGAGACGTTGCTGACCCCAGGAGTTTACACCTAGGGAGGCAAAGTCAAGAACTCCGTGATGATAGGGTGGGAAATGACCTCTCTGAGGATGATAAAGAGAAGGAATGCTGGAACCATATCAGATTTATAGGGGCACTGTTCATCTTCTATGGACGAACTGTGAACAAGAGCGTCGATAAAGCCGAGAGGTCGGACCAAGGAAATTAACCTTAGACAGGCTAAGCATAGGGTCGGCCTTTGATAGGCTTAGACCTCATGGATATCTCAAGAACCATCTGTCCAAATCAAGGTATGTTATCGGCTCAAGAAGAAATATGAGGAGAGATGACTGCAGATCTCCTTGAGTCCGAGAGGATCAAAGAGAGGTCAGTAGATGACCTAGGTGTGCAGAAAGGGTACCCTCGGCCCGTCTAGTTAACAAAGAACGATCAGGTCAACCAAACAATAGAGAGGGGGTGGGGGAAAATGTTATCCCTACAAAAGCCGATGTTGCAGCAGACAAGTCTTTGAATGAGTCCATACAAAGGTTAGATATTAAAATAGGGGATATCATAAAAAGCCAAGACCCCTTGTAGAGGGGATATGACGAAGGATCTCCATTTTTGGCAAAGATACTAAACTACCCAACCCCAGCCAAGTTCAAGCCTTTGGTAGTTACTCCAAAATATGATGGGAGATTGAATCTGGTGCATTATGTGGAGATGTATCAATCGACCTTTGACATTTATTCAATTTCAGACGAGATGAGATGTCGAGCATTCTCTAGCATATTGACAGGGGCAGCCCACGTATAGTTCACTTCCCTTCCCAAGAACTCAATAGGGAGTTTCAAGCAGCTAGCCGATAGTTTTTTCTATAATTTTTTCTTTGGGGTGAAACCTAGGAAGCAAATGACCCACCTATTGTACATCAAACACGGGCAGGACGAGACTCTGAGGGAATATATATCCCATTTTAATAAGGAGAATCTGGAAGTCGAAGATTATGAAGAATGTATCGCAATGACAGCCCTTATAGGAGGTCTTCAAAAAAGAAATCTACTCTGAAAGCTGGCCAAGGTCCCTCCAAAGTCCATGGCTGAACTCCTGGCTACGGTCAGGAGAGTCATGAACGTAGAGGAGGCGATGGCCGCCAAAGAAGATGAAGAAAAGAGAGCCCACGGTGATGGAATGTTTCTGAAGTCTAAGGGGAAGAATCGCAAGAAAAGGCCGATAGACGACAAGTTTTTGGACTATACCCCTCTGACAATTAGTTGTGAGCACATTTTGAACGAAATAAAAAATGATCGATCTCTTAGGTGGTCGAAAAAGTTGAAGACATCTCCTCACAAGAGAAATAGAAATATTTGGTGCAAATTTCACCAAGATCATGGGCACATCACCGATAAATTCTTCGCCTTCAAAGATGAGATAGAAAAAATGTTGAAGTCTGGTAAGTTGAGGAAATATGTTGATAAGAGAGGTTCAAGCGCCGGGGCCGAGATGATCAAGGCCGAGATGACCCCAGAAAGAGGAGAAATGATAAATGCAGAGAGGACGTTCCAACCAGGTGGGATGACCCTTCAGGTGATGATAGTGATGATCCGGATCTCTAACTAAAGGACGATAACATCCCAGTAAAGAGGCTCAACATGATTTCATTTGGGGTAGGCATGATATGTGGTGACCTATAGCAGGAGGAAGCTCTGGGGTGGCCGACCACAAGGCACATGTGGTCGAGGCGAAAGTAATAACTAAGGCCAAGGTTGTAAACTCATCCTCTGTTGATGTTAAGCCCGAGAAAAGGAAGAAAGTGGATATGGAAACCCTCATAGTTGGCTTTTCAAGGTTAGATTTTAAAGGTATTCTATCTCCTCATGACGACCCACTCGTTATTACCACCAGGGTACATGGATGTGAGGTACCGAGAATCTTAGTTGATGGAGGAAGCTTTGTAAACATCATGTTCTGGTCGTGCTTCAAAGTCTTAGGACTTAGCCGAGACAGGCTCTTCCCGTACCATAATCCTTTGATAGGATTCAGTGGAGAAAAGGTTAGCCCTATGGGATGTACGAAATGGATGTCAGAATGGGAGACTAGTTGTCAACAAGGCTGACCAAGAAGATCAACTTTTTTGTGATGGATGAGAACGTCTTCTCGACTTACAACCTCATATCGGGATGGGTAGCTCTCAAAGATTTTGAGGTCGTGGCTTCGACGGTTCACCAAATGATAAAATTACCAAATCCTTATGGAGTGGGGGAAGTTTAAGGTGACCAAACATCAGCACGAGAGTACTACTTTAACTTAGCAGAAGAGAGATAAGCACACAAGAAAGCAACAACCACATACAAAATTGACACCCTTGATCCCAGAGATGAGACCAAACTCAAGAAAGGGGAGGCTGAGAAAGAGGTAGAATCCATCGTCCTCAATGAGGACGAGTAAAAAAAATTCCCAGGTTGATAAAGCCCTAAATAAGAGATCAAGGATTAGCTGATCGAATTTCTGAGGAAGAGACAAAGTATCTTTGCATGGATTCACGGCGACATGCCTAGGATTGACCCAAAAGTAATGTCTCACGTGTTGAATGTTGTTGATGTGCAAAGTCGATAAAGCAAAGGATGATGATCTACTCGAGGGAGAAGTATGAGGTCATTAGAGACGAGGTTAAAAAGCTTGAGAAGGTTGAGTTCATTAGAGAGGCGATATACCCTGAATGGATTTCAAGTGCTATCATAGTACCTGACGCCAACGGCAAGTGGAGAATATGCGTGGACCTCACCGATTTGAACAAGTCTTGTCCTAAAGATATCTTCCCTCTCCCTCATATTGATCAAATGGTAGATGCCACGATCGGGCATGAATTGATGAGTTTTATGGATGCCTACTCTGGATATAACCAAATCTTCATGGACCCGGTCGATGAAGAGAAGACAGCCTTTATCACCGATAAAAGGACCTACTGCTACAAGGTCATACCCTTTTATCTGAAGAATGACGGGGCACCTATCACCATCTAGTAAACAAGATGTTCGAAGATAAGGTAGGGAAGACGATGGAAGTATATGTCGCTGATATGCTTATGAAGAGTCTGAAGGACGACACACATGTGAACGACCTTAAAAGAATGTTAAACACAATGGACAAGTACCAAATGAAGCTCAATCCAGCAAAGTGTGTGTTCAGTGTTGGAGATGGAAAGTTTTTGGGGTTCATTATAAATCAGAGGGGAATAGAGAAAAACCCTGAGAAGATTAATTCCTTGGTAGAAATGCAGACCCCAAAGACCATCAAGGACATTCAGAGGCTCACTGGACGAGTGGAGGCTCTAAACACGTTCATCTCTAAAGCCACTGATAAATGTTTTCCATACTTTAAAGTGCTCAAAAAAGATTTTGAGTGGGACGAGGAATGCGAGAAAGGCTTTATGGATCTAAAGTCATTTCTCGGATCTCCACTTTTACTATCTCGTCCTGTCTAAGAAGAGAAACTTTATCTATACTTAGACGTGTCTGATTCGGCTATTAGCATGATGATAATACAAGATGATGAGGGTGTGCAAAGGCCAATGTATTTCAACAGCAAAGCCCTCAAAGGGGATGAACAGAGGTATCCGAAGATGGAGAAAATGGCCTATGCCCTAATCCACGCTTCAAGAAAGATGAAGCCATACTTCCAAGATCACACTATGGTCGTCTTGACAGACTCACCCCACAGATAGGTCATACATAAACTCAAGAAATTGGGTAGGTTGATGGCCTGGGGGGCCATTGAGCTGGGAGAATACGATATAGTCTATTAGCCGAGGGTGGCAATCAAGGGCCAGACGTTAGCAAAATTTGTGGCAGAGTTCACTTGGTGGTCTGAAGCCGATAGTGAAGAAGTAGATAGTCTTGAATGGTCGACCAAAACTAGTACCGAATCGACAGAGGCCGAGAAAATCACGGTGAGACCTCTTACGGCCAAGACTGACAAGTATTTTCTCATAAATGGTGTTATTAAAGAAGGACCATTTTTACAAGGGACGATGTGGAACTTGTTTATTGATGGTTCATCTTGCGAAAATGGGAGTGGAGTCGGCCTGATTGTGTCAGCCCCGGACGGAATAGATATAGAGTACGCGTTGAGGTTCAGTTTTAAGGCTTCCAATAATGAGTCAGAGTATGAGGCCTTCATAGCCGAAATCTCCCTCGCCAGAGCTCTCAACGTCGTCCAACTTTTATTCCATAGCGACTCTCAACTTGTAGTTAATTAGGCCCTGGGGATTTATGAAGATAAAGACGACATAATGGCAAGGTACCTGATTCGTCACTTTTATTGTATTTTATACCCCGTTAATTTGTACATTCTAGCATTCTCGTGCATGTATTTCCCAGTTCTTATACTCATTTATTGACTAACCCCTGAATTCATCATATATAATTTGTATGTGTCTTTATTGAGATTTCATAGGTCTCGAGAATGCATATTGGGAAGTTTGGTTTTGATCTGGAGAAGTTTCGTCGACACTTGCACAGTCGGGGGCATTTTGGTAATTTCAGCACTCGGGTTTTGATCCCGATTTCTTCACGGAAGTTGTAGACCTTCTTCTTATCTTCGCGTGGCCTCCGACGGTGCTTGAATCCGATCTCGAACGAAGAACTTACGAAAGTTTCGGTGAAACATTGGGAGAAATAATGCCAAAGTAGTGCATCCTTCGTTTTTTAGCAGGCTCGAATCGATTCGGGATTCAGCCGAATTGATTCGGATTCAGACAGGGCAACATCTCTACACTTCCGAATCGATTTGGATTTGGCACCGAATCGATTCGGCCCTACATTTCCATCTTTCTTCTTATTACTAGTTTGCCATTTTGGTTGGATTTTTGGGGATATATCCCTTGTTTTTCCTCCTTTGTAGATATAAATTACTTTTGTTAGATATTTGGATATATAGAAAACACTCTCTTCTCTCTCCTAGGTCAAGTTCATTTATGGTTTTACCCACTTGTAAAGCTTTGATTACTAGTTGAATTGTGGTTATTAATCCAAGAAAGGTTCATTTACTTCTTCTCTACTTGTTCTACTAGCTTTAATTTGTATTTAATTCCATCTCTTATATTGGGTTGTGTTTACACTAGATAACTAACTTAATTATGTTGTTAACTAGCATGTGTAGTTTAGTTTCAATTATGAGTAGCTAGACTTATGATTGGGGATCATAATCCCACCTTGGATGCTTGAACTTCATATTTAGGGTTTGGTTTATAATTGTTCTAATGGAACTTCATGCGTTGGTATTGGAGTATCATAGTTTCTTAACTTCTCTTGTCATGCAAGGGTTAGTGTTTGAAGCTTTACTACAAACCCAACCCATCTAGCAATAACTAACTAACCCCTAATCCTCCATTGTTGAGTTTAGTCTCTACATGGTTGATGTTCCGACTTAATTACTTATGCTCAATTAGAATTAATTTCAACCAAGCCCTATAATCCCCTTCTTTGTGAATTCGAGGTGGGAGAATGATCCTTGATCCCTTTAATATCTTGAACTCAAGCTTATCTTAGTTCTTTTCATAGTTCCGTAATTATTAATTAATTAACTGTTCATCAATAGCATATTAGTTTAGAGATTACCCTCAATCAATTTTCCAAACTATTAAATCATCTTTTACACTTTAACTTTTGTGACGTTTAGAGAATACCTTTAACCTAATCCTGTTCTCTTAGGAGTGTTCAATCCATGTGGATCACGATTCCGTACTTACTTAATATTACTTGTTGCGATAGATTTGCACTTGAATCATAAGCTTTATTTAGAGCGCACAAAGTTTTTGGTGCCGTTGCCGGGGATTGGCAACAATTTTAGGTTTAAGAAAGCCTCTTTACATTATCGTTCCCTGTGGTCACCATGACATCACGGTTTCCAAAAAAAAATTAATCCAAAATTCTGTAAATGCAAGACGCGAGTAGTGGCAATTTAAATACTATTCGTGAACCCTCGTCGTCTAGTGAACCTTCAGATTATTGGAGACCTTTACCATCCATTTCTCATTCTAGTTCGGTCTCGTCTTCTTCTTATACCTGGGCCCACTCCGATCCCACAACCATGGCCGACAATGTTAGTGAGCACGATAGTTAGGGGGTTACACCCGAGCCCCAGTATAGGACCATGCGTGATTAGTTGCAACCCGAGAGGACCACCTATCCATCTTGTATCATCTTTCCCTACAATGCCGCGCAATTCCATTTTCATAATGGAATGATTCAATAACTTCCTACTTTCCACGGCATGGACATTGAACAACCGTACCTTCATTTTAGAGAGTTTGAGGAGGTGTGCTATACTTTTAGCGATCATAACTGTCCTCTGGATGTCACACGACTCAAACTCTTCCCGTTTTCCTTAAAAGACAAGGCCAAAACTTGGCTTTGGTCTTTAGCTCCTAATTCCATTGGGAGTTGGCGCGAAATGCAAGCGCAGTTTTTGAAGAAATTCTTTCCAACTCATCGCACCAACTCTTTAAAGAGTCAAATCCAAACCTTCGCTCAAATCGAAGGTGAATCATTCGAGAGATGTTGGGAGAGATTTAATGAGGTACTTCATAAATTCCCACATCACGGGTTCGAAAAGTGGAGATTAATCTCATTTTTCCACAATGGGCTTACACTTAATTCGAAACAAATGGTGGAGACAATGTGCTCCGGGGAGTTCTTTGGTTTAGATCCCGATGATGCGTGGGCATATTTCAAATATTATGCCGAGACCACCCAAGCGTGGGATACCTCGAATTCGAATAAAACCAATTCGCGACCTTCGGTGCCGTCCTCTTCTAACCATGGTATGTATCACCTCACTGACGAGGATGAGATGAAAATGAGATTAGATAAATTATCTAAGAAAGTTGAGGAGTTCGGCTCGAAGGGTCGAGATCTTGTTATTCAAATTCAATCCGTAATTGAGGAGTTGTGTGCCATTTGAGACACTAATGCTCATTCGACCCAAGAGTGTCCCACTATTCCGGATTACAAAGTGATCCTTTATGACCAAGCGAATGCTATGGGAGTTTTTAAAAGATCCCAAAACGTTCCCGACCAAGGGTTTAATCCATCTTGGGTTAACCAACTCGGTTACCAATATCAATAATCTCGTCCTCCTCCGCCTCAGAATTACCAATAACCGTACATTTAACATCCTCCTCCTCAAGTTATAATGCAAGGTCCCCCTCCGGGACCACCTCCACCAGTTAAACCTGCCTACGTGCACCCGAAGAAGAGAAGTCTGGAAGAAGTTTTTCAATCTTTTGCGACTTCTCAACAAGCCACAAATGCTAGGCTTGAAAAAGAAATTTCCAAGTTGGCCAGTGCTTTGAGTGTGCAAGAAAAAGGAAAATCCCCATCACAACCTCAAGGGCCCATTGGGCAAAATAGCATGAATTCCAATGTTTCTACTCCTTCTTTCGCTCAATGTAGGTCTATGGAACAAGCTAATTCCATAACCACTCTTAGGAGTGGGAAGGTGATTGAAAATCCACCTCCACCTTCCCCAAAATAATTCGACGTGGTCATAATAACTCCCCGAGAGAGTGAAGTGACTCGTAAAAAGAGAAGAGATAAGTCGCCGACCAAGGAGCCGAAAATTTTAGTCCCTTGTCCATTTCCCGCACCCTACCCTTAAAGGCTCCTTCCTATAGTTAAACCCAACAAAGATCAAGAGATCATGGAGATATTCAAACAAGTAAAAATCAATCTCCCTCTCCTTGACGCGATTAAGAAAATCCCTTTCTATGGTAAGTTTTTGAAAGATTTGTGCACCTTTAAGAGAAATCATGTTTCTCGCAAAAAGGTGGAGTTGACTGAACAGGTTAGTTCCATTTTCCAACACAACACGATTCCAAAATTTAAGTACCCAGGGTGTCCAACTGTTTCATGTGTAATTAGAAACTTCGCCATTAATCGCGCTCTTCTTGATCTAGGAGCTAGTGTGAACCTCTTTCCGTATTCGGTTTATCTTCAATAGGTACTAGTATAACTTAGTCCAACCAAAACTAGAATCCAATTGGCCGACGGCTCCACCAAAATTCCACGGGGCGTCTTGGAAGATATCCTCGTCCGGATAGACACCTTTGTGTTCCCGATCGACTTTATCATTCTTGATACCCATCCTATTTTAAGCCCCAACAATCAACCGCCCATCATCTTAGGACGACCATTCCTCGCCTCCCCAAGATGCTTAGTGAAAAGGCCATTATGAAGAGTTTGGGAAAGGATCATTGGGAAAGAATGAAAAAGCGTATGTTAGATGCCCCTGATGCCCCTATGCCAGATATTACGAAAGTGCCTCATCCAGTCCCACTTCCTGTGCCACCTACTGTTGACCCCATTACATATCTTGGCGTGCGAATGGATGAGTTGCAGGCTGATTTTACCGAGTTTTGGGGCACCTATACGACGAACTTCGCATCATTCCGGGCTGACTATCAGCGAGATACTTCCATGATTGCCCGGGCACAAATGGATTTGTTTGCTCATATTTGTGGGGGCGAGGCTGCTGTGCCTCCTTACCTTTATGATCCCTATGCCCCTCGTGACCCCACCGCGCCCGAGTCCTCGATCCGCCATCCGGACCATATGTAGGGCGCTGCCATCCCGTTTTCTCTGCTGTTGTTTCTTGTGATTCTAAATTTGTAAAGATGTTTTGGAACAGTGATTCACGGCTTCTTATTTTGATTTTTAGTTTGTAACATTTTAGTTGTGAATTGGTGTGGCAAGAGATAGTACATTTAGTGTATTTTCTAATTTTGGTTTTTGTGCCCCATGTACACAACTTGTGATTATTAATGAAATTACTCATTTTCATTTTCATATTTGCTCTTGTTTATATCTCTTATGTATATATTGCTGTTTTTGGTACTAACATTTTGACAAGCATGCCGTTGCGCGTTTCTCGAGTTACTCCTTATGGGGTGACTATTTTCTAACCCCCCCTTTTTTTATCCCTACTAACATTGGGGACAATGTTTCATTCAAGTTAGGGGGTATGGATTACATTTTTGATACCGGTTATCATGTTAGTATTTATTTATTTATTTATTAATAAAAAATAAAAAAAATATTCTTTTTCTCTCTCATATCTACTATGATTACTTATATGATCGGCTTATCCTATTGTATAGCTATGAAGCATGTTTCGAGTTATTGATTTATTAGCCTTTATCCCGTTATTGTTTTCATTATGAATAGCATCATAAAATTAAACTGTGAAGCTTTGAGCATATACACAAATAATTATTTATGATTTGGTTTAAAGCGTTTCAAATTTGTTATTTTAAGGCGCATGCTATACCCTTACAAAACTAAAAATTGAGACTTATCGTCATTTATGAGCGTATATATCCACTCTATCTCTTTCTTGTCAATGAACTCATTGTCAATCTCATTTTCTTTTCATTTGATTGCATATTAATTGATTTATCACTTGAGCATGATTTTGAATGGTGTTGAGTTCCGCGAATCACATTAAACTTTGGGAAAGGATTATAGGCCCTCGTTGTTGTTTAACCCATATGACCTTAACCTTACCCTTAAATGTTTTCCTTAGTCAACCCCCTTGAGACTTATTATTCCTTTCGTTTTGTCCCCAAATCCCTTGTCCAACTCCACATTGGAGTCCTAGACCCTTATTTACTCCTCCCGTACCTTGAACAAGGATTATTCCCGGGATTGAATGATGTTGTTTATATGGATTGCAATCAATATATGAGTGGTCTAAAAGAAAAAGCGAAAAAGAAAAGAAAAAGTTAGAAAAAGAAAGAAAAGAAATATAGAATAAAATGGGTCCTAGTTGATTCCCATTTCACCATGTGCATGAAAATCAAAGTCTCACTCTCATGAATACCTTGCTTTTGGAATTTGATTTCGATTCCTAAATTGCCCATTAAATCCATTATCCCGCGCGTTATTCCCGAATATCCTTTGATCCTACACACATTCCTTTCTTTTACTAACCCTAACCTAGCCTAAATTCTATACCCTAAAAGTCCTATTTGATCCTAGGGTGATGTGATTCAAAGGTTGAACATAAAAGATAATCTGTTTAAGTGCTTGTCTCTTGGTTAATATGCGATATCCTTTCATGAGATTGTATTTTTTCACTTTTATATTGCGTTCTTCATTGATGACATGTGCGTGGCTTAGTTTCCCTTTGCAATTACTCTTTATGCCCACTTGTCCCGTGTGTGTTACATCCCATTTCTGAGTGTTTCATTTGTTGAGTGTAACAACTGGAGAGAACTTGAGTATTCATGCCTTAGCATTTATATGAATTTTGAAATTTTTACCAAATCTAAATTACCACATGTGTCCGCTTATTTCACATTTCCATAGTTTCGATTTTTATTGAAGTTATTTATTTAATGCCGATAATTGCCGTCTTTTGTGTGAGCTTTGTTCACTTTGTTGATAAATTGTTCTTCTTAGATATTTGTTGAGTTACGCATTGGTTTTTGTCATATCATAGTATGAGTTGATTTGATGTTTGTAGGTGTCATCCCTGGAAACCCTCACGAGACATCACTCGTCCCCTAGGGGTTTAAAATGGCTTATTGCATACGCTAAATGCAATCATTCGCCTACGAAAGTGGCATTTTTCCTTCTATGTACATATTTCTTCTATTTTGGTTTTGTTGACACCACTTGTTTCTTCATACTTCATTGCTCGGGACTAGCAATGTATAAGTTAGGGGGTGTGATTCGTCACTTTTATTGTATTTTATACCCCGTTAATTTTTACATTCTAGCATTCCCGTGCATGTATTTCTCAGTTCTTATACTCATTTATTGACTAACCCCTGAATTCATCATATATACTTTGTATGTGTCTTTATTGAGCTTATATAGGTCTCGGGAATGCATACTGGGAAGTTTGGTTTTGATCCGGAGAAGTTCCGTAGACACTTGCACAGTCAGGGGAATTTTGGTAATTTCAGCACTCGAGTTTTGATCCCGATTTCTTCACGGAAGTTGTAGACCTTCTTCTTATCTTCGCATGGCCTCCGACAGTGCTTGAATCCGATCTCGAACGAAGAAGTTACGAAAGTTTTGGTGAAACATTGGGAGAAATAATTCCAAAGTAGTGCATCCTTCCTTTTTGAGCAGGCCCGAATCGATTCGGGATTCAGCCGAATCGATTCGTATTCAGACAGGGCAACATCTCTACACTTCCGAATCGATTTAAATTTAGCACCAAATCGATTCGGCCCTGCATTTCCAGCTTTCTTCTTATTACTAGTTTGCCATTTTGGTTGGATTTTTGGGGATATATCCCTTGTTTTTCCTCCTTTGTAGATATATATTACTTTTGTTAGATATTTGGATATATAGAAAACACTCTCTTCTCTCTCCTAGGTCAAGTTCATTTATGGTTTTTACCCACTTGTAAAGATTTGATTACTAGTTGAATTGTGGTTATTAATGTAAGAAAGGTTCATTTACTTCTTCTCTACTTGTTCTACTAGCTTTAATTTGTATTTAATTCCATCTCTTGTATTGGGTTGTGTTTACACTAGATAACTAACTTAATTATGTTGTTAACTAGCATGTGTAGTTTAGTTTCAATTATGAGTAGCTAGACTTATGATTGGGGATCATAATCCCACCTTGGATGCTTGAACTTCATATTTAGGGTTTGGTTTATAATTGTTCTAATGGAACTTCATGTGTTGGTATTGGAGTATCATAGTTTCTTAACTTCTCTTGTCATGCAAGGGTTAGTGTTTGAAGCTTTACTACAAACCCAACCCATCTAGCAATAACTAACTAACCCCTAATCCTCCATTATTGAGTTTAGTCTCTACATGGTTGATGTTCCGACTTAATTACTTATGCTCGATTAGAATTAATTTCAACCAAGCCCTATAATCCCCTTCTTTGTGAATTCGAGGTGGGAGAATGATCCTCGTGTAATACCCCGTACTTTTGAATATAATTATTTTTGGGATTAATTAATTAAATTGCGTATTAATTGAAAATTAATCCGGGTTATAAATACTAATGAGATGCGAATTGGTATTTGATTATGTGCATATATGATTATATATGTATTTGGTATTATAAAATTTGTCGTGAGATTTATAGACGGCATTTTAGAAATTTTGTTGAGACGCGTGGGACCGCCGCGTCACGGTATATTATTTTTGTTAATAAAAGTGAATTTAAAATCGATAATCCGTATGGTCGTTTTGAGTGCGCCAACGCGTCCGGAAGGGTCGAGATAGTCAGAAAACACTAGCCGGGGGTATAGTTTGGGTCCCGGGGTATTTTTAGGCCACTCCGGCACCATAAAGGGTATTTTAGTAATATGGTATTTTTGGGTAATTAAAAGTGACGAAAATTGAGAGTTGTAATCTGATAAGGAATTGACCCCAACCAACCCTTATTAACCCAACAAGCTACGGAGGTTTATTAAAATTAGGTTTTCATAAGTTCCCCAAAGCAAACCCTAGCCACCATAGCTTTTTGGAGAAGAAAGCTTGGAGAAGGAGAGAGAGAGAGGAATTCTGCAGAAATTCTACACCGAATCCACACCAAATTCAGAAATCAAACCAAGGCAAGTGTTTTAATCATATTTAAATTCGTAGAATGTTTCCTCCATGTTAGAAAATTGATAAATTCCAATTGTTCTTGAAAGATAATGAAAACCCATGTAGTTTGAAGTTTAGATCTTGGAAATTATGAAGAGGATTGCATGTAGTATGATAGGTAGATGATTTCCCTTATATTAATTGTGATTTGAAGGAATTAAAACGAAATAAATTCTGGGATTTGATGATGATATAAACCTAGGGTTCATGTTCTAGAGAAATTGGGAAAAGTGTAGAGATTTGTAGATTTAGTTGATGGTATGATGATTTAATCCTTGAAAACATGTTAGGAGATGATGTAAATATGTTTAGGATGAATTAGAGACCCTAAAACGTTATTGGGATGAACTTTAGAGAAGGATTGAAGTGTTAAAAATGGTGAAAAACGAATTGGGGAAAAATCTGGGCCGAAACTGGTAGCTCGTTAGAAGCAGCCCCAGGTCGTTCGAACGAACTCGTTCGAACGAGCTTCTAACGAGTTGACCAGTCGTTATTAACGAGTAGGGATTTTCGTTCGATATCTCGTTCGAACGAGATATCGTTAGAAGGGTCAGTTCGTTCGAACGAACTGGGATCTCGTTCGAACAGCCTCGTTCGAACGAGACTTCTAACGACCTGACAGTCCAAACTCGTTCGAAGTCTCGTTTGAACGAGACTTCTAACGAGTTGACAGTTTTGTCCTTTTTGGACTGTTTTGATTTTTGGAGTCCCGGAAACTGGTTCGAGGGTAGAGTTAACATTCTTTGATGATGCAAGGATAGATTTGGGACTTTTGGGTTATTGAGAGGAGTAAATTATATACGAGAGATATATCCAATAAACCATTTGGGTTGAGACGTGAGGATCTACTGTAATGTGAGGATGAATTATAGCGCATATAATTACAAACCGGATTACTACGAATTGTGATAATTATAGTTAGTATGAGAATATGTACTACGATTAAAATATGGTATTACTAAGACATGTGTTTACTTAGTATTGGTATATGGATTGTGTGTATGACATACCTACCATACTTGCTATCACGGGAGGTTGCGTTCGCTTAGGACCCTCTATTCCTTGTGTGCCTATGGGGGGGATATAGACTGGTACCTTGATGAACACAGGTCATAGAAAGACTTATTGTGATATTAATAAGTCCGCTGACCATGGGAGCGTAGGTATGTGCGTGACCCATGTGATGGTGACTGTGTTCGCCTCCACTATTTGTGATTTGTGTTATCTGAACTATTCCTGAGAGATTCGGAATATGTAATCCTTATGTACGTGATGTACCGGGATGGATAGCAGAGTATGTGTGCACCATAGCTTAGATTGCGGGGTGCTTGTATCGTATATTTATGATGTGAATAATATACCTTAAATTAATGGAAATCCTCATGTTAATGTTGTAAAAATATTACGGTATTGTTTCGAGATATATAATGAGTTAACTGATAGTTATACCATTGGCATATTTAGTAACTGAGTTTACGTTAAACCTCTATTTAATTACGAGCGTTGTTATGTTAAATGGAACCGAGTAATATGGGTAGAACCTTTGGCAGTCTAGCTAGTTATGTTGTCAGTTAGCTAGTAGTATGGGTCGATATAGATGGGTACTTACGTTAGGAGTGCACAGTTAGACGAGAGGTGAGAATATCATGCGAGTGTACGTCCTAACATGTACTTTGCATTTAATGTTTTAAATGTTTTTAAAGCACTTGCAGGTTTTTAAAATATAACTCCACATTCGGGCTCTGACCCGTTTGCTTTTCAAATCTCTTTTTCTTTGTAAAACCATTTTAGGTGCCCAACCACAAGGACACCAAGCATAGGATACTCATTCAGGTGACGAGCTGTAGCTGCTTGTGGAAGCTACAGGGATTTGCATGTAGACGCCTCCATCTTTTGGATTCCAGAGTCACCATCTATCAGTTGTAGGGCATGTTGCCCATTTCTTTAGTGACATCTTCTATATTTCAGTTTTCAGACTTTAGCATGTTTTATTTCAGTTTCAGTTATTCATTTCTGTTGAGGGATTGTAGTGAGGAATTTTTCCTCCAGACTTTATTTACTCTATTGTGATGGTTATTCAGTTTACTTCAGTATGGTGAATGGTGTTATTTATTTCTTCATTACAATTGTTGCATGTTAATCAGACTTAAATTAAAATTTGGCAACTTGATTTTTAAATACTAGGTGGTTAGTAATAATAAATGTTTTCGACAGTGATGCTATTAACTGAGCCAACTTGGCATTTTGAATTAATTTTATAAAGGAGTAGCTACCCGGTATTTAATTAGTCGGGGTGCCACAGGTGGTATCAGAGCATCAGGTTCTAGTGTCCTTTAGGATTTGTACGGCTATTATGTTTCCGCTACGTTTTCTCTAATATAGAGCCCTATATTTTAGGACTGTTGTACTCTTATTGTGTATGCTTCGTTCTTCAGCTATTTTTAGTTTATAAATCGTGAACTTATAAACTTTGTTCTTATTTCAGATGCCTCCACGACGTGCACGACGAGCTCCCAGGAATGCAATGCCCGAACCCCAGCCCGCTCCAGTTCAGGGCATGTTGAACGCCACTGAGGTTGCAGCTATAGTAGCTCAAGCGGTAAATGCCGCGATAGCCGTGATTCAGCAGGAACCACCTCAGGCGCCGGTTGCCGCGCCAGCACAGGTTAATGCATTCCCGTCTGCTTGGGAGCGTGTACGTGACGCTTTTCAGAAAGCGCATCCGCCAGAGTTTGCAGGTAGCTCAGACGTGGTAGTCTCGAGCCAATGGAAGAAGGACATACAGAGGCATTTGAGGATGCATGAGTGCACTGATGTTCAGAAATAGGTGCTAGCTACTTTCAAGCTAGTGGGATCTGCATTACAGTGGTGGGAGTCTATTACCACCGCGGAGGAGAGGGATACCCTCACGATTCAGGAGTTCTGGGTGCGGTTCGACCGCAAGTACTTTCCGTCCGCAGTTCATACAGAGATGAGGAGGAAACTGATGAGTTTGAAGCAAGAGGGCAAGACAGTGGCCGAATATGAGGCCGAGTTCACTAACCTGTTGAATATCGTTCCAGACGAGATTCCAACAGAGAAGAAGAAGATTGAGAAGTTCACCGACGGGCTGAATTGGAAGATCCGTCAGCATCTGCTAGGGAACCTATCGTTGGCCACGTATTCTGATGTGGTTAACGCTGCATTATTGCACTGCCAGGACCACCGTTTTCACATGGCTGAGGGCAAGCGGTCGGGGGAGTCTAGCCATCAGGGCAGGACTGGAGGACATAGTGCCAGCGGGGCACAATCGGGTCAGGGGCAGAGACAGACTGAGCAGGGCTCCCAGCAGGGGGATAATAAGAGGTTCCGGTCAGGGAACTACAGGCAGGGACAGGGAGGTTTCCGTCAGGGCCATCAGGGTCCAATCGGCCATCAGGGCCAGCAGGGACAGAATGGGCAGTAGTTTCATCAGGGCCAGCAGGGCCAAGGGAGGAATGGTAACGGCCACCAGGGCTGGGGACAGCAGGGGCAGAGGGGAGGGAACTTCCCAGGGAAGTGCTTTACTTGTGGCAAGACTGGCCAAAAGAAGCAGGATTGTCCTAATAGGGGCAGGGCCCCACAGCAGCAGCAGCAGGGTGCTCGCCAGGAGCCACAGAGACCGATGTTTCCCGCCGCTCTTCCTGCACCGCCGCAGATGGCAGCATTGCCACCCATTCCAGCAGTCCCAGCTCAGCAGGGGCAGCTACAGTATGGACGTGTCTACAACGTTCACCAGGCTGCAGTTCCACAGGCACCGCCCGCGATCGAGGGTACGTTTCCTATCCATGGCACTATGGGTCGGGTGTTATTTGATACGGGTGCTACACACTGTTTTATAGCTACACACTTCGTGAAAGCTTTAGGATTGTTAGCTACGGCAGAGAGCACAGTGACATGTGTCGACTCACCATTAGGGAGTGGGTCACTTATTTTCTTTATATGCCGGGGAGTGGGGGTAGAGGTTGGTGGTTTGGTATTACCTGCGGACATGTTAGTGTTAGACATGCATGTTCACGATGTGATCATTGGTATGGATTGGCTCGTAGCATATAGGGCCATGATTGACTGCTTCAGCGGGAGCATCGTTTTTGCCATTCCGGGGCAGGAGATGTTTATAGTGGCGATGCCTCGCCCAGAGGGAGGATCGACCGCTCATCTGTATTACATAGAGGAGGATACCTCTAAGGAGGTTGTGATTCCTTTGGATTCGATCCCGGTTGTCAGGGAGTATTCAGATGTGTTTCAGGAGATACCAGGCTTACCACCCAGTCGTGAGATAGATTTCGTTATAGATTTGCTACCAGGTACGAGACCTATAGCACGTGCACCATACCGTATGGCTCCAGCTGAGATGCGAGAGTTACGGGATCAGATAGAGCAGCTGTTAGGGCAGGGCTTTATTCGCAGGAGTACCTCACCTTGGGGTGCTCCAGTTTTATTTGTGAAGAAGAGGGACGGTTCACTGAGATTGTGTGTGGACTACCGAGAGTTGAATAAGGTCACGATACGGAATAAGTATCCGTTGCCTCGAATCGATGACTTATTCGACCAGTTGAGAGGAGCTTCTTTCTTCTCGAAGATTGACTTGAGGTCAGGATACCATCAGTTGCGTATCAGGGAGGAGGATGTCTCAAAGACCGCATTCTTGTCGAGATATGGTTCTTACGAGTTTCGGGTTATGCCGTTCGGCTTGACCAACGCTCCAGCAGTGTTTATGGACTTGATGAACAGAGTGTTCAGGGATTTCCTAGACCAGTTTGTCATTGTCTTCATTGATGATATTCTGGTTTACTCTCAGACGGAGGAGGAGCACGCCGAGCATTTGAGGCAGGTTTTGCAGACACTTCGTCAGAACGAGTTATATGCAAAATATGAGAAGTGCGGGTTTTGGCTGAAGGAAGTCCAGTTCTTGGGTCACATTATTTCCGATCAGGGAATATCTGTCGATCCGGGAAAAGTATCAGTGGTGAGGGAGTGGGGACAGCCCACGACGCCGACGGAGATTCGTAGTTTCTTGGGTTTAGCAGGATACTACATGAGGTTTATTCGGGGTTTCTCAGAGATAGCAGGTCCTTTGACACATCTTACTCGTAAGGGTGTGCCGTTCATTTGGAGTGATGCCTGTCAGTTGGCATTCGATGAATTGAAGGACAAGTTGACCTCAGCACCTGTGTTAGCATTGCCGAGACCGGGAGTTGAGTATTTGGTTTACACCGATGCGTCTTTGCAAGGACTGGGAGGTGTATTGCAGCAGGAGAGACAGGCCATAGCTTATGCTTCCCGTAAGCTTAAGCCTCATGAGAAGAATTACCCCACACATGATTTGGAGTTGGCAGCAGTGGTATTTGCCTTACGGATTTGGAGGCACTATCTTTTGGGGGAGAAGTTTCAGCTGTTCACGAACCACAAGTCCCTACAGTATCTGTTCACGCAGAAAGAGTTGAACATGCGGCAGCGTAGGTGGCTCGAGTTTGTGAAAGACTACCAGTTTGACATCCAGTACCACCCGGGTAAGGCTAACGTGGTAGCAGACGCGTTGAGCCGCAGGCCAGCAGATGAGGTGGCAGAGGTGTGGAAGGCTAAGTGGAAGGAATTGGGACACCAAGATGCAGTGGCCCGATCTTTCATGTCTGTGATGACCGTTACACCGCAGATTGTCACAAAGGTAGTACGGGCACAGGCTAATGACTCGTTCTGTCAGGAGCAGATAGTTCGATTGCTAACAGAGGGAGCCGAGTCCTATACCGTTAGCTCAGACGGGGGATTGCGCTTCAATGGGAGATTGGTAGTTCCGGAAGGGGAAGAATTGCGGCACGATGTTATGGCAGAGTCGCACGGCTCACGGTTCGCGGTACATCCCGGAGGGGACAAAATGTACCAAGACATGAGACGGCAATATTGGTGGAGCGGTACGAAGAGAGATATCGCTGAGTTTGTCTCGAAATGCGCCACTTGTCAGCTTGTAAAAGTGGATCATCAGAGACCAGCAGGATTGCTATAGCCGTTGGAGGTTCCGGTGTGGATGTGGGAGAGCATATCCATGGATTTTGTCACGGGGTTGCCTACGTCGCAGAGGGGTCACGACTCCGTTTGGGTAATTGTGGACAGGTTGTCCAAGGTCGCTCACTTCTTACCCGTAAGGACTGACTACACTACGGGACAGTATGCCCAGCTTTTCATTTCAGAGATTGTGAGACTTCACGGTGTGCCCCTGAATATCGTGTCTGACAGAGACAAGATATTTGTTTCGAGGTTTTGGGAGAGTTTCCAGGAGGCCATGGGCACGGAATTGCGGTTGAGTACGGCTTATCATCCGCAGACCGATGGGCAGACAGAGCGCACCAACCAGATGTTGGAAGACATGCTACGCATGTGCATTATTGACTTCGGGGGTGGATGGGAGCAGTACCTTCCACTGGTGGAGTTTGCTTACAACAACTCCTATCAGTTCACGATTGGCATGGATCCGTTCGAGGCATTGTACGGTAGGCCTTGTCGTTCCCCAGCATGTTGGTTGGAGGTGGGGGACAACAAACTACTTGGGCCGGAAGTGGTTCAGGATACTTCGGCAAGGATTGAGTTGATTCGAAGTCGCATTCGGGTAGCTCAAGACAGGCAGAAGAGTTATGCTGATGCGAAGAGGTTTTTCAGAGAGTTCCAAGTGGGGGACCAGGTTTTGCTCAGGGTTTCCCCGATGAAGGGGATTATGCGATTCGGGAAGAAGGGGAAGTTGGCACCGAGGTACGTGGGGCCGTTTCCTATTATTGAGCGGATCGGACCCGTTGCGTATAGACTTGGACTACCGGAGCACTTGCATCGGATTCACGACGTGTTCCATATTTCCTCGCTGAGGAAATACCTTAGAGATAATTTGGCTCATTCTCACATTGCTGTGGAGGACATCGATCTCCAGCCGGATAGCTCCTACGAGGAGGGGCCAATTGCCATTTTGGACCGAAGCGAGAGGAAACTGCGGTCAAAGATAGTCCCGTTAGTGCGTGTTCAGTGGCAACATCACAATGTCGAGGAGTCCACATGGGAGCGCGAGGATGAGATGCGCGAGCGTTATCCAGAGCTGTTTTTAGCAGGTACTTTCTAGTTTCGAATTTCGGGATGAAATTCAGTTATCAGGGGGGAAATATGTAATACCCCGTACTTTTGAATATAATTATTTTTGGGATTAATTAATTAAATTGCGTATTAATTGAAAATTAATCCGGGTTATAAATACTAATGAGATGCGAATTGGTATTTGATTATGTGCATATATGATTATATATGTATTTGGTATTATAAAATTTGTCGTGAGATTTATATACGGCATTTTAGAAATTTTGTTGAGACACGTGGGACCGCCGAGTCACGGTATATTATTTTTGTTAATAAAAGTGAATTTAAAATCGATAATCCGTATGGTCGTTTTGAGTGCGCCAACGCGTCCGGAAGGGTCGAGATAGTCAGAAAACACTAGCCGGGGGTATAGTTTGGGTCCCGGGGTATTTTTAGGCCACTCCGGCACCATAAAGGGTATTTTAGTAATTTGGTATTTTTGGGTAATTAAAAGTGACGAAAATTGAGAGTTGTAATCTGATAAGAAATTGACCCCAACCAACCCTTATTAACCCAACAAGCTACGGAGGTTTATTAAAATTAGGTTTTCATAAGTTCCCCAAAGCAAACCCTAGCCACCATAGCTTTTTGGAGAAGAAAGCTTGGAGAAGGAGAGAGAGGGAGGAATTCTGCAGAAATTCTACACCGAATCCACACCAAATTCAGAAATCAAACCAAGGCAAGTGTTTTAATCATATTTAAATTCGTAGAATGTTTCCTCCATGTTAGAAAATTGATAAATTCCAATTGTTCTTGAAAGATAATGAAAACCCATGTAGTTTGAAGTTTAGATCTTGGAAATTATGAAGAGGATTGCATGTAGTATGATAGGTAGATGATTTCCCTTATATTAATTGTGATTTGAAGGAATTAAAACGAAATAAATTCTGGGATTTGATGATGATATAAACCTAGGGTTCATGTTCTAGAGAAATTGGGAAAAGTGTAGAGATTTGTAGATTTAGTTGATGGTATGATGATTTAATCCTTGAAAACATGTTAGGAGATGATGTAAATATGTTTAGGATGAATTAGAGACCCTAAAACGTTATTGGGATGAACTTTAGAGAAGGATTGAAGTGTTAAAAATGGTGAAAAACGAATAGGGGAAAAATCTGGGCCGAAACTGGTAGCTCGTTAGAAGCAGCCCCAGGTCGTTCGAACGAACTCGTTCGAACGAGCTTCTAACGAGTTGACCAGTCGTTATTAACGAGTAGGGATTTTCGTTCGATATCTCGTTCGAACGAGATATCGTTAGAAGGGTCAGTTCGTTCGAACGAACTGGGATCTCGTTCGAACAGCCTCGTTCGAACGAGACTTCTAACGACCTGACAGTCCAAACTCGTTCGAAGTCTCGTTCGAACGAGACTTCTAACGAGTTGACAGTTTTGTCCTTTTTGGACTGTTTTGATTTTTGGAGTCCCGGAAACTGGTTCGAGGGTAGAGTTAACATTCTTTGATGATGCAAGGATAGATTTGGGACTTTTGGGTTATTGAGAGGAGTAAATTATATACGAGAGATATATCCAATAAACCATTTGGGTTGAGACGTGAGGATCTACTGTAATGTGAGGATGAATTATAGCGCATATAATTACAAACCGGATTACTACGAATTGTGATAATTATAGTTAGTATGAGAATATGTACTACGATTAAAATATGGTATTACTAAGACATGTGTTTACTTAGTATTGGTATATGGATTGTGTGTATGACATACCTACCATACTTGCTATCACGGGAGGTTGCGTTCGCTTAGGACCCTCTATTCCTTGTGTGCCTACGGGGGGGATATAGACTGGTACCTTGATGAACAGAGGTCATAGAAAGACTTATTGTGATATTAATAAGTCCGCTGACCATGGGAGCGTAGGTATGTGCGTGACCCATGTGATGGTGACTGTGTTCGCCTCCACTATTTGTGGTTTGTGTTATCTGAACTATTCCTGAGAGATTCGGAATATGTAATCCTTATGTACGTGATGTACCGGGATGGAAAGCAGAGTATGTGTGCACCATAGCTTAGATTGCGGGGTGCTTGTATCGTATATTTATGATGTGAATAATATACCTTAAATTAATGGAAATCCTCATGTTAATGTTGTAAAAATATTACGGTATTGTTTCGAGATATATAATGAGTTAACTGATAGTTATACCATTGGCATATTTAGTAACTGAGTTTACGTTAAACCTCTATTTAATTACGAGCGTTGTTATGTTAAATGGAACCGAGTAATATGGGTAGAACCTTTGGCAGTCTAGCTAGTTATGTTGTCAGTTAGCTAGTAGTATGGGTCGATATAGATGGGTACTTACGTTAGGAGTGCACAGTTAGACGAGAGGTGAGAATATCATGCGAGTGTACGTCCTAATATGTACTTTTCATTTAATGTTTTAAATCTTTTTAAAGCACTTGCAGGTTTTTAAAATATAACTCCACATTCGGGCTCTGACCCGTTTGCTTTTCAAATCTCTTTTTCTTTGTAAAACCATTTTAGGTGCCCAGCCACAAGGACACCAAGCATAGGATACTCATTCAGGTGACGAGCTGTAGCTGCTTGTGGAAGCTACAGGGATTTGCATGTAGACGCCTCCATCTTTTGGATTCCAGAGTCACCATCTATCAGTTGTAGGGCATGTTGCCCATTTCTTTAGTGACATCTTCTATATTTCAGTTTTCAGACTTTAGCATGTTTTATTTCAGTTTCGGTTATTCATTTCTGTTGAGGGATTGTAGTGAGGAGTTTTTCCTCCAGACTTTATTTACTCTATTGTGATGGTTATTCAGTTTACTTCAGTATGGTGAATGGTGTTATTTATTTCTTCATTACAATTGTTGCATGTTAATCAGACTTAAATTAAAATTTGGCAACTTGATTTTTAAATACTAGGTGGTTAGTAATAATAAATGTTTTCGACAGTGATGCTATTAAGTGAGCCAACTTGGCATTTTGAATTAATTTTATAAAGGAGTATCTACCCGGTATTTAATTAGTCGGGGTGCCACACCTCGATCCCTTTAATATCTTTCACTCAAGCTTATCTTAGTTTTTTTCATAGTTCCGTAATTATTAATTAATTAACTGTTCATCAATAGCATATTAGTTTAGAGATTACCCTCAATCAATTTTCCAAACTATTAAATCATCTTTTACACTTTAACTTTTGTGACGTTTAGAGAATCCCTTTAACCTAATCATGTTCTCTTAGGAGTGTTCAATCCCTGTGGATCACGATTCCTTACTTACCGGATATTACTTGTTGCGATAGATTTGCACTTGAATCATAAGCTTTTTTTAGAGCGCACCAGTACCTAGCAAAGGTGAGGATGATGATAAAGGACTTTAATGAGATCAAAGTCAAAAGGGTTCCTCGGTTGGATAACAGCCAAGATAATGCTTTGGCAAGGCTAGCCTTGGCCATACGGACTGAGACCAGGAGGACGGTGCCAGTAGAAATCCTTCCTCGATTGATCATAGAAGAGGATAACACGAATCTGAATTTTTGCTTCAATTTAAGCCTAGGACCATCTTGCATAGACCCCCTTATTCAGTATATCAGAGAGGGAAGTTTTCCGGAGTCTATGGCCAAAAGAATGAAGTTGAGATACAAAGTCACTAAGTTCTCTATATTAGGGGACGTGCTATACAATAAGGGGTGTCTTTTACCTATGCTCAGATGTGTCCACCAAGCCGAAGTAGATTATATTTTGAAGGATATTCACGAAGGTTCTTGCTCAAGCCATATTCGGGGAAGATTATTGGAAAAGAGGATCTTCACCTAAGGGTATTGGTGGCCGACCCTGGCCAAAGACTCAGTCGAGTACGTAAAGAAGTGCGATAAGTGCCAGCGGTTTGACACCATCCCTCATCAACCCCATCAACTTATGACGTCTATCACCTCACCATGGCCATTTGCAATTTGGGGGATTGATTTGGTTGGACCTCTTCCAAGGGCCATGGGAAACTACAAATATTTGATTGTGGCGATAAAATACTTTTCAAAGTGGGTAGAGGCCAAGGCCACGACAAGATCACAGAAAATAAGACCTTTGAGTTCATGTGGAAGAACATTATTTGCAAATACGCCTTGCCTAATAAACTCATCTCAGACAATGGTACCCAGTTCAAGAACATATCATTAGAAAAATATTGTAAAAGGGTCAGCATTAAGCAATTTTTCTCATCGCCACCTCAGGCCAATGGTCAGACTGAAGTCACCAATATAACTATTATTGATGGAATCAAGAAAAGGTTGGAAGATGCTAAGGGGATATGGAATGAAGCGGTACATCCCGTATTATGGGCTTATCGAACGACAGTGAAAACGCCGATAGGGGGAGACCCCGTTCATATTAGCTTATGGTTCAGAAGTTGTGGTGCCTACAGAGATTGGTCTCCCAACCCACAGAGTTCAAACTTATGACCCTGAGGGAAATATGACAGAGAGAAGACTTGACCTAGACCTGATTGAAGAGAGAAGAGAAGATGCAGAGGTTAGGCAAGAAGCCTAATACTATAGTATGGCTAAGTTCTAAAATAAGAGGGTCAAAGCAAGGCCAATAGCTGTGGGAGATCTAGTTCTGAAAAGGACGTGGCAGAAACCTAACAACTGGCATGGTCCTTACAGAGTTATTGATGAAGTCATCACAGGGACCTATCGAACGGAAAATCTTAAGGAAGATCCCTTCTTCAACCCCTGGAACGCCGACCTTTTAAGAAGATACTAACAATAAAAGATCTTGGAGATTATCTTGTATTTTTTTTTCATTGTATGATATAGTCTATAAATGAAATTATCTTCCATGTGTTCCCTCATATCTTGTTTGTAGCAATTACATTATATGGTCCAAATGTCCTCATGCTACGTCATTCTTGGTGAGATAGTAACAACCCAACCTTGGTGACATGATAACCTGGAAAGGGGCTAACCTCATCCATGGATTTTCAATAACACTAAGAGGGGTTAATTTGATTATTAAAACATCATTAACTTGGTGAAAAAACCTCTTTCGCCCGAGACGACAATACATGGACGAGACGATGCTCAACTATGTACTCTCAAAATTACGAGAGGGGTATAACATAACACCATAATTTAGTGAGTCCAAATTCAAAATCACTTGGGTGTGGTTGATTATTTAAACATCATTAATTTAGTGAATATGAGATGAAACATCATTAGTTTGGTGATATCAGACCTTAAACATCATTAACTGGGTGAAAAAACCTCTCTCGACCGAGATGATAGTACATAGACAAGACGATGCTCAACCATGCACTCTCAGAATGACGAGATGGGGTATGGCATAACACCATAATTTGGTGAGTCCAAATTCAAAATCACTTGGGCGTGGTTCATTATTTAAACATCATTAATTTGGTGAATATGAGATGAAACATCATTAGTTTGGTGATCCGAGACCTTAAACATCATTAACTTGGTGAAAAACCTATTTCGATCGAGACGACAGTGCATGGACGAGATGATGCTCAACCATGCACTCTCAAAATGACGAGAGGGGGTATGGCATAACAACATAATTTTGTGAGTCCAAATTCAAAATCACTTGGGTGTGGTTCATTATTAAAACATCATTGATTTGGTGAATATAATATGAAACATCATTAGTTTGGTGATCTCAGACCTTAAACATCATTAATTTACTAAATATAAGATGAAACATCATTAGAGGTGTGATGTGATTTTAATGTGATCTCAAACATCATTAGTTGGTGGTATTATACTTCAAAAGATAGCAAGCACAAGACAGAAAAATTATGGAAAGAAAAAATTCATCCATTAATAATCAAATGTTACAGATAGCAGAATTCGCAAATACAAAATCCCTCAGGGCAGACTACCTTAACAAGAAAGATGATAACCAAGGGGCCCTTAAGGTTGAACGTCAACCACGGCCGGGGCCAACCCATCACCTGTAATGACCCCATTTTATTATTCCAATATATAATTGTCTTCTTTCAATTTTTTCTCACTTACTATCAAATAATGTTGTATTATTACATATGTGATATTCTGGATTCTTAATATAATAAAACCCATTTTTAAATTTGAAGAATTGACTATAAAATGAGTTAAATTGATGTTTTATGACACGTCTTAAGCTAAATGATAAGTTTTGGGGTAGAAAATATACTTTTATGGAGCTTTAGCGACTTGTAGTACTCTGAGTTCTTTATGTAACAAGACACATTTTTAAATATGAAGAATCAACACTAAATTCGATTAAATCAAAGTCTTACAACCTATCTTATGCGAAATGATAAAGTTTGGGGTAAAAATTATAATTTTATGAAACTTTAAGGACTTGGTTTTAATTAAGAATGTTTTAGGGACTAAAATTAAAATATAAAAATGACCATTTTGTAAATAAATTATTTTCAAGGACCTTTAAGAAATATTGAAAACATATCATGTGAAATTACCAAAATGCCCTTAATGTGTAAAATGACCATTATACCCCTAACACCTTTCCACATCATGCTTAACACCTTGTGCTTACACATGTCATCCAAATAGATAAAGCTAAAACACGTGTCACAGTTCGATGATTTAAGACTGCAAGACCGCTCCGATATGCGACACGTAAACGCTGACTCACCATTGTTAAAGCTTTGTCAGCTAGACACGTGCCAACACCCTAATATCCTTGGGAAACTATAAATAAGGCCTTTAGGATCATTATTACACGAAATTCATTCAAAATATCAGAGAGAAATAGTGAGAGAAAGTACGGGAAAATTTAAGAAGAAGTTTCGTCTTAGTGATCCAAGACTCGATATCTGTAACTTCGTACTTAGGTGAGTACTCTGACATTCCTTGTGCATTTTAATTATACGATATTATTAAAACTATGTATATTTTGTGAACTTCTTTGATTCTCAAAATTCATTTGATACCGATAATTGATTCCTTGTGATATGTTTATATTTGTCCATATAGACATACCAATTAAAATGAGTATTGAATATGGGAAAATAAGATTCGGCCTAAGGGACCTCTTTTAGTAACTGACCTTCCCAACTGGGTTATCGCTGGTGTGCCCTACATAAGGCGTTGTGACGGACAAGTTCGATTGACCCTCAACTACCGGGGAATAATTCGGTAGAAGAATATGGTATTGGAGTGTACTTGGCCATTAAAATGATATGATTTAAAGAAAAAGATATTGCAATTGATTTGTCGTATATGTTCTATTCTGTGCTATTCATTTCTATATACTGTCATCTCAAATTTTATACAGCAAATTCCTATCCATATTTGTATATGTCTACTCTTTAGATCTGAATAGGTATCAATTTTCTAAACAAAACCTTGAAATTTCTAGAGATTGAACCTCACTCGGCTTTTAGCTGATGTTGTATAACTAACCATTTTTCAGGAAATAAGTAGGCTTGGAGGTAATGCAAAAGGACTATATGGAAGATTTATCTTTTAGAGCTCTTTTTCATATTTTAAGTAAAAAGTTTGTTATATCATATGGAGCATGTTTGGCTCTCTTGTAATAATTTTTAAATTTCATCTTAAGTTGTAACTCGTTGTTACTTGTAATATAAATGAAGTTTCCTTTTAGAAAGATCTGATGATGTAATTTCTTTAATTTCAGTATTTTACGATTCAGAGCCATGTAATTGTATTTTCGTTGCATTTAATTAAGGAAACAATTTAATCGAGAATATTTATTACTTTGTAGCATGTCAAGACACCCGTGCCCTACTACTAAGTTTGGGATGGGGTCGTGACAGAGGTGGTATCAGAGCATAGGTTATGAACCCATAGACTAATGAACATAAGTTTCAAACGTTATCAATTTTAAGTTTCCATAAATAGGATATAGGATTAAAAATTCGACTTATGTGATTAAATATCCAACTTATGTGATAATCCACCATATGCCTTACAGTCTACATATAATTGTTTATATATAATTGTTCTTCTAAATTTCAATCTTGAGATAGTATAATACATCTTATGTTTGGCCATGAATGTAGAAAATGACCAAGACAAGATCAACTGCGGGAACTAGTGGTTCAAGTATGGAATGACTGGAAGGTGCATACAAGGCAATTGAAAGTCTAGCAAGGATTGTGGAGCATTAGGTGAATAATGGAGAACCAAGGAATCTTGAACTAAGTAGTTGTACTATTGAATAGTTCAAGAAGTTTAATCTTCCATCTTTTAAAGATACTCCTAACTCCACTGAAGCAGAAAGTTGGGTGATGCAAATGGAAAAAGATATTCGATGTTATTAAGTGTACTGGTGAACAAAGGGTTTCATTTGGAACATTTATGTTAGAAGGTGAAGCCAAACCTTGGTAGAGAATGACTAAGAGAATTTATGAGGGAAGGAATAATCCTATAGGTTGGAATGACTTCTTAGTTATCTTCTATGAGAACTACTTTCCTGAAACGGTGAAAGACCAAAAAGCAGTTGACTTCATGAGTCTGGTTCAAGGAAATATGACGGTTAGTCAATATGAGGAAAAGTTTACTGAGTTATCCCGTTTCTCACCTCATGTTGTGATAACCGATGTTTTAAAAGCCAAGAAGTTTGAACATGGGTTGAGGTTGAATATTCGTAGTCGAATTTCCATCTTAAAGTTGACATCATATAATGACGTGGTGATTAGGGCAACGATAGCTGAGAAGGATAGTGAAGAATATAATCAGGTTAGAGAGGGGAAGAGGAAGTTTGGAGAACAAAGAGGAAGGAATCCCAATAACAAACCCTTTAGTAATACACCCAATACAGAGCGACCTTTTATAAATAAACCCTTTAATATTGATAGATGCCAACGGTGCGGTAATATTCATAGAGGGCAACCATGTTACCTAGAGACAGTAAGTTTCGTTGGGTGTGGCCAAAAGGGACATAAAATGATAGATTTCCCAAACAAAGTAAAGGCTCTAACAAAGACTTTTAATGACAATAAGGATCATGGCAGACAAGGTAGAGTTTCGAATCTTGTCGATGCAAAGGTTTCTAATGCAGTAGTGTCAGGTATAATTTCTATATGTGCACAACCTTTTCAAGTTTTAATAGATCCTAGTTCTACCCATTCATTTGTGTCTGTACGTTTTGTTAATCACTTTCCTAATATTCCTGAACCCTTTAATCATAGCATACACGTTTCTACTCCTCCGGGTGAACTATTAACGGGAACATTAGTATATAAGTCTTTCCCTATAGATGTTAGTAGTCATCAACTATTCATCGATTTAATAGTTTTAGACATAAGATACTTTAAAGTCAGTTTGGGGATGGATTGGTTAGCATCATGTCATGCTAAGCTAGATTGTTTTGAGAAGAGAGTTAATTTTCAAATTCCTAACCATCCAGAATTTAGTTTTGAATGAAATGTCATACTATCTCCCATGCGTATTATCTCTGCAATGCAAGCATGTAGTTTTCTTAAGAAGGGATGTCAAGGATTCCTGGAAAGTCTTATTGATTTGCAAATAATAGAGCCTTGGTTAGAAGATATTCTTATAGCTAAACATTTTCCAAATGTTTTTTAGATGACTTACCTAGTCATCCTCCTAGTAGAGAAATAAATTTACCAGTGACCTTATTCTTGGAACTATACCAATCTCAAAACCACCTTATCGCATGGCACCTTTAGAAGTAAGGGAATTAAAAGTTTAATTACAAGATCTTTTAAATAACGGTTTTATTAGACCAAGTGTATCCCCTTGGGGTGCTTCAGTGTTATTTGTTAAAAAGAAGGATGGAGTGATGAGGGTATGTATAGATTATCGTGAACTAAATAAGGTGACCATTAAGAATAAATACCCCTTACCCCGTATAGATGATATGTTTGACCAACTTCAAGGTGCACAAGTATTTTCTAACATTGACCTTAGATCGGGCTATCACCAATTGAAGATTAAGGAAGGTGATATTTCGAAATCAGCTTTTCGTACAAGATATGGTCACTATGAATTTCTTGTGATTCCATTTGGACAAACTAATTCACCAGTCGCTTTTATGGATATGATGAATAGAGTGTTTAGGAAATATTTAGATCAGTGTGTGGTTGTTTTCATTGATGACATCCTTATTTATTCTAAAAATATTAAAGAACGTGAAAAGCATTTGGAGATAGTATTGCAAATCCGTAGGAAGAAGAAGTTATATGCGAAATTAAAGAAGTGTGAGTTTTGGTTGCCTAGCATCTCTTTTTTAGGACATATCATTTCTAAGGAGGGAGTGTCGGTTGATCCTCAAAAGATCAAGGTTATACTAGATTGGCCTAGACCAACTAATGTGACGGAGATTCGTAGTTTCCATTGATTAGATGGTTATTATAGAAGATTTGTTGAAGGACTTTCTAGTATTTCCAAACCTCTATCTAGGTTAACACAAAATAAGGTGAAATATGAATGGTCTGAGGAAGTTGAGAATAATTTTCAAGAACTTAAGAATCGATTAGTAACTGCCCCAATTTTGACTATTTCTTCCGGGATAGGGGGATTTGTGATTTCTAGTGATGATTCCAAAAATGGTTTGGGATGTGTGTAATGCAAAATGGAAAAGTAGTAGCTTATGCCTCGAGACAGTTAAAAACCCATGAGCAAAATTATCCAACCCATGAACTTGAATTAGCCGCTGTAATTTTTGCTCTTAAGATTTCGAGACATTATTTGTATGGTGAGACTTGTGATATTTATATTGATCATAAGAGTTTAAAATATATCTTTACCCAAAAATAATTCAATATGAGACAAAGGAGGTGGTTAGAATTAATGAAGGATTATGATTTAAATATTCATTATCACCCAGGGAAAGCTAATGTAGTAGCCGACGCTTTAAGTAGGAAGTCTACAATAAATTTTGCATGTCTCATTAAAAAATAGGATTTGTTAATGGATGTGAGAAGTATGGAAATAGATGTACGTATTTATAGCAAAGGAGGAATAATCGTAAACTTACAAGTACAACCCATGTTGATGGAAAGGATCAAAATTGCACATGTAAATGACCCACAACTAAAGAAGATTAGAGAAGAAGTCATCGAGGGTAAGAGAGTTGAGTTTGTGATATGAGATGATATATTGAGGTTTGGAAATAGACTGAGTGTGACATGTGATGCCCAACTAAAGAGGCAAATATTGGAGGAAAGTCATTACTCAAGATTCACATTTCATCCCGATGTACAAAAATGTATAGGGATCTTCAAGAAGTATTTTGTTGGAATAACACGAAGAGGGTGATAGAAGAATTTATATCTCAGTGTTTGGTTTGTCAATAAGTAAAGGTTGAACATCGAAAACCATCAAGATTACTACAACCCCTACCTATCCCTGAGTGGAAATGGGAGCATATTACTATGGATTTTGTGACAGGTTTACCAAGGAGTTCAAATGGTAATGATTATATTTGGGTAATTATTGATAGGTTAACTAAATCTGCTCATTTTCTTGCCATTAAGATTACCCATTCTTTAAAAAAGTTAGCTAAGTTGTACATGCTAGAAATTATTAGGATTCATGGAACCCCAGTTTTAATTATTTCTAATCGTGACCCTGGATTCGTGTCTCGCTTGTGGAAAAGCCTATAAGCCGCCATGAGAACAAAAATGAATTTCAGCACTGCTTTTCACCCTCAAACGGATGGATAATCTGAGAGAACCATTCAAACCTCAGTGGATATGCTTAAGGCATGCGTACTGATTTGAAAGGGAATTGGGATGATCATTTACAGTTAGTGGAATTTGCGTATAATAATAGTTATCAAGCAAGTATTCAAATGGCTTCGTGTGAGGCACTTTATGGTAGAAGGTGTCATTCCCCTGCATGTTGGGTAGAAGTTGGAGAAAGAAAATTATTGGGACCAGAATTGATCCAGATCACAACAGAGAAGGTAAAATTGATACAAGACCGACTTCGAATCACTCAAAGTCATCAAAAGAGTTACGTTGATAATCGACACCGCCAACTATAATTCTAAAGAGGAGATTATGTGTTCTTATGAGTATCAGCAACAAAGGGAGTAATCCAATTTGGAAAGAAAGGGAAATTGAGTCCAAGATACATAAGACCTTTTAAAATCCTTGAAAGGATAGGAGCTGTTGCGTATAGAATATACTTACCCCCCTGAACTCTCTAGTGTGCATAATGTGTTCCACCTGTCAATGATGAAGAAATATATACCAGATCCAACACATATCCTAAGTCATGAACCTCTTCAAGTTAGAGAAGATTTGGCATACATTGAGCATCCGATAGAAATTTTGGACCATAAAGATCAAATATTACGAACCAAGGTAATTCCATTGGTTAAAGTGTTATGGCGTAATCATTCCATTGAACAAGCAACATGGGAGAGGGAAGTTGAAATAAAGGAGAAATATTCATACTTGTTTGGAAATTGATGTAAGTCGAGTTTGGGGACCAAACTTTTTATAAGGAGGGTAAGATGTAATGACCCCATTTTCTTATGCCAATATATAATTGTCTTCTTTATATTTCGGCTCACTTACTATCAAATATTGTTTTATTATTACATATGTGATATTCTGGATTCTTAATATAATAAAACTCATTTTTAAATTTGTAGAATTAACTATAAAATGAGTCAAATTGATGTTTTATGACACGTCTTAAGTTAAATGATAAGTTTCGGGGTAAAAAATATAATTTTATGAAGCTTTAGGGACTTTTAGTACTCTAAGTTCTTTATATAACAAGACATGTTTTCAAATATGAAGAATCAACTCTAAATTGGATTAAATCAAAGTCTTATAACCTATCTTAAGCGAAATGATAAAGTTTTACGGTAAAAATTATAATTTGGTTTTAACTAAGAAAGTTTTAGATAAAATTAAAATATAAAAAGTACTATTTTGTAAATAAAATATTTTGAAGGACCTCTAAGAAATATTGAAAACATATCGTGTGAAATTACCAAAATTCCCTTAATGTGTAAAATGACCATTATACTCCTAACACCTTTCCACCTCATGCTTAACACTTCGTTCTTACACATGTCATCCAAATAGATAAAGCTAAATCACGTGTTGTCGTTAGAGGAAAAGTTAAAACACGTGTCGCAGTTCGATGAATTAAGACTGCAAGTCCGCTCCGTTATGCGACACGTAAATGCTGACTCGCCATTGTTAAAGCTTAGTCAGCTAGACACGTATCAACACCCCAATATATTTGAAAAACTATAAATAAGACCTTTAGGATCATTATTACATGAAATTCATTCAAAATATCAGAGCGAAAGTACGGGAAAATTTAAGCAGAAGTTTCGTCTTAGTGATCCAAGACTCGATACCTGTAACTTCATACTTCTATTTTAGGTGAGTACTCTGACATTCCTTCTGCATTTTAATTATATGATATTATGAAAACTATGTATATTTTGTGAACTTCTTTTATTCTCAAAATTCATCGGATACCGATAATTGATTCCTTTTTATATGTTTATATTTGTCCATATAAACATACCAATTAAAATGAGTATTGAAAATGATATTGAATATGGAAAAATAAGATTCACACTAAGGGACCTCTTTTACTGACTGACCTTCCCAGCTGGGTTATTGCTGGTGTGCACTAAATAAGGCGTTGTGACGAATAAGTTCGATTGACCCTCAACTATCGAGGAATAATATGGTAGAACAATATGGTATTGGAGTGTAATTGGCCATTAAAATGATACGATTGAAAGAAAAATATATTGCAATTGATTTGTCGTATCTGTTATATTTCGTGCTATTCATTTTTATATAATGTCATCTCAAATTTTATACAGCAAATTCCTATCCATATATGTATATGTATATTCTTTGGATTTGAATAGGTATAAATTTTCTGAACAAAACCTTGAAATGTCTGGAGATTGAACCTCACTCATCTTTTATCTGATGTTGTATAACTAACCATTTTTTAGGAAATAAGTAGGCTTGGATAGAACGTGAAAGGACTATATGGAAGATTCATCTTTTAGAGCTCTTTTTGTCATTTTAAGTAAAAAGTTTGTTATATCACGTAGAGCATGTTTGGCTCTCTTGTAATAAGTTTTAAATTTCGTCTTAAGTTGTAACTCGTTGTTAGTTGTAATATAAATGAAGTTTCCTTTTAGAAAGCTCGGATGACGTAATTTCTTTGATTTCAGTATTTTATGATTCATAATCATGTAATTGTATTTTCGTTGCATTTAATTAAGGAAACAATTTAATCCAGAATATTTGTTGCTTTGGTAGCATGTCAAGACACTGGTTCCCTACTACTAATTTTGGGACGGGGTCATGATAACACCCGTTTGAACAGTCTCGTTAACTCTAACGTTGGTGATCTCAGCTCCATCATCATGGTCAACCAGCTCCTCATTGTTCTCAGTAAGCTCTAAAGGACTAGTCTCTGCATGAGCATCAATAGCATTTTCAACCTCGGCCAGAGCAACTCCGAGGCAAGTGTCACCAAATCCAAGTCCTAAGAAGTCATCCTACAACAGGCTCCCGCTCTCTGCGTGTTTAATGGTTGCCCATCGGCCAGCAGCCTTGATGCCTCTCTCTGTATAATCAAAGTCGAAGTCCACAAATTTGTCAGACACTTTGTAGTCGACAATGATTTGGTCCTTAGCCTCGGCTGCAATACCTCGTATTTTTATGGATTTTAATTATGAGGTTAATTAAATGAAATTACTTTTAATTATAGGAGCTTTTAATTATGAGGTTAATTAAATGAAATTGCTTTTAATTATGGGATTTATTAAATTAATTTTGGATAATTAATTGGAAATTAATTCGGATTCAAATAACTAGCGAGACGAGAGTTAGTATTTGATTATGATGATAATGTTGAATATTACTGAGTGATTATGGTAATATTTGATTATTGAATTTATTAAAATTATCGTGAGTTGAAACTACGACAGTTTCGGTAATGAAGTTGGGACGCACGTGACAGTCACGTCAGGAATAAATTTAGATAGATTTAAAATTAAATTATATTTTTATCATTCGTATGGTCATTTTGAGTGCACCAACGTGTCCGTAAAGGTCGAAATAGTCAGAAAACACTAGCGGGGGGTTTAGTTTGGGTCCCGGGGCATTTTTAGGCCAAATCGACAACCCGAGAGGGTATTTTAGTCATTTTAAATTTTGATGAATAGTGACCTATGAAAATTAAGTTTTGTTTATCAGCCAACCTTAGGGCCATTATCTGTCAAAAACTAAGTAGTGGGTAACGTGAGAAGAGAGGAGAAGTTCCAAGGGTTTCCAAGACCATAACCACCACACACCACCACTATCGTCGAATTTTTGACCGGAAAGAGAAAGAGAACTAACCTTTATCGTCATCAAAGGATTAGAATATTGAATTTCTAGGCAAGTCATTTAATTCATTAATATTCAGCAAATAATCTATCCATGATAGTTTAGGATTTGATAATTCAATTAAATGTTGAAACTCATGGAATTTGGAGATGAAACCTTAATTCTGTGTAGGATTTAGATGAAGGTTTGATTCTGGAAGTATCTCATTAACGAAATTATAACCCATGCATAGTTAACTACGAATTGATGAGAATATGTATAATGATTCTTGAAGAAAATAGAACAATAGGGTTTTCATGATAATATGACGATGATTTAAGAATTTTGGAACATTGAGAATCATGTATTTAGGTTGTATGATTTCCCATTACGTTTACTTTAGAATTTAAAAACTTGTAATGAAGATTTGGGACAAAACAAGGACTGAAAACGTAGAAATCTGAGACCTGCACCTGCTCAATCGATCGATCGACATTCATAGGTCGATCGATTAACCGGGCTCGATCGATCGACATTCTTGAGTCGATCGATCGACCTCCCAGAAAATGTGATATTTTTCCCTTTTTAGATTTAAGAGATTCCGGCCAATGAAAGTTGTAGGTGGGGACTATGTGAATACATTTGGACTTTAGGGAGACCAGTAGGGATGTAATGAAAGCCCGAAACATATTAAATTTTTTTTAGAATGTAGTGTTGAACTTATGAGTGTCCGACGAGTATTTTACTATTATAAGTTACGAGAGCATGACTTAAATTCGTATGAGTGCTAAGTTAGGATTATAGACAAAATTATGGACCTCGAAATACTGAATTGATAATTGGGTTATGTGGGAGACTTAGTAATCTCTTCGGGATAAGTTTAAGTACTCGAAACTATATGATGTGAAATTTATCGGCAAAACATATTATATATGAGTTGGGATGATAATAGCATACGAATAAGACTGATGGTATAGGGATGAAATATAGCTTTAACAATGTGATAATTACCTAAGTTGTGTGAATTCTTAGTATATGGACTATTGTGTGTATGACATACCTACCATACTTGCTATCACTGGAGGCTGGCTTTCGAAAAAGGACCATCTTATCTTTGTGTGCCTACGTGGGGATTTAGATTGCTACCTTAAGGACATAGGACTGTGAACGACTTATTTGTGAGTTGATAACTCATCTGACCATGGAAGCATAGGTATGTGTGTGACCCATGGTCATGTGAACTATGTTCACCTCAAATATGTGTGATTTTGTTTATTGAAACGATTCCTGAGCGATTCGGAACCCGTAGTCCTTATGTACGTGATGTACCGGGATTCGATAGCAGAGTATGCGTGCACCGCAACTTAGCCTAGGGGTGCCATATATGTATATATATGTTGAGAATGGTATACTTGTACTAGTAACAGTCTCATTGTTAAATTGTGAATGCGAATAATTGAGATATTTGAATATGATTAAAAATATGAGAATCCATATCGTAATTGATGTAATAATCTGATTAATATGAAGGTGAGAATTATGCAGTATATATTAGAATAGTACGAATAGACCCCTATATTATAATGTGCAGATAGGAAGTGGTACAGACTAGCTAGTTAGCGGCATAACTAGGATGGGTTAAAGGTATGCGTTAGGCATGCACATTAGTTTAAGGGTGAGGAACTCATGCGAGAGCACGTAACTAACATGTATATAATATTTACTATTTAATGTAATTAAACACTTGCGATATTTTTAAACTATTTCCACCTTGGACTCTGACCCGTTTGCTTTCAAATCTTTTTTTCTTGTAAAACCTTTTTAGGTGCCCAGCCATAAGGACGCCAAGCATATAAGTTCCATTACATTGACGTGATGTTGCTGTTGTGGAAGTTATAGGATCTCGGTATTAGACGCCCCCACATTCTGCACTTGATTCTATTCAGGGTTACTCATCTGTTAGGGAATGTCTCCCATTTGCATTTAGAGATAACATGCTCAGACTTTCAGTTTTGGTTCAGTTTTGGACTTATCTTTTTTATTCAGACTTTTGTTTTGGGAGTTATTTAGTATTTGGATTATTCAGGGGAGTTTTACTCTAGACTCATTTTTATTCCATTGTTATTTTGTTGTGATTATAATGTGAATGTTTTATAGTTAGTTTATAATTAATTGGTTGCATGTTAATTTAACTTTAAAACTTGGCACTTCACTATTTTAAATATTAGGTGGTTAGTAATTAATTAAATATTTTTGACCGTGATGCTATGAACTGAACCAACTTGACATTTTGTATTAATTTAAATAAAGGAGTAGATACCCGGTATTTAATTAGTCGGGGTGTCATAGGTGGTATTAGATCATTAGGTTCTAGTGTCCTTTAGGATCTGTGCTCCTTATTATGCTTCCAACGTAGCTTTCTTTGATATGGAGCCCTATATTTAGGATTGTTGATTTCTTTGGTGAGATTTCGTTCTCCTTCTATAATGTATATGATAGCGAATCTTATTTGCATTCGGGTGTGTTCTTGTGCCGAACAATGCAGTATGTCAGGCGAGGGCAGTTGGGTGAACAGCAAGAGGAAAAGCTCAATTGAGGTTATAGGGTATATTCAAGAATGATGACCGTAGTTGAGGTCACCCCTATTATGGCATGAAAATCCATGATGGTAAAGATGTCTTGGGAGCAAAACATAACTTCCAGGTACCGCTATAGTAGAAAGTAGAATCAAATTAGACTCACCCAGCAAGGTTAGATTGGGGGAGAGTTAGATGAAACATTTAAGAGAACCAGCAGTGGAAATTCTAGATATGCGAAAATGGCGTATGTTAGCCAACGAAGGTAAAATATCCAAAGGCTTGGGCATATATCGGGGTGTGGAAAATCGGGAGTGAAAATTTAGGGTGAAATTTTTCTGGGCTCGTAAGACCAGAGTTACAATGGTTAGAGGTAACCACCACACATAGAAGCGGAATGCTCTGTCAAGAGAAGGTGCATAGGCATGTTTTGACCACAAGTCCATTCATCAGATGTACAGGATAAGATGCGAACGTTGTTCTGAACTCACACAAGAGGGTCGAACAAAGGTCACTTTGTGAAAAGAGATTTAATTAATTAGCGAACCTTGCACCGGATGAAGTAGGTGCAATGGAGAAGAGGACATTAAAGGGGAAAATTAACTTACAAGAAGAATGTCTAGATTCTGGAAAATTCTTCTTGGATGGCCAATGCAAATGGTAACAATGTCGTGTTTTGTCAATATGGATGTTAACACTTCGTTATGCGGGGAGCTACAAGAATCGAAGAATTTAGTCAGAGAGTAAGACTGGGGGAAACGGTGTTAGTGAAGCACCGCAAGGGGGAGACCCATCAGGGGACCCATTTAGATAATTCGGATAGCTGAATTTTTACCGAGAAATGGTGAATTCAGTAAGGGCTGTTGAAGCAAGTAGCATGTTCCTTAGGGCCATCAAAGCTAAGGGAACAATGGAGGTAGACATCAGAGTCGAGACTACTAATGTCCGAGAGAAGGACAACCCTAACATGGTCAGTATGACCGAAGATAAGTGGATTATGTGTAGAAGCATTTTGTGGAGAGCAAAACCCCATGTGTTAAATTTTCTTGAAGTGAGTAAAGGGACAAGCGTATGGTGCCTAGAAAGGGAAGTGGTTAATGTAAATTTTCATTTTGGTTCGTACAGGCGTGTTATATCCAGTAATCATTTGAGCGGCCAGGTCGATTGGCAAGGTAGAAGCACGAGTTTTACCTTGAGGGGATGAGGCGTATTTTATGTGACACGAGCGAGTCACTACATTTTGATTATTGCTAGATTCACATGTGAGATGATTTTAGTACTTATATCGACAACATTATTATTATGTGAATATTTTTCGGTTATAGCGTGGTTACCTTTAGTGTATCCATGGAGAATGAATGGGTGTATCGATAGTGGTATATAGCTTATTGAGATTAATCGTTTATATGATGTGTTATATGAATATGATATTATCCTGATTATGATTTTATAGTGATTCTTAGATCGATAGTGGGCGAATGTCTCAAGTCTATCGAGGTTACTACCTTAGTGTAGGATGTTTTGTTATGGCGAGACCTCACCTGCGGGAGGGCCAAACTCGCGTTTTTATATATATATTTTAGAGACTTTGAAAGGTTATAATGGTCTCGATATATTTGATCCCGGTATGTGTAGGGACTTTATTTATATAATTCAGAGTGTATTGGGTTTACTGTCCAACGGAAAGATTTAGCTTGTTATTATGTTTAATGCTCAGGACTTGACAATAGGAAGAGCGCATTGTTATATAACCCTTTAGAGACGTGGAAGTTAATACTAATAGTTATATGTCAGGGGATAGGATTTTGAGAGCCCCAATTATATGTGCATGATGTTTATGGAATGTGATTGCCACCAATATTAAGTGACAGTGTCTTTTGGAAGAAGTTCCTTGTTTAAGTGTAATTGCGGAAGAAGATGTAACGTTGTGTCAAGAGACAGGAATATAGGGGTACAGGTTATGAATTGAGGGCCTAACAGATTTTGATGACCGACAATGCTTGGTAGTAGTGTATCGGGGGGTTACTTGTTTAGATTTCTCTTTGCGAGACATCCCACACATGAAACTTAGTGTAAGGTTGGTAGTAGGGAGATGTTTATCCTTTCATCCATGAGTTCAGTATCTTGGTCGTTATAAAGGTATGTAGTTATAACTGTAAGTCGAAGTTAAATTACGATATAAGGCCAGTAGAGCCAGTTATATTGTGAGGAAGTATTGAAAATTTTGTTTTATTCTGGTAAGTTGAATGATGGAATAATGTTTAGGAGGATTTAGAATTTCAAATTTAGGGGTGATTGAGAACGCCCAAGTGGTATAGCCATGTTGCGAATACAGGGGAAATAAAGAGTTTGGAGTAAGTATGACGCATATATGATGCTTAAACCCGTACGCACAGTTTATAGGGGGTGTAGACACCCTGGTTTGATGATGTAAGAATCTCTGGAAGAAGAGATTTAGAGATGGGTGAAATTTATGCTTATGGGACTAATATGACAAAATGGAAGTGGTAGAGTGGATTAAGCGTCATGAGAAGAACAACAATCTATATATTCATGTGCAATCAGAGTAGTACGTACGAACTTGGTTGAAGGGCAGTGGAAAGCCATTTAAAATGGGGGTATCCCTTGAGAAGACACATATTTAACTATTATGGACAAATCGGAGAGGAGTTCTATCCAGTAGAATATTGAGCGTGACTTGCGTGTAAATAGAATGATGATGTCAATAAGGTATAAAGAGTCCAGAAGTGCACATCGTGGCGAAAAGTGAACGGGTTAAAACTTTTTTGTATATGCCGAGGGAATAAGAGGATCATTAAGTACCATTTAATGAGAAGAATTGTATTTACTTTTGATGTATAGAGCATTGCAGATTTGTTTTATTTTATTACGAGATAGATGGTTATATTATTTCGAGAGACTTTTGGTTGTATTTAATTTGGAGAAATTTGAGATTAGTGGATTCTTTCATTTATATTGTGGGTTTTAGATGCTCTATACCTTGTGATTACGTCGGTACATGGTCCTGCCCAGTATTATCCTAAACTAGGATGAGATCCTTGAAACCCACCTTCAATATGGGGTATCAAGAAGTAGTGGGGATAATGTTTCGTTTTGAGCAGGTTGTATCGCCCGAGGAGTAGGCGCAAGGTCATTGACAACTGGTGGAGCTGTATGAAAGTAATTTTGGGACTCATTGTGATCATTTCATTTCCACAACGGCTATAGCTAGTAAGTGAAGTATTATATAGTAATGGGGAGAGGATATTACCTAATGGTAGAGTTGTATGAAGGCACCCATACCTATTTATAGTGGACAAGGTGCTCTCTGAGGTTTTGTGTGGATAAACCTTACTATGCTTCCTATGGATGTTTAGAGGTAAGCGTATTATCAGAGTCTTGGATCAGTCGGAAGTTAGAGTCCGATGACTATAATGGGATAACCACAAACCGTTTTAGGTGGCTTTTTCCTTTTGTAAAAAGTTACACCACCGGGAACAGAGATTCGAAGAATGAATGAGAGTAGTCAGAGGTTCATATGGTTTCTCATAGGATGGGAGTTTTGCATTTAAATTAACACGGGAGTTAAATCGAAGGGAAGTGCAACCTCCCAATATTATTGAGATAATGCGGCCAATGATGTATAGGCTATTCTTATTTGAATGTTGTTTAGTAAGAACACAAGGTAAGGTGCATTTATTAAGGTGTGACCCTATAACTGATAAAGTGTCGAGAGTTTTCAACAAGCTTGTTGTGAAGCGGGGACTATAATGATTGAGCCTTGCTTTGAATTTTGTTTTGAATACTAGAGGATACCTAACTTTTCCAGGTATGCCTTACTTTTCTGAATTTCAGGATGAAATTCCGTTATTAGGGGGAAGTATGTAATACCCTGTATTTTTATGGCTTTTAATTATGAGGTTAATTAAATGAAATTGCTTTTAATTATGGGAGCTTTTAATTTTGAGGTTAATTAAATGAAATTAATTTTAATTATGGGATTTATTAAATTAATTTGGGATAATTAATTGGAAATTAATTCGGATTCAAATAACTAGCGAGATGAGAGTTAGAATTTGATTATGATGATAATGTTGAATATTACTGAGTGATTATGGGAATATATGATTATTGAATTTATTAAAATTATCGTGACTTGAAATTACGGCAGTTTCAGTAATTAAGTTGGGACGCGCGTGACAGTCGCGTCAGGAATCAATTTAGATGAATTTAAAAGTAAATTATATTTGTATCATCTGTATGGTAATTTCGAGTGCGCCATGTCTGTAATGGTCGAGATAGTCAGAAATCAGTAGCCGGGGGTTTAGTTTGGGTCCTGTGGCATTTTTAGGCCAAATCAACAACCCAGGAGGGTATTTTAATCATTTTAAATTTTGATGAATAGTGACCTACGAAAATTAGGTTTTGTTTATCAGCCAACCTTAGGTCCATTATCTGTCAAAAACCAAGTAGTGGCCAACTTGAGAAGAGATGAGAAGTTCAAAGTGTTTCTAAGACCATAACCACCACACACCACCACTATCGCCGGATTTGTGACCGGAAAGAGAAAAAGAACCAACCTTTATCGTCATCTAAAGATCAGAACATCGAATTTTTGGGTAAGTGATTTAATTCATTAAGATTCAGTAAATAATCTATCCATGAAAGTTTAGGATTTGATAATTCATGTAAATGTTGAAACTCATAGAATTTGGAGATGAAACCTTAATTCTAGGTAGGATTTAGATGTAGTTTTGATCATGGAAGCATGTCATTAACGATATTATAACCCATGCATAGTTAACTACGAAATGATGAGAACATGTATAATGATTCTTGAAGAAAATAGAAAAATAGCGTTTTCATGATAATAGGATGATTTGATCCAAGAAAAGTATATATGATGATGATTTAAGAATTTTGGAACGTTAAGAATCAAGTATTTAGATTGTATAATTTCCCATTACGTCTACTTTAGAATTTAACAACTTGTAATGAAGATTTGGGACAAAATTAGGACTGAAAATGTAGAAATCCGAGAGATGCACCTCCTCTATCAATCGATCGACATTCATAATTCGATCGATCGTCTGGGCTCGATCGATCGACATTCTTGAGTCGATCGATCGACCTCCCCAAAAAATGTGATATATTTCCCTTTTTGGATTTAAACGATTCCGGCCAATGAAAGTTGTAGTTGGTGACTATGTGAATACATTAAGACTTTAGGGAGACCAGTAGGGATGTAATGAAATCCCGAAACATATTCAAATTTGTTTGGAATGTAGCGTTGAATTTACGAGTGTCCAACAAATATTTTACTATGATAAGTTGCGAGAGCATGACTTAAATTCGTTTGAGTGCTAAGTTAGGATTAGAGACAAAATTATGGACCTCGAAATACTGAATTGACAATTGGGATACATGGGAGACTTAGTAATCTTTTCGGGATAGGTTTGAGTACTCGAAACTATATGACGTGAGATTTATCGACAAAACATATTATATATGAGTTGGGATGATAATAGCATACGAATAAGACTGATGGTATAGGGATTAAATATACCTTTAATAATGTGATAATTACCTAAGTTGTGTGAATGCTTAGTATATGGACTATTGTGTGTATGACATACCTACCATACTTGCTATCACGGGAGGTTGGCTTTCGGAAAAGGACCATCTTATCTTTGTGTGCCTACGAGGTGATTTATATTCGTACCTTAAGGACATATGACTGTGAACAACTTATTTGCGAGTTAATAAGTCAGCTGACCATGGGAGCATAGGCATGTGCGTGACCCATGGGTATGTGAATTGTATTCGCCTCCAATATGTGTGATTTTGTTTATTGAAATGGTTCCTGAGCGATTCGAAACACGTAGTCCTTATCTACGTGATGTACCGATATTCGATAGTAGAGTATGCGTGCACCGTAGCTTAGCCTAGGGGTGCCATATATGTATATATATGTTGAGAATGGTATACTTGTACTAGTAACTGGCTCACTATTCAAATGTGAATGGGAATTATTGAGATATTTGAATGGGATTAAAAATGTGAGAATCCATATCGTAATTGATGTAATAATCTGATTAATATGAAGGTGAGATTTATGCATTATATATTAGAATAATATGAATAGACCCCTATATTATAATGTGAAGACAGTAAGTGGTACATACTAGTTAGTTAGCGACATAACTAGGATGGGTTAAAGTTATACGTTAGGCGTGCTCATTAGTTGAGGGGTGAGGAACTTATGCGAGAGCACGTAACTAACATGTATATATTATTTACTGTTTAATGTAATTAAACACTTGCGATATTTTTAAATTGTTTTCACCTCGATCTCTTACCCGTCTTCTTTTAAATCTAATTTTCTTGTAAAACCTTTTTAGGTTCCCAGCCACAGTGACACCAAGCATAGGAGTTCCATTACATTGATGTGTTGTAGCGGCTGTGGAAGTTACAGGATCTCAGTATTAGATGCCCCCACATTTTTTACTTGATTCTATTCAGGGTTACTCATCTTTTAGGTCATGTATCCCATTTCCATTTAGAGATAGCATGCTGAGACTTTCAGTTTTTGTTCAGTTTTGGACTTATCTTTTTATTCAGATTTTTGTTTTGGGAGTTATTTAGTATTTGTATTATTCAGGGGAGTGTTACTCCAGACTCATTTTTATTCCATTGTTATTCTATTGTGATTATGATGTGGATGTTGTATAGTTATTTTATAATTAATTGGTTGCATGTTAATTTAACTTGAAAACTTGGCACTTCACTATTTTAAATATTAGGTGGTTAGTAATTAGTTAAATGTTTTCGACAGTGATGCTATGAACTGAAATAACTTGACATTTTGTAGTAATTTAAATAAAGGAGTAGCTATTTGGTATTTAATTAGTCGGGGTGTCACATCGACCAAGGCAACTTTAACGATGGTATCAATGATGGTCTTCATGCTCTCGTCCTTAGCCTTAAGAGATTTATCATGGCCAGCCTTCAGAGTGGCGACCATATCGTTTTCTTTCTTCAGATCCCCCTTGACCTTGTAAAGGTCAGCCTTATAGGCCTTATCTGCTTTTTCACCATCTTGACCCTTTTGGATTAAGGGGAGCCTCTTCAGAGTTTAGTTGGCTAAATAGCGAAGAGAAACTACACCCTGCAAACATAAGAGGCAGACACTTAAGCACGAGACATAGGAAATGAAGGGACAACACTTTGGTGAATGGATTTTTCTTAAAGACACTTGGACAGTTCGGAGAACGGAGAATTCAACCGGCAAAAAGATGTTTATGGATTGAAGGAAACATTTTTCATCCTCTGAGATGAGGGAGTCGTGGTCATCTACAACCGTTAGACTATGACCAATGATGCTATTGTCACTTATTTTCAGCTGTGAGAGACGAGCAACGAGTGCATCATCCGTTGAAATAGGGTTGGCAGGGTTGGAATGCTGAGTTTTGGAAGGCTGAGTGGAGGTTGGATAGGCTGGTTGAACTTTCCTCTTCTTTCCGTCAACATCGGTTCTGCTGGAGCCGATAGTTTTATTTGGTAGTACAGTTGGAGGGGCAGCCTTGTTACCACGCCTATCAATAAGCTTGCTCAAATTTGGGGCCGATAATTTCCAAAGATCGTCTGAAATTACTTCTGGATGCTCTGCAAAAGAAAAATATCAGAATCAGTGTATCGGCTATACAAAGGTATGAGGCATCACTTAGTAACAATAATAAAACAACTTAAGTAGTTCAGCGAGGGGGCCACCCCCAGATCTTTTTGAGCAAGGTTGTAGGGGGTCATCAGATGCTCAAACTTCACAAGACTACCTTTATCACCTTAGCTACAAAGTTTGTTAATTTTCTCGTAGGCATTAGGGCTTAATATCGGGTCATCTTTGGCCTATATGGGGACCTTGTCCCACCTCAGAGGAGTTCTAAGCGCAGACGTCCCACAGGCTTGGTTGGAGCCGAACTCCTAAGCACCCAAAATGAAAAAGTATCGAGGTTTCCAATTGTGGTGGGAGGTTTGAGTCACCAATAAGATTTTCTTTTTAGACTTCCTGGATACAAAATGATAGTAGCCTGGATGAGTCTAGGAAGACGATGGTGTGTAACAACTGAGGAATATGTGAACTGGAAGGTCGGTTTGATGTATATCCTTCCAAAGTATGATTGATCAAATCATAACTCTCCACTCATTCGGAGATAGCTGAGAAGGGGCAACGTTTATGTGAGAAAGTATGGCTCGGGTTATGGGGTGAATAGGCAAATAAAAACCTAACTTAAACATATGCTCACAGACGCAAATCTCACCATCTCAGTCGTGAAAGGATCTCTCATTCTCGAGAGTTATCCCCATAAAAATAGCGGGATCTATGTCGTAAAGGTGTCCGAAGACTCAGAGATCAGCCTCAGATATAAAACTCTCATATTCAACGACGATGGAGGTGTAAACATCACTCTACCCCTCACTGTTATTCTTCAGGACCTCGGTATGGGTGTTGTTCGGGTCATTACTAGGGAACGTCTCAACGATCTCGGCTCCAGTCATGGCCGATATGGGAATGGAATTTATTAGAGGAGGGAATGCAACATTGGGTTCTAATATTTCCACATAATCAGAGCGATATGATGACTTGGCTCCTCTAGAAGACGAGATACGAGAGGAAACCTCTTTAACATTAGACTATGCACTTTGCGTAGGGGAATAATCCATAGCCTCTTCGTATGAATCCATGCTCTCGACTTGTTCAGAGGTGGACATAGGGTCAGCAGCAGACGAATCTGACATTGGTTCACTAGTCTCAATGACTTGGGGGTATACTACACCCAAGGATGGTGGAAAGATAAGATGAACTAGAAAATCCTCAGGTTTTCGACTCTTAACTTGAGCTTCCTCTATCTTCCTAATCTTGTCAAAGAACTTCTCTCTCAGCACGGGGAAGTCCTCTGCTAACTTGTACAAGGTTTGTAGCATCCGAAGAACGAGGATACACTTGGGTGAAACAGGAAAAGGTAATAAAGGGAAAACAACTTAAAGTTTGATTGTAGTTAACTCCGTGATCAAACCTTGGGAATTTGAAAGGTTTTCCTAAGAACAGCAAGAATAAACCTAACTTGACCAACAGAAGATAATAATTGGAGTTCACTTGAAAACCTATACACTTACAGTCTAACCCTAAAAACTCCTTGCAACCACCCAATCACACTCCAAAACACCAATAAAGTTCCTTTATCAGCCTAAAGACCGCCCAACAATGGCAGAACAGACACCGAAAAATTAAAACACGAACTGGAAAATTCAAACAGCGATTGGAATTGCTAGAAACGAAGAAAGTTAAGATGAAGAAGGTACTTGAACAAACCTAAGCTCTTGAGGCAGGGGAAGTTGACAGGAAGTGGCTTGAGAAAGGAAGACTTGCAGGTTTTTCCTAGTTTGGTAGCTATGGAGGTTTTTGCAGAAAAGGAGTAAAGGGGTGAAGGTTTGTTTGGGGAAGAAAGAGAAATGGAAAATTTTGGTGCTTTAAATCTCCCCTAATGATTATGAACGTTTCCTAATAGTTCCATCATTGATGAAATGAAAACCTAAGCATGTAGGCACCCAATTAAACATGGGGCAGACGCCAACCCACCAGATCAGTGACATGTGTCAGCCACTCATCCATCAAGATGCATACAACCAACACAACAGAAATGTCCCATTAATGCCCTCAACAACTCTTATTCCTCAACCTCCTATTCACACAGAAGGCTAAGGTCTAGGGGGTGATTGATATGGACAAAGTGTACCCTCACCTCTTAGGATGAGTGGCATCACATCTCATGGCCGAGTTGTCATAGGGAGACCACGTGTCATTGGCGGGGTCGTCCTGATAAGGGCCGGCCTCATCTCAACTAGCCTTGGCCATATGGAAAGCCGAGACCACAAGAGCATCACATGTTCCGCAAGGACCCGCTTCATACTCTGTCATGGCCGATAACTGGAGTGATCGCACTAATCCAACCTCGGTCTGATCTATTCAACTGAGGTAATACTTGTGTCTGTGAGTATGGGATCATCCTATCGAAGCTAGTAATCTCGTATCCTTCCAGGTCGAGCTCCCAGCAAACGATACCAAGCAGCGCAAGCATATGCAAGTACAGAAGTGGCATGCACACGTGGACAATTATGTTATAACAAGATCATTCCCTCACGTGAGGGAATATTACATCATTATTATATCCATGTGCTAGGGATATATGTCTTCATCTTATTGGGAGTTTCCTCATGCACATGCTGATTACATGCTTAGGGGGTACATTACACCCCCCAAGCCCTATATACACACTCCATCTTCTCCATGAGAAGGGATCGATCTCTCTTAATTCAAAACCCTAATAGAACTCTATCTAATTGTATACAGAAGAGAGAGAGCTTTGAGTGTTGTATCCGTGGCCATTAGTGCCCTTGTTTAGTGGATTTCTCACACATTCACACAGTGGATGTAAGCCTAATTGGATGAACCACTTTAAATCATTGAGTTCATATTCTTATCGTCATCTCCTTCTCTCATATATACATATATCCATCTCTATTGTTATGTTGTAATTGAGCTTAAGATATTCATAATCTCATCTTAATCTGGTGGTACTGATTACAGCATCATCACTATATAACAATCTCACAAGTTATATAATTAATTTAAGGGTCATTTACTGTTTGGGGTACGTTTATTTATAATATTGGTTGCTTGGGGTACGTTTGTTTACGTATTAGTTCCTTGGTTCCAAAACTAACGAAAACCGTTAGTTGACTTAGTTGTTCGTTAGCTGACATCATCAACAGTTTTCTCTCACGTGATAAAAGACATCTTTGCCCTTTAAACTAAAGCATCAAAATTATTGTTTAATATTAATAAAAATATTTTTAATAGATATATATATATATATATATATATATATATATATATATATATATATATATATATATATATATATATATATTATAAGGTTAAATAATTAGAAATAAAAAATATTTTCCACCAATTAAAATATATATATATATATATATATATATAGGAATTCCACCAATTAAAAACTTTTCTCCACCAAAAAAAATAATTTCCATAAATAAAAATGGATTTTCAGTTAAAACAAATATTCTCCAGCATAAAAAAAATAAATTCCAGAAATATAACTGAATAAAAAATAAACGGAATATATATATATATATATATATATATATATATTAACTTTAAAAACTGCGTATATATACAAATAAAAATATATATCTTAAAAAAAATTCAGCCTACAAATACATCTTCAAAATCCTTTTTGACAATTTATATATTAAAAATACGTCCTGCTTATAATGATGGTTGGAGGTTTTGTTGATGACGGGAGTTTTTTTGTTGGAAATTATTTTGCTTGGGAATATATTTTTTAACTGAAAATTATTTTATTTGGTGGTAAAAAAAATTACTAGAGTTTATACTGAAATTATTTTTTTCAAAGATAAATATTTTATTATTTCTGGAGTTTTATTTCTGGAGGTTTTTTTTGCCGGAGGTTCCTAAAAATCAATTTTTTTTTGCCGGAGGTTTCTTTTTTGGCTTGACAATATAATTTCTAAGTATTTTTGGGGGGATATAATATTTTTAACTAAAAATTCTTTTTAAACATTTTTTTTAAAATTATTTAATAAACAATTTTTTAATTGAAAATTCTTTTTTTAAATTAGTTTTATTTTCATATTTTTTTGCTAAAAATTATCTATTTCTAGAAATATATTTTTTTAATTGAAATAAATTTTATTTTACTATTTTTGACTGGAAATTATTTTGTTTGGGAATATCTTTTTTTGACATAATATATTTGTTTTTGAAAATTCTGTTTTGTTGAAAATTATTTTATTTGGTAGAAAAAAAATTATTTTGTTTTAAAACAATTGTAAAATTATTTTTAAATAGTTTAATATTTTACTCTTGTTTATTATTTTTAAACAATTGTAAACAATTATATTTTAAAAAAAATGTAAAACATTTTTTTATTAAAAAGAACTTAATATTTTTATATTTAAGGAGTTTATATATATATATACACACACACACAAACCGTTGATTGGGATGAAAGGAAACTTTTCTTTTTTTACTGCTTGAGTGTTAGTTGATTACGAGGGTGTAACACCCCGTAATTTTGAGGATTTAATATTTAATTATTTTTGGGAGTTATAAAAATATTTAAATTGAAAAAACTTAAATTCATGAGTTGGAGAATTTATTTGAGTGAGACGAATTATTTATAATTAGCGATTTTTAAGTTTAATGGTTCGAAATCTCGTGTGTCGTATTTTGAGATCGTAATTTGGAAATGACAAAAAATATTTCGGATGACAATTCCGAGTGCGCGGTTGCGTTCAGATGGGTCGAGATAGTCCGAAAAGAGTACCCAGGGATAGTAATTGGGTCTCGGGGCATTGTTGGGCATAGCGTGGCCACACGGGGGGAATTGGGCCATTTTAATTAGGCCCAGATGGCCAAAAATGGGATTTAGTATTTTTAACCTAATTAAGGGATTAGGAACAACAGATAGAAAATCCTAAACCTAGGTTTTGAGAGAGGATTAGAGGAAGCTAATCAAGAAGTCAATTGGGGGATCTTTTGGAGCCAAATTAAGGGACTAATTTGGGGTGTTCTTCATCAACCATTCTCTACACCAACGGAATCAGACCCTACGAATAATTTTAGACAAGTGTTTAATTTGCGGTAATGTGTAAATGGTGATATCCAATTCATATTTTAGTGATGTGTAAACTAAAATTCGTTTGGGGGATAAATGGGTACAAATGGGGTTTTGTTAATATAATACTTGGCTGAGATTCAAAGTAAGAAATAGGTGTATTATATATCCCTAAGTAAAGATAAAATGAAATTTGAATATATTTGATGATTAACATGGAATCTTTATGAGTTCTTGGATGAAGAACATGAATCTTGAATGACTTAGGGTTTATTTGATGAACACAAGAGGTCAATCTGCCAGAATTTTTTACACAACTTTAAACGTATGGCATTTGAGTTTTACTTCGAATTAGAGTGTGAACCATACATGCCTGGAAATTTATTTCTCTTAGATATCCAATGAACTTGGAATCAGGTCAATCGGAGTTCTTTAGAGCGAGTAATCGACATTTTACTACATGGTATTTGATCTGTCAACATAGTAATCTGCCAGAATTTTTGACGTGATTTTAAACGTGTTCAATTTGAATTTTACTTCGAATTAGAGTGTGAACCATATATTAATGGAAAGGTATTTCTCTTAGCTATCCAATGAACTTGGAGTCACGTCAATCGGAGTTCTGTAGAGGGAGAAATCGAAATTTTACTAGAGGGTGTTTAATCTGCCAAAAAATTTGAGATTTTTCGTTTTAAGCCTCAAACGTCTAAACTTTTATCGAGGAAGTGTTTCGGACCTTGATGAAATATATTGATGGAATAATGATATGGAAGTAGGTCTATGATTGAGTGTTGGACTTTAATTTTGTGAGAGAGTTAAAGTGGAGATTCATAGGCTTGATTATGATATACTCTAATTCGAGATGATAAAAATATAATTACGAAAAAACGTGAGCGAGCTTAAATTCGTTAGGTCAGTGGGATAATAAGGGTAACTACTTAACTGATATAACAAGGGGTAACTAGGACCCTTAGAGTTGTGTGAATACTTGAATTAATATGAAAGTGAAATAAATTCGTAAAGCAAACAAGTACGGTGAATATTAGAGAGAAATATATTACGTACAAGTATGAATAATTGGGTTGTGTAAATACCTACAGTTTTATAGGATTACTTGGGTTGTGAATGCCTATTGTGTGTTTCCTTGTGATAGGAACATAGACTCGGGAAATATTAAGTTATGGGCTAAGTGAGCGAGTCCGGGGATAATGGTTGAGTGACACCAAGTTATTAAATTAATGGATGTGTTAATTAATGAAGGTAGAATCGGAAGGTAGACTCGAAAAAGTATTAAATTAATTGATGTTGTAATTAATTAATTTAGAGTCGGATTGTAGATTTGGGAAGGGTATTAATTAATTAATGTGTAAATTAATTAAATGAGAGTCGTACCACAGACTCAGATGGGTATTAAATTAATAGGTGTGTTAATTAATTTAATTAGAGTCGGATTGTAGACTCGGGTAGGTATTAAATTAATAGGTGAGATAATTAATTTAATTAGAGACGGATTGTAGACTCGGGTACGTATTAAATTAATAGGTGTGATAATTAATTTAATTAGAGTCGGATTGTAGACTCGGGTAGGTATTAAATTAATAAGTGTGTTAATTAATTTAATTAGAGTCGGATTGTAGACTCGAATTTAATTAGAGTCGGATTGTAGACTCGGGTAGGTATTGAATTAATAGGTATGATAATTAATTTAATTAGGGTAAGATTGCAGACTCGAGTAGGTATTAAATTAATAGGTGTGATAATTAATTATGTTTAGTCGGGCCACAGACTCAGGAAATTACAGGCTAGTGTACGGAATTTTGAGTACACGGTAAAGTCGGAGTTTATATTATATATATACGATGTAGTGATAGTATATATATACGTGTATATATATTGTGTGTGATATTAAATATCAGTGACTAGATTTTTATTCAATTTATATACTCTAGTGCTATCAAGGGAGGTTGCGCGATGTGGGTGAATCCCCTAGCTTGAGGAGTAGGGATAGTATATCCCCAGGTCATAGCGTCCGGTATATGGGTGAGGGGATTATCTCACTTTCAGGGAAGGAATATGACCGCCTCCACTACATTTATAGTTTGGGCCAAGTTGGTGAGCGATTCCAACTTGGGGAACTAGGTTTTGTGAGCACACCTAGTGAGATAGCACTTTAGAGGGAATCATCCGGCGAGGGTATACTCGGAGGGATGGATATACGTATGTTATATGTGTGGATGTTTTAGTAAAGGTACGTATATAATGGTATTCATTATTATATGCGGGTAATAATACAGTGTGTGATGTATTTACTTTATATAACTTGTGACACGGTTATATGCTACTATTTAAGAAGTAATTAATTAAGTTAATTGTGAGATAACTTATAATTCGAGAATCATTATACTCAAGTTAAAGTAGTATGGCAAGGGGGGAGTTCTACCAGGACTAGTTGGACGGGGTAGTACAACTAGGGGAGGGGTAAAGGTAACCGATAGGTGTGCACAATAGTGGAGGGGTGAGAATGTCCACAAGGGAGTGCGACACTAACTTATATATGAAGCGCATTCATGCATTTTAATTACTGCAGTTAATTCGTTTGCTAAATATTTTCAAAATGTTTTGGGTTCTAACCCTTGCTATAAAACTATTTTCAAAACATTTTAGGTGTCCAACCACAGGGACGCCAGGATTGATATTCTATTCCAGGGACATGGAGCTGCGACATATGTGGATGCTAGCAGGAATTTGGATTAGACGCATCGCTTATTCATTCCTAGAATAGGAATCATTCATCAGTTCCAATTTTATTTAGGGCATGTCGCCCAGACTTTCAGTTCAGATTTCAGATTTGTTTTATTCCGGTGTTGAATATTATATTGGATTATTTCACTTTGGTGGCCGATGGTTTATTCGGCAAGTTGTGTAATTAATTATTTCAGTTGAGTTTTATTCAGTTGTGTGAATGGTTTATATTTATTTCTGCATGTACTGTTTTGTTTAATTAAAAAGCTAAAATTGGCACCAGCTTTTGGAATACTAGGTGGTTAGTAAGTTTTAAAATTTTTTCGACAGTGATGCTGAGGATGAACCAATAGAGATTCCTGTTTTAATTTGGTATAGGACTGATCACCCGGTATTTTATTAGGCGGGGTGTCACAGAGGGACAAATAAGTCATTTACTATTTGAATGTTAGTTGACTAACAAAACTTTAACAACTTCCGTTAAAATAACACACATGCAATAATAAAGGAAACTAGCGTACCCCAAGCAACTAATATTATAAATAAACGTACCCCAAACTGTACGCCATATATATGTATATGTATCATATCATGTATTTACCCGTATATAAATATACACCATGTATACGTATCATCATATTATAACATTCACACACATGTCGTAGATATAACCATCCTTTTGAGGCTCTCATCGGATGCTATCTAAATGCTATCACCCTTGGGTATACTCATCCGCTCGCAACCCTGATGTGGTGCGCTCAACGAATTAGTAAAATAAATGCATTAGAGGCGGCCATATTTTCCCACGGTAATGTTATTGAATCATACTTAAAGCGTCTCATTCCTGAACCCGAACGCTATGACCTGGGGACTATACTGACCCTGCATTCTCTAGCTAGGGGATTCATCCATATCGCGCAACCTCCCATGATAGCATTAGAGTGGTTATGCTTCCCTATAAATATTATTCACACCAATATTTATAAATCATATATATATACTACACATCACCGCATATATATATATATACACATACAAGGGTGTGCCCGTGCCGATGGCACGGTGAAAATAAAAGTTTACTAAATTCATTCAAATATCGATTTTTAACTCCCTGCATATTTATATTTTATTTAGTTCCCACACAAAAAGTGACAATTCAAATACATGTACCGATGGCTTGACGATAAATTTGTTCTCGTGATCTTTTTTACCCATGCCGATGGCACGACAATAAATTTGTTCCCGTGATAAATTTGTGCCCGTGCCGATGGCACGTTCATAATTTTATCCATATGCATTTCTATTAGAAACCTATCATTAGCAATATATCATTAAAATTTAATAATTCATGTTCTTAATTGTTTTTATTGCGACTATTTTTGTATATTTTCTATTTGTGATTGTATTAATTACATACTACTTTTTGAATTAAGGTCATTCAAACTTAACCTCACTTTTGTCACTTAATATTATGTTTGTATTAATACTATGTATTTTTTTACTCAAATGACCCCTGAACTATTACTTCCGTACTTTTACAAAATTATTGACTTTGTTGTAATAGAATATTTTAAAAATTAAATTTGCTAAAAAAAATTGTTTACAAACTAATAACCCACTATAACATTGCAACTAATATCGGCAAAATGTCTTTTTGCTTACAACTAATGCTTATAGTAAAAACTCAAACTATATGCTACTAAATCCCAATTTTCAAAAATCACTCGTCCAAAAAAAACCAAATCCATATAAGTTACTTTAGAGTATCATCCACTAAAAATCACTTTCTTCAAAAGATTCGTTATTTTTACATAAGTATGCATGCCTTTTAAATTAAAATATACATGTGTTTTCAATTTGTGTCTTGTCCTAGTCTAAATAAGTATCTCAGACTATCACATACTACTCATGCCAGACTATTTAGTCTACTTTAGTACAGACGATTTTTCTAAGGACATTTGTAGTCTTATCATGTGTTGTCTTATCTTGCATTACTTTTATCTCTTACAATCAAAGCATGTGACAGTTCAAGTACAATTTTATTATAGGATTGAATTTTTAGACCCTGATTTTAGTATAGTGTGCTCTTATTTAATGATCATAATTTTTTTTCAGTCTAATAGGAATTTCTCTTCATTTTGATAGCTGATATGTTATCTACCCAAATTTTCAATATTAATTTGTCAGGTCTTTTTCTCTGAAACTCTACCCATGGTAATGATGGGTATGGGTGAAAATTTCAGAAATGACACAAGACAACACAAAATTGATATGAAATTGATACAATATATCATGTTTGTGTCTTATTTTTTTACACGAAATCGTGTCGTGTCGTGTTCGTGACAACTAAAAAAAACACGAATTCGTGTCGTGTCGTGTCGTGTTCGTATCCGAAAAAACCTTGTCGTGTCGTGTTCGTATCTGAAAAAACCTTGTCGTGTTCGTATCCAAAAAATCCTTATCGTGTCGTGCTCGTGTCCAAAAAAAACTTGTCATGTCATTTCGTGTCGGCCCGAAACACGACCCGTTGCCCCGAATTTCCACCCCTAATTTTTAATATTGATTTGTTTGGTTCTAGGTAACCAAATAATGTTCATGACTCTTAGAGAGTGTTTGGAATAATACATGTATCATAACAATCTTATAGTTTTTACTTATAGATAACCATAAAAACACATATATTCCCCAACCTCTCTCACTCTTTCATCACCAATCATAACTATTCCAAAAAGAATAAGTGAATAAAACCACATCAATATCCATTTCTATGTTCCGATTAAACACAAAAATAAACATTAATCGAACTCTACATAAACACCATACTCTACAGATTAAACATTTCAAATCTGTAACTATATACACAACAAACACAAAACCCAAAATATGATTCACGTATGTGGCACACGATAAAAGCAGATCTTGAAGTTGGATTCATGATTAAAAAAATGCCAAAATAAAAAGGAATATGATTTGTACAATTTATTTTCAAACCAAAAATATAAAATTAAAATAAGAAACGTAAAAAAAAAACTTCTAAAATAAAAAATAACTTTCATAGTGATAATGTTATCTTATTGTGAGCTGGAGTTTCCTCATGTCTGAGCCTGAAAAAATAACGCAAATATAAAATTTAAAACTGCATTTTACAGATAACAAATAAATTGAACCAAAGGAGACATAAGAGTCGAGGTTTATCTCGGTGGCTAAATGGAAGGAGAGAGTAATTTTTCAGAAGATAGATAAGGAAGAGATAATACTATTAAGAGAGCGCTAATCATCAACCACTAATGTAAAAACTATAACAAAAATAAATTTGAAGAGACCTAAATGGAAGAAAAAAACCCGTCAAACATGCCTTTTGCCTCCGACGGGACCATTAACAGCCGTGAAGAACTCGACCTTCAACTTAAGCTTTGCTGGAGTCGAACGAAACTTCTTTGGTCAAATAAATGAATGCCTTATTTTTATCAATATCATACTCATCTTCGGCGAGCAGAGAGATAAACAGAGTAGGGAGTTTTGACAGTGCACAGACCCCATTGTTGCCGTCAACTCGAACTTCTTGCTCCACCTCATAGAGATACCCTGCAAATTATAAATAGAAAAACAGAGATACCAATGGTTAAGAGAAGCATAAAAACAGAGATGCTAAACAAAATAAAAGGTATGAACCCAAATAACAGGTATGAACTCAAATCTGACCTTCCTCTCCGATGTGAAGAATAGTGCAGATGAAATAAGGAAGATATAGTATATGTGTGAGAGATAGAGAGAGAGAGAGTACCATTTGGTTTTACTACAGTTTGATGTGGGGGTGTTTCAAATTAAAGTTGAACCCTTCCTAATCCTTCTCGAGCCACGTGAGGAATATTGAACAGTCAAAGATTTAATAGTTCACACGAATGTTACACGCGGCAGATTATTGAACCATTAGATTCAAACCGTAAGAATTAATCCCAATCGACAATTAGCTTATATAGATACAATATTTGTTTATATAGATTTTGTATCCAAAGTTATATGATGTGGCAAAAAACCCCTCCTCCTTTATTATATAGACTAGTATATGCCCGTGCCTGAAGGCACAACGTGAATTTCCAAAGTAAATAATCGCAAAATGGAAAAAATTTCATAAGTACATAATTGCAAAATTCTTATGGTTACTAAGGATAATTCAAAACAAAATTTTGATGGTTATGAATTTCCATTGAAGATCATATACAAAATTCTAATTTTCAAGCAGATATATACGAATTTCCATTGCAGATCTATTGCATATCATTGTAATGTTAGGTGAGAATGGGACTGGAAAAACAATATTCATCACGATGCTGGTTGGTTTATTGAAACCTGATTTGGTACAAAAACTCTGATGTAGAGATGCCTGAGTTTAATGTCTCTTATAAGCCTCAAAAGACCAGTCCAGAATTTCAATCAACAGTATGATCATTCGGTGACGTTATAGTAAAACAAATACAAAATTAGTAACACCAATATAAAACATGTCTCTACAGAAAATGATCAAAAATAACATATATGAAATGTCACTCCCAAAAATAACATATATGAAAAGTCAAATTAATTGTATCGATGGTCATATTCAAGATTAAACCTTAACCTCTCCCTAGGAACAAAATTTTAAGACCTAAATCAGAGTAAATATTACGTATAAATTACCATTTCTATATCAGTTTGTTGGTTTCCTTCTTTATTCTAATGATAGCATCAAATGTAGCTTCTTGATCTTGGCCAAATCAATGTAGGTTAGAGGGGTGAAACAGTTGAACTCCATTCCCGACATGATCGTGTTCAACTTCAAGTTTAGTTCTTCAACCTTTTCCATGAGCCTATCGTTTGTAAACATGCCATGCAACACACCCTCAATTGTTTTCCATCTTTCGATCGATGGTAAGTTAATGATAAGCACTGATCCAATTTGTACCCCATGCTATAGCAGTGACTGCCCACAATGTGAAGTACCCACTACTGAAACTAAATGAATAAATGTAAAAGGAGACACGTGTAAGGGTTAGTAAAATTTCACCATATATAGTGCGTGTCCTTACCATGTCCTTCTGTCTCTGTGCCATGTCCCCCAATTCCCAATTATGTCTCCCACCTAATTTGTCTAACACGTTATGTGGAAAAATGAAAACACAACCACCATCAAACCCCAACACCACTCATTTCAAACCGAACCCTGTGCTGCCTTCCTCACTGCCTTTCCTTGCAGGGCTTTTGCATCTCTTCCCATCCAATCAAACATCAAAAAGTTGAGAACAACAATCACATCCCCAACTGATGACCATGGAGACATTTTCAAGAACAAAATAAAAAAATTGGGCTAATTCTTAATTAAAAAAATATGAAGGCACTTTTTGTGTATGACCCTTTTTAAAAATTAAAAAAAACATTTTGAGAAAAAGAGCCACCCAAAATAATTTTAAAAAAAATCAACAAAATTGTTTTTTTGTAAAATAATGGGTGAATGAGGATACATGTCTCGTCTCTATTCAGGAGTTAATCCATCATCTTTAGTCTGTTTGTTTTTAGCGTCGGACTTGGCTTATGCCCTTTCGCGATCTTGATCTCCCTGAAATGGATTAAAATATAATTGAAGATTAAAATATAAGAAGAATAGCAAATATAGATTAACAAATATAGATGAGGCTACTAAAATGGGTTGGTGGTCAAAATGGGAAGGGTAAATAGCGGGCTTGTGGGTTATGAAAGTGGGTGTTTTTTTGGCAGTAGATGAGTTCTCAGCTAGGTTTAGATAGGTAGTGTGTTAGGTGTTTATGAATGTCTGGTGGATTTAAGGCAGGTGCTGGGTTCAGGAGGTCGGGTCGGCTTCCTAGATGGTTTGAGTAGCGGCAGCTAGTGTTTGGTTTTCAAGTGTGGAGTCGAGGTAGTTATCCAGAGGTTTGTTTCCGCTGGACGGTAACTTGGTGAGGGTAGTAGGCTGCTGGTGGCTGGCAGCTTGGTGAGGGTAATAGGATGCTGGTGGCTGGCAGCTGCTGCATTTGAAGAAGGAGCATACTTTTCATTTAAGTGACAATAATATGCCTACGAGATCCACATTTCATTTTCAATTAAATGCAATTAACAAAAAAGAAGTAGACATAAGAATTTTAAAAATTAACTTAACAAAAAAATGAGATGGGCACAAACAGTCTCAAAAGAACTTGAAGCAATCCAAAACATAATTCTATTAACTGTGTTCCTCATTTTTTTCCTTAATATATGTGCTCAAAACATTGAAAGAAAATATTTCCACAAATTTACAGTTATATAACCACTCAAAAGCAGAACCGAAACCTTCTGTTATATGATCAAAACCAATTGGATTTAGGTGTGTTCTATAAATGGATATAATCCTTGTCAATTTATATGTGTTCTTTCAATGGCTATAATAACCATAAGCCAACATCAACAAATACAAATTATCACAAAATAGAGCTACCACTTGGAATTAAACATATTAAAACATTATCTCATAATAATTCATACAACATAATTATTATTGATGTAGATGTCATATATACCTATGGAATATTGGAATAAATGGCTTTGATAATTTTATCGGGATCTTCCCACCCAATTATTGTTAATTTCTGTTAAGGGATATCATTGCAGATGTCATATATACCTGTTAATATTTGAACTCAATTTAGAAGTTCATCAATGCTAAGAATAATCCTGAAATACAAAATTTCAATAGAATGGCTCGAGGAATTTTTTCATATTTCCCCTTATGAAAACTGATTACTTACTTACCATTAATGCCATGTAAAACCTTCTTGATCTTTTGTACGCACCCCATTGCAGTCCATTCGAACCTATATCTCGGTAACCCGATGTTTATGCATTTTTTTTCATGAAATAGATTAGTAAGTTTTTAAACTCAAAAAATGAAATAAAAATGCAACAATCGAATTGTGCACTAAAATTAACACCGACCTATTACATCAAAAAATCCACAGACCTGCCCTGTAAAGAGAAGGAACACAAATTCTATGAAAGCCTCATGATATATACATCTAAAGCTAGTTGTACATCTTACAAAGGATTTGACGAAAAAATATATGATTTGGTCATAGACAAAGAACTTCAAAAATACCTACCTTTAAACACCAAACAAATCATCTTTTAGTCCAGTCGAAAACCACCAGAGACTAAAATCTTTTCAAAATACACAAATTTTGTTTTCAAGACTCATTTAATAGCTCATTTGCAATGTGCAGATCGATAATGCTGCCTTAGTTAACTTCTTTTCAAACTGATAAAACATGGCCATAAAGTTTTTATAGCAAAGGGGATATGATTCATATATTTAATATCTTTGTTTTAAAACTCAAAAGTACACCTAAGGTTAAGTGGATTCAGTTAATTAATCAATCCAGTTATGTTCATAAGGATTATTTGATGGACATCCATTATCCTCATTGACTACTTGGATCTAAATCGAAACCCCTGCTTCAAAAATAGTTTGAGATGTATAATGTTTAACATCACAACAAAGACAAACTTTGCTTCAAAAATGATTTATATCAAGTCGATGCGAAAACTAACTTTGCTTCTAAAATGATTTTATCAGGTCAATGCCAAAGACAGAGAATAACCCATTAAAATATAGAACTTAGACTCACTTGATTTTTAATTGACTAAAGAGAGAAATTTCAAACCCAACCACATGTTGATTTCATACCATTTCATACCACCACAATGTTGCCAATGAAAATGCAAAATCTAACTCAAAAATAATAAAGATGACAGATAGGCTATCAAAAATAAAACCATCCTGTAACAACAGCTTGTGGACAGAGACGACATTGTATGGTTGTGTAGCAGCAGTAGCTTGTGGACAGAGACGACATCCTTTGGTAGCAACTTGAGGTTCCATTCTATGGTTGTGACTAATAACAATAGCGTAGTCACCAAAAGCTCTAGCCAATACACCACGATCACTGAAATGGTGTTCAACATTGCAAACAACAACCCAGTCAGGGATAAATCTAAGAGGAATGACATTTTCCACCATGAGATTTGCCTGCTTTCATAGAAAAATAATTCAATAGAAAAACAGATCGTGGTAGCTGTTCAGGACTATATACATAGTAGTTGTTCACGAATATAACTTTCACAATTAATAAAACAATAGCAATACTGAAAATAAATAACAAATAAAAATAAATTGAAAACACAACAATAATGTGAAGAGAACAACGCAATAATGTGAAGAGGAAAACCCCATTATTAGTATTGCTATCAGTGTAATAGCAATACTGAAAATCAATAGCAATAGTGAAGCTAATGGAAAAAATTAATGGTCATTAGCATATAGTGGCGAGTACTTGCTATCATTTTGTTCCCCATAATTTCTCTTCCTGGATATCTATGAGAATTATTTAATATGTTAAGATGTAATTTAGATGAGTATGTATGGTGAGGTCAAGATATCACCTTTGAAGAACTTTTCGAGTTGTTATATGTATGATTTATCTTCGTCATTTGACCCGATTTGCTTCATTACTGGAAGTGTGGACACACAGATAGTACATAAAACCAAAAAAATACACATTGTTAATAAGAAATCTGTTGATAACAGTGAGAAACAACCTCCTACTCTTCATTGAAAATGTCATGTTTTAATGAATCAAAATTAAATACCTTCCAATTATGTAGTAATCTCGTCATTCGACGAATTAAACACAAAACTTGTAAATGTTGTAGGTATATCCCTCAGATATGGAAGTATCATTATCTTCACCAAAGAGGGAAATAAACAAAATTATTTCAACATGAAATTTAAACTTTAGAAGCTTTGTTATAAGAAAAGAAAGAATGAAATTAACAAAATAAGTAACTATGGGACCATACTCAACAAATTTGAATGTTTCATACTTCATAGGCTTCGCAATTTCAACTTTTGCTTTGCTCATACGGATAAGTGATTGGCATTTGTTTGTTGTTCAGATTTCGTCGTATTATTATCAACTTCAATACCAGTTTCTGAGATCAGAAGATCTGCAGTTTCTTTACCAAAAAAAACTCAAGCATTTATATTCCCTTTACAATAAAAACTTTTCCAGTCTAAATCAAAGATGGAGCAATAGAGCCGGCTGTGGGAGGTAAACCACCACGCTGAATAGATTCAGTGAGATTTGCAGTTGTGAACTAAATCGAAACCACCCTTTCCATGAATTTCCAAATGCCTTCCAAGCTCTTGAAGAACAATTCTGCACAGAATTATCAAAAACCTTAATTTTTGTCAAGAACTTTATTAATGCAACACACTAGTGATTAGACATTATTAATACCGCACACTGTAAACACCCTAATTATGGTTGTGTATATCACACTAAAATTTACGTTGAGACAATACTCCACTTCCTTCACCCAAACTCTTAAGCAACATCAATCCCTACAAAAATCAACTAGAAATAGCCAAAAACAAAACACAAAAGAGAGAGATGCCAATGTTAAAAATGTGATATTAGTACACTATAAAAGATGATACAAGCAGGGAGGTTGATTCATTTCAATGGAAGATTTAGATAAACTTTTTAAAAAATAGAAAAAGAACAAACTTCCTTGACTATGCTATGCCAAATCTCATTTCACTGAGGGAGCAAGGTTTCAATGTGTTTCATATGTATCACAAAATAATTTAAAAGCATGCAATATATACATAATCCCTTTGAAAAAAATTACGTTTACAAGATTAATAACAAAAAGTTATAAGTTTAGTAAACTCCAAAATAAACTCGTTGGACGAAACTCTTTTCAAAATGAACACAAGATGTGTTAAAATAATTTTTCTGAATATGTTTTATGGATTCGTTAGTTTGATAACCTTGAGCTTGTTAAAATAAAAACGTTCAATTAAGTCTCGAGTATGATATTGTTCACCAAAGTAATTAAGAACACTAAAGAAAATTAACACGCGATTTTAACGTGGTAAACCCCCAAATTAGGGAAACATCCACGGCTCCCTCTACGGAGAAAAATAAAAAAGTCCACTAAAATCACAACCAAGTTACAACCTAAAGCATGAAACTAAGAACCAAAATACAAGAACAGAAAACATACCTACCCGAGTTACTCCACTCTTAAAGGCATTCTTTCTTGATTTGTTCTTCTCCACGCAGCTTTCTTATTATCCATGAATCCCGGATTTCAGCAACACCAACAAACAAAATACCTCACCAAGAACCACAAATCCTATGTGTTCGTGTGAAAGTGATAGTGTTTGTGAACTAACTAAACATGCAAAATGCTTCTCGCGCCTCTCAATCAATTACATGCAATTCTAATAAATTACATTCAACTTCTATATGCAATGCAATTAATCTCAAATATACTTTTAATTCGAGATTTTGAAATTTTCAGATTTGGAATAAAAAAAATAATTCAAACCAAATTTTGTTTTAAAATTATTTATCTCTAAAATATTTCACCAATTAATTTTTGAAAAAAAAAAAATATATCTCAAATCTGAATATTCACCACAGTAACAAGTCTTGCGTTTCAAATTTATTTGAAACTATGTTCTTGGATAAAAAATAATCAATAACAATAACACAAAAATGTTCCAAGAACAAACACACACCAAGCCTAGAAATAGTGTGCTAAAAATGTTCCCTAGGTCGGCGACGGGACAAGATGGATGGTTCTTCTCTCACAGTGTCGGCGTGTCCGGTAAAGCAGGTCTCTCTTCTCTCTTTTCGATTTCTCTCAGATTGAATGGAGAAGAAGATGTAAAAGAAAATTTTAGTTTTCTCTCTCCGCTCTCTAGTTCTATATCAGCCGCCCCTTTATTTCTAATGACCACCAAAGACAATAAACCCTAAAAGATGTTATATATGAGGGACACTAGGGCTTGTTAGAAATGGAGGGTATAGATCAACTCACCAAGATCTAAGGGTGTAGAAAAAAAATGGATAATTAAATCTGATTGGGGTGTTCACTAGGATTGAGCCACTAAAAAATCTAGTCCATAGATAACCACTCAATCTAGAGTCACGAATGAGTCTAACCAACAAGACACTAAACAAACACAAATAGCCTTATAAAATATAACACACATGTGTTTTTTAAAGTCTTGGAAAAATTAAAATTTTCAACTCAAAAAAATATTAACCCATTAAAAATTGAACCAATCAAATTTTTATCATAATTTTTTTTTTATGTTACCTCAAATATATTTTTAAAATCATATTTCAATTAAATGAAAAATCATTTTAAATTTTTAAAAAAATATTCAAATGAATTTCTTTTTCCAAAAAAAAAATATTTGAAGCAACACCACCACCATAAAAAATATGCACACATAATAAATATGTATATGCAGTGTATGTGTCTTAATTGTGGTTCAAGAGTCGTACTTACCTCTTGTGTCACATTGAAGAACTTGGATTGGGATGCTTTTGATGAAGCTTGATGCCTTTTTGAGATAGAGTAGCTCGGAAAAATTTAATCCTATTTTGTCTCGATATCCAAACTAGTTGGAACTCCTATATGGCATAGACTCAAGTAAGTCAACCATATAGTGTGTTCTCAATCTCCCCCTTTGGATATTGGAGACAAAATTCCCTTGAGTATCCTGAACTCGTGAGTGAAAATGAAAATTCTAGATTTCCTATACAAAAGTCTCTATCTACCCAATCCCATCCTAGAACCGAAAATAAGGTAAGAAAATACATTACTCAACTACTATACAGACCAATACCCTAATAAATAGGACAAGCTATATGATTGGGTCTGAAAAATGCCTGAAAAAGATAAACACTCAATGGAATATTAGTTGAGTTAGTACAAGATAAGATATACATCGCAGCACAGGTACTCAAGTTCTTCTCCCCCAATTTTGCTCAAATATACAACGGGGTAAAAAGATATAAATCAGGAGAATATGATATAATGAGACAACACAAACAATAACATATGCAAGGGCAGATACAAGGGTCTCCTACATTAAACAGATATTAGGAGGCATCTTTTGTCATTTGAGAAACGTCCATGCCCTAACTCCTCAGAAACCTATTATTAGCATGCAACTACCGAGGATATGTATGATGTGTTTAAATAAGTAAGAACTATCATACTAGTAGCATTACGAAGATATGCATATCGAATATCGTCAACAGATTTGAAATTCTTCCTAAGGTATACCTGATCAATCATATGACAAGCCGTTTGAACAATTTTGGCCAAAAAATACTTAGGTAGAAATTTCACTTGTAGCTTAACCTTGGCCATCTCTTATAAGGTTCTATCTTTCCTATCAGTGATGTCATTCTACTGAGTTGTCTTAGGCGCACAAAATTCATGTTTATATCCATTGCCTATACAACATTTTGTAACACCCAAATTTTTAACTTTCTTATGAGAGGGGTTACTTATTTTCCCTTCCTGACGAAGACCACACACGGGTTTAAAAGAATTTTTGATTCTAGGAAATCCTCTAATAATCTCATGGGAACTTTTCTTACGAAGATTATCAAAATTTATATGTTCCAATCTATTACAGGATTTAGACTTAGGAAGGACTGTGTAACAGTTATCCTCATTTCTGTTTCCTATTAAAATACACTTTCCCTTTTCATTAAAAAGTTTGCAATCAGTTTTAGAAAAGGAGACAGTATGATTGGAATCACAAAATTGAGATATACTAAGCAAGTTAGCCTTGAGACCTTTAACTAGGAGGACATCATTTATCATGGGGAGACCTTCCTCACCCAATGTTCCCTTACCTATGATCTTAGATTAAACTCCATCACCAAACACAACACTACCTCCAAGGAAGTTTGTTTTGTTTGTTAATTTAGTTTCATCTCCGGTCATATGTTTAGAACACCTGGAGTCAAGATACCATCCAAACGAAGTGCTTGGTTCCTTAATATCAGATATGACAATGTTGCACTTGAGCTGGGGTAGCAAGTCATCTTTTCTAATCCAAATAGGCCTAGTTTTAACAATTTGATTGGCCTTTGATTTAGAAAAGTTTTGATTGATCTTTTTAAATGATTTCTTCTTAGTTTTAGGTCCTCCCTTCTTTTTATAGTTAAAGTTGTGAGTGGTCTGTCTAGGGAGAACATAAGTATTCCTACACTTTCTAGAATAGTTGAAGTGTGAATAAGTAGGTGTATACAATCTTTTTTGAAAACATTCGGCAATAGATTGGCCGTAGACATCACAGTATGAACAATACTGACGTGTGGAGGACTTGACTTTATTACTAAAGTCTTTGAAGATAGGTTTTTCTCTGATAGGAATGGCCGTCCAAGTGTCATTGGCTTTGGGTGTTTGATAATGGTTTCTAACAGGTGGACAGACGAACTTAGCTGGACCATTAGATTTTGGCTTTTGAGAATCATCACTTTGTTTTACCTTACAGACATTTTTAAAACAATTTTCTTTCTGAGAGTTTTGAGAATTCTGGCCTTGTTTTACAAAAACAACATTTTCAGGAGAAACATTTTTGCTAGTATAAACTTTTTCTCCAAATCAAAAACCAGATTTATCTTCAGAATCAAACTTGCTTCCTACAACAATTTCTTCGTAGGACTTAGCGTGAGTTTCAAAGTGTAAGCATTTTTTAAACACGTTTGAAACTTTTTGCTTAGATTCTTCAAGTTTTACCAAGGTAGACTTGTATTTTTGTTCCAAAATATTATTTTTCTCAGAAAGATCTTCTATTTTTGCGGAAAATTCTTCAATTTCAGTCTCATGGGCAACACATTGTGCTGTAAATTCTTCAGCGTTCTTCCTAATAGTCTGGTTAAGTAAATCAATACGCTCATTTACAAGCTTAACCGTTTTATCAAGACGGACACTTTTCTTACGCATTTTCGTGTATAGCTCTTGAAGATCAGGAAAATCATCATCAGAATCACTAAGTGTATTGTGTGAAGTATCTCCTATATCGCTCATTTCATATGTGGAACTCACACACACTTCAGGTTTAACAACAATGCTTTCAGTTTGACACACCCTTAAGTTATCAATACCAGTGTCATTTTCGTTATCAAAAGTCATAACATTTTCAACAGCAGATACAATAGTAGGAACAATAGAATAATGAGTAGACTCAATTTCATCATCATCACGGTATATGATCCTAGCATAGAAAGACATATAGGACTCATAATTATGGGTTGAATCATTTTCATCTTCATCAGAATCACTAGAGTCGTCCCATGTCTTACACAAATTAGCCCTAGTATTGTTGGTAGTCTTATTTGGGCATTTATTAGCAAAAGTAGAGGAAATGCATATTCTTTTAAATTCATGCTCATTAATTAGCATAAGGATAACATTCTTGCCCTTCTTATTATCAAGAGACATGTTTATCTCTTCCTCGGTAAATTCACTAAGAATTCTCTCAACCCTTGTGTGATCAGTATCAAATAAAGACTTAATTGGATGTTCATAACCATTTTGAATCATAAGGTTACCTAACTTCTCAAATCTTTTATCCATATTCAGAAATAGATTTTGAAAACAATTTCTGGAGTTTCAGGATCAAAAATATCTTTTGATAAACCCGCTCTGATACCACTTGAAAAAAATTGCGTTTACAAGATTAATAACAAAAAGTTATAAGTTTAGTAAACTCCGAAATAAACTCGTTGGACGAAACTCTTTTCAAAATGAACATAAGATGTGTTAAAATAATTTTTCTGAATATGTTTTATGGATTCGTTAGTTTGATAACCTTGTGCTTGTTAAAATAAAAACGTTCAATTAAGTCTCGAGTACGATATTGTTCACCAAAGTAATTAAGAACACTAAAGAAAATTAACACGCGATTTTTGACGTGGTAAAACCCTAAATTAGGGAAACATCCACGGCTCCCTCTACGGAGCAAAATAAAAACGTTCACTAAAATCACAACCAAGTTACAACCTAAAGCATGCAACTAAGAACCAAAATACAAGAACAGAAAACGTACCTACCCGAGTTACTCCACTCTTAAAGGCATTCTTTCTTGATTTGTTCTTCTCCACGCAGCTTTCTTGTTGTCCTTGAATCCTGAATTTCAGTAACACCAACAAACAAAATACCTCACCAAGAACCACAAATCCTATGTGTTCGTGTGAACGTGATAGTGTTTGTGAACTAACTAAACATGCAAAATGCTTCTCGCGCCTTTCAATCAATTACATGCAATTCCTACAAATTACATTCAACTTCTATATGCAATGCAATTAATCTCAAATATACTTTTAATTCAAGACTTTGAAATTTTCAGATTTGGAATAAAAAAAATAATTCAAACCAATTTTGTTTTCAAAATTATTTATCTCCAAAATATTTCACCAATTAATGTTTGAAAAAAAAAAAAAATATATCTCAAATCTGAATATTCACCACAACAGCAAGTCTTGAGTTTCAAATTTATTTAAAACTATGTTCTTGGATAAAAAATAATCAACAACAATAACACAAAAATGTTCCAAGAACAAACACACAACAAGCCTAGAAATAAAATTTTAGTCGAGTTCTGACAATTACTCCAGCTGACGGTTTCGAAGACGGCGGAGACAGTCTCGGTTTAGCCGAGTTCTGAAAATTACAGTCGCGGTCGGCGACGGGACAAGATGGATGGTTCCTCTCTCACAGTGTCGGCGTGTCCGGTAAAGCAGGTCTCTCTTCTCTCTTTCCGATTTCTCTCAGATTGAATGGAGAAGAAGATGTAAAATAAAATTTTAGTTTTCTCTCTCTTCTCTCTCTAGTTCTATATCAGCCGCCCCTTTATTTCTAATGACCACCAAAGACAATAAACCCTAAAAGATGTTATATATGAGGGACACTAGGGTATTTTAAAAATGGAGGGTCTAGATCAACTCACCAAGATCTAAGGGTGTAGAAAAAAATGGATAATTAAATCTGATTGGCTAAGAGGTGTTCACTAGGACTGAGCCACTAAAAAATCTAGTCCATAGATAACCACTCAATCTAGGGTCACAAATGAGTCTAACCATCAAGACACTAAACAAACACAAATAACCTTATAAAAAATAACACACATGTGTTTTTAAAGTCTTGGAAAAATTAAATTTTTCGACTAAAAAAAATAGCAACCCATTAAATATTGAACCAATCAAATTTTTATCATAAAAAATATTATTCTGTTACCTCAAATAGATTTTTAAAATCATATTTCAATTAAATGAAAAATCATTTTAAATGACTAAAATATTCAAATGAATTTCTTTTTCCAAAAAAAAAAATATTTGAAGCAACACCACCACCATAAAAATTATGTACACATAATAAACATGTATATGCCGTGTATGTGTCCTAATTGTGGTTCAAGAGTCGTACTTACCTCTTGTGTCACATTGAAGAACTTGGACTGGGATGCTTTTGATGAAGCTTGATGCCTTTTTGAGATAGACTAGCTCAAAAAAATCTAATCTTATTTTGTCTCGATATCCAAAGTAGTTGGAACTCCTATATGGCACAGACTCAAGTAAGTCAACCATATAGTGTGTTCTCACCCTTATCATGAAAACAAAAATTATATGATGCCTGATCAAAACATCTTTGTTACAGTGCCCAGACCTCTCTTACTGGAGGGCTTCTTTATTACTCTTCCAATTTCATGAAGTTTTTCGGAGCTGGTTTTATCACAATACATAAAATAAATAAACAACAAAAAGGAAAAACACCTTCTTACTTCCCCTCTATTTGATTACAGGCAGAAATACTCTGAAATAATACTCCAAACCAAAAATACCTATCAATATTTGACTTACTCAAAAATTATAGGATGCCGCTGACCTGTCCTGTGGATGCGGCTGACCTGTTTAAGGATGCCACAGATCTGTTACACCAAAAAAGCGAAATGAGAAAGAAGTATATGGGACCAAGAGCCTAGGGATACTGAATATTAATCTATAAAATGAAGCATAAGAAAAGCAATATTTTGACTTACATCCCTATAAAAGAACCTCCGGATATACAATATTTATTATCGAAGTCTCCTCTCCGGAGGGTAGAAGGATGGAAATACAGTCCTCACTTGTGCAACGCGATAATGCAACATACAAGTGATCGTGACTAAACACAGGGGTGCGCAAGTAAATACCAATAAAATTTACAGATTGTCCTTGAGATTTGTTCATTGTCATTGCGTAGGCCAATTTGATCGAAAATTATCGGAGAGTCATCTTGATAGGTATTTCATTAGAGGAGGGAGTTAAAGATATTCTCAGAATGAAGACAGTCCTGCCAAACATATTGCCAGTCAGGGTTGTGGCCTCAATTACGTGTTCGGATAACTTGGTAACAATCAAATGCGTGCCATTGCAAAGGTTGTCTTTTCGCGTTATATTTCGTAGTAACATGATGGGACATCCCACTTTTAATTCCACCTTAAACAGAGGTAGCCCAGAAGGTTTCAAAGCATTTAAGAACTCATTTGGATACTGGCTAGTTATGCTCGAATTACTTTCATCCGGACATAGTTATGCTCGGATTCCCCCATTTTATCCATTTTATCCAAAATGGAGAAGGCTTCATAGTATTTAGAAGTGAATTCATTATACAACAACAAACATCCCTCCTAAAATGTGGATTCTTTTGGTGTCAAATATCTAAAGTTGTACCTGGATCATAAATGTACAATTGAGCATATTTGGTATCCAATTCATGACCCCCATTCGACAATAAGGATCCAGTGCGATGGTGTAGCTCACCATGTATTTTAAAACTCATAGGACCTCTCCCCGGGAGGACTCGATCATCCATTCACACCTAAACCTGTAAATGCATTGGTTTCATTATACTCTCATGTGTAAGCACGAAAAGATGTAGATTGGTCATCATTACCATAAAAAAGAAGCTTTATTTCAGCAGGGGGTCCCTAAGGGCAGGTAATCTTATTTGGCCTTGTAAACAACACTTCCCAAACAATGGTCGTATCATAGATGAAGTTGTTAACCTTTCATCCATCCAGTGTAAGACATTATATTGAGGGCATTTAACATTCATAGGTCCTAAATCGTGTCTTTCGCAACCCGCATGGTTTGTGATTACTTTCCCCCTTGACCTGAAATGGAAAAGAAAGAACTTGAGTCAAGACTATCTCAGCCATACATGTCATTAAAATATGAAAGTAAAAAGGATGTTATACCTAATTATAGAAGAAAGCACGGATACTCTTGAATCTGTCAATGGAGGTGTAGGAAAAGACTGTGAATCGTCAAATACACTCCCAATGTGTTCATGGTTGGGATTAGAAATGATAGTAGCATCAAAATCTAGACTCAAAATTCTAGGAAGAACAACAGGGGGCAAAACATCAGTGTCGCAAGACTGCTGCATAACTGGGCAACATTATTGTGGAGGGGTGGGAGGAAATGTAATAGTCGGAGGAGTAGGACGTTGTGGGGTTACAAAATTCCTATTTTCCCACCTTAAAGTGCTTTCATGTAACCGATTTGATGGGGTTGAGCGAGTTGAAGTGTGTTGTTGATTAGAACAACTATTGGGATCAAGTTCCAACCTCTGTGCTCTTTCTCGAATATGTCGTTGTCTTTTAGAAAATGCAAAGGCACCCATGGGTGGGAAGTCCTGGCACATTGAGTTAAATTAATTAGAAAGTTAAGACAATAATGCAATTGTTAAATAAAGGAAATGGGGCAGAATTACTATGGTTGGAGTATTAATTGTAAGGCTAATGTCTGATAACGGGGTGTTATCACAAAGAGGGAAGCATTGTTGTAGAGGGGTGTGTAGTAATGTAAAAGTGGATGGTTGATTAGAACAATTACTAGGATTAAGTGGAAACCTTTGTGCTCTTTCTCGATCATGTCGCAGTCTTTGAGCCAAGGCACGGGCTGAAGTGGGAGGGAAGTGCTAACACGTTGAGTAAATTGGATTAGAAATGTAAGAAGAGAATAAATTATTAAATAATGAAAAAATGCAAAATAAAAAAGAACACACCGTGGTGGGGCGTTCGTTTTCTTTCCCTTTCCCCTTCTCTTTATCACAAACTTGCTCTATTCATTTTCTCTTCTGGAGTTCGGTAGAAAAGTAAAATTTGTCGTGGTTATACCTCTTTAAGAATCATCTCAAGTTCTGATTCATCGCGGATCACAATAACAATGTTGATCCTACGTGTGCCTTGAATCTATGAAGAGAAGGAATGCAAATTCTATTAAAGCCTCTTGATATAGTAACATAAGGAGAAAGTATAATGTAGGAAGTCTATTTTTGGAGGGCATTTTTATACTTACGTTGGAAAAAGTAGGTGTGTTATCCATGTCTAAATCAACCAACCTGACCGTCCGTAGGTCTTATTAAAAATCGCAAAATGAGATGATGTTAGTAATAATAGTACCTATAAATCAATATTAGTTGAATCTTCGAAGTAGGTTACTTACTTAGCTCAATCTCCAAAGTAATGTTTGGAGCTTAAGGGATGCTCTGAGTCTGGAAAAAAAAACAAAGTGAAAAACAAGTTCCCTCTCTCTCTCTCAAAGCCCTATTTATGAAATTGAAATATTATAAGTAAACCATACTTAAACAACCCAAAGCTTGGACACACCATTGCGAAATAAACAGTGGACAAACCATGATTAAAGAAGCATAAATAAAACATAAACAATAGAGAATACCTGATTTTCTTTTGTACCTGATTTTTGTAACCTACAAAAAAAGAATAAATAAAACTTATGTTGATGAATGTGATAACCCAACATTTAGAATTTAGTAAACAATAAAATATACAAAAACTGGAGAGTGGAGAGTTTAGTAAACAATAAAATATATAGCAGAAAAAATCGATATAAACGTAAACAAAAACCAAATGGTTGAATGTGATAACCTCAATGCACATCCATTACCAAAGAGCATACCTGTTTAGATCCTAAAATTGGAGAGTGGAGATATCTTGATCTGTAAACAAAAAGATACGAAACGATTAGATGCTAAAACATAAACAAAAACAAAAACAAAATGCACCGTAGGAAATGTAAACAAAACGCACCATAGGAAATGTACACAAAACGCACCTGTGCGTGTATGATAGACGAAGGGGGAGGCAAAGCCAGAGGTGGTGGAGCAAAGGGCGGCGGCGTGGGAGAGCCAGAGGTGGTGTGAGCGGCTTGAGTGTGTGGGGGTGAGTGTGAAATGGGAGAGATCCGAAATGGGAAGTGGCTAGAGTTTTTTGGGGAAGAGAATGAGGCGACGGGTTGTGAGAGAGAGAGGGTACGTGTTGTGGGAGCTTGTGAGAATAGTTCTTGTAATCTCAACCCTTTAATTGTACACGTGGAAAAATGTAGACACTTTGATTACTTTGATAAACATACACGTAAGATGAATAGTAAAACACCATTGTACCATATATATATATATATATATATATATTAAATCCAGGCTACCCGTGCACAAATACCGTAACACTAGCCTAATATTCCCAAGTCTATATACCGACTTGATATTCAAATAATTCCCACAATTATATATTTATCACTCAAGTTGTGTCACTCAATTAAAATGACCCGGACATACATCATTAGCCCGAAATCTCATCATGTAGAACTTATTCCTCAAATCCGACACATATTAAGGTTAACACCCTTTTTATTTTTGAATATTCCATAATTTATTATATAACCCTATAATAAATTATCTAAACCAAATTTGTGCCTCAACACTCGTAGTACTACTCCAAAATTCACCCAAGTCAATATCCCGACTCAATCAAATTAATCATGTATTAATTAATTATCTTAGCGTCACTCACCTAATATACCCGGACTCACTCGCTTGATTCGAAAATAGAATATACCGAATTTATTATTCAAAATTATCCTCAATAAATTTTGCATAATTATTAATCTAAGGTTTTCAATTTACTCAATTTCAACCTTAATTCCCTTATGGATTATTTTTTCAATTATCCCAATACTTACTTATCTCACTTTATGTAAACCTAATCTCCACTTTAGGCCTAATGTCCTCATTATAGAACAACAATAACAATCAATCAATCTAGGCAACCTCCAATGGAATAACAATTAAAAATAATATTTCTTCAAAATTTGCAGCACAAATATGCCCAGATTTTTAAAATGTCGTTTTGATGCATTTTACAGCCGTTTTTGGAGAAAACGCATCAGAAAACAAAATACAGAACATGGAATTTTCTACGAGGTAAAGTGGATAGAATCGCCATTTTCGTAACCAAAATGTCGAAAAACGGTTTCTAAAACGACGGCTTAATTTACCCAATTTCATACACTTCTTCAAATTCAAGAAATTATTCTGCAATTCAATCCTACCCATCATCCAATTAATTTAGATGTAAGTTAAACCACTTGCCTTAGGGTTTGTAGAATCTGAATCTTTGGTGAAGCTGATGGGTTGATGAATGCCATCCTCCCTTTTTCTTGATCTTTGGCACCCATGGCTTCTCCCACGTGCACCCACTTTCTCTCTTAAAAAAAGGTTTTTCTAAAAATGTATTACGAATGCCACACCCTCTCACTTTTAGGGTTTAATAACTCAATCCCGTTTTTTAGCTTGGGGGCTTTATAAAAAGGGCCCAAAACACTTATTTGGAAGCTCAAATGTGTCTAGAAAAGTCCTGAAATCCATATAATACCTATGGACACTCTTTTTGCAACTATTTCGACCCATCCGGATTCAACTGTGCACTCCGAATTGTCATCCAAAATAATTTATGACATTCTCCAAATTTTTTACCTCAAAATGCGACACAAAATAGTCCAAATAATTAAACCTCAATTCGCCAAATTAATAAATTTCTCAAATTTAAAAATTTCTCAAGTCATGAATTTAATTCCTTCCAATAAAATAAATTATTCTTCTCCTAAATATAATTTAATTAAAGGTCCTTGAATTTACGGGGTGTTACATACTTCCCCCCTTACAATGGAATTTCTTCCTCAAAATTTGGATAAGCCTAGTACTCCGCATCTCAACTTTCTCCCTAATCACTTACCCTTAGCATTGTTACACATAGTTCTTAAGCGAATGTAATTGGCTAGAGAGCCCATACACCCTGTACCCGTGCTTAACCGCAAGAAATAAAACCTAGTTTTTACTAGCCCTCAAATCGTAATATAACTTCAATCCCACAGTTATAACACTCCAAATACCTTTCTCTCGGCATAAAAGTATATATATCCACTCTTATGCTAAAAAGGAAAACATACACTACCGCACCTTTACTATCACTAGTTTTCTTGCACGAAATAAGTCCCGAGCTATATCTCCCCGCTCGACAATAATTCAACCCAACCTGAATGACATTAGAAATGTCCCTACTCCCCAGGATTTCAATTAACAATATTAATATATTAATATGCAACACATCATAGTCAAATACACTCGTATATATATGCTAGATCTTATCTTAGGTGAAACCTAGCAAAGATAATTCATACCCTGGTACCGCGAACACCCAATCTTACTATAACTACCCACTATAGCCCCAAACTATAGCTAATCGGTTTGAAACTTGGAAAAACATCCACGTTACTCCCATAATTCTCAAAAGTTAAAATATTTGATATAATAAAACCATCCTCTAAGTGTACCATCCACGCTCTTGTGGTTAACAACAAATAACCCCGCTATCCCACGGTATTTAAATATATACACTATGGCTATTTTGGCCAACAAATCCACCAATATTCATCTCACTTGCGAATCCTAGTGGTAACAAACCATAGGTTACGACGCACTCAATGTCACTTCCAAACACACCCACGCTCAACGTTTCACAATCCGAGGAACATATCGCCTTTGCGTCTTCTCCCCGAATCTGCTAAGTATCAGTAGATACTATGGCTCCTCCCAATGTTCCCATACACCTTATATTCCTTACATATTTGTACAAACCTACGATCATCACATACGTAACCATTTTATCTTAAGTTCTGCTCCCGCATCTTTGATGTGGCTATATCCTCCAAATGTTTTCGATGACCTTACTAGTTACCATTCAATCTCTTCCCGATATTGCCTCACCTATCAACTTGTGGTGTAAAACTTCGTAGTGTTTCTTTTGCAACACTTCCTCGCTCCATTAGCCCTATCCCTTAGTAGTTCTCTGCTCAACATATTTTCTCCACACGTTCACTAATTATCATTAAATCCTATGACCTAGACTCCAATGACGGCTTACCACTTTCGACATTAAGGCTTATACGTGTAACACCTCCCAGCAACGTCCACTATTTCTCAGCATTACCGGTCCTCGATTTTTGTAAAACCCAAAGCATACAACCAGGACACTCAAACCTCATCCCTTTACCCACAAGTCTAATCATGGACTCCCCCGTCTCTAAAGGAGTCATATATTACTGCGCTCGCACTATCACTAAGCCCTTAGCGCTAAATATTAATAATGAGATAAATCTCTTTGTTCCACGGCAACCCAACATACCATGAATATCATTAGTAAAAGTCATATGCACCGAGATCTAATATAACGAGACAACTGTACTCTTTGAAGTCTACTTCTCAAAATATCATCGCGAGCTCAACCTTCTTTCGGTGGGACATCACACAAACATACCTCCTACCCTGGGACAACGAACATAATAGCCTTGCTATGATCTCCCACCATTGCGAACTTGTTCGTACCCATGATAAAAACATTCCTCGAATATTACCTCTCAAACGAGCTAATCCTCAGAATAATATATCATCTCAACGTACCCACCTGTTCCTTTCAAGTGGAACTGAAGAGTGCCCCGCTACACCATGGTAAAAAAAACACTATTGACATTAAAAATACCTCCACTATATTCGTTTCTCATTCGAACCTAGTATTAATACATTCTTGTGACTCGCTCGCATCACACAAGGCAAACCCCAATCATCTCGGAATAAAACTCGTAGTTTCACTTTCCCATAACACTTCCTGCTCAATGGTTAATATACATAACACCCTCATCCTAACCAAACCAAAAACGTTTCTACTGATGCCCTTGCTAGACATCCCACTCATGTCCCCTGCCTCGCTATGGACAAGATCCACCCATGTGTTTCTACTCTTTTGTATATAAGACACCTATCTGTGCCATTCCCCTTTCTCTGTCCCCACCAGCCATGTCAGGGTTATCCTTCTCACTGACTTGGTAGCCTTGACCTTGATTACTACCCCAAATTTCCCTTTGGATCCGTTGTTCCCATAGAATTATTGATGGCCTTGACGTCCCTAACCGAACCCACCATTACTTGGTAGAAATTTTATTGATCTCGATCATTAATCTGGGTCCCCTACTGGGTATCCCTTCCCTTAGAACCTTACTAGCACTAAAAATACAATCTTACTCATCTGATAGATCCTCCAACTCCCTTAGCTCCCTTCTCATGCGAGAATTGACACCATTATGTAAATGTACAACCTTGACGACAACGACACCAATCATTCTAGCCGGATCTCCTATCCGTTCTTATATTTTCTATCCCCGATTCTATTACCAACTTCCAACTCTACTTGTTTCTTTGTATCCTTCTCATCGGTTATGAAGTTTGCAAATTCCATCAACTTTCCTTGCCCTCCGTCCACTGTCCGACCCTTTTTGGAAAGTCACAAAAATTTCCCTTGCTTCTCTATTTAACCTCTAGTGAGAGGATTTATAATACTCCGCACACCAAAATCCTCGTCATTCGTGGTATCTCCCCATAGATGTGGTGACTGGCTCCTATCACCCCATACTGCTTCTAAGAGAAAAATTCTTTGCCCTAAATTTTGACTTGAGTGTTACTACACTCTCCCACATGTGATCCCAATTGGATGTTCTCTATCCATTGGTAAATCACTCTTCCGCACCTCCCTCAAATTCTAGTGGATTGTCTTCTGAAACAAAATCTTCTTCAGCCCTTACCCCTTGTCGTCTACACTTGGAGTTTTATCCTTGCACCATCGTCCTTCCCGACGGCTCTTGGGGAAACTACTGCACCCCATCGATTTCTCCAACTTCAATTATTCAAACAATATGGTGACTCCTACTGCATCACTATTTTCAGAATACTCTATGGCTTCAGATGAGTTCTCCCTCCTGCAATCCTTCTAACGTCCCACGTTTGTTGTTCTATAATGTCCGATATTCCACTCTCAATCGAAACCGTATATGAATCACTTGAAATATATCTATGGTAGGAGAATGTAGGTTGCATACGAGAAGGAATACAACAATCCTATAACAAGGCTTATTATCAAAGAACTCTACGCTAGAACGTGAGAAGCCTCACAAATCCTAAAGACACTAGAACCTGATGCTCTGATACCATCTGTGACACCCCGCCTAATAAAATATCGGGTGATCAGTCCTATATCAAATTAAATAGAAATCTCAATTGGTTCATTCTTAGCATCACTATCGAAAACTTTTTAAACTTACTAACCACCTAGTATTCAAAAGACATGGTGTCAAATTTTATCTTTTTATTAAACCTCACTAACAACATGCGAAAAAATATATATAATAAATCATACACGCAATCACTAAATCAAACACTACTAAAAATGAATATTTACAAATCCTTACCGAGAAAACCATCGACTACAAAACCCAAATCACAAAAATATACACCACAAGGATAATAAAATGAGTATATCATATGGATGGAAAAAAAGTAATAATTAAGGCGACATGCCCAAAGGAAATACTGACTGCATCCTACTCTAGGAATGAAATGATTGAAGCGGCTAAGTCAAAAGCCTGCAAAATCCACATATGCCACAACTGCGTAACCCTGGAATAGAATAATTTTGGCATCCCTGTCGCTGGACACCTAAAAGGTTTTGGAAAATATTTTAAAGCAAGGGTTAGAACCCAAAATATTTAGCAAGTGAATTTAATTACAGTAAATTAAAATGCATGAATGCTCTTCATATGTAAGTTAGTGTCACACACTCTCTTGAGAACCACCTCACCCCTCAACTAATGTGCAGGACTAACGTACCTATATATGGCCCATCTAGCTATCTATCCTGTAACTAGTCTTGTTATATATATACACATATCCTACCTTTCCCACTACTCTATCCCGGGTGAGTTTTGTAAACGTTTTATAAGTTATTAACCACACTAAATTATTTAAATCATTTCTGATTTGATACTATATAACAATCTCACAAGTTATATAATTAATATAATTCACATAATGTATTTACCCGTATATAAATCTACACCATATATATACATATCATCATATTACAACATTCACATACATGTCGTAGATATAACCATCTTCCTGAGTAGGCTCTCATCGGATGTTCTAGAAATTCTATCACCCTCAGATATACTTATCCACCCGCAACCCTGACGCGGTGCACTCACCGAATTAGAAAAATAAACGCATTGGAGGCATCCATAGTTTCCCACGGGAATGAGACCGAATCATACCTAAAGCGTCTCATTTATGAACCCGGACATTATGATCTGGGAACTATTCTCACCCTGTATTCTCTAGCCAAGGGATTCGCCCACATCGCTCAACCTCCCATGATAGCCCTAGAGTGGGTATTCTTCCCTTTATTATTCACACCAATATTTCTAAATCATATATATATATATATATATATATATATATATATATAATCCAGGCTACCCGTGCACAAATACGTAACACTAGCCTAATATTCCCAAGTCTATATACCGACTTTCTATTCAAATAATTCCCACAATTATATATTTATCACTCAAGTTGTGTCACCCAATTAAAATCACCCGAACATACATCACTAGCCCGAAATCTCATCATGTAGAACTTATTCCTCAAATCCCACATATTAAGGTTAACACCCGTTTTATGTTTGAATATTCCATAATTTATTATATAACCCTATAATAAATTATCTAAACCAAATTCAGACCTCAACACTCGTAGCACTACTCCAAAATTCACCCGAGTCAATATCCCGACTCAATCGAATTAATCATGTATTAATTAGTTCTCTTGGCATCACTCACTCAATATACACGGACTCACTCGCTTAGTCCAAAAATAGAATATCCCGAATTTATTATTCAAAATTCTCCTCAATAAATTTTGCACAATTATTAATTTAAGGTTTTCAATTTACTCAATTTCAACCTTAATTCCCTTATGGATTAGTTTCTCAATTATCCCAATACTTACTTGTCTCATTTTACGTAAACATAGTCTCCACTTTAGTCCTAATGTCCTTATTATAGAACAATAATCACAATCAATCAATCTAGGCAACCTCCAATGGAATTACAACTGAAAATAACATTTCTTAAAAGTTTGCCCCACAAATCTGCCTAGATTTTTATAACGTCGTTTTGAGGCATTTTTGGAGAAAACGCAGCGGAGAACAAAATGTAGAAAACGGAATTTTTTACCTCAAAACGCGACACAAAATAGTCCAAAAAATTAAACATCAATTCGTAAAATTAATAAATTCCTCAAATTTAAAAGTTTCCCAAATCATGAATTTAATTCCTTACAATAAAATAAATTATTTTTCTCCCAGATATAATTTAATTAAAGGTCCTTGAATTTATGGGGCGTTATATATGTGTGTGTGTGTGTGTGTGTGCATGTACTTTACATTGTTTGCCCATAACAAACAAACAATACCGAAGTACACGCATAAGATTATAAAGTACATGTAAAATATAAATAGTAGTTCACGTGTACTTTGAAGTGTTATGCGTGTACTTTTCATTGTTTGCCCATAACAAAGAAGGAATCCCAAAGTACACGCATAACATTACAAAGTACGCGTAAAATATTATAGAAGTTCATGTGTACTTTGTAATGTTATGCGTGTACTTTATATTATTTCCCTATAACAACCCCATAATCTTAAAGTATACATATAACATTACAAAGTACACATAAAGTAAAAATAATTACACGTGTATGATATTCAGTCCAAAGAATTACACGTGTACAACCATATCCTACATTATTTATTAGGTCAACATCTATAAATTACATTAAAACCTTGTAAGTTTACAGGTTCTTTAATTCATTTATTGGTACAACCGTAACCTACCATATTTATTAGACTCTCAAATATTATCTTGGCCTATAAAAACATAACATTATTCCAATCTTTATCATTCCATATTAAACTACAACAACGTAAAAATGGTTATACCAGCAGAGTTATTGAGAGGTGCTATTGAAGATGAAAACAATCTAAGAACAAAATCACGAATGATTGAGAAAGAGATTTCATCAATCATTGAAGAAATTGATTCTTATAACCTCTACATTAAATAAGGCTACTACGGACTCCCGCCCATCCCTTACAACTTGTTTTGATAGGATGAGCCACCGCCAGAAACCCACGAAGCCCTCATCAATTTCTATACGTAAAATGTCAAAAAGAATATGACAAGTTTGATGTAGGAAAGGGATGATACTACTGGGGTCATTTTATCGCTAGAGCATAGAATTCGGGTCATCTCGAATTTTATCGGCGCTCTTTCAGAGCCCATAGATAGTTTTAATGTTTTTCTAGATCTATTTTTTATGTTTGATGGGTCTTTTTTATCAAATCCGTTGTAAATTTTTTATTATTAATGAATGAAATCCTCTTTTATTTTCATGTGTATCCTTTCGTTTTAATCATAAACATCTCTTATAATATAAAGTTTAAAATATCCATGGCACGGACCAAAATTAATATAGGACCTATGAAATATAGAGCGCATTTATATATTGGCAATCGTAAAAAGTTGAAATCAACACAACTAAAAAATCAATTAACATTAGACATTTTCAATGTGCATGTACTTTATAAAAATGCATGCACTTTATTAAAGTAACGCATAATACATAAATTACACACACATTGCATTGAACAAATAGTTCTTTTTACTTTAGTCCCATTACCTGAAATTTGTTAGGCTCCAATCTCATATATTTTTAACATTATAGTAAATCCTATAACCACCAAACTGTCCACCTTTCTCTTCGAAAATAATGACATGTGTCCCATGATGGTTAAAATTGGACCAATAACTAAAAAAATAAAAACATGGAATGATTACACATAAATCTTAAAAAATGGAATTAAATGCTTAAGTTCCCTAGAACACAATCATTTTCAATGTGCGTGTACTTTATGTCTTACATGTTTACTTTAACAAAGTACATACATTTATTATAAAGTACACGCACACTGAAAATAATTTTGTTCAATTAATGTGAATACAATAATATAGGAGCTATTAAATATGGAGAGCACGTCTATATTTCCAGTCCTCAAAAATTATTTTCTAAATTAAAAATATTGCCACTGACGCGGACCATATTCTGATAATACTTCGATAATATTGCCGCTGGCGCAGACCATAATGCACATAAGATGGGAAAACATATGAGTGACTATTCATTACATATTGGAAGATATTAACAAGAAGTAAAACCTGTAAAAAAATGAAGTGCATGTACTTTATGTAATATGTGTGTACTTTTAATAAAGTACACGCATGTTTTATAAAGTACACGCACATTGAAAATAATTTTCTCAATGCAATGTGTGTGTACTTTCATAAAGTGCACGCGTGTTATATAAAGTACATGCACATTGAAAATGATTTTATTGAATGCAATGTGCGTGTACTTTATATAGATCCCATTCAAAAACAAAAATAACAAAAATGAACAGACAACAATAAAATTACATTTATTTATTCAAATGTGTTCTTCAATAATTTTACTGAAAATTATTGTTACGATAAATGAATTGAACAGTAATAAGTGTAATCAAATTGGTTCTTTACATGTGGGCCTGTAATGACTTGTTTTACTACACCTAAAAAAAGTAAATTTTCTTACTGTGACCTCACTAATAGACTTTATTCTCTTATTTCTTAGCCTACCTTTGGTCTATTTATTAATGGAGGAAGGATGGCTGGATTTTCAGGTAACTGAATGTTTAGGGACATTAAATTAGGAAGAGGAACTGTAGGTGATGAGTATGATTTTTTATATAAAAAAAAAACTTATATTAATCCTTAATATGACCATAAATATTTCCACCTATCCTCGTACAATGAAAACAACATGAGAACATGGATAGCATCGTAGCTGCCAGCTCTTACAAGAGCAAATTCCTTGTTCTAAGACAATAGTGGCCCGCACATCTGAATAAACTTTGAATACATGTTGACTGGAGAAACTAATATTTCAATATCAACTTTTATTCCAATTATCAGTTAATAATTTATGAAAAACTGGACACAGCTCCCCTGACTATGTTTCAGATTCAACAAGTTTGTTTGCATTGAAATTCATAATCTTGATCCTAATTTTATCCAGCGTATTCATTATCGGTAAATGACTTTCCTCTAAGATCAAAGAGTTGAATGATTTCTCAACACTTGATGCCATGTCACCATAATTTCTTCTGATGAAATATGAACACAAACAATTCTCTAGAGGAAAATTATCAAGGAAATCAACATCACCAGCTCCACCTTCCTTCTTCATGGCATCGATGTTCTTCTGAAATTCATCAACTATTACAGCATATGCACAACGCATGAAATCTTTCATAATCTTATTTTACAAGTTCCCACAATTCCCACATATTCTCTTCTTTATATTTCCTTGTAAAGGATGTATATAGTAGGAATGTGTATACATTGGAAAAACCTTAGGAATGACTTCAATAAGACCATTGTTCCGATCAGATATGAATGTGATGTTTTGATCTTGATGAGCTAATGAATCATGCAAATTAATGAGAAGACAAATCTAATTATCCTCCGTCTCTGAATCAAATACAGAATATGTAAGAGGATATAGGACTGAAAACATAATGAAATATATCAGGAATAAATAAACTATCTATTGTAATAATGGTGTCATTGGTGTATACCATACAACATGTAAGTTATACCAAAGACTAAATATATTTTAACATTAGTACATGCAGAATGTAAGATGTACTTGAAAAATGGTGCCGCTAGCGCGGATCATTCAATATGTAGGATATACAAAAGAATAAATATATTTTAACATTTATATATGAAGATTGTTTGAATGTTTATGGATTAAACCATGTGAAGTACAAGCATATTATGCGTGTACTTTGCTTTGTTTTCCCATAACAAACAAAGAATCACAAAGTACACGCATAACATTACAAAGAACGCATTTCACGTGTACTTTGTAATGTTATGCATGTACTTTGGTTTGTTTTCCCACAACAAATAAAGAACCCAAAGTACACGCATAACATTACAAAGTACATGTAAAATGTAAAATGTAAACAAAAGTTCACTTGTACATTATAATGTTATGCGTGTACTTTGCATTATTTTTCCATGACAAACAAAGAATTCCAAAGTACACGCATAACATTACAAAGTACACGTAAAATCTAAACAGAAGTTCACGCGTACTTTTTAATGTTATGTGTGTACTTTATATTTTGTCCAAAGAACAAACAAAGAATGAAAAAGTAAAGGCATAATATTGTAAAGTAAACTTGAATACTTCACATTTACCATTGTTCTCATTCGTTGAAGCTGCCAACAAAATTGTTCCATGGTAGCGGCTCTTCAAAAAGGCACCATCAAGAAACAAAACAACCATGCAGTACCGAAATCCATCAATAGATCCTGAAAACATTTCAAAAATTATCTTGAATAATTTACTCTCCAGTTCCACGTCAAGAATACAATGCAATACTGAATTATAATGCAAGAGAAATTCACTATAATCATTGATTAATGCATAAGAAACCTTTTCATCACCATGAAACTCAATAGCATCCATCTATTTTCCCCGCCATGCACGATGATAACCTATATTAAGACCGTAGTTCTTCTTCATATCTATAACTACATCCATTGGCCTCAACAAAGGTTTATTCCTCAGCTAATTAATAAGAAATGTCTCGAAACCAACTTAGAGTCCCATCATTTTGCATGACGGACTACGATAGACATCCATACAAGTATGCTCATTGTTCAGACTTCTTATATAAAAGTAACTATTTACGGCCGCTAATGAAGCATGAACTCGCCACATGCAATTCTCAGTACTCCTTTTAGAGCACTCTGCTGTCACACGAGTTTTATCATCTTTAAATATATATACTTGAAACCAACCTCGACAACATACTTTTACAATTTATCTCGAAACTCAACAACACTCCTTCAAAAAATTGCTCTTTATTACTAATGTATGTCTTCTAATCATTGGAAAGATAAAATTTTGATGTACTCGGCTCCACACCTCCAGTATAAACATCAAATTTAACACCACTACTAATATCAGTGACAGTGGTTGATGATATATAGTTTGCCCTTACTCTACTCGTACCACTGCATGCAACCATCTCGCAACTTGTATAAGTGTAGTCAATTATAAGTGCATTAAACTTGTTCGTGAATTGTATTTTAGTGGACAAAGATGGTGAATCAAAGACATATATCAAAATAAAATCAACTTAGACAACCACTTGAGACCGCAACATACAATGAACACTTTTATCACAAACTAACATGAACCGGCTTTCATCTTCAGAGGAGTACTACAATGAAAAAGATCTAATTTTCAAATCCTTAAACCTTTTGCACAACTCATTGCATATGAAATTTAATGAGTTGTCTTCAAATATTTTAATGTAATCCATTTATCCATATAACAACACCTCGCAATCCAACAACTTTCCATTATGACCCGCGTTAAATGAAAAAACAAAAATGACTTTTTTAAAGGTCAATATTGGGTAATACCGCTGGCGTGGACCCAAAAACACATGCCCAATTAAAACACTATAAGTTTGTTAAGTCATGAAACTAAGTAACAAAGTAAATGAATATTAACATATTACCAAAATACAGTCAAAGCACAGACAATAGAGAATAAAGCAATATGATTTCACGTGTACTTTATATCTTTATGCGTGTACTTTATTGTAATTTTCTTATTAGCTAGATACATATGCTTGTATTGTTGTTAAATGTCAAAATTGGTTAATGCCACTGGCGTGAACCCACAAACACATGCCCAATCATAATATGGTAAGGCTATTAAGTCATGAAACAAAGTAACAAAGTAAATGCACATTAACATATTGTCAAAATACATTCAAAACACAAACAATAGAGAATAAATTAGTACAATTTCACATGTACTTTATATCTTTATGCGTGTACTTTACTATAATTTTCTTGTGAGCTATATACATATTCGTGTACTTTTGTCCAAGATCAAGATTGATTAATGACACTGGCAAGGACCCACAAACACATGCCCAATCATAACATGATAAGGTTATTAAGTCATGAAAATAAGTAACAAAGTAAGTGCACATTAATATATTGCCAAAACACAGTTAAAACACAGACAATCGATAATAAAGTAGTACAATTTCACATGTACTTTATATATTTATGCATGTACTTTACTGCAATTTTCTTGTGATCTAGATACATATGTGTGTACTGTTGTTAAAGCTCAATATTTGTTAGTGCCGCTGGTGCAGACCCACAAGCACATACCCAATCATAACATGATAAATCTATTAAGTCATGAAACTAAGTAACAAAGTAAATGCACATTAACATATTTTGCCAAAATATATTGAAAACACAAACAATATAGAATAAAGCAGGATAATTTCACGTGGACTTTATATCTTTATGCGTGTACATTACTGCAATTTTCTTGTGAGCTAGATACATATGTGTGTACTGTTGTTTAAGATCAAGATTGGTTAACGCCGCTAGCATGGACCCATAGACACATGTCCAATTTAAAGATGATAAGTCTATTAAGTCGTGAAACTAAAAAACAAAGTAAATTTACATTAGCATATTAGCAAAATACATTCAAAACAAAAACAATTTAGAATAAAGAAGTACAATTTCAAGTGTACTTTATATCTTTATAACTTTACTGCAATTTTCTTGTGAGCTATATATATATTCGTGTACTTTTGTCCAAGCTCAAGATTTGTTGATGCCGCTGGCACGAACCCACAAACACATGCCCAATCATAATATGGTAAGGCTATTAAGTCATGAAACAAAGTAACAAAGTAAATGCACATTAACATATTGTCAAAATACATTCAAATCACAAACAATAGAGTTTACTTTACTGCAATTTTCTTGTGAGCTAGATACATATGCATGTACTTTATGTTTTATGACACGGCACTATAATATAAAGTATACCACACATAAACACACAATCAAAACATATACATACACAACCTGTTCAAAAATCAAAACACGATGTTTTGATGATTTATGTTTAAACATCAAAATACATAGTCAAAACATATTCATATAAAATTACAAAACTATTTATCAAAACACACAATCAAATCATTCAGTCAATATGGAGGTTATTCCAACAGATACATTAAACAATTACAATGATTTCATTGAATCGAAACCAAATACAAACTACGCACAGTCAAAACATATTCATATAAATTTACAAAACACATTTTCAAAACAAACAATAAAATCATTCATTCAATATTAAAGTTATTTTATCACATGCGTTACACAAGTACAATGATTTAATAGAATCGAAACCAAAAATAGTCAATATTGAAATTAATGCATCACATACATTACACAATTACAATGATTTCATTGAATCGAAACCAAATACATACGACACACAATCAAAACATATTCATATAAAAAATCAAATCAAATAATTTAATATTGAAGTTATTCCATCACATGCATTACATAATTACAATGATTTGATTGAATAGAAATAAAATACATACACCTATTATGATTGATCGACATAAAGAATAATTGTTGAAAAAAATATAAACTTACAAATAATCGAATTATGACAGAAGTAAATGTAGGTTAAAATTTATGTATTCGAGTCTTCAAAAGAATTGATTTCTTCTTTTTTGGAGAGAACGAATCTGGTTCAAGAAAAGTGAAAAGAAGAAAGAAGATCGTAGGTCATTGGAGGAACTGACAATCGTTGTTTAGGTCAATGATAAAAAAATAAATGAAATGAATTAAAAAGGTATTTCTATGGACCTAATCGTTTAAAATTTATTTGACCCGGTTAAAACGTTCAAAATGCCTAATCATGGAACTAGACCATAAAAACCTATTTATAAATTTAAAAGAGGAGTTGATAATTCAATGCATTGGGATAAATCAAATCTTAAAAGTGGATCTCACTCCATGAAACCCTACTAATAAAGTGGATGGCTTAATATTTCATTATTCTATTGGAGTTTTGAATAAGATACTAAATTTTCTTACCGTGAAAACTTTCAATTAATTCTAGGTTCTCTTTTTATTTCTGTTAAATATTTAGTGCTTGGTATTTTATTCATTTCCATAGATTATTACTTTTGTTCCATTACTACAATTTTATTTCATCACTTTAATATGAGTATCTTGATTTTGCATTAAGGCTTATGATGATAACTTGGAATTAATAAATTCTCATGCTTTAAGTTTTCTGAAATGTAATTATTATTACATATTCAATTTTATTTTAATTCTATATGGTGAATGGCACAAATTTTGTCACACATTTTTATAGTTATTGAAAGATTAGATTAAGGATCAATTTCTCAATTTTATTTAATTTCATTATGATTTGGCACATGTTCTCTCACTATTTCAGGATGCTAAGATAGAATCATTCGTACCATTTCTTTGGTGTATGCCAGTACTTTGACAAGAACAAGAAGAGGATTGCGAAATACCTTATGTGATAATCATAAAAATACTGATGCTTATAGTCTTATCGTGACAGATTTAAATTTTGTTTTGGGATTTCATGAGAGGGTTAGAGGTAGAATCCCTTTTAGGACATCCTGCTCTAATTTTATAAAGATGATAGATTATTGTCAGTTCACACAGATCCCTACCAATGATCCTATGTGTACATGGGAAAATGGTTGGGATGTTAGAGGTCATATAGAGGAAAGAATAAATAGAATTTTATCAATTCTAAGTGGTTTGATGAATGGAATATCACTAATTGTGAGATTCTCCCAAGACTGAGTTCTGATCATGACTCCCTTTTGGTCAAGGCTGAGACAATACATTAAACCAGCCCATTCTCCTTTAAATTCCAGTCTATATGGTTTAGCCATCCCAATTTCATGGATGTGGTAGCTACTTGTTGGTATAATACTAAAGCTTATGGATGTGATATGTATATAACTTTAGCTAAACTAAGAAGACTGAAAAAATGCCTTGGAATTTGGAACAAGGAAGTATATTAGAATGTTTTCTCTTTAATATTCAAGATGGTATCTATAATAAAGGCTATACACAGGATGGGGAGGATATGGAGGATAGGGGAGATGAGGAGATTGATGCCAAAATTATGTTGAGAGCGGCCCTTGAATACTAAGAATGTTTTTAGAGAAATAAAGCAAGGATGAAATGGTTTCTTGAAAGAGACAAGTGCACTAATTATTTCACTCTTATGTAAAATTCAAGGTTGCCAAGGCTAGGATTATCTCCATAAAAGTTAATGGAAATACTTTGATCGGCTTGGGGGACATTAAATATTACATTGTCAGCTATTATAAGAATTATATATGGAAAATCAAAGAGTTAATGAGGAAATTATCCTGAATATATGAATTGTGACCCCTGCACTGGTTAGTGATGTGGATAAAATATGTTCACCTCTATTCCTAGTAATGATTACTATGGATGGGAGCAAAGCCCATGGGAAAGCCTCAGTCCAGATGATTAACAAGATTAAATGCTACTTTTATGCTAAGAAGTATATTTCTCATAGAAGTAGTATTTTTGTTGACTATTTGAGGATACAAGAGGGTCATGTTCTGTTTTCATATCTAGGGGTACCCATTTTTGGAGGGAGGCTAGGAATAAAATATCTCCAAGCCATCGCAGACGGAGCAAAGTCTAAATTAACATGATGGAAGGGTAAACTATTGCCCATAATTTGGAGAGCTCAATTAAGTATGTTTATTAAATTATTATTCATCACAGTTTTAAAACTTATAAATGGTCTGGGTCTTTGGTTAAAGACCTCTCAAATGTTATGAGACATGGTACCTATCTAATGCCGAATTTATAAATTTAAAAGAGGAGTTGTGATTTTAATGCATTGGGATAAAGTCAAATCTTAAAAGTGGAAGAATCCTATTCCAACAATATCTCACTCCATTAAACCCTACTAATAGAGTGGGTGGCTTAATATTTCACTATTCTATAGGAGTTTTGAAGACGATACTAAATTTTGTTATCGTGAAAACTTTCAACTAATTCTACGTTCTCTTTTTATTTCTGTTAAATAGTTAGCGCTTGGTATTTTATTCATTTCCATGGGTTATTACTATTTTTCCATTCCTATAATTTCATTTCATCACTTCAATATGAGCATTTTGATTTTTTGTTAAGGCTTATGATGATAACTTAAAATTAACAAATTGACATGCTTTCAGTTTCATGAAATGTAGTTATTATTACAAATTCAATTCTATTTGGTGAATGGCACAAATTCTGGCACACATTTTTATAGTTATTGAAAGATTAGATTACGGATCAATTTAGCAATTTTATTTAATTTCATTATGATTTGGCACATATTCGATCAATATTTCAGGATGCTTAGATAGCTTCATCCGTATCATTTCTTTGGTGTATGATAGTAATTCCACAAGAATAAGAAGAGGAATATATAATTCCTTATGCTATAATCATAAAAATAATGATGCTTGTAGTCTTATTTTGGGAGATTTAAATGTTGTTTTGGGTGTTAGTGTACTTAGTGTACTTTATATTATTGTACTACACATTTACTACTGTACTACATTTGTACTATCACATTGTATTATTGTAGTCCTATTTTAAATATATATATCGGTCATATATCTCCTTGCAGAAACACATAAATCAATTCAATATATCACATTTCCTCCAATTCTCTCTCTCTTATATATATATATATATATATATATATATAACATGGCATCAGAGCTATAATTCTCCTGGTGGCCTTCCTCTTACAGTGCTCAAGTCTTCGTCACACAACTTCCGCTGGTGAGATTCTCGCACATGCACCAAGTTTTTCTCCTCTCCTTACCACCATTACTTGCGAGCTGAATCGATTTTTTTCAGCCAAAGATCCGACTCGTTCCTCGACCCAGGAACTAACCCGGATTGACCCAGATCTGACCCACATTCTTTTTGGGTCTGTTTGAGCTTATTTGTATTTCCATCCCATTTTTACTTTGTTTTTATTCATTCCGGATTCAGTTTTGGGTTCGAACGTCCTGAATCCACTTTCGGTCTTTGTTTTTTGTAAATCAGGACCTTGATTTCACTTTTTCTCCTTTTTTCAATAGTACGGACCGCCAAGACATCACTCAACCCATCTCTATCACTCTCGGTGGTACTAGCTAATCCCCTGGTCTCAGTTAATGTCGCGTTTTCTCAAGGGCCGAAAACTATGGCATTATATCACCGGGAGTGTCATTGAACCCACACTGGACACTAGGGAAAATAATGATAAGTTTGAATATCATCTTGAAGAGTGGGAGCGTAAGAAAATTTCGGTAAACATGTGGTTCTTTAATTCCTATTCACCCTCAATTGTCCTCCAATTAGACCGATATACCACCGCCAAATCTATTTCGTACTTTCTTTAAAATAGATATACCATTGTCGAACTCGCTAATCAATATCAGCTTATAGGAATATCAAACAATAACCCAGACAAGCCATTAATAATTATCTTTCCAATATGCACATGGTCTAGGACCAGTTGATCCCTTCGGAACCCAACTATAATGGTCCTACCAATGCTTCTAATTTTGCCAACTATTGAGATCATTAGTGATTAATTGCCTTTCTAATGGATCTTCAAGATATGTTTGAGCATGCTAGTGCATCTCTTATTCATAGATACCCTCTTCCTACACTGGAGCAAGCGGTTTCAAAACTTCTCTCAAACGAAACTCGTCTTGCTACTCGTTCAACCTCTTCTCCTGAAGTTGTTCTTGCTACTTTGAGAGGTCCACCATTCAAATCATGAAATAAATAATAGAATTCTTCTAAGGCATGCAATTACCGTAAGCTTAAATATCATCTTCTTATTGATTCCCTACTCGAGTGTGAAAGTTCTATCATGTGATGGGCAGTGGTCACCTTCTCCAAGATTGGCCAAAGTTTTTATATCCTCAATCCTAGAATTCTTCCATCCCACGGAGGGGTCCCTCTAAATCCACCGTTGGTATTATCGACAATTCATCTCCCATTACTTATGCTGATTGGATTGATCATCTTAAGGATCTCCTCAAACAATTTTTTTCTCATTCTGGTAATACTCCATTTACTGATTTGTCGGTCACTCCAGGTAATTATTCATGGTTCTTTGATTTTGCATGTTGCAATCACATGACTTATAATCCTGCTTTCTTCTCCACCACCAATTATGCTCGTCACACACCACTTATTTACACTATTGGCGGTTCACATATGTCAATCGCTAATATTAGATCAATATCCACAGAAAATACCTCTTTTTTTATATGTATTTGATTCCCAAACTTACACTACATCTTATATCTGTTGGCCAACATTTTAATCTTGGTTTAACAATCATTTTTTCTCCTTCTGGTTATTGTGTGCAGGATCCAAAGACGGGAACGACTCTTGGGATAGGCCGTAAGGTTGGGTGCCTATTTGAGCTCGTTAACCTTCATATTCCAAATCACTCACCGCCCCGATTCTGAGAGTAGACTCTACATTCTCCATACCTTATCTTAGCTTGTGGCATGAACGTCTAGGCCATGCTTCTATTGGTAGTCTTAAGTTTAAAAATTAACTCTTATTAAATAAGTTTGTAATTCAGAATTTGCGAATTTAGTTTGAATCAGTATTGCACACGGCGCATCACTTTTTACACAAATACGTGAGTGGGACTCTCTCATTTGGCATTTGGTATTCCTTTGATACCGATGAAAGTTTATTCGCCTATTTGGATGTCGATTGGGCTGCGGATGCAGATGGATGTACGAGCACTTCGGTGGGTGTTTCTTATTTGTTTATTTTCGTGTTGTTTCGGGGTGTGATTCTTTGTTGTATATTTTGTGAGAAAAATTTTGAAAAAATAAAAAAGAGAAAGGTTTATTACCTTGTTACATTCTCCTTTTGCATTGCTTTGTGTGCTTCATATTTTCTATTTGGGGACATCATAAAAAATGGGGAGAACGAATTATGGGGGAGAATTTTCATGATTTTCTTGAGCTTACTCGATATTTATTTCTTCTTATCATTATATTTCAAACAGTTGCGTCTCACGGGTATTGTTTCTTGTCTCATGTGTATAGGTATAAAATTGAGGATTATTTTTGCACACCCTCATGATGACAAAGAAAGTGAGAAAAAGTTAGAGATTTGAAGATGTTAAAGTATGTGAAGACATGTCATTTAGTATTTCTAGTTTTTGGGTTTAATGGGGATATTAAACTGTATGTCATGTATTTTGAGTTTGGCAAGCATAATTTGGATAGTTTTTATATATGTACCGGCATAGACATAGGGGGAGATTTTTAAGGACATGTTTTTATAAATGTATGTTTAGAATCTAGGAAGTTTTCTGTGTGTCCTATATCACAATTAGTATGTCTGATACTACTACATTTGGCACATCAATACGTTCATCCATGACGGCCTCGATCTTGATCTGAAGTTATCATGCTCCCACCATCTTCATACATGTGTAGTGCATTGCAATGTGCGTCTTCGACATTCAATATTCTCACTAATCCACTCACATTAATGGTAAAATAATTCATTTGGAGTTCTTAATGATTACATATTTATTTGCTAATTTTTAGAAAATATTTTCTAAGAATGTGAAACGTTTTTCTTCGAATGATGAATTTTTTCTAAGTTTAGAGGCGAAAGAAAAAAATGATGTTGACGCCATTCGAGCGATAGAGCAACATAGTTCAAGTGACATGCTAATGTCGCGCGAAGTCATTCAAGCAACACGACAGATCAATCGAGCGATAACTTCATTTATTTCGAGTGACGCGTCATCTCGATTTTGGTATTTATATCAGTGTTCATCATTCACGTTTTTAAGTCTTTGGCACTCACGTTTTTGTAGAACTCCTGCACAAAATAGACTTTGTTTTTTCAATGTTTTCATACCTTTTTGATTCACAAACATATATGTGAATATTTCTAAACCCTAGACAAATTACTCATCTCATTTGGAGTATTCTTGTGGAGAATGGGGATGTTCTCCATTACTAACTTGGAGTTCTTGCGAGATCTCTTACATACGACAACGAACCGACGCATGAGGGTATTCGTGTGTCATTGTAATTTGCTGTAATTGTAAGTAATACGAATTATAGTGAAATAAAAATGGTTTTGCCCCTTTACGGGATTTTTTCTCATATTGTGATTGACTGTGCATGCGTGAATTTAATTAATTTGTCTGTCATAACTTATTTGCAAGAGTTAGGATTTTTTGGAACTAAAAATTGGAATTTAATTAAAAAATTTAATCATTGATTGTTGGTGCACTCTCACTAGGGGGTCTTCTTTACTGTAAAAATAAACTAAAAATTGATTAGTAAACAGGGGTAAAGAAGAAAGCAATATAAAGTCATGCTAAAAAATGTACTAATATGGTTGGGGGAGCTCTAATCCTTAGGAATACTACACGATTTGTCCCTCTCATTAGATCGGAATTCAAAATCACCCCTCAAAACAAAAGCTGGACTTTTTGACTGTGATTACTCTTCTGCATTACTAGGACCATTTTTGGGTCGACCTTATTAGGATAAAATAAGTTATAGGCATTGGCCTTAAAATTGTCTTTAAAACCGTAGACCAAGAGAAATTGTCCCTGTTAGATAAGTAGACTAAAACAATGCTTTATGTAATAATTTTAGTTATGGATGTATTATTATAATAAAATTAGTTATTCCTATTTTAATGAGAATCATATATGTACATAATGTTTTTCATTATTTCATATATTGCTAGTGTCTTTTATTCTGCTCAGTAGGTGTCCTGGTGTGTAGAGTACGACTTACACACAAAGGATCAGATCACCAGTTCTTGTGGAATATAAGTTTATTGTTAACAGTCTTAGATGGAACTAGACACATCATCAGTGGGACTGTAACACAATATTTTAGTAGGCATATCTTAATTATAGGAAACTCTACAGTTTTAACTTATTGTGCTAGTACACTTTGCGTGTATTCAATGGGAGCAATTTGAGGTGATTGTTTTTACACTGATTTTATAAGACAATGTACACCTCGTGATGATTAGGTTTACTTATGTCTCTTAAGTCAGATATGATTGATGGACACATGCACTAGTTATTTATTACTTTTACTTATCGGGTAAGATTCTTTATTGGATCAATAATATTTATAAATTGGCTAATGGTGACTAATGTATGGAGAAATTTTTTTATGGATAGAATCCACGTAGAGACTGGTGATACCACCTTGAGATGCTTATAAGTTTTGTATATGTCAAACCCTGTAGGTGAATTATATTAATCTGACACTACAAATAGGTTAAGTGTGATCGCTAAGGACTTGAAGAAGTTAATCAAATAAATTATCAGCAAGTTATTTTATTAACGAATATTTCTAACCTTATTGTGGGGAGAATTAAGTAATTAATAATGAGGAGCTCAAAATATAATTTTGAGTTAAGAAGTGAAGTTGCAATTATAATTATTTAGTGCTATTAATTGTAATTAAGGGACTCGGATTAGGGTCCGGGAAGGATTAGGTTTTGTAAGGCCTATTAGGAGCCACATCCTTATCTCTCCTTAGGGTCCCTATTGTAGCCTATATATATGCACCTAAGTCTCATTCTTTCTTAACGTAGCCATCACTCTTGGATAGTCAAAAGACATGAGTTCAGACTTGAGAGAAAGATAGGCGGTAGAGAAGAAAAACAAAACAAGAAGGTTCTCACGAAATAGGATCCCACCCTCTACTCGTGATTGTCCATATCAGGAATACAGTAGAAGACTGTGAGGTGAATCGAGCCATCACATATTCTATTTGTGCAAAGACGATATCAAATCAAATAGATCTAGAAAAGTAAATCCGAATACCACCTTATATGATTTAATGTAAGTGCCTTTTTTTTTGGTTAAATCTATACGCATTCTCAATAGACCCTTGGACTTTCGCTCCAACAGTACCTAGTAAGTTCGAACCTGGAATGGTCTTGCCAATAAACCATAGAACCCCAAATGGATCGATAAACGTTTGGGCGGAGCTGAGTGGAAGACACTTCTTGACCCCTAAGAATTGATCATATGTTGGGGTAGAGGGGCAACCTAACTACCACCTAAAGAGCCCACGCAGGAAAACATATTCCATCGTCATCATGTCTGTCAGAATATCACTCCTTAGGTCGAGGAAGATGGATAAAAATACTTATGGGGATATCATACCCATCCCTCAAATTATCCAAACCATCCTCTATAAATTCATAGGGATAATTTGCAACATCAATGAACAATGGGTACCAAGAGTCAAAGGCCCTAGATGTCCCCTCATCAGTAAAGGGCACCACCACTAGAGAGGTAGAAGCCCTGTATTCATCTGAACATAGGGGGAAGAGAAGGGTCAAGATCAACTATTGACATTGAAACAATATTTGGGAACCATTGTTGATCAATAGAAAAATAAACAACTAGATTATCTACAATCACATGAGATTCAACTCTTATTGAAGGAGGGTTTTAAATATTCCTAGTAGAGGAAGCAACCATGGGTGTAAACCGAGGGTTTTCATGGTCGTCTTTGGGTCATAAAACTATGGGTGGTTGTGGAAGTCTCCTGGAAGTAATACCTAGGAAGGTCGATTCCAACTAAGATAAGATTTTAAAAACATGTTGTACATCAAGAAGGCAGTTCATTAAAGGTAAAATAAAACCCCTAGGAATTAGGGGCTATATAGGTGTAGGAATACCCAACAGTGGTAGCTGGAAGTAGTAACACCCTAGTCAAAAGGAAAAACCTAGGCCAAGCAACTCAATGGCAGTCTAAAGTCTCTCTCAATACTCCAATAATCATTAAACTCCTTAATAACAAACAATCGCAACAAGAAACCAGGACAAAAAGAATGGATTTCCCCCCCAAAAAACTAAATCGTAGAAAGTTATTGAAGTGGTGCACCTAGAAAGGACTAATGTATAACGGGCTTTAAAGTTTGAAGAAGATGAATGAAACCTGGGAATGCGAAACAATAAGGGCAGGATTAGTAGGAAATTTAAAAGTTGTACTCTCTCTCTCTCTCTCTCTCTCGGAAATGAAGACGACGATTGGAGAGAAAAGGGGAAAGTAACGTTTGAATTGGGTCTTATATTTGAAAAAGAGGAGGTAACTATTAATCATTACCCCTAAATTCATGTGTGAAAATAATACGCAAACAAGATAGGCTAAGCCCTCATGCACTTCCCAACGCTCACGTAATGATCACGATAGGCACAAAAACCCAACTGCTGATACGTGTTCAAGTCACACATTGGAATGGAATTGAAACAAGGCAATCTCTTCGGAACATGTTGAGAAGATTTTCTTAAGACGATGACATTGTAGATGTCTAAAACTTCAGCTACTCCCATCATCTCAGCAGAGACTCCTAAGGCCTAACACTTCATAAAATCTACTTTGCCCCTCAACCGTTAGCAATGTCTTGGGGTATTTTCTTGTAACACAAATTATGGTGTGCTCAGATGAACATTTAAGAACAATCACAATGCCTCATGTAACCAAATGATGAGGTCGACTTAGGTCATTTTGTTGTCATGTATGGCATTTTGGTCAGACCCAATAAGACATGCAGTCAATTTAACATAACCAACTCACAGGCCATCGACATTATGCATGCGAGACTGCTCATTTATGGGATGATGTCAGTAACACTCAAGAGACAAGCGTGAGTAAGTTAAGTTTAATTATTCACCCAAAATTGCTGGGAAATGTCTGCCATCAATCCTTTCCATAAACTCATGTAAAGAGGTGTACCTGCTTAATCTATAAAGGCAGGCCACCTGTCACCCAACATTGTTTTTTTCTCCACTACATTCTCTCTGTCTCTCTAGGCCCACACATGTCAGGTGTAAATATTACGCATGATCCTCCAGTAAAGAGGGATAGATTGACCATTATTGCGCTATTGTATTCTAGATAGATAGACAGAGAGAGAAAGATAAACTTGTAAAGATCTATCCTTCTATGGTTGTTACCCTTTGAATCTAATACTACATCTACACTGGTGGATGCAGGCACTGCATTGGGACGAACCATGTAAATCTTGCTCTTACTCTCTTCTCCCATCCTTTTTCTAGTATTATTACTCTAGAACACACGTTATTATGATTGATCTCTATTTATCTTTTTCAATGTAAAATTAGTCTATCTAGCTAAGATATAAACATGTACACCAATTTTAAGCATTAACACGCATGAAGGCGAGGATGTCCGTTGAATGATTTTCATAACGCATTTCTAGAACTAGGGGTGGACAAAAAGAAGATCAACCCGAATGGACGGATTGGAATGAACTAGAATTACACAAAAATTAAGATTATTTTGCAAACCAGTCTAGTAATCAGTCCAAAAAATTGAAAATTGATTAAATTGGTCCGGGCTATGGTCTTCTATATTAAAAGACCGATTTGGACCGGACTAAAACAATCCCAAACATATATATATAAAAAGTAATATTTTTTTCTTATATATGTTATTTGAATTAATATATCTAATATGCTAATTTAGATTGGAACATTTTTATATGTGTGTGTGTGTGTGTGTGTGTGTGTGTGTGTGTGCCCGCGCGTGTTTATCATTTTTTGAATTTTTACATATATGTTTGTTTGAAAAATATATAAAAATATTTATTTCAATCAAAAATTTAAAAATATGGTCAGGACGAAATTTAACGTGGACTGGACCGAAAAAGATATTGTAATACCCCGTATTTTTGTGATATTTATTTTATGGGATTAATGAAATTAAATGCGTATTAATTAGAAATTAATCCGGGTTAAAATACTAGCGAGATGCGAGTTGGTATTTGATTATATGTGCATATATGATTATATATGAATATTGAAATATGGAATTTGTCGTGAGATTTAAATACGGCAATTTGGAAATTTTGTTGAGACGCGTGTGACAGTCGCGTCATGGTATATAATTATGATAATTAAAGTGAATTTTATTTCTATTATCCGTATGGTCGTTTTGAGTGCGCCAACGCGTCCGGAAGGGTCGAAATAGTAAAAAAACACTAGCCGGGGGTTTGGTTTGGGTCCCGGGGAATTTTTAGGCCATACCGACAATGTATAAGGGTAGTTTGGTATTTTTGAATTTTGAGGAATTAAAAGCTACGAAAATTGGGAATTAATATCTGATTAGGCATTAACCCACTAAGCCCACTAATACCCAAATAGGCTACGGAGGTTATTGAAAGAGTTCCTAAACCACAAAGCCCTAGCCACCATTGTTACTTGGAGAAGAAAGCTTGTTGAGAGAGATAGAAGGATTCTGCTGAGGAGAGAGAGAACACTTCAGAGATTCATCATCATATTCAGAGATTCATAGAAGGCAAGTGATTTAATTTCGTTTTCTTGCAAAGAATGCTTCTTCCATGCGTAGGAATTTATAAAATTGTATTGTTGTTGGGAGATTTATGAAAACCCATTAAATTGGAATTTGAAACTAGTATTTTGATGAAGAATTGCATGTAGAAATGTGGGTAGGTGATTTATCTAATGATATTACATATTTGGATGAAACAAAAACGGATTAATCATGCCCATTAATGAACATAGAAATTTCTAGGGTTCATGTTCTTGAGATTGGGGAAAAGTGTAGAGAATTGATGATTGGATGATATTTAGGTTGAATTAAACCCACAAAACGTGTTAATATATAATCTAGTATGTTTAAGAATGATTAGGAACCTTGAACAAGTGTTGAATTGATGTTTAGAGGGGATTAGAGAGGAAGAAAAGTTTGAAAAACGAGTTAAGGAAAATCTGGGCTTGAAACTGGCCACTCGTTAGAAGACCTGCCCAGGTCGTTCGAACGAGCTCGTTCGAACGAGCTTCTAACGAGTTGACCATTGACTTCTAATGAGGGTGAAGTTCGTTCGATAAGATCGTTCGAACGAGATCTCTTTAGAAGACCCAGTTCGTTCGAATGAAGTCTCGTTCGAACAGCCTCGTTCGAACGAGACTTCGAACGAGTTGACAGTTTAGGCTTTTTAGCCCGTTTTGATCCCGAGTGCCCCGTAACCTTGTGTATAGGTAGAGATAGCCTTTCCTTGATGAGTGATTGATATATTTGGGATGTTTGGGATATTATGAGGAGTCAAACCTAGAAGTGTAGTTGAACCTAAGGGAAAATGTGAAGTAGTACGTGAGCGTCTAGTACGATGTGAGCTATTGACGGCCTAATTAATTATATTAACCGAGAATATATAAATGGAGTAGTATTATATGTCAGTACGAGAAGAGATATGTACCAATATATTATGGTGATTACTAAGACGTGTGCATACTTAGTATATATGAAATTGATTTTATGTGTATGACATACCTACCATACTTGCTATCACGGGAGGTTCGCATTCGCTTAGGGCCCTCTAATACTTGTGTTGCCCGGATTTAGACTGGTTACCTCGATGAGCATAGGTCAGAGAAGGACTTATTGGGATGTTAATAAGTCTGCTGATCGTGGGAGCGCAGGTATGTGCGTGACCCATGTGATGTGACTGTGTTCGCCTCCATTATTTGTGATGTTGTTATCTGTGAACTATTCCTGAGAGATTCGGAATATGTGATCCTTATGTACGTGATGTACCAGGATGGATAGCAGAGTATGTGTGCACCGCAGCTAGTCTCGGGGTGCTTGTATTGTATATTTATGATGCGAATAATATACACGTAATTAATGGGAACCTTCATGTAAATTTTGTGAACAAAATTATAGTATTGTTTTGAGAAAACATAACGGGCTAACCAATTGTGAAATATATTACATATTGAGAATCTGAGTTTAAGTAAAGCCCTCTATTCTTTGGTAACGTTAGAATGTAATATGGGAATCGAGTAGTAAGGGTTAGAACTTATTACGGCTTGGTTAGTTAAGAATGTCATTTAGATGGGTAATGTACGTTAGGAGTGCACATGTAGTCGAGAGGTGAGAATTTCATGTGAGTGTACGTCCTAACATGTATTTTTCATTTAATGTTTTAATGTTATTAAAACACTTGCTGTTTTCAAAATGTTTTCCACTTTCGGGCTCTGACCCATTTGCTTTCAAATCTATTTTTGTAAAAATCATTTTAGGTGCCCAGCCACAAGGACACCATGCATAGGATTCTCATTCAGGTGACGAGCTGTAGCTGTTTGTGGAAGTTACAGGACTTTGCTTGTAGACGCTTCATCGATCTTGACTCGATATTTATCAGTTATCAGTTGTAGGGCATGTCGCCCATTTCTTTTAGAGACTTTGAATTTATTTCTGTTATTCAGACTTTTGGCATGTAATTATTCAGGATTAAGACTTGTAGAATCATTTCCATTTGTTGGGATTGTTGTGAGGAGTTTTCCTCCGGATTATTATTATTATTGTTGGTTATTTCATTTCTTCGTATGGTGAATGGATTATGTTGGTTATTTCATTACTGCATGTTAATCAGACTTAACTTAAAATTTGGCACTTACTTTTTAAATACTAGGTGGTTAGTAATTATTAAAATGTTTTCGATAGTGATGCTATTAACTGAACCAACTTGGCATTTTGAATTAATTTAATAAAGGAGTAGCTACCCGGTATTTAATTAGTCGGGGTGTCACAGGTGGTATCAGAGCATCAGGTTCTAGTGTCCTTTAGGATCTGAATGGCTTATTATGTTTCTGCTGAGCTTCCTTTGATGTAGAGCCGTATACTTTAGGACTGTTGTATTCTTTTGTATGTTCTACGTTCTTCAGCTATTTTAAGTTTATAACTGCGAACTTATAAAATTCATTCTTATTTCAGATGCCTCCACGACATGCACGAAGGGTTCCCAGGGATGCGACGCCAGAACCACAGCCCGCACCAGCTCAGGGCACGATGAATGCCGTCGAGGTTGCAGCCATTGTGGCTCAGGCGGTAAATGCCGCACTAGCTGTAGTTCAGCAGGCACCACCTCAGGCGCCGATAGCCACGCCAGTTCAGGCTCATGCATTCCCGTCTGCTTGGGAACGTGTACGTGATGTTTTTCAGAAAGCACACCCTCCGGAGTTCGCGGGTAGCTCCGATGTGGTAGTTTCGAGTCAGTGGAGGAAGGATATACAACGGCACTTGAGGATGTATGAGTGCACAGATGTCCAAAAGCAGATACTAGCTACTTTTAAGCTAGTGGGGTCGGCACTGCAGTGGTGGGAGTCTATTACCACCGTAGAGGAGAGGGATACTCTCACTATTCAGGAATTCTGGGTGCGGTTTGACCGCAAGTACTTTCCGTCGACTGTTCACACGGAAATGAGAAGAAAGTTGATGAGCCTCAAACAAGAGGGTAAGACTGTGGCCGAGTATGAGGCCGAATTTACTGATCTTCTGAACATTGTTCCGGATGAGATACCGACGGAGGAGAAGAAGATACAGAAATTCACGGACGGATTGACATGGAGGATTCGTCAGCACTTGTTAGGGAACCTCTCGTTAGCCACTTATTCTGATGTGGTTAACGCTGCATTGCTCCATTGCCAGGATCATCGCTTTCACATGGCTGAGGGCAAGCGACCGGAAGAGTCTAGCCATCAGGGCAGGACTGGAGGAAATGGTGCCAGTGGGGCACAATCTGTTCAGGGGCAGAGGCATGGTGATCAGGGTACTCAGCAGGGGGATCACAAGAGGTTCAGGTCAGGAAACTTCAGGCACGGACAGGGAGGTTTCCGGCAAGGCCATCAGGGTCCGAACGGTCATCAGAACCAGCAGGGTCAGAATGGTCAGCATCAGTTTCAGCAGGGCCAGCAGGGCCAGTGGAGGAATGGTAACGGCCACCAGGGCCGGGGGCAGCAGGGACCGAGAGGGGGGAACTTCCCGGGGAAGTGTTTTATTTGTGGCAAGACTGGCCATAAACGCCAGGACTGTCCTGATAGGGGCAGGGCCCCGCAGCAGCATCAGGGTGCTCGACATGAGCCACAGAGGGCACTTTTTCCACCAGCCCTCCCAGCTCCAGCCCAGGTGCCAGCTCTTCCAGCCATTCCAGCAATTCCTGTGCAGCAGGGAAAGTTACAATATGGACGTGTCTATAACGTCCACCAGGCAGCAGCTCCGCAGGCACCACCCGCTATTGAGGGTATGTTTCCTATCCATGGTACTATGGGTCGGGTTTTGTTTGATACGGGGGCAACACATTGCTTTATAGCTACACATTTTGCGAAAGCCTTAGGGTTGTTAGTCACAGCAGAGAGCACAGTGACGTGTGTAGACTCGCCATTGGGGAGTGGGTCACTTATTTTTTTTATATGCCGGGGAGTGAGGGTAGAGATTGGTAGTCTGGTGTTACCTGCAGATATGTTGGTATTAGATATGCATGTTCACGATGTGATTATCGGTATGGATTGGCTCGCTGATTATAAAGCCATGATTGACTGCTTCGATGGGAGCATTGTTTTTGCCATTCCGGGGCAAGAGATGTTTGTAGTGGCGATGCCTCGCCCAGAGGGAGGCTCGACCGCTCATTTGTATTACCTAGAGGAGGATACCTCTAAGGGGGTTGTGATTCCTTTAGATTCGATCCCAGTTGTCAGGGAGTATTCTGATGTGTTTCAGGAGATACCAGGCCTACCCCCCAGTCGAGAGATAGACTTTGTTATAGACTTATTGCCAGGTACGAGACCTATAGCACGCGCACCGTACCGTATGGCTCCAGCTGAGATGAGGGAGTTACGGGATCAGATTGAGCAGTTTTTGGGTCAGGGGTTTATTCGGAGGAGTACTTCACCGTGGGGTGCCCCTGTGTTGTTTGTGAAAAAGAGAGATGGTTCACTGAGATTGTGTGTGGACTACCGAGAGTTGAATAAGGTCACGATACGGAATAAGTATCCGTTGCCTCGAATCGATGACTTATTGGACCAGTTGAGAGGAGCTTCTTTCTTCTCGAAGATTGATTTGAGATCGGGATACCATCAGTTGCGTATCAGGGAGGAGGATGTCTCAAAGACTGCGTTCTTATCGAGATATGGTTCTTACGAGTTTCGAGTTATGCCTTTTGGTTTGACCAACGCTCCAGCAGTGTTTATGGACTTGATGAACAGAGTGTTCAGGGATTTCCTAGATCAGTTTGTCATTGTCTTCATCGATGATATTCTGGTTTACTCTCAGACAGAGGAGGAGCACGCCGAACATTTGAGGCAAGTTTTGCAGACACTACGTCAGAACGAGTTGTATGCAAAATATGAGAAATGCGGGTTTTGGCTGAAGGAGGTCCAGTTTTTGGGACATATTATTTCCGACTGGGGAATATCTGTTGATCCGGGGAAGGTATCCGCAGTGAGGGAGTGGGGACAACCCACGACACCAACGGAGATTCGTAGTTTCTTGGGTCTAGCAGGATACTACAGGAGGTTTATTCGGGGTTTCTCGAAGATAGCAGGTCCTTTGACACATCTGACTCGTAAGGGTGTGCCATTCATCTGGAGTGATGCCTGTCAGTTGGCATTCGATGAATTGAAGGATAAGTTGACCTCAGCACCTGTGTTAGCATTGCCGAGACCGTGAGTTGAGTATTTGGTTTACACCGATGCGTCCTTGCAAGGACTTGGAGGTGTATTGCAGCAGGAGAGTCAGGCCATAGCTTATGCTTCCCGTAAGCTAAAGCCTCATGAGAAGAATTACCCCACTCATGACTTGGAGTTGGCGGTAGTCGTATTTGCCCTTCAGATATGAAGACATTATCTTTTGGGGGAGAAGTTTCGACTATTCACAGACCACAAGTCCCTACAGTACCTATTCACGCATAAAGAGTTGAATATGCGGCAGCGAAGGTGGCTTGAGTTTGTGAAGGACTATCAGTTTGATATCCAGTATCACCCGGGGAAGGCTAACGTGGTGGCAGACGCGTTGAGCCGTAGGCCAGCAGATGAAGTGGCAGAGGTGTGGAAGGCCAAGTGGAAGGAATTAGGACACCAGGATGCAGTGGCCCGATCATTCATGTCGGTAATGACTGTTACACCGCAGATTGTCACGAGAGTGGTAAAGGCACAAGCTGATGACTCGTTCTGTCAGGAGCAGATAGGTCGATTGTTAGCAGAGGGAGCCGAATCCTATACCGTTAGCTCAGACGGAGGATTACGCTTCAATGGGAGATTGGTAGTTCCGGAAGGGGAAGAATTACGGCACGAGGTGATGGCCGAGTCGCACGGCTCACGGTTCGAGGTACATCTCGGTGGGGATAAAATGTACCAAGACATGAGACGTCAGTATTGGTGGAGCAGGATGAAGAGAGATATTGCCGAGTTTGTCTCTAAATGCGCCACTTGTCAGCTAGTAAAAGTGGATCATCAGAGACCGGCAGGACTGCTACAGCCGTTGGAGGTCCCGATGTGGATGTGGGAGAGCATATCCATGGACTTTATCACGGGGTTGCCCACGTCACAGAGAGGTCACGACTCCATTTGGGTAATTGTGGACAGGTTGACCAAAGTCGCTCATTTTCTACCCATAAGGACAGACTACACTGCGGGACAGTATGTCCAGTTCTTTATTTCAGAGATAGTGAGACTTCACGGTGTGCCCCTAAATATCGTGTCTGACCGAGACAAGATATTTGTTTCACGGTTTTGGGAGAGTTTTCAGGAGGCCATGGGCACGAAATTGCGGTTGAGTACGGCGTATCACCCGCAGACCGATGGGCAAATCGAGCGTACAAACCAGATGTTGGAGGACATGCTACGTATGAGTATCATTGACTTTGGGGGTGGATGGGAGCAGTATCTTCCACTGGTGGAGTTTTCTTACAACAACTCCTACCAGTTCACCATTGGCATGGCTCCATTTGAGGCGTTGTACGGTAGACCTTGTCGTTCCCCAGCATGTTGGTTGGAGGCGGGGGACAACAAACTACTTGGGCCGGAAGTGATTCAGGATACTTCGGTGAGGATAGAATTGATTCGGAGTCGCATTCGGGTAGCTCAGGATAGGCAGAAGAGCTATGCTGATGCGAAGAGGTTCTTCAGAGAGTTTCAAGTGGGGGACCAGGTTTTGCTCAGAGTATCTCCTATGAAGGGGATTATACGTTTCAGGAAGAAAGGGAAGTTAGCACCAAGATATGTGGGACCATTTCCTATTATTGAGCGGATTGGACCGGTTGCGTATAGGCTTGGGTTACTGGAGCATTTGCATCGGATTCACGATGTATTTCATATTTCCTTGCTAAGGAAATATCTTAGAGACGATTTGGCCCATTCTCACATTGCTTTGGAGGACATAGATCTCCAGTCTGATAGCTCCTACGAGGAGGGGCCGATTGCTATTTTGGATCGAAGTGAGCGGAAACTGCGGTCAAAGATCGTCCCGTTAGTGCGTGTTCAGTGGCGACATCATAATGTCGAAGAGTCCACATGGGAGCGTGAGGATGAGATGCGCGAACGTTATCCAAAGTTGTTCTTATCAGGTACTTTCTAGTTCCGAATTTCGGGACGAAATTCAGTTATTAGGGGGAAAGTATGTAATACCCCGTATTTTTGTGATATTTATTTTATGGGATTCATTAAATTAAATGCGTATTAATTAGAAATTAATTCGGGTTAAAATACTAGCGAGATGCGAGTTGGTATTTGATTATATGTGCATATATGATTATATATGAATATTGAAATATGGAATTTGTCGTGAGATTTAAATACGGCAATTTGGAAATTTTGTTGAGACGCGTGTGACAGTCGCGTCATGGTATATAATTATGATAATTAAAGTGAATTTTATTTCTATTATCCGTATGGTCGTTTTGAGTGCGCCAACGCGTCCGGAAGGGTCGAAATAGTCAGAAAACACTAGCCGGGGGTTTGGTTTGGGTCCCGGGGAATTTTTAGGCCATACCGGCAATGTATAAGGGTAGTTTGGTATTTTTGAATTTTGAGGAATTAAAAGCTACGAAAATTGGGAATTAATATCTGATTAGGCATTAACCCACTAAGCCCACTAATACCCAAATAGGCTACGGAGGTTATTGAAAGAGTTCCTAAACCACAAAGCCCTAGCCACCATTGTTACTTGGAGAAGAAAGCTTGTTGAGAGAGATAGAAGGATTCTGCTGAGGAGAGAGAGAACACTTCAGAGATTCATCATCAAATTCAGAGATTCATAGAAGGCAAGTGATTTAATTTCGTTTTCTTGCAAAGAATGCTTCTTCCATGCGTAGGAATTTATAAAATTTTATTGTTGTTGGGAGATTTATGAAAACCCATTAAATTGGAATTTGAAACTAGTATTTTGATGAAGAATTGCATGTAGAAATGTGGGTAGGTGATTTATCTAATGATATTACATATTTGGATGAAACAAAAACGGATTAATCATGCCCATTAATGAACATAGAAATTTCTAGGGTTCATGTTCTTGAGATTGGGGAAAAGTGTAGAGAATTGATGATTGGATGATATTTAGGTTGAATTAAACCCACAAAACGTGTTAATATATAATCTAGTATGTTTAAGAATGATTAGGAACCTTGAACAAGTGTTGAATTGATGTTTAGAGGGGATTAGAGAGGAAGAAAAGTTTGAAAAACGAGTTAAGGAAAATCTGGGCTTGAAACTGGCCACTCGTTAGAAGACCTGCCCAGGTCGTTTGAACGTGCTCGTTCGAACGAGCTTCTAACGAGTTGACCATTGAATTCTAACGAGGGTGAAGTTCATTCGATAAGATCGTTCGAACGAGATCTCTTTAGAAGACCCAGTTCGTTCGAACGAAGTCTCGTTCGAACAACCTCGTTCGAACGAGACTTCGAACGAGTTGACAGTTTAGGCTTTTTAGCCTGTTTTGATCCCGAGTGCCCCGTAACCTTGTGTATAGGTAGAGATAGCCTTTCCTTGATGAGTGATTGATATATTTGGGATGTTTGGGATATTATGAGGAGTCAAACCTAGAAGTGTAGTTGAACCTAAGGGAAAATGTGAAGTAGTACGTGAGCGTCTAGTATGATGTGAGCTATTGACGGCCTAATTAATTATATTAACCGGGAATATATAAATGGAGTAGTATTATATGTCAGTACGAGAAGAGATATGTACCAATATATTATGGTGATTACTAAGACGTGTGCATACTTAGTATATATGAAATTGATTTTATGTGTATGACATACCTACCATACTTGCTATCACGGGAGGTTCGCGTTCGCTTAGGGCCCTCTAATCCTTGTGTTGCCCGGATTTAGATTGGTTACCTCGATGAGCATAGGTCAGAGAAGGACTTATTAGGATGTTAATAAGTCTGCTGATCGTGGGAGCGCAAGTATGTGCGTGACCCATGTGATGTGACTGTGTTCGCCTCCATTATTTGTGATGTTGTTATCTGTGAACTATTCCTGAGAGATTCGAAATATGTGATCCTTATGTACGTGATGTACCGGGATGGATAGCAGAGTATGTGTGCACTGCAGCTAGTCTCGGGGTGCTTGTATTGTATATTTATGATGCGAATAATATACACGTAATTAATGGGAACCTTCATGTAAATTTTGTGAACAAAATTATAGTATTGTTTTGAGAAAACATAACGGGCTAACCAATTGTGAAATATATTACATATTGAGAATCCGAGTTTAAGTAAAGCCCTCTATTCTTTGGTAACGTTAGAATGTAATATGGGAATCGAGTAGTAAGGGTTAGAACTTATTACGGCTTGGTTAGTTAAGAATGTCATTTAGATGGGTAATGTACGTTAGGAGTGCACATGTAGTCGAGAGGTGAGAATTTCATGTGAGTGTACGTCCTAACATGTATTTTGCATTTAATGTTTTAATGTTATTAAAACACTTGCTGTTTTCAAAATGTTTTCCACTTTCGGGCTCTGACCCATTTTCTTTCAAATCTATTTTGGTAAAAACCATTTTAGGTGCCCAGCCACAAGGACACCATGCATAGGATTCTCATTCAGGTGACGAGCTGTAGCTATTTGTGGAAGTTACAGGACTTTGCTTGTAGACGCTTCATCGATATTGACTAGATATTTATCAGTTATCAGTTGTAGGGCATGTCGCCCATTTCTTTTAGAGACTTTGCATTTATTTAAGTTATTCACACTTTTGGCATGTAATTATTCAGGATTCAGACTTGTAAAATCATTTCCATTTGTTGGGATTGTTGTGAGGAGTTTTCCTCCGGATTATTATTATTATTGTTGGTTATTTCATTTCTTCGTATGGTGAATGCATTATGTTGGTTATTTCATTACTGCATGTTAATCAGACTTAACTTAAAATTTGGCACTTACTTTTTAAATACTAGGTGGTTAGTAATTATTAAAATGTTTTCGACAGTGATGCTATTAACTGAACCAACTTGGCATTTTGAATTAATTTAATAAAGGATTAGCTACCCGGTATTTAATTAGTCGGGGTGTCACAGATATGTAAGGACAAATTTCTTATAGATTCAATTTGTACGTAATTGGAATTATTCGGGAGAAATTTTTTTACTCTTAGTTTAGAGTTTGTGTTCATGATTTCATAAGCCTATGACGTGTTTCAAGAAGACACAAGGCCGAGCTTCTGAGATTGGATACATCGTGTCATATATATCACGCCATGTTTGTCTTCATGTTTATCGTTTGGAACTATTTTTTAAATATATTTTAAGAAAACTATTTTTTGATTTTAATCTCGTTAGAACGAAATTGATCTTGTTAGAAAAAAATTGAGTTTTCGTTCGAACGAATTTGATCTCATTAGAATGAAATTAAGATCTCGATGGACCGTCCATATAACGACCAACGAACGACTATTCTCTACCAAGGTTTTCACATCTCGTTAGAAGCTCGTAGGAAGGACGTTTAAACTAGAATGATGTTTTGTTTGAACGAAAAGATACTCATTCGAATGATCTTGTGTTTTTGTCTGAATGAGTTTTCCACCTTGAAATTCCTATTTTCAGTACTTAAGGCATATTGGACTCAGATTGTTTTAGAATTTTTGGCACAAAATGTTATCATATATGTTTACCAAAGTTACAAAATCCTTATTTAATCATTTATGTTTAAAGAGACAAGATTTATATTTCTTATACTTTGAGATGTTTAGTTTGGCACCAAAGTTTGTTTCTCTTCATCTTCAAAGAACTTGTTTCATGCGGTGGACTCCGTGCATTCTTTTCACGGTGTAGATGGTTATCGAGGCTCATCGGTGGATAGTGATATGTACATGGACTCATTCATTGTGGCATCTTTCGTGGGTGGACTTCGGTGTTTCACTGTGGAGGGGAAGTTAAAGTTTAAAGAGCATCAAGGCTTGTAGGTATCGAGTCATTGAGTAAGGATACTATCAACTTTTGTAATTCTACATCATAGTTATGGCCATGCCAATCAAAGAATGCGCATCGCTTCGTCTTCTCCCTCTTATACCTCCCGAAGGGGGAATGGGAAAGGAAGGGGGATCGAAAGGTCTCACACCCTACTTGAGAATGCTTTGGCCATCGTCGGTGTGGGGTAGATGTATAAAGATGAAGTCGCCAGCTAATTTTGCACAAAACAGACAAAAGAACATGTCGCCACCACAAGAGAACGGCGTCAAAGACAAAATCATGCATACAAAACCAATAGTTAGAAAGGTTCAGGGGCTAAGTTACGGAATGGGAAGGTGTTAGGAACCCATCCCGCCCTTATGGTCTCTCATGGGATAGTGTAATTATTCTCCTTTATTTTTTCATGAAGTGTGTGTGAGTGTATATATAATGGAGATCAGAATCGTTCAAATCATACCATGGAAAATATAGAGTGAAGTCATCCATATGAATGTTTCCAAAATAATATGTAGAAAATATAATTTATGCGTTTATCACGACATTGATCATTATGATGAAACCATAACCTGTGTTGGATGAAACGCTAACCATGATCACAAACATAATATATATAATAATGCAAGAATATGAAAATGGGGAATTTTGGGGAAATTGAAAACTTGGAAGATTGGGAAAATTGCAAAATTGGACTCGAGTTTTACTCTGAAACGCCTATATAGCCTATAACGGGATCAAAGTCCACACAGTTCGCATGCGGCATAAGGGTGGGTTTATCCCATAGATTCGAACATGATTTTATTATATGTGTGTGTGTGTAGAAAAATATGTTTTGGTTTCGAAAAAGTGTGATGGATAATCCCGTTCGGAATTTATGGGTGTAAACCTCTTTTTTTTTTTTTTATAAAAAATAAAGTATGTGCAATATACTTATAAAAAATCGAGCTATTAATGCGTATTAACTAAAGTAAGAATTGGATTATGAATCTAATGTAATCTATGCAAAACAAGAAATTGAAAGAGATAGGGACGGATTTGGACCTTCTTTCAAGCTTGATCTTTGATCTTGGATAAGATCCCTTGAATGTGAGATGCATATTGGGTGAGAGAGAATGTGATTTTGTGAAATTGGGTATGAAAAGGATGGGAATGCAAGCTTGAATGGAACTTCACATGGAGGAATTTCACTAATTTTGAGAGAATATTGTTGAGATCATTGATGCTGATGGATCTATGGTGTGCCTTGGAAGTGAGGTCATGACCTATATTTATAGGGTAGGGGTTATTTCGATCGTTATGGCCCTAGTCCTTCCCATCAGCAGGTGCCCCTAGACACATTGTTGATAGGTAGGGAATTGGACCAGCCAATTAGTAGTCTTGTGCATATTGTTCCAGAAAAATGATCATAATACACAATCCATTTATCTAAATTATACATGGGTCATATGGGTTAAAAAGGTAATTCAGATATCTTCAAGAGTCCTTCAGACCACTCCCGGGTCCAGGAGATGACTTTGGGTCAAATATGGCTCGAAAGCGCACGTCGATCCTTGGGATGGGAGATCGTTAAATGGAAATGGATTGTTCACCAGGCATGGTAAGTTTGAATAGAACACGGGGTACAACATTGGAAAGGTTAGGATATTTACTTTGAAATTCCAAAGACTTTTTCATTTTTAGGAAAGTTGACCTTGGTCAATCGGGGCACGGAAGTGCCTGGTGACCTCTCGGGGTAAAATTGATTGTTCGTTTGTATCACAAGTCAGAATCGTGAACGGGGAGGACATTTTAAAAGGGTATTTAGTCCCCTTAGGAGATTAATTCTGTTAGAGGGTGGTTTAGATAATATGGAGGCGTAAACCCTTTTTGAGTACAATAATGATAGGTTAAATAACAACACTATTGATTAACCAAAGGATATACAAACACGACTCGATGAAGATAGACTTAGTCTGAGCTCACAAATATCTCGTGTATAACTCAGAAGGTCGTAGTGAACTTAGAAGTAACTTAGCTAGAGGGAGAGAGAAGTAATCATCCTAGATACACCTTGGTAGGCAACCAAACACACCAACCACCCTCAAGAATCTCTGTCAAGTATTAAAAGCTTCGTAATAAATGACAATGGTCGGTGAGTAAACACTCTTGGTTTTTATAATAACTCTATCTCTATCTATGATGTATACTATCTCTAGTAATAACTTCTGAACTCTAAAAAAGATCATGCCCTCCTCAGAGGTGGTTGGGGTCCTTAAATAGCCTCCCACACCACCCCCGAGGTAACTCTGCCATTAATGCATGTGAAAGACATCGCTCAATATTTATGTCACAAACATTAAATACCTAATACACTAGTTGTCTCCATGTCATGAACATTAAATGCCAAGACATGACTTTTGCCTAACCACTGTTTGTCAGGGGGCTGTTGTCACAGAAGTGGCTCACCAACTGTCTGACAGCCCCAAATACCACAGTGGTTTACTCAAGTGCAGGTCTGACATTTCCTAGCTGGTTAGTGACATCAGATAAAGTGGATGTGACATTAAGTAGTGGGTTATTTTGTTTACAACTCAATGCCCGATGGAACTCAAGGTTGCTCCCCCCCGAGGTTCCATGGTCAGGGTCCTTCGGTGTTTTACCGGGCGTATCTAAGATGGTAAGGACAAACCCCAATGGTGACTCACTTCTCAATACTCCAAACCAATTCCATCTGAAGTTCCCACGACGAGGTCGTTCGATAGAGCATAGAAGCTCTCCCAGGCCCTACCAAGCCTGGTCTCTCGCGAGTACCGTTCGACCTTACACAAACTCATCATACTCATTACATCTTTAAAATAGTTATAGGTAATAATCAATACAAACAAAAGATACAACAAGACTAAATTAACCAACAGGACTAAAGTATGAGTTGCCACGCCAAGGTGCCTGGCTTAAGCTGCCACGTTGAACTGCCTGGCTTGAGCTGCCACGCTTTAGCTGCCTTAATCCCAAACACTGCTGTTAATGGGGGGATTATCCCTAATCTCAGAATTACCTTCAAACTCCCTCTACATTTGCCCCTTCGTGGAGAGAGTTGTTATGGGAACAAGAAATGTCTTCATGAAAACTTCTCAATCCGATGAATCTTCTCCATGTGTAGAAATTCTGGCATCCTTTCCTTCGTTATAGCACTGCGTTAGAACCTCCAGGAAAAAGTAAAATTATCCCTGATGTACCTGAACCAAATCGGTGTTGCTTATTGGTGCTTTGGCGAAGGGACATCGTCGCTTTTGCCTTACAGTGAGCTTCAACCATTCTAGCTTTACTATTTGAAATTATCCCGAAAGGCCTACTAACCTTCTTAAATACTCATTTTTGCTTTGGGGAAGTGAAATTCTCTCATTCATGCTGTTGTGGGGTATAGTTATGAGCAGTGATTTTTTATTAGGACTACCCCTATCATTGGGACTTGTGAAATTCTCCCTTGTAACGTTTTTCTATGTTTGAAAAATCATAAATTCTCCCCGATGTAGCCGAGTCACAATTTAAACAACGTTTGGACTTGTACTGAGGGGACATCGTAACTTTTTGAACCATTAGGACATCTTTTTCATTGGGAGTTTATTGGATATGTCTGACAAAAATTCTGGTGCCAAAACTCAAACTTGTTGAAGAAGGCAACCCTTTCTATTCCCTAGGCGTCACTTCGTTAATGATGTGGTGCTGTCTTTTCAGCTATCAAAACACTTCTCGAAATGCCACGCTTTCATTTGAAATGATTATAGGCGGCCTTGCACGTGCGGTGGTGGGAAATTCAATAGATAGGTTTAAAAGGTTTCAAACGTCTATTTTTTCAAAACCCTTCTCTTTCCTTCGTCTTCTTCAGGCTCCCATCTTCTTTAGAGAGAGAACTTTGCACAAAAACCCCATTGCTGTCTAGCTATTTACCTATCTTCTTCCTTCTCTCATCTTTTACGCCACCACCTGTGGTTGTGATCCTCCATCTTTGTTCCTATCCCTTCTTACCAAGATGTTTCACTCATCGCCACTTACTATGGCTTCTTCAAGTGACGCAAAGGTTGCCACCTTCGCTGCTTAGCCAAGCTTCCCTTCTGCCAGCTCTAGCGCCGCTACTACCCCTAGGACCACTACCCTGAATGCTGCTTGTCAAGAGGAACTACGTTTTTATCGTTGGTCTCCCATATTTGGTGAAGATGATGAATTCCATGATGCATGTAAGACCTGCCATTTCTCAGCCAAGTATGACCCTTTACTGTTGGGCGATGAAGATGAGGATTCGTCGAAGTGGGGCTACCTTCCCCCCCAGAGGGGACTCTGCGCTTTAGGTTGGACCCCAGTGACTTACCCTATTCTCAGATCAATTTTGAGGCACCTGAGGGGTCGCCAGCCCATTTTGCTGCCTAGCACACACACATATACAGAGCTCTTACGCTGCTGCTCTTACAAAGGTTGGTCTTCATCGAGCCTACTGGTTTGGGGATTTCACACATTCTAAGCATAATGTTGCATTGTAAGTACTAGTTTCCTGATGGAATGTTATAACTCACACGTTCTTTGCTGCATGGGGAGAGTTCACCATCATGTTGGAGGACGTGTGCGAGCTACTTGGGTTTGAGACCATGGGTGAGTTTGCATACCACGATGAGGCCTTAGAATCCAAAGAGACTGCCGATCGAGCTAAGCTTGATCGGATCTGTCGTAGTTGCACTGGGTCTTCAAACAAGGCCACTTTTACTCCCCTTATCAGTTATTTTTTCGAAGCTCTAACTCCAAAGGATGTCATTTCTAGAACGGGACAAGGTAGAGGTACATCTCTGGAACTACCAGCCTACATTCTTGTGTTGCTTTAACGCTTCTTCCTGACTGAGAAACCCAACGACCATCCCAGGAGGGACCTCATAAATATTTCCATCCGTTTGGCCAGAGATTTCAACCTTCCTCTGGTCGTCATTGCCTTGGGGTCCCTCTATATGTGGCTGGATCAAACTCATATCGACATGGCACGGTCACTGGGTCATCATAACTTGGCCAATTTTTCCAACACCATTATCTTGATGGGCTTCCTTTACACCCTTTTTCCTTCCATTTCTACCAAGTATATCTCACTCCCCATGAGCCAAGGTATTAAGCCCCCATGCCTCTTATGTTTCCATACAAAATAGAGTCGAAAGGAGATAATGAGAGTTTTTTTTATCATTTTGACTCCTTTATAATGAGGCCATATAGCGAATCTATTTTTGTCCATTCTTGGGATTTTTTCCCTTCTACAGCTTCAATGGTCAAATTCATCACCATTATAGAAGATCCTTTGCAGGTAGTGGTGCTTCTGTTTATCCCTGAGTTTCTTTCATGCTTTACTGAATGGGGATACACCTCTGAACCTTATAACGCCGATAGATGCAGCAAGCAGTTTGGGTTTGATCAGGGGGACCCTCGACTTGTGTTTCAATAAAACCATACAAGGGCCACTTTCGTTGAAGCTTGCACCTTCTATCTTGCAGCAGCAGTGCTTGGTGTGACCTCTACCATTGATGGGAGAGTTACCCTTCCAAGTTCCACTAGGAAGGGGGATGTATCTACCTCTTATTCCACCAAGTTCCATTTGGTGCAACTGACCAGGATTCACGAGTTTATACAGAGTCCTCCCCCAATATCCCCCAGTCCTTTCTTTCCCTGCCTGTGAGCTGGGTCTCAAGGGTAACTCCATTCTTGTAGTTGAGTTCCCTCTGAGTAAAACCCTTAAAGAAACTCCCCGTGAGCCACCCCCTTATTTCCTGATGATCCCCATTGCCAAGCCAAAGACCAAGGTCATTACAACCGCCAAACAGCCTACCCCCTCAACTGAAGCTGCTACTAGCGAAGGGCCTTCTGATCCACCAACCAAAAAATCTAGGAAGGGAAAAAGTGGGACATCCTTAAAATCCAAGTCCCAAACCCCTTTGGCGGCACTCCCCATAGACTTTGTTCCTCCTACCATGACTGCAGAAAAGGCCGAGGAGTTGAGAAGGCAAGCTCGGGCGGAGGTAAAATGAATAAACGCTGAGTTTTAATGACGTGCTGTCGTCGTTACTCCTTCGGTTGCCTTTCCTACGATGGTAGTTGATTCAACTGAGCCAATGACAAAGAGGAGAAAAAGTTTGAGGGTTCCTCAAGGTGCTGGAGAAACAGGTACGAGGAAGAAAACTTTGGATACCAAGTCCCAGAAAAAATGGACTCCCGAGATACATCCCTCGCTTGCTCCTTTTGTTGTTGCCTCCTCTCCTCCTTCGTCGGTGATTGTATCTTCTCATTCCCATTCTGGGTCTGAGATATGTGTGCATGTTTTTTTTCTTATTCGCATTTTTCTTAAGGCAAGTTGCGTCTGCTTATCTCTTGATACCTTTAGTGCAGGGAATTGAAGAAGGAAGACCCAGTCCTCCCGTAAGCCCTTTCGTGAGGGGAAATTTCGGTATCTCTCAAGCCGATACTACTCCTCCATGTTCCCCCATGATCGAGCTTACTTATTCCCACCGCACGAAGGATTCTGCTGTGGGGGGAGGTTCCGTTGAATCTAGGCGCATCTCCTCTGAACCAAAGATAACTCCCCCAGGCCCTTGTGAATTTTCATCACAGTACGAGGTCCTTCTGCCTATCGTTGAAGTTAAAGGGAGTTCCCCTGAGGTAATATAAACAATTACTTGTCATGGATCAATTTTTTTTATGCCATCTCCTTTCTCTTTTCTTTCATACTGAATTGTAATATGATGAGATGCCTTAGGTGGAAATGGATTCTTTGGTAGCTAGCATTCTTCTCCCCACTATGATGACGACACCGATAACCGCGGTTCCCATTTTGGTGCCATAGCGGGCGTAAGTAACACTTTGATGCATTTCTCCCTTTTTCCTGTAGTTTCTCCCCATGTCTAACTCGCGGCTTCATGTCAGCACCTTTCACCAAGTCTTACCCCACCCTTTTCTCTTAGTGGTCTTCCTCTTTTCAAGGCCACAGTGGATGCTTCTTCCCAGCGTGATGGTTCTTCGGTGCCTACCCGTGCTGAGGTATCGATTTGAGGGACATTGTCTTCTTTGAGCGAAACTCCTATATTGGTCTTAGTACCTTTTATTGGCGAGGGATCTTTGCCAACCATTGAGGCTTTTTTAGATAAGGGCACCGTTGAGGCTTCCGAGGAAGTAATCCCACCCCCAATAATTCCTGCCACTATGGCCTCCACGGTGACTCCAATTCTCGCTCCTGCAACTGCTGAGGTACTTCGTTAATTTCTCTGCATTTCTCAACCTTTGAAACGTCACCTATGATGGTGACTTATAACTGAAAACACTTGTTAAGATTTTTCATAAACTCCACCTACATCGGTGACTTAACAACGAAAATGCTTGTTAAGATTTTTCATAAACTCTGCCTATATTGGTGACTTAAAAACGAAATGGTTGTTAAGATTTTACATAAACTCCACCTATATAGGTGACTTAACAACGAAAACGCTTGTTAAGATTTTTCATAAACTCTACCTATATCGGTGACTTAACAACGTAAATGCTTGTTAAGATTTTTCATAAACTCCACCCATATCGGTGACTTAACAACGAAAATGCTTATTAAGATTTTTCATAAACTCTACCTATATTAGTAACTTAACAACGAAAACGCTTGTTAAGATTTTTCATAAACTCCACCTATATCGGTGACTTAACAACGAAAACGCTTGTTAAGATTTTTTAGAAACTCCACCTATATTGGTGACTTAACAGCGAAAAAGTTTGTTAAGATTTTTTCATAAACTCATTATTTCTTCCAACTATTCTCAGGTTTCTCAGGAGGATTATCCACCAATTCTTTCATCCATCACTTCACCCCATCGGGAACCCATTATTTCAGAAGACTCCAGTCATAACGATAAAGGTTCCACGACTGGTGCTACTACCGAGAGCGAATCCGTCTATGATCTTCCTCTACCTGACTTAGCTCCTCATGCCTTCTGCCTAATGGTGCTTCAGAGTTATCCTCAGATGCCTACCAATCAAAGCTTGGTAGTTGAGCAGCTTGCAAGACACCATCCTGAAATGTTCATTGTGGATTACACCTATGTTCCGACATCCCCATAATGAGTTACAGGCTTCAGGGCATGGCTACTATTGTGGCTGAGATCGCCAGCACCCCGACTTCAAACGTTACCAAATCCCACCTCAACCAATTATTGGGCTACCTGAAGGATTTGGGTCATGATGGCTTTTATTTTGACTGGATTATCATGCATTTAAAAACTTTGAAGAGACAGCGAATGGATAGCCAGAGAAAACTTCTCCGAAAATATTAGGAGGACCAACAGGCTGAGGAAGCTAAGTTGGCTGAGTTAGCACCTCTCCTTGCAGCTGTTGATAAAGATGTGGGGGATATCGAAGAAGCTCTGCGTTTGGATAAGCTGAAGAAAGAGAGACTCCTTATTGAGCATACACAAGCGCAAACGAGGCTGGAGGTTTCTATAAAGGCCCAACAATCTTGCCTGGCAGCTTCTTCGGGCCTTCCTGGAGATTTTTTTCTGCTCCAGATCTTTGGTTCCTCTTAGGTCAATGATTTGTTGTAAATATTTTCCTTTTCTTCTTTCTATGTAATTCTTGGGAAATAGCTCCCAATTTTATAATGCCCCAAAGTTTATGAATGAAGAAAAATGTATGTTTTCCCATGCCATTTCTTTGCGTTACAACTGCTTGCATATATTGTGAACTTCTATAATTCTTTCATCTCCACTTGAGTTATAATAAAAATAACTTGATTACTCATCATAAAAAGAAGTTGTGTATTCATAACAACAACTAGATACATTAGTGGTGCAAATATAATTTCTTACACATGATAGACTTTTAACCTTTTATTGTTAATCTTGAATGGTTTATCTTCTTCCATCCTAGAAATTAAGCAATAACCTAAGTCATGAGCTTCTTTTATAGTGAAAGGTCCCTCCCAATTTGCTGTAAACTTGGGTAAGGGAAACCCTTTGATGTGCTTCACTGCTGGTTTCAACACGAGGTCTCCCTCCACGAACTTCCTCGATCTTACCAAGTTATCATATTCCCTGGAAAGCTATTTCGTATACATTTGAAAGTGTGTCATCACATTATCTATGTGTTCATCCAACGCTTCTAACTGCACATGTCTATTCTGAGGGAGCATGCTACTTCGCAAGGCATATCGAGTAGAGGGAACTTCTAAATCTACAGGGAGAATCGCCTCGGCCCCATAGACAAGGGATACCGGAGTATACCCGGTGGGATTTCTCTTAGTTGTTCGATAGGCCCCCAATAAAGCTGGTATCTTATCATCCCACGATACTGGGAAATCCTCCATCATTTAAGCCAAGATATTAACCAAAGTTTTATTAGTTGCTTCGATTTGATCGTTTCCCTTCAGGTATATCACCGTTGAAGTATAATGAACAATGGAGTACTTGTGTGTGAGCATCGTTACCTCTTAATTGATGAAAACCTTTAGGATCCCAAAACGGAAAATGATGTATTCTCTGATGAAGTTGCTCACCACCCCCACTGTTGCCCTTCTGAGTGGTATCGATTCAGCCCACATTGTGAAGCACTCCGTTGCTACTAGTATCCATATCTTCCCCTTCAAAGATGGGTGTATTCCCCCTACCAGGTCGAACACCCAGGTGTGAAAAAGATAAGGCATTTCCAGGGAGTATAGGTCTGCCGATGGGGCATGGATCGTATTTTCATGAAGTTGAAAAGCTTTGCATTTTCGAACGAACTCACCAGAGTCTTTCTCCATTATTGGCCAATATTATCCAAACATCATTAATTGTTCATACAACTTATCCCCCTCCTATGTGAGATGGATCGTGCGTCTATTTAAGGACCTCAGACGCTTATTCTTTTGTGATGCAATGCAGTGTCCTGTTGAATTAGCCCCTTCGGTAAAGCTGCCCCTCGTAAACGTAAAACCTCAGGGCCCTTCGCTTGAGTCCCATTGCGTCGATATTTTCTATTAGGATAACTCCATCTTTAATGAAGTCAATATAGGGTTGCCTCTAGTCAGGTTGAGCTCCCATGAAATGACATTCAGTTGCTTTGAAGAATAACTAGCATTTATCGCACTTCCATTGTAGCTCCGCCGCGTCTTATTTCATTCTAGGAAAAAAAACCTCTCTTTAGATTCTTAGGTAGAGAGGTATCTCTGTTATCTCGTAGTTATTTTCATGTGTTTTCTTTAATCTCCGCTCTGCCTCTTTTGGGCCGATGCACCTGGATAACCTTCCTCATACGTTCCTGAAGTAAAGGTTTCCCTGATTTGTGAAGTACTAGACTAATTCCCTTAGCTCCATCGCCCCTTCCTCGGATTCTAATTCTCTTCTAATCTCTCCCCTCTATTCCGCATCTTCCTCCATCGGTTGGATTGATTGTACTATTGAAGGAGCTGTTCTTCGTTAAATCACGATGGTAGTTGTATCATTCCTCATGACCATTTTCTGGGCAATGGTGGCATAGGAGTCAGGGTGACGGTTCATCGTTCTGGGTTGTCTCTTGATCTTGGTTTGATGGAACTGGAAGAGGAGCCTCTGAATGATGGTTATGTATGGTGCCTGACTCATGTGTTTCAACGCGTACTCTCCATTCACTTGCTGAATCACCAAATTCGAATCACCTTTGATGCAAAGAGAACGGATCCCCCTTCGAAGAGCCTCTAGCAACCCCAACACCAATACTTCATATTCCGCTTCGTTGTTAGCACAAGGAAAATCTAATTTGTAGGAAAGATAAATCTCCAACATTCCTTTTAAAAGAATAGCCCCTGCTCCTCCTTTTTTTTCCACCGAAGATCCATCGAATTGCATTGTCCATTCCTCATCCATTGCGTCTAGGTGATTGTCCTACAAATCGTCTCCCGGAATGCTTTCTTTAGGTGGATCAAACGTTCCTGAGGGGAAGATTGCCAACAGATCGACGTACGCTTGGTTTTTGATTGCGCGAGGAACCACATACTTCAAGTCATATTCGGAGAGGATGAGGAACCACCTAGCTTCCCTACCAATCAATATAGTTCTTGCCCACAAATACTTAATAGGATCACATCTAGTTATAATATGAATTGTAAAAGATAGCATATAATGTCTAAGTTTTTGTGCTATAAAGACTAAGGCTAAACAATGCCTTTCCAAGTTACTATATCTGACCTCTGGCCCATGTATGATTCTGCTGAGGTAGTAGACCGATCGTTCGTCCCCATCAATTTACTGTGCCAACAAAGCTCCCACGGACCTCATGGTGGATGTGAGGTGAAGCTGCAACGGTATTCCTGCCTATGGGGGAACCATGATCTTTGGTGAAACGAGCAGCTTCTTCATCCCAACGAGTGAATCCTGTTGAACCTCCTCCCACTTGAATTTTGTGTTCCTTCGTAACAGCTGCATCAACGAGTGTGTCATCTCGGCTAACCCAGGCATAAATCTCTTAAGACAGGAGACTTTATCGAGGAAACTCTTCAGCTCCTTCGTCGTTCTTAGACTGAGCATCTCCAAGACCACTCGCTGCTTATCCTGGTCCATCTGCACCCATTGCCGATCAACCACCAAGCCTAAAAATTTTCCACTTGTTACTCCAAAGACGCACTTAAGTGGGTTCATCTTTAATTTATACTTTATGCATCGGGAAAACACCTTTCCTTAAATCGATCAGATGGTACTCCTCTTTCCGCGATTTGATGACCAAATCATCCACGTAGAATTCCACAAATTTGTGAAAGAAATCAAGAAAAATGGCCATCATTGTTCTTTGGTAAGTATCCCCAGCATTCTTGAGTCCAAACGACATCACTATGTACATGAAATTGCCTAACGGGGTTCTAAACACCATTTTCTCTACATCAGTGGGGTCCATCTTGATCTGGTGTACCCTACGTATCCATCCAAGAAGCTATACATCTCATGAATAGCCGTTGCATCTATCAAGTTGTCAATGGAGGGCAGAGGGAACTCATCCTTGGGGCAAGCTCTTTTTAAATCTTTGAATTCCGCACAAATCCTTATTTGGTTTTTGTCTCTCTTTCCCACCGGGACAATGCTACACAGCCAAAGCGGGTGCTATATCGGTTTGATGAACCCTGCCACCAATAAGCATTGGACCTCTTCCTTTATCTTTAGATCTAGCTCAAACTTGTACATTTTTATTTCTTGTTTCACCGGAATGGCTAAAGGCCTCACGTTTAACTGCAGCTGACTCCCTCATCGAGCCCTTCTATCTGTGTGTATTTCCATGTAAAAACTTCTATGAACTCCTGAATCAACTCTTCAAGATGAAAATAGACCTTCCCCTTCTTTTTCCACGTTCAACTCTTGTGCCTGTGGCCTCAGTTGATGTGCCATGTAATCTGGTTCTTCGGTAATATCTTCCATGAATTCTTGTATGTTGGAGTTATCTATCACCATACATTGCCCCCATTGATCCACCAAAAATCACTCATATATCGGGTCAGCCTAATTTTCAGCTTCTTCGGCCGCCCGTTTACACCATTATAATCGATATATTACCTTTCTTTCTTCGTTAATGACTTTCTTACACTACCTACTGGTAGTGGTGTCTGCCTTCCTCTTTTTCTCTCTAGAATCCTCGGTTACTCTTTTTCTTGAGAACCGACTCAGCACGCTTTGTCATTGGACCTTATGTTCCATCAGATCCACTCTAAGTCTCATCTTATCTTTGAGATGCTTCCAGATGTTTTGGGGCCGAAGGACCACCTGGTGAGCTTCTTCGGTCGTCACTCATGCGCTGCTCGTAACCTCTTTATTCTCCTCTTTCAAGGGCCCCATCCTTTCTATGATCAAGGGAACCCATGCTCGCTCCATTCTTCTCATTAGGACCTGGACATCCTCCTCCAACTCTATGTAAAATACCACATATACCCAGTGAGCTTCCTCGATAGTGAAGGGCCTCTTAGTAGCCCTAATGGTCACCTCTGTTCCCTTGATATTCTCCTTAGTGCATTGGTGGTACATCGAAGGAACTAGGCCTTGGTTGTGCATTCAAACTCTTCCTATCAGTAGATGGTAGGAATTTGCACTCTCTATTATGTGGAACTTGATATGGGAACTCAGATTTCCCATCACGATCCTAATATTCACGTACCCAATGGATTTGAAAGACTAGTTGTCATATCCCGAAATCACCAAGGGCATGGGGACCAACGAATCTTTCAGAATATTGGTTGTGTGGAAATATTTGATTGGCATGATATTGATGGAAGCTCCCCCATCCATAAGAGTCCTTGTAAAACTAACTCCGTTGACGCTGGCAGCCATATACAATGGCCTGTAATGAGGGAACCTCATGGCCTTATCTGCTTCACTGAAAGTTATTTCTGACATAAACTTCTTCACCAACTTGGCCATGGCTCCCCTCCATCTCAAAAAGGGGATCGCGTTCTTCCTTGTAATGTCAAGTATTACCTAGGTTATTTCCAACCTACTCTCTTTCGGTATCCCTACTTGTTCGAAGAACCTGGTGAACTTTGGGGATTTTAAAACTGTACATTATTCTATTGTTGGATCTGCTTCTTCCCCTTCAACACTGTATACATCCTCCACGTCTTTGGCGCTTGCCTCATTATAGGCTAATACTATGTTAGCCATTCCCTTCATACAATCTTCTAGAGCTTCTTCGAACTCTCCCTGCTTTATAGTTGGCTTTCTTTCTTCTCTCTCTGTTTTCTTATCATAGGCCACCACCAAATTGGCCCCATGTACTGGGAGTGGGTTGTTGTTGATGTTCTGTGGAGGGATTTTCAACGTCTCTGCCTTCACGTACTTATGGATGATTATCCTTAACATGAAATAGATCTTCCGATGAATCTGGCAATATTTGGGATCTGCCCTTATTGTCGCATTGAGTTCCCCAACGGGAATGACCTTTGGTTCATATACCGTTCCACCTTGGACCATTACGTTGTGATAGCTGACAGCCTCCTCCACTGTACAAGGCAGTGGTGGTGGGTCTTCCCTGTCTCTTCCAAACTTCCTCTTATTGTCCTTCTTCGGTGCCTTTCCCCCATTTGCTCCCTCGGTGTACCCTACTCGTGGGGTTTGAGAACCCCCCCCACAGGTTGTATTGGCTACCTAAACATCATGGGCACCACCACTGGATTTGGTCTCACCACCAATGAGATATTTCTTGTTGCTTTTAAGAATGCCAAAAAAGTCCCCTCGCGTGTCTCCTTAATGAGATGACAGATGTATTCCGGAAGCAGCCCCTCCGCGCAGATCTACAATAACTTGGATTCTTCGGCCTCCTCCCTCACATCAAGGGACCTTTCCCTGAACCTTTGAATGTACGCCACCACTTGTTCCTCGATTCGTCTCTTCTCCCTGCCTAGTTGGGTCAAAGTAGACTCATCTTCCGCCAGAAAGAACTTATGAACGAACAAAACGTGCACCTCCTCCCATGTAGAAACGCTCTTGGGAGCTAAATGAGAATACCAGGTATATGCTTTATCGATTAAGGATTTATAAAAATCCCTCAACATGAGCTTATTATTATTACAATGCGCCCCCAAGTGTTCAACGAGCCGTTTAATATGCTCCTTTGGTTTTCCACCTTTCCCTGTGTATTTTTCAAAAATAGGAGGAATATAGTCCTTTGGATAGGGCTCATCGTTGTATTCATAGAAATAAGGTGTTCAAAAGTTCTCATAAATCGAAGCTACCATGCCAGTAGAGTTTGAGGAAGCTTGCATGAACTTGAGCATGTCTTTTTGCATCTCCTTCCTCATTACCTCCATGGGTGATGCCACTGGAGCAACAACCAACGGGACCATAGGTTGAGCGCCCATTGTGGATGGAGCAATCATCACAGTTGGGGTCATTGATACTCCCGATGTTCCTACTGCTGGATTCATAACATAAGGCATACTTGGTAGGACCATTCCCGTTGCGCCTGCGCTTGGTGAGCCCGTTGAGGCTGCCCCTGGTGTCACGAAAGAGTTGGCTTCAAATCCTCCCAACATCGTTGAAGCTACCGGAGTTTTCAAGAACTCGTAAAACTTATTCATGAGAAGCACCACTTGAGCCAGTCCCAAAGCATCACTCGTGGAAGCTTGTGTCACCCATGGAACGCCTGTCATCGCCGGAACTAGAGGTACCTCTATTCGAGGGTCCCCGTCCCTTAGAGCCTCCACTTCTCTTGCCTCCTATTCTTTATTGTGTTGAATGTCATCAAAGTTGAGTGATCGAGCGGTAAAAGTGTGTTCGCGTGAGGCCACAATCGTTGTGTGTTTCGCCGTCGCAATGCAAAAAACCTAAAATACAACTACACTTGACAAACAAGCACATCGGTAAGTCGGGTATCGTAATAAATCCACAGGGAGTGATTGAATTTTAGATTTTAATTGATTTAATTAATTCAGGAATAAAAGTGTAAAATAAATAAATGAAAAGGTGATGGTTGGTTATGGTGGAAAAAGAAAAGAATAAGTTACGCTACACAAAAGTAAAGCGAGGATCGGGATCGCATTCTACCACACTGATCGAAACAACTACTAATTAGAGTTAAGGCTCGAAAGCATTTAATCGAGCATAATCAAATAAGCATAAACATCACACAATAAGGAATTTAACCCAAAGTTGCGAGATTAAACATTTAACTGAAAATGGTCACACACGGATTAAATTCGGATTGTCGCTATAAACACTAAAATTGCGTGACAAATAAAGTTAAACGCATAACAATCCAACTTTAATACACGCGGTTTCAATTAAATGCAATTTTACATGAAACCTAATTTTTGGAGCTCGAGGCCCGTTAATGACGGAACACAACCCCGACCCTATTTATCTAAGGGCTAGACATAAATGAAACTAATTAACAAAGCAATAAGCTAATTAAGCAAGAAATAATTTAATATAGGCAAGAAAGTAAAGAAAGCATGTAAATTAAAGCATGGAAATTAAGGAAGACAACTAAATTAATGTAATTAAAACTAAGGTACAACTTACAAAACAAAGAGTACAAGAGAGGAGTAGGGCAAATCTCCCAAGTTTACAAACCCTAAAATCTAAGAAAAAATGAAGATATCCCTTCCAAAATGAAGAGAAAGAGTATTTATACAATACAAATCCCATGGAAAACTTTTAAATAAAAGGGGAGAAAAACAAATATCAGCAGGGCCGAATCGATTCTGCATTGGGCCGAATCGATTCGGTTGGAAAATATCTCGAGACTGCCAGAGGGGCAAATCGATTCGGGTGAAATCCGAATCGATTAGAAATGGTGGGAGAATCGATTCGGCTGGTCCGAATCGATTCGGAAACAGAGGAACTGGCATACTGTCTCCAACCGAATCGATTCACAAAGGGGTGAATCGATTCGGACCTACAGGTCTTGAATCTTTCCCTTGTTTTTGGTTGGTTTGAAATTCTCTTTCGCTCAAAAGCCCATAACTTCTTCGTTCGGACTCGGAATCACGCACCGTCGGTGGCCACGCGAAGAGAAATCAAAGTGATTCAACTTCCGTGAAGAGCTCGGGATTCAAATCCGAATGCTGAAATTACTAAAATACCCCCGAAGCTGCAAAATTCGACGAAAGTTTCCGGAAAGCGTCCAAACTTCATACTAAGCATCGAAACACCTACAAAAGCTCAATTAACCCATGCAAAACATGTTAACATAGAAATCCGAGGTTTTCTGGTCAACGAGCATAAATATAGGGATTAAGATACCCAAGGGGGCTAATAAAGCGTAGGTTAACGGGTGAAATACGCAATATTTACGTCGTATCATTGAGCCTTCGATTAACGTTATTTTACGCCATACTCCTTGCTTAAAAGAATACCTCCCCAGCAGAGTCGCCAAATGTAAGAAAGTGGTTTAGATAAGATGCAGGTGTAACCCCTTTTTTAGTACAGTAATGATAGGTGAAATAACAACACTATTGATTAACCACATGACATACAAACATGACTCGATGAAGATAAACTCAGTTTAAGCTCACAAATATCTCGTGTATAACTCAGAAGGTAGTAGTGAACTTAGAAGTAACTTAGCTAGAGGTAGAGAGAAGTAAGAAACCCAGATACACCTTGGCACGCAGCCAAAAACACCAACCACCCTCAAGAATCTCTGTCAAGTATTAAAAGCTTCGTAATAAATGACAATGGTGGATGAGTAAACTCTTCGATTTTTTTAATAACTCTTTATGTCTCTCTGATATATATTATCTCTAGTAATAACTTCTAAAATCTTAAAAAGATCATGCTCTCCTCAGAGGTGGTTGGGGTCCTTAAATAGCCTCCCACACCACCCCCGAGGCAACTCTGCCATTAATGCATGTGAAAGGCATCCCTCATACTTTATGTCACAAACATTAAATAACTGATGCACTAGTTGTCTCCATGTCATGAACATTAAATGCCAAGACATGCCTTTTGCCTAACCACTGTGTGTCAGGGGGCTGTTGTCACAGAGGTCGCTCACCAACTATCTAACAACCCTAAATACCACAGTGGTTTACTCAAGTATAAGTCTGACATTTCCTAGCTGGTTTGTGACATCAGATAAAGTGGATGTGACATTAAGTAGAGGGTTATTTGGCTTAGAACTCAAATCCCGATGGAACTCAGGGCTGCTCCCCCTAATTTCCATGGTTAGGGTCCTTCGGTGTTTTACCAGGTGTATCTAAGATGGTCAGGACAAGCCCCAACGGTGACTTACTTCTCAATCCTCCAAACCAAGTCCCTCTAAAGTTCCCTCGACGAGGTCGTTCGATAGAGCATGGAAGCTCTCCCAGGCCCTACCAAGCCTGGTCTCTCGTAAGTACCGTTCGACCTTATACAAACTCATCATACTCATTACATCTTTACAATCGTTATAGCTCATAATCAATATAAATAAAAGATACAATGAAACTAAATTAACCAACAAGACTAAAGTATGAGTTACCACGCCAAAGCTGCCTCGCTTGAGCTGCCTTAATCCCAAACACTGCTATTAATGGGGGGATTATCCTTAATCTCAGGATTACCTTCAAGACCCCTCTATAATTTCTTTCTCATTCGAAATGAAGAGTTTCCCTTGGCCAAACAAAGCCCGGGAGTGCCCGGTGGCCTTTGGATAAATTTTTGGTGGAAAACTGATCATTCATCCGAAAAGTTATGAAATTTTGCACATGGGGTTGACCATTGGAAAGGTTTTTTAGTTCCCTTAAAAGTTTCAAAGAGCTTTAACTCTGACGATGAAGTTGATTGGGGTAAAATATGGGCCCAGGAGTGCCCGGGGACCTTCAGATTGATTTTTGATAGTAAAATAGTCCATTTGTCTGAACTGCTATGTCGATTTGGACATGGGTTGAACCGTTTGAAATGGGATTAAGAACCCTTTGAAGATTTAAAGATCTTTCACTCTGATGATATAGTTTATCAGAGTCAAATGGGCCCTAGAGCGCCGGATGGCCTTTAGATTGGGACTCGAAGAATGACATAGGGTTTATAGTGAAATAGGGAGGTTTTAGGGACCTAAGGAGAGACTTAGGTGGTCCGATAATGTGGTGTCTATAGATACCCTTGATGGGTGAGCTTGGGATAAGTGAAAGCCGTCAAAGAGACACCACATGATGTTTTGAAAAGAGGTCGATTCTACGGACCTAAGGGACAAGGATGATCGGTTCAGAGGGTTGAGGTTGATTCTGAGGACCTAAGAAAATGCTGGGGGTGGACAATTATGATTACCTAAAAAGGTGATGATTGAGGTGAAAGGTAAGGGAGGGACCAATTATGCGGGTCGAGGTCAATTCTAAGGACCTAAGTTGTTGGGACCAGTTCTACGGGTCGAAGCCTATTCTGCGGGTTTAAGATAAAGATGACCAATTCAGCGAGTCAAAGCCAATTCTCTGGGATTAAGTAGAGGTGATCAATTTTTAGGGTCAAAGACATTTCTGTGGGCTTAAGTAGAGATGACAAATTCTACGAGTCAAAGACAATTTTGTTGGCTTAAGTAGAGATGACCAATTTTACGAGTTAAAGAAACTTCTGTGGGCTTAAGTAAAGATGAGCAATTCTGTGGGTCAAAGACAATTCTTCGGTCTTAAGTACAAGTGACCAATTCTGAGGGTCGAATCCAATTCTGAGGGCTTAAGTAGAGATGGTCAATTCTGAGGGTTGAAGCCAATTACGCGGGCTTAAGTAGAGATGACCAATTTTGTGGGTCAAAGCCAATTCTGCGGGCTTAAGTAGAGATGACCAATTTTGAGGGTCAAAATACAATTCTGAGGTCTTAAAATAGAGATGACCAATTATGCGAGTCAAATCCAATTCTTAGGGATTAAGATAGAGATGACCAATTCTGCGGGATTAAGCTAACTTTTTTTTTTTTGGGGGGGGGGGGGGGGATTTGGAGACTCCACTGGGGATATTTATCTTGCGGTTCCATTGAGCATTTGATTTGAGGTTCCGTTAGGGAAGAGGGAATGATCTGAAGGTTGGTTGTTTTCTTAGATGGAAAATTTTCAATTTTTGTAGTGACTTTTGGAGATGTTACCGGGAGGATATCCGATTGGTTTTAGGAAATCCACTGGGGATACAAGATTTTTACTGGGATATGAGTTTCGTAAAAATATTTTTCTTGGTAAAAAAGGTTCTAAAATCCATTCGGTATTTTACGGAATCATTTGAGGATTTTCTAGGATTTTCTGGCATTTTTTGAGAATTTTTATACAAAATTTCAAGAGGGTGCTGATCGACATGGTTTAAAGGTGTTAAACGGAAGTGGAATGGTCTTTTGGGGTACCTCGAGCAGGTGGAGGGTAAGTGATGATCATTGGGATCTAAGGAGATGCCGATCGGCATGCCCTTTAGCCTCCTATAAAAAGAGGATGGGTTCTCCTATTTTTTCATAGTATTCTGCCATGTCTTCTTTTGCAATTACCTTCTGCGAAGCGTTTTAGTATTACAAGATCAATAGTTGGCTAATTTCTCAGGTAGCACAACACACATGGCGTGGCTCAATGTTGATGATTTGGCCAACTTGGAATGGAGTGCTAGGGCTCCCCTTGCATTGGGCAGCGAGAATTCCTTTGACTCATTCAAGTCTGTTAGGGATGAGCGAAGCCATTTGCACGACCCGTCGCGTCATTATTCCTCTAGGGTGGTTAACCTTGGAAGCTATGCAAGTATTTACTTTTTTCTTGGTAATATTCCTTATTTCTTGAATTTCGACAAGCTTTTTTTTTTCATTTTGCATTTGACAGTTTGATGTCTCTATGTCGACTCTGCATGCTCGAGGGATGATGGGGCTTAGGGAAGTTTTAAAGAACCTTATATTGGTGGTGCATTGGGTGGAGTCATCAGTTGGTTTTGGGCTACTAGCATCTACTCTGGACGAGTCACCTCGTTCTACGACTGTTCTCTGTGCTCTGGGGGAGAGGTGGTGGGACAATACCCACACCTTTCATTCTGTCTTTGGGGAGATGATGGTGACTCCGATAGATGTGCTGCAGCTACTAGGGATGGACTGCTATGGGCTGAATATTGAGGTGTATAGGACTTTGAGGATTTTGCTAGTGGCAGTGATGACGACGTTATTTGATGTGGGGAGGGTAGTTTATGCGGACTCTCTTCGTTTATCTCTTTTGAGGGAGTTATTTATAAGTAGAAGGATTGATGAGGTGGATGGGATGCAGTTACGACAGGTGGCCCATTTATTTATTTTGCTGATGTTGGGTGTTTCTTGGTAGGGATGAGTGGCAATGTCGTTCACTTGTGGTTTTTTCCATTTTTGAGGGTGTTTTCGAATGTCCCTTTTTATGCTCGGGGGAGCTTAACTTTGAATATCCTTTATTATTCTCTTAATACGTTCAGTCGGTGCTACCGATAAACTTTTACTGGAGCCATGTATCTTCTTGAGGTATTCTTTATGTTACACATTTTCCATTATGCATTCGTATCTTTCCTTTATGCATTTTATTCTTGATTTCTTAGTTTCTGACCTTTTTCCCTTTATAGACGTCGTTCTATGAGTTGATTGGGTTTAACAAAAAATTGATAGCTTTGAAGGATGAGTCTGTTGGGTACTTCTGCCAAATGTATCGATGGAGAAGGTCTAATCGGCAGTTGAAGAAGTCTCTCTCTCTCTCTCTCTCGACAGTGCGTTAGGTCTTGAATGGCCTGACAAGTGAGCAAGTAAATACTTCTTTCTCATCTGAGATCTTCTTTCCTTTATGCTCTTTTCTAATATTGATCTTTATCCATTCTTTCTTGGGAATTTATAGGTGACCTTTTATCCATGGGGGACGAACATTCAGTACACGGGATTGACTGGGTGGAATGCACAGATGCAGCACTTCCTAGCGCATGAGTTTGCCTACTCCTAGTACCTCGGGGAGAGAGTAGTCCGACAGTTTATGGAGAAAGAGGTTGTGGTGGCCCCCGGTGTATGTGAGACAAGTGCGGGAAATTTTGAATAATGAGTGGGTAGAGGCGATGAAGGGCTAGCCTTTCTCATCTTTTACTGACACGGTGGCGGCGTATGATTATTTGGACTTTGTTTCGAGATGGTTAATGCCTCCTAACATATAATACATGATGCCTCTCCCTCATGTAGGTTCGAGTCGACCAATGGGGTCCTCCCACAACGCAGGTGGTGCGTTGGCATCAGAGGCGACAATGACCTCAGAGGTTTCTTTTGTGACGTTGGCCCCTCCTTATAATATTCGGTGGGCTGATGGAGTCAGTGCATTTGTTGTACCGTCCCAAGGCGATGGATCCGGAGGATTTGAGTTTGATTGAGGAGGTCCTCCAGCCAAAGGTATACTTCTCATCTCTTTGTCCTTTTAATCTCCTGATTTCTTCCTTTCCAAAGATTGACTGATTTTCTCTTTTTTGTTTCTATTTGCAGTATATTCGAGTCTCCACCACCTGGCTGAAGGATGTTCAGGATTGGATATCTTCATCCACCGCCCACATTCAGGATGTGATTTTGTTTCCTTTTTTCTGGTGTCCTCTTCCTCATCTGAGGAAGGGTCTGGCTCAGGGATTGTTGTACGTCATCTCGTCGCCGAGGAAAGAGATCGTGCTGTAAGGAAGAAGGTTCCTAGAGAGAGAGAGAGAGAGAGAGAAGAGAGAGAAAGGGGGAAAGGTTGTAGGTGAAGAGAGAGATAAATGCAAGTGGGAGAGAGAGAGAAAGAGAGGCAAAATTGGGTTGGGCTGAGTCCCGTTATATTTTTCTTTATTTCCTGTAAAACTGATGTAAGACAACAAATATCTATACAAATAAAATGAAGTTTTTATCATTTTTTTTGTTTTTAGTAAATTAGTGCACATGATCTTTTTACTTTGCTAAAGAGACCGTAAAAAGGAATAAAAATTATTTGGGAGAGAAATTATTTCAAAAACAAGGCAAGTAAAAAGCATAAAGAGAAGAAAATTCAAAATTCTTTTGAGAATGGAAATAATTTTTATTGAGTTTTTTGGTTTTGACAAAAAAGGAAAAGGGGGAATTTCCAAAAATAGGGGGGGTGATGATCGGCATGACCCCTGTCCTGCCTATCAGCATATCTGTCCAGTCCAATCAATCCAAGGCTTTGATTGCTAAATTGCTTGGTACTTAGTTGGTTCAGTTTTTGTCCGATTTCTGCAAGGTTCCTTGTCTTTGTTTGAGGATTTTCAAGTATAAATAGGGGTGGGAGGGGAGCATTTTCTTCACACCTCCACATTCCATCTCTTTTTCATTCTTCTTTACTTACTTTACGAAATGGCTCTCACTGCTAATGTTGAATTCACTAACTACGTCGAAACCTTGGAAGCAATGTGCTCATAAAATGTGGGCTACGATGCTTTCAAGATGCATCGAGTCTCCTTATGGTGTAATCGGCCCATAGAGTGGAACATGTTGATGGCAGTGGTTGAGTTCTAGTACCTTGAAAACCATGTTTTTCGCTTTGGCTTGGAGGTGGTCTGTCCAACCTAGGAAGAGTTCTCATCCATATTGGGGATAAATCCCAGTGTTACAGTTGCTATGCATGAGTTTTTCTCGGTCCCCTTGGGAGCTGTTAGCGGGACTCCTCCATATTTTGCCTTCGGTGGATGGGTCACTAGTTATGGGCGGAATGATCTTTCTTCTTGATGTGCTGGATTTTATGTGTAAGAGGGTAGTTTAGATAAGATGGAGGCACAACCCCTTTTGAGTATAGTAACGATAAGTTAAACAGAAACACTATTGATTAACCATAGGAGATTCAAACATTACTCAATGAAGATAAATTCGGTTTAAGCTCACAGATCTCTCGTGTATAACACACAAGGTAGTAATGAACTTATAAGTGACTTAGCTAGAGGGAGAGAGAAGTAAGCACCCTAGATACACCTTGGCAGGCAACCAAAACACACCAACCACCCTCAAGAATCTCTATCAAGGATTAAAAGCTTCATAATAAATGATAATGGTGGGTGAGTAACCTCTCTCGTTTGTAATAACTCTCTAGTAATCACTTCTGAACTCTGAAAAAAGATCATCCTCTCCTCAGAGGTGGTTGGGGTCCTTAAATAGCCTCCCACGCAACCCCCAAGGCAACTCCGCCATTAATTCCTGTGAAAGATGTCCCTCATACTTTATGTCACAAACATTAAATACGTCATGAACTAGTTGTCTCCACGTCATAAACATTAATTTCCAAGACATGCCTTTTGCCTAACCACTATGTGTTAGGGGCTGTTGTCACAAAGGTGGCTCACCAACTGTTTGAAAGCCCCAAATACTATGGTGATTTACTCAAGTGAAGGTCTGACATTACCTAACTGGTTAGTGACATCAGATAAAGTGAATCTGACATTAAGTAGAGGGTTGTTTGGCTTAGAACTCAATGCCCGATGGAACTCCAAGCTGCTCCGCCCGGGGTTCCACGGTAAGGGTCCTTTGGTGTTTTACCAGGTGTATCTTAGATGGTTAGGACAAGCTCCAATGGTGACTCACTTCTCAATCCTCCAAACCAAGTCCCTCTAAGGTTCCCACGACGAGGTCATTAGATAGGGCATGAAAGCTCTCCCAGGCCCTGTCAAGCCTGGTCTCTCGCTAGTACTGTTTGACCTCACACGAACTCATTGTTATTCTTGTTACATTATGACAACAGTTTTAGCTTATAGTCAATATAAACAAAGATACAATATGACTGAGCAACTCAACAAGCTAAAGTACGAGTTGCGATGCCAAGCTGCCTCGCTTGAGTTGCCACACTGAACTGCCTCGCTTGAGCTGCCACACTTGAACTACCTCGCTTGAGCTACCACGCTTGAGCAGCCTCCTTGAGCTTCCATGCTTGAACTTCCTTAATCCCAAACATTATTGTTAATGGGGGAATTATCCATAATCTCAGGATTACCTTCAAGCCCCCTCTATATTTTCCCCTTCGTGGAGAGATTTATTGTAGGAACAAGAAATGTCTGCACAAAAACTTCTCAATCTGATGAACCTCCTCTATGAGAAAAAAGATCTAGTATCCCTTCCTTCGTGAGAACCTCCGCGTTATAATCTCTAGGAAAAAGTAATATTCTCCCCGATGTACCTGAATCGAAGTGCTACGGCCTATTGGTGCTTTGATGAAGGGACATCGCCACTTTTTCCTTATACTGAGCTTCAACTGTTCTAACTTTATTATTTGAAATTCTCCTGAAAGGCCTGCTAACCTTCTCAAATGCTCATTTTAACTCGTACTAAGTGAAATTCTCCTGTTCATGCCGTTGTGGAGTGTAGTTGTGAGTAATGATTCTTTGTTAGGACTGCCCTTATCATTGAGACTTGTGAAATTCCCCCTTGTAATACTTCATTATGTTCGAAAAAGCATAAATTCTCCCTGATGTAATCGGGTCACAATTTAAACAATATTTGGACTTGTGGCGAGGGGACATCATGGCTTTTTTGAACCATTGGAACATCTTTTCTAATGGGAGTATATTGGATTTGTCTGACGAAAATTCTGGCGCCAAAACTCAAACTTGCTGAAGAAGGCAACCCTTTCTATTCCCCATGCGTTACTTCATAACTGACATAGCAGTGTCTTTTCAGCTGTCAAAACACTTCCCGAAGTTTCACGTGTTCATTTGAAATGATTATAGGCGGCCTTGCACATGTGGGGTTGGTGGGAAACTCAACAGACGAGTTCCTTAAAAGGTTCCAAAAGTCTCTTTTTTCAAACCCTTCTCTTTCCTTCATCTTCTTCAAGCTCCCATCTTCTTTAGAGAGAGAACTCTGTGCGAACTCCATTGTTTACCAAGCTCTTACCTAGCTTCTTCCTTCTCTCATCTTTTACGCCACCACTAGTGGTTGTGCTTATTCATCTTCATTCCTAACCCTTCATTTACCGAGCTTCTTTTTTTATACTTCATTATTATCTGCAATGGCCTCCTCAAGAAACCCCACCACTTCTGCCCCGTCTGCCAACCCCGTTACCACCACCCCTACTGTCACCTTCATGACTGCTGCCCGCCAGGACCAACTCATTTTCTACCGCTGGTCCCCTATATTCGGTAAGGGTGATGAATTTACTGGGTTTTGTAAGACTTGCATTTTTAATGCCAGGTATGATTCCCTAACACTTGGTGATGAAGATGAAAGTGCTAATGACTGGTGATTTCTACCTCCAGAGGGGACTTTTTAATTTCGTCTTGAGTGAGGGGACTTCTCGTGGTCCCATATCGACCTCGAAGGGCCTGGGGGATCTCCTGCTCACTTTGTTGCCTAGAACTCCCATATGCAGAGTTCCCATGCTGACAGTCTCATAAAAATTGGGCTTCATCGGGCTAAGTGGTTTGGTGAGTTCACCCTGTCCAAAAATTATGCTTCCCTTCCCGTTCTGGTGTCTCGCTGGAACGTTACCACTCATACATTCATTACTGTGTCGGGCGAGTTTACAATAACGTTCGAAGACGTGTGTGAGCTCCTAGGCCTTGAAGCAAAAGGCTATGAGCCTTATTCTGATGAGGCCCCATATGCCTAGGAAGCTGCTGATCATTTGGAGATGGATCGTGTATGACGAAGGTGCATAGGTTCTTCGAACAAAGCCACTTTCACTCCACTCATCAACTACTTCTTCAAGGATCCTTCTGAAAGTAATTCCTTCGAGGCTGCCCCTGGACAAGGTACATCACTGGAACTTCCTGTCTATATACTTGTCATTATTTCTCGCTTCCTTTTAACAGGGAAACCCAACGACCAACCTCAAAGGGACCTTATCAACATATCCCTCCGTTTGGCCCGGAATATCAAGCTCCCACTAGCTGCAATTGCCCTAGGATCCCTCTACACATGGATTGATAGAACCCTTTTCGATATGGAATGATCTTTGGGTCATTATAACCTGGCCAACTTTCCCAATTGTGTCCTCCTAACTGGCTTCCTCTATGTCCGTTTCCCCGCTGTAGCAGCCAAGACCAACCGCCCTCCTTCGGGGGAAACCATTCTGCTCCCAAGCTCCTTTGTTTATCACAAGAGATAAAGTCGAAAGGATTTGACCTCCATTATCGATGATATTTCAAATGTTGTGATGAGGCCCTATGAAGAGGATATATTTCTCTACACTTGTCATTTTTTCAAACATGAAGCAAGAGTGGTCTGGGGAACTACTCTGGACCTCATTATTGAAGACCCTTCACTCGCTGTGGTCGCTCTATTTTTGCCAGGACACCTGCCCTCTTACACCGAGTGGGAATACACCAGTGAGCACTACAATCCCAACTGATGCATCCGTCAGTTTGGTTTCGATCAAGGGACTCCTCGCCCAATTTTTTAATCATCTAACCCCAAGGTCTCTTTTAGCGAGGCATGTTCCCTGTTCTCCTCAACTGCTGCGTGGGGAGTGAGTTCTACCATAGCTGGGCGAGTCACCATTCTGAGGATCACCATGTAAGGGGATGTGACCCCTCTATTTACAACAAAGTACTGGCCAAGACAACTAGCCTAAATTTTTGAGTTCATCGAGGGGGATCCCGTGTATCCTCCAGTTCTTTCATTTTTTGCCTTAGAGTTGGGGTTAAAGGGTAATTCATTTATTAGGATTGAGTACCCTCTAAGCCAGACCCCGAAGGTACCTCCTACTGAAATTCCTCCACACTACCCCATGATCCTCATTGCCACGCCCAATCCCAAGATCATTACAACACCCAAACAACCTGCCCCTTCGGCTGAAGCTGCAACAGGGGAATGGCCTTCTCATCCACCTGCTAAAAAGAACAAGAAGTCCAAAAGTGGGGTTTCCCCGAAATCCAAGTCCTCAGAGTACAAGTCCAAAGCTCAAGCACAAACTCCTTTTGGGTCATTCCATATTGCCTCCATTCCCCCTCCAATGTCTGCAAAGCAATTGAAGAGTTGAGGAGGCAGGTTCAAGCTCAAGTCGAAAGAATAAATGTTGAGTTTCAACGGTGTGCTATCGGTGTTCCTCCTTCGACCGCCTTTTTCACGATCGTGGTTGATCCAACTGAGCCAATGGAAAAGAGGAGAAAAAGGTCAAGGGTACCTCAAGGTGCTGATGTAATGGGCGCAATGAAGAAAACTCTGGGTACTAAATCCCAGAAGAAATGAATAACCGAGATACCTCCATCATCACCTCCCTTTGTTGCTTCCTCCTCTCCACCTTCACCAGTGGTTATACTTTCTCGTTCTCCCTCCGGATCTGAGGTATGTGTGCATGTTTTGTTCTTGTTCCCCTTTTCTTAAGGCAAGCTGCATTTTCTTATTTCTTTAATAACTTTGGTGCAGGGAGTTGAAGAAAGGCCCAGACCCACTGGTTCCCTGGTTCACCCATTACACCTTTCGTGGGGGACATTTTGGTGTCTCTCAAGTTGATACTACTCCTACCTATTACCCCATGATAGGTCTTACCTACTCTCTCTGTTTGTCCTCCCAAGGGGCCAAAAAAGTTGCTTTGAGGGATGCTACCATTGGATCTGTTGGAATATCTGCCCAACTAGAGGCAACTACTCCAGCCTCTTCTAAATTACCATCCAAGCAAGATGTACCTCTGCCCGTTGTTGTGGTCGAGGAGAGTGCCCTTAAGGTAAATTTCTTGTCAAGTCTCACGTCTTTTCCTTCTCCCATTGCTTGATTTATCATTCTGATATGTTGGTATATTTTAGGTGGAAGTGGCATCTCTGATAGCTAACATTCTCCTCCCCACGTCACTGACGAGACCCCTGACTACAATTCACCTTTTTGGTGTCATAACGGGGGTAAGTACGCTTAGATGTATTGCTGCCTTTTTCCTGTACTTGCTACTTGTGTTTAACAATTGAGTTTGTATTTACAGCTTTCGCCAAGCCTTACCCCACCCTTTGGTCTTTGTGGATTTTTCCTTTCCAAGGCCAAGGTTGATAATACTGCCCTGCGTGGTAATTCTTCAGTGCCTGCCCATGCTGGGGCATCATTTGGAGGTTCCTCATGTTCTTTCAGTGAAACTCCATCATTGGCCTTGGTACCGTTTGTTGGTGAGAGAGCTTTGATGACCGTTGAGGCCTCCACGGTGGATCTTATTCTCGTTGATGCTGCTGCTGAGGTACTTCACTAATTTCTCTACATTTTTCAGTCACTCAAACTTCACCTATGTTGGTGAATTAACAACAAAAACACTTGTTAATGTTTTTCATAAACTCCACCTATATCGGTGACTTAACAACAAAAACACTTGTTAAGATTTTTTGTAAACTCCACCTATATTGGTGGCTTAACAATGAAAACACTTGTTAAGATTTTCCATAAACTCCACCTATATTGGTGACTTAACAACGAAAACACTTGTTAAGATTTTTCATAAACTCCACCTATATCGGTGACTTAACAACGAAAACACTTGTTAAGATTTTCATAAAATCCACCTATATTGGTAACTTAACAACGAAAACACTTGTTAAGATTTTCATAAACTCCACCTATATTGGTGACTTAACAACGAAAACACTTGTTAAGATTTTCATAAACTCCACCTACATTGGTGACTTTAGAACGAAAACACTTGTTAAGATTTTCATAAACTCCACCTATATCGGTGACTTAACAACGAAAGCACTTGTTAAGATTTTCATAAACTCCACCTATATTGGTGACTTAACAATGAAAACACTTGTTAATATTTTTCAAAAACTCCACCTATATCGATGACTTAAAAATGAAAACACTTGTTAAGATTTTTCATAAACTCAATATTTCCTCTAAGTGTTCTCAGGTTGCTCGGGAGGATTCTCCACTAGTTCTTTCGCTTACCTCCTCACCCTATCGAGAGCCCATTATCTCAGAAAATTCCAGCTACAACGATCAAGGTTACACGACAACTGCTGCTGCTGAGAGCGAATCTGGCTGTGAGCTTCCTCTGCCAAACTTGGCTCCTCATGCCTTTTGCCTGATGGTGCTCCAGCGTTCTCCTCAGATGCCTTTTAACCATCGCTTGGTAGTTGAGCTACTTGCAAACCACCATCCCAAAACGTTTGGCGTGGATTGCCTGCGTTCCAACATCTCTGTGATGAGTTACAAGCTTCAGGGCATGGCTACCGTTGTGGCTGAGATTGCCATTACTTCGACCTCAATCATTACTAGATCCCTCCTCAAACAATTCCTGGGTCACCTGAAGGAGTTGGGTCATGATGGATTTCGTCCTTATTGGCTTATTACACATTTGAAAAATTTGAAGAGCCAACGACTGGATAGCCAGAGGGAACTGCTTCGAAAACATCAGGAGGATCAACAGGCTGAGGAAGACAAGTTGGATAAGTTAGCACCTCTTCTTGAAGCCGTTGACAAAGAGTTGGGGGACCTTGAAGAAGCTCTACACTTGGCGAAGTCAAAGAGAGAGAAGATCCTCATCGAGCGTACACAAGTGCAAACGAGGCTGGAGGTTTCTATGAATGCCCAACAGTCTTGCCTAGCAACTTCTTCGGGCCTTCCTGGAGATTTTCTCTTCCCCAGATCCGTGGTTCCTCTTAGGCTAATGAACTTTTGTATATATTTTTCTTTTTTCTTCTTCTTATATAATTCTTGGGCAATAGTTCCCAATTTTGTAATGCCCTAAAGTTTATGAATGAAGAAAGATATATGTTTTCCATGTCATTTCTTTCTGTTACAACTGCTTTTCGTACATTATGAAGCTTTATAATTATTTCATTTCCACTTGGGCTATAATAAAAAGAACTTGCATGCTCATCATAAAAAATAAGTTGTGTATTCATAACAATAGCTATATACATCAGTGGTTTAAAACTAATTGCTTACACATGATAGACTTTCAACCATTTATTGTTAATCTTGAATGGTTTATCTTATTCCATCCTAGAAATTAAGCAATATCCTGAGTCATGAGCTTCTTTTACAATGAAAGGTCCTTCCCAATTTGCTACAAACTTTGGTAGAGGATTCCGCCTGATGTGTTTCACTACTTCTTTCAATACGAGGTCTCCCTCCACGAACTTCCTTAGTCTCACTAAGTTATCATATGCCCTAGAGAACTGTTTCGTATACATTTGAAAGTGTTTCATCGCATTATCTCTGCGTTCATCCAATGCTTCCAATTGCACATGTTTATTTTGAGGGAACTTGCTACTTCACAAAGCATATTGAGCAGAGGGACCTTCTAACTCCACTGGGATAATCACCTCGGCCCCATAAACAAGGGAGAACGGACTATACCCTGTGGGCTTTCTCTTAATTATTCGATAGGCCCATAATATAGTTGGTATCTTATCATCCCATGCTCCTGGGAAATCTTCCATTATTTTAGCCAAGATATTAACCAAAGTTTTGTTAGTTTCTTCGGCCTGACCGTTTCTCTTTGGATATGCCACCGTCGAAGTATGATGGACAATGGAGTATTTATCTGTGAGCATCGTTACTTTTGAATTGATGAAAGGGGTTCCATTACCTGAAAGGATGACCTTTGGGATCCCAAAACGGCAAATGATGTATTCTATGATGAAGTTACTCACCACCCTCGCTGTTTCCCTTTTCTGTGGTATCGCTTCAGCCCACTTTGTGAAGCACTCCGTTGCTACTAGTATCCATATCTTCCCCCTCGAAGAAGGATGTATTTCCCCTACCAGGTCGAACGCCCAAGTGTGAAAAGGATAAGGTGTCTCCAGGGAGTGTAGGTCTACCGATGGGGCATGGATAATATTTCTATGAAGTTGACAAGCTTTACATTTTCGAACGAACTCAGCAGAGTATTTTTCCATTGTTGGCCAATAATAACCCAACGTCATCAATTGGTCATATAACTTGGCCCCTACTATGTGAGCTGGATCGTGCGCCTATTTGAGGACCTCGGTTTCTTCTTCCTTCATGATGTAATGCAATGGACTATTAAAGTATCCCCTTCCTTAAAGCTGCCCCTCCTGAACGTAGAATCTCGGGGCCCTTCACTTGAGTCCCATCGTGCCAATTTTTTGTGTTGGGGAAACTCCATCTCTGATAAAGTCATATAACTAGGTGATTGTCCTGCAAGTCGTCTCCTAAAATGCTTTCTTTAGGTGGATCAAACATTCTCGAGGGGAATATTGCCAACATATCAACTTACGCTTGGCTTTTAATTGCGCGAGGAACCACACACTTCAAGTCATACTTGGAGAGGATGAGGAACCACCTAGCTGCTATACCAATCAATATAGTTCTTGCTAGTAAATACTTAATAGGATCAGATCTAGTTACAATATGAATTGTAAAAGATAGCATATAATGTCTATATTTTTGTGCTACAAAGACTAAGGGTAAACAATGCCTTTCCAAGCTACTATATCTGACTTCTGGCCCATGTATGATTCTACTAAGGTAGTAGACCAGCCATTCTTCCCCATCAATCTCCTGTGCCAATAAAGCTCCCACAGACCTCATTGTGTATGTGAGGTATAACTGCAACGGTATTCCTATTTGTGGGGGAACCATTATTTGTGGTGAAACGAGCAGCTTCTTCAGCCCAGCGAGTGAATCCTGGTGAACCTCCTCCCACTTGAATTTTGTGTTCCTTCGTAATAGATGTATCAATGGGTGTGTCATCTCGGCTAACCCAGGCATAAATCTCCTAAGATAGGAGACTTTACCGAGGAAACTCTTAAGATCCTTCACCGTTCTTGGACTTGACATCTCCAAGCAGGGCCTAAGTAGTCTAGTTGGGACCTCCTGGGAGTTTTGGCTTGGTAGATGAGGGACAAGGTATGTTGAGCAAACTCAACCACTTAGCACTATAGGATTGAGACAATACTAGTAGGAAGACCCAGAAGTCACTCAATACTACACACACTTCACACTTGGTCATAAGTGAAGTGAGCAGCCAAAGAGCTAGCTACTCACAAGGAACAAACTCTTTATAAAAAAAATGATTTTTCTAGAAGAGGGGGTCCTCGAGGTCCCTCTCAAGAAAAAAAATAATTTTAGAAGAGAGTGGTCCTTAAGGCCTCCTCTCTCAAGATTTATGAAATTGCACCACAAGTTACCGTTTCAAAAGATAATTACCAAATATGATATCTTGTCTTCATTAGGAGACATATGTGCTTTTTGACTTTGGTCGGTGCCAGGTGGCGCCTGCAGGAGGAGACCGGCAGGGTTGCCTGCAGGTAGGGACAAATGGTACACTTCAGACATTGTTCCCCACCAACCCTCTCAATTTTGGCACCCAAAAAATGCCAACTCATCCCTAATGCCATAGTATAAATAGACCTCTGGGCAAGGTCAAGGGATAGGCATTTGAAATTGCACTGTTACTCGCTAAAATCTCACTAGACCTACCTAGTATTCTCTCCCTGCTCATTCTCTTAGTGCTGAGTGCCATGTTCCTTCACTCCCCACTGACAGCCATCATTCTCAGGTGTTTCCCTTGAAAAAATTACTATATTTGCTGTGAAAGTTCATCTTCTTACAGGGAGTGAGTTGAAGCTTGAGTTCCATTGTTACCAGAAGGAGAAAGTTTCTTGATAAGTTACACCACAAGACTTGCAGGCCGTGTCCATTGGAATAGGTCACGCCTCACCCTTTCCAATTATTCATAGACCCCAGTCTCACTACCCTCCTACATTTGGCGACTCTGCTGGGGAGGTATTCTTGCTTTAATGTACAAATAAGGTTTCAATGTCTCTAAGCAGTTGGTCTTGGAAGACACTCTAGCTGGAAATGGTGCGTAGAACGACCAGAACACCCAAGAGGAGGTGGTAGTGACCGGAACTACAGAACCTGTGCCTCGTGGAGGACATACTAATGCAAAACAATTGCTCGGTTGACAGTAGCAGCCCCCTCTGGTGGGGGCAGCCTCTGCAGCACTAGCAATAGTGGAGTTGGCTCCGCTGCGGATGGCGGTGCCGGAGCAAATAGTTTACTAGTGGTGATTCCCACGGGAGAAAGCAGCGGAGCCAGAGGTGGCACCGATAAAAATTAAAAGTGGTGATCGAGTAACCCTCTAAAAAACGTGGTAGTGGAGGATTCACCCTCAGGGACACCTTAAAAGAAACTCTACTCACTTGCAGGACATATCATATTCCCGATCAGCTAAGTAAACTACCTTGCTTTATAACTTGTTGAATATGTTCATTTCACAAGTCTTGATTTATATTTTATGAGCATTTCATACATATGCCAACTGATTTACTTGATAAAAAAATCACACATGCTATAATTTTTTAAATGCCTAGTGATAAAATGCAAAAACATGCATAATAGTTCTTTATTGGTATAACTCACTTAAAAAAAAGGGATTGTCCATAATTAATTTTATGAATTTTATCCACCTAAATGTTTGCAATTTTCAAAGCCACATGTCCTCTTATTAAATATTATGAATCTTAAAAAAGACAGTCAGAGCCTGTTGTTTATTATTTTATTTATATTATGATAAATAAAATAATATAAAATAGCGAGGCAAAGACCGATCCAAGTGGAATCATCCGTTGATTATGGCAAGCATTGGTGTAATTACATATAGCTTTTAGAGTACATTTATTATACTCATAAATAATACCATGTATTGAGACAAGTATAAAAAGTATACACAAGCTGATTAAAAATAAATGTTAGCATCTTTATAGATATCCTTTGTCAAGATGCTTTATCACAAAAGGTTGAGTTGCTCGACAATTAAATAAAATATAAAACCAGCTGAGCCTAGTTTGGGTTGCTCAATAGTTAAACAAAAGACCCACTAGTCAACCTATCGCCAAGTACCCTGGTCAATTTATAACCAATATCCCCTTCCAAATGAGAAATACCTCTGACGCGGAATTGGAACGGGTGTCTGAAGAGCAACCCCCATACCCTTGGTAGCAGCAGCAGGTGAGGAAATCCTCGAAGACAAAAGGGAAATGGAAAATTACTCATGTCTAAAATTTCACACGAAGAACCCATGGAACCAGTAGTTATTGGCGAGGGACCCTTGACAATGGGTCCCATAGTTAAAGTTCTGTTCGACGGACAACCCATAAATCATAACCCAGTCGCGCACGAGGAACCCCAAGTATTGAGGGGAAACAGGCGAGGAACCCCTAAGCATTGAGGGAATACAAGAATCAAAGACTCATTAGAATCAGTCGAGGAACCCTCAAATTGAAAACCAATAGCGGTTCACGAGGGACCCTTATAAAAATTTATTTTCGATGAGGAATACACAGATCTCAAACCATCCTCAGTTAACAAGGGCCACGAGGAACCCTTTTTCGACGTACACGGATCGCGAGGAACCCATAAGTCCTAATTTCTCGACTAAAGAAACCTTGGCTTGAAAAGAGGCATGCGAGTAACTCCCCTCTAGCTCAGCAATCATACCTGATGTTTGGGATGTTCCCCAAACTTGACAATGTGGGCGAGTAACCCCTGGTGCCATGGCCGGCGTCGAGGAGTCCCTAGAAGTCCTCGACCCAAAAAACGAACCCACTTTTAAGATTCGCAAGGCGTAGTTTCCTTCACACCATCATCCATAAAAAAAACGAGGAACAAAAGAAAGGAACAACGGGGTCGCCGGTGGTAATGGTCACGACGGTGGCTTTGGGTGTTGATGTCTTAGGTAGTGATAGAAAAGGAGTAACAACAAAATCCCCTCGAACGAACGCTTTTAAAATGGTTGAATGAATCATCCGAGGTGTGCTCCATCAATCGCCCACTTATCTTTCTAGTGTCTTATACAGAAACTTGTGATAGAGATATTACAATAAAAAAAAAGGCGAGCAAGAAACTAGCAGATCCTTGTATCTCACACGCCTTGGGATTGAGAGTTTATAATGATGAAAAAAGAGACAATAGTGTAATAGAAAATGAAAAGAAGGCGAGAGAGGGTTTTACTCTGCGTTCGAGGAACCCAACAGGGGCGTATTTCCTTTAATAAGACGAGGAACCCAAGATGAGGAACCCAATAGATACGTCTTCTCACTAATCATTTCTAAAAATAAAAAAAAAATAACAGCGTGCGAGGAACCCAAGACGAGGAATAGTTGTGTTCAAACAGTACAAAAAAATTCGAGTAGCATAAAAATGCAGTTGAGCTCTACAAAAGGAAGAGGAACCCACTCGAAAGAAAAAAAAATAATTAGAAAGTCTATCACGTTAAATAGTGATAAGAGTCAGATATGGGGTATTGCTCATTTAAAAGAAAATGGAAAATTGTTGAGGGGACTCACCCCCTCTAAGTCATGTTTTGGTTCAAATGTTGAAAAAAATATGTTGAGGGGGGCTCAACCCTCCCTCTGAGTTATGCTTGAATCAAAAAATGAAAAATGTTGAGGGGGCTCACCCCCCCCCCCTCTCTAAGTTATGTTTTGATTCAAATGTTGAGAAAAATATTGAGGGGGCTCACCACTCCCTCTAAATTATGCTTGAATAAAAAAAATGAAAAATGTTGAGGGGGCTCAGCCCCCTCTAAGTTATGTTTTGGTTCAAATGTTGAAAAACAATGTTGAGGGGGGATCACCCCTCCCTCTAAGTCATGCTTGAATTAAAAAATGAAGAATGCTGAGGGGCTCCCCCCCCACCCCTCCCCCTTTAAGTTATGTTTTGGTTCAAATGTTGAAAAAAAAATTTTGAGGGGGCTCACCCCTCCCTCTAAATTATTGCTTGAATCAAAACACATCAAAACAATGTTGAGGGTGGGTCACCCCCCCTTTTTAAGATATGATTTAAAAAAAAGTCCTAAAAGAATAGGCATAGGGCAAGTACCCCGCAGTTAGAGAGGCAAATTCTAATTTTTTTAACTTGCTCAATTATATGCAAGAAGTTACCCCACAGTTAGAGGGTCAACGTCCAAATTTTAACTTGCTCAGTTATATGCAAGTACCCCGCAGTTAGAGGGGCAGCCTCAAAATTTTAACTTGCTCATCTCATATGCAAATACCCCACAGTTAGAAGTGAGAAGTTCAATCTTGAGGTTCTCACATAAAAAAGATCAATTCAAAGTATTGATCAAGTGCAAGTATACATATAAGGTACGACAATTTAGTACCTAAGGCTTCAAGGGCATAGGAGCGCTCACAATCTTGAACAAGGGCCAAATATAAATATAAGGTGCTCCAGATGAGAACCTGAGGCTCCAAGGGCACCGGAGCGCTCACAATCTTGAGCAAGGGACCAATATAAATATAAATATAAGGTACGACAGTTTAGTACCTAAGGCTCCAAGGGCACCGGAGCTCTCACAATATTGAGCAATTTCCAAGTATAAGTATATGTGCGAAAGTTTAGCAACCAAGGCTCCAAGGGCGTGGAGCGCTCACAGTCTTGAGCAAAGGCCAAGTATAAACATAAGGTACAACAGTTTAGTACCTAAGGCTCCAAGGGCACCGGAGCGCTCACAGTATTGAGCAAGTGCGAAGTAAAAATATAAGGTGCGCCAGTTGAGCACCTAAGGCTCCAAGGGCACCGGAGAGCTCAAAGTCTTGAGCAAGTGCCAAGTATAAATATAAGGTGCGCCAGTTGAGCACCTAAGGCTCCAAGGGCATCGGAGCTCTCACAGTCTTGAGCAAGTGCCAAGTATAAATGTAAGGTGCTCCAGATGAGCACCTAAGGCTCCAAGGGTACCGGAGCGCTCACAGTCTTAAGCAAGTGCCAAGTATAAATATAAGGTACGACAATTTAGTACCTCATGCTTCAAGGGAAACAGAGCGCTCATCATATTGAGCAACTACCAAATATAAATATAAGGTACGATAATTTAGTACCTGGGGCTCCAAGGGCACTAGAGCGCTCATAGTATTGAGCAATTGCCAAGTATGTATATAAGGTATGACAGTTTAGTACCTCATGCTACAAGAGCAATGGAGCGCTCATCATATTGAGCAACCGCCAAATATAAATATAAGGTATGACAGTTTAGTACCTAAGGCTCCAAGGGCACCGGAACGCTCCCAGTATTGAGAAAATGCCAAGCATACATATAAGGTACGACAGTCTAGTACCTCAGGCTTCAAGGGCAACATAGCGCTCATCATATTGAGCAACTGCCAAGTATAAGTATAGGTGCGACAGTTTAGCACCTAAATCTCCAAGGGCGCCGGAGCGCTCGCACTCTTGAGCAAAGGCCAAGTAGAAACATAAGGTACAACAGTTTAGTACCTAAGGCTCCAAGGGCACCGGAGCGCTCACAGTCTTGAGCAGGTCCCAAGTATAAATATAAGGTGCGCCAGTTGAGCACCTAAGGCACCAAGGGCATCAGAGCGCTCACAGTCTTGGGCAAGTGCCAAGTATAAATAAAAAGGTACGAAAGTTTCGTACCTAAGGCTCTAAGGGTACCGGAGCGCTCACAGTCTTGAGCAAGTGAAAAGTATAAATATAAGGTGCGCTAGTTGATGCTGGGGTCTATGAAGGGCATCAGAGTGCTCACAGTCTTGACCAAGTCTCAAGTATAAATGTAAGGTGCGATTGTTTAGCACCTAAGGCTCCAGGTGCATCGGAGCGCTCACAATCTTGAGCAACTGCCAAGTATAAATAAAACGTACGACAGTTTCGTGCACAAGTCTCTTGACATTATAAGACACTTCTGCACGAGGGGGCTAATATTGATAAGTCTTTAACCAAGTGAACAAATAATAAAATAGCTTGGAGTGTGGAGATCCACTTAGACTAGATCCACCTGCCCAAGATTGCAAGCTTGACAGAAAATAGCCTAGGGCGAGGGGATCCACCTTGAGTGACCCCTCTTCCCAAACTTGATGCTACAGAAGAAGGCCAAGGGCGAGGGGCCCACCACGAGTAACACCTCCTCCCAAGGTGAAAGGCCAAAGAAGAAGGCCAAGGGCGAGGGGCCCACCGCGAGTAACCCCTCCGTCCAAGGTGAAAGGCCACAGAAGAAGGCCAAGGGCGAGGGGCTCACCGCGAGTAACCCCTCCGCCCAAGGTGAAAGGCCACAGAAAAAGGCCAAGGGCAAGGGGCTCACCGCGAGTAACCCCTCCGCCCAAGGTGGAAGGCCATAGAAGAAAGCCAAGGGCGAGGGGACCACCTCGAGTAACCCCTCTGCCCAAGATAGAAAGATATAGGAGAAGGCCAAGGGCGAGGGGCCCACCGTGAGTAACCCCTCTGCCCAAGATAAACGGCTACGAAAGAAGACCAAGGTGGAGGGGATCACCGCGAGCAACCCCTCCGCCCAAGATAGAAGGCGACAGAAGAAGGCCAGGGGCGAGGGGATCACCGCGAGCAACCCATCTGACCAAGATAAAGGCCATAGAAGAAGGCCAAGAGCGAGGGGCTCACTTTGAGTAATCCCTCTACCTAAGATACAAGGCCACGGAAAAAAGGTCAAGGATGGGGGGCTCACCATGAGTAACCCCTCTTAACAAAGTAAAAGGCCATAGAAGAAGGCCAAGAACGAGGGGCTCATAGTGAGTAACCCCTCCGCCCAAGTTGATACCCAGATAAGGAGGTCCATTACAAGTGGCCTCATCTACAAAACTTGGGCTGAAGTGACATAACATTTAATGACCCTAAGGGTGATGATGAAGGAACCTTCGGGTCCCTCAAAATAAAAAACCGAATTTATGGCGTATAAAGCCTTTTGGTTTACCCAACACAAAAGACTTTGCACAAGGGGCTAATGTAGAAGGGTGTTTCAAGCTTCACCGCTACATTTGTGAGTGAGGGTCCCTCAAAGACCCCCCTTCAGCTTACAGAAAATATGAGGTTCAGGGAACCCAGGGTCCCTCCACCGCAGAAGTGCCATATTGGAAAAGGGACCCCCAGGGTCTGTCCACTTCAGAAGCCCAAGTTAAGAAGGGCCACTGTAAGGGTCATTGTAGAAATGACATTCGAGAAGTGCTCCGCAAGGGCCACTACAGAAATGACATTTGAGAAGTGCCCCGCAAGGGCCACTACAGAAGTCCAAGACTGAGAAGGGCCGCCGTAAGGGTCAGTGCAGAAATGACATTTGAGAAGTGCCCATTGAGAAGGGCCTCCGTAAGGGTCACTGCAGAAATGACATTCGAGAAGTGTCGCCGCAAGGTTCACTGCGAAAATGACATTTGAGAAGTTCCTTGTAAGGGCCACTGTAGAAGTCCAAGATTTAGAAGGGCCACCGTAAGGGTCAATGCAAAAATGACATTCGAGAAGTGTCGCAGGAAGGGTCACTGCAGGAATGACATCCGAGAGGTTCCTCACAAAGGCCACTACAGAAGTCTAATATTAAGAAGTGTCACTACAAGGGTCACTGCAGAAATGTCATCCGAGAAGTGCCACTACAAGGGTCACTGCATGAATGACATTCGAGAGGTGACCCGCAAGGGCCACTACATAAGTCTAAGATTAAGAAGTGCCACTGCAAGGGTCACTGTAGAAATGTCATCTGAGAAGTGACACTACAAGGGCCACTATAGGAATGACATTCGAGAGGTGCACCGCAAGGGACACTTCAGAAGTCCAAGATTGAGATGCCACCGCAAGGGTCACTTCAGACATGTCATCCGAGAAGTGCCACTGCAAGGATCACTGTAGAAATGACATTCGAGAGGTGCCTCGTAAGGGCCACTGCAGAAGTCCAAGATTCAGAAGTGCCACTGAAAGGGTCACTGCAGAAATGTCATCCGAGAAGTGCCACTGCGAGGGTCACTGCAGGAATGACATTCGAGAGGTGCCCCACAAGGGGCACTGCAGAAGTCCAAGATTGAGAAGTGCCACCGCAAGGGTCACTGCAGAAATGTCATCCGAGAAGTGCCACTACAAGGGTCACTGTAGGAATGACATTTGAGAGGTGCCCCGCAAGGGCCACTGCAGAAGTCCAAGACTGAGAAGTGCCACCGCAAGGGTCACTGCAGACATGTCATCAGAGAAGTGCCACTGCAAGGGTCACTGCAGAAATGACATTCGAGAGGAGCCCCCAAGGGCCACTACAGAAGTCCAAGATTGAGAAGGGACACTGCAAGGGTCACCGCAGAAATGTCATTCGAAGGGTGCCACCGCAGAATTAACGTTTGAGAAGTTCCCCGCAAAGGGTCACTATAGAAATGTCATCCGAGAAGTGCCACTGCGAGGGTAACTACAAAATAACATTCGAGAGGTGACCCACAAGGGTCACTACAGAAGTCCAAGATTGAGAAGGGCCACCGCAGAAATGTCATTTGAGGGGTGCCACCGCAAGGGTCATTGCAGAAATAACGTTTGAGAAGTGCCTCGTAAAGGGTCACTACAGAAATGTTATCCGAGAAGTGACACCGCAAGGGTCCCGACAGAAACTCATATTGAGAAGGAACCCAACCAGGGTAGCCAGGATAAGGGAGTGACTACCACGAGCAACTCCTCATCATAAAATGTCATTCTTTAAAAGAATAAAAATATTAACACTTTGCTTTCTTGTACAGGTTGCCTAGTTGAGCAAGCGGGGATCAAGTAGGCTAGTTGGGACCTCCTGCGAGTTTTGGCTTGGTGGCTGAGGGATAAGGTATGTTGAGCAAGCTCAACCACTTATCACTATAGGATTGAGAGAATAGTAGTAGGAAGACCCAGAAGTCACTCAAGACTACACACACTTTACACTTGGTTATAACTGAAGTGAGCAGCCAAAGAGCTGGGTACTCACAAGGAATAGACTCTTTAAAAAAATGAATTTTCCAGAAGAGGGGGTCCTCGAGGTCCCTCTCAAGAAAAATAATAATTTTAGAAGAGAGTGGTCCTTAAGGCCTCCTCTCTCAAGATTTGCGAAATTGCACCACAGGTTACCGTTTCCAAAGATAATTACCAAATCTGATATCTTGTCTTCATTAGGAGACATATGTGCTTTTTGACTTTGGTCGGCGCCAGGTGGCGCCTGCAGGAGGGGACAAGCAGGGCTGCCTGCAGGTAGGGACAAATGGTACACTTCAAACATTGTTCCCCTCCAACCCTCTCAATTTTGGCGCCCAAAAAATGCCAACTCAACCCTAATGCCCTAGTATAAATAGACCTCTGGTCAAGGTCAAGGGATAGTCAATTGAAATTGCACTGTTACTCTGCTAAAATCTCACCAGACCTACCAAGTATTCTTTCCCTTATCATTCTCTTAGTGCTGAGTGCCATGTTCCTTCACTCCCCACTGACAGCCATCATTCTCAGGTGTTTCCCTTGAGAAAATTACTATTTTTGCTATGAAAGTTCATCTTCTTGCAGGGATTGAGTTGAAGCTTGAGTTCCATTATTACTAGAAGGAGAAATTTTCTTGAGAAGTTGCACCAGAAGACCTTGAAGACCTTGCAGGCAGTGTCCATTAGAGTGGGTCACGCCTCACCCTTTCCAGTTATTCATAGACCCCAGTCTCACTACCCTCCTGCACATAGAACATTCAAACATTACTCAATGAAGATAAATTCGATTTAAGCTCACAGATCTCTCGTGTATAACTTAAAAGGTAGTAATGAACTTAGAAGTAAGTTAGCTAGAAGGAGAGAGAAGTAAGCACCCTAGATACACCTTGGCAGGAAGCCAAAACACACCAACCACCCTTAAGAATGTATATCAAGTATTAAAAGCTTCGTAATAAATGACAATGGTCGGTGAGTAAACTCTCTAGTTTGTAATAACTCTCTATTAATCACTTCTGAACTCTCAAAAATGATCATCCTCTCCTCATAGGTGGTTGGGGTCCTTAAATAGCCTCCCACGCCACCCCCAAGGCAACTCCGCCATTAATGCATGTGTAAGAGGTCCCTCATACTTTATGTCACAAACATTAAATAACTGATGCAGTAGTTGTCTCCATATCATAAACATTAAATGCCATGACATGCCTTTTGCCTAACCACTCTGTGTCAGGGGCTATTGTCACAGAGGTGGCTCACCAACTGTCTGACAACCCCAAATACCACGGTGGTTTACTCAAGTGCAGGTCTGACATTGCCTAGATGGTTAGTGGCATCAGATAAAGTGGATGTGTCATTAAGTAGAGGGTTATTTGGATCACAACTCAACGATCGATGGAAATTCAAGCTGCTCCACCCGAGGTTCCACGGTAAGGGTCCTTCGGTGTTTTACCAGGTGTATCTAAGATGATTAGGACAAGCCCCAACGGTGCCTCAATTCTTAATAATCCAAACCAAGTCCCTCTAAGGTTCCCACGGCGAGGTCATTCTATAGAGCATGAAAGCTCTCCCAGGCCCTGCCAAGCCTGGTCTCTCACGAGTACTGTTTGGCCTCACACAAACTCATTATTATTCTCGTTACATCATTACAACCGTTATATCTTATAGTCAATATAAACAAAGATACAATATTACTAAGAAACTCAACAAGCTAAAGTACGAGTTGCCACACCAAGCTGCCACGCTGAACTGCCTCGCTTGAGCTGCTACGCTTGAACTGCCTCGCTTTAGCTGCCTCGCTTGAACTGCCTCGCTTGAGCTGCCATGCTTGAGATGCCTCGCTTGAGATGCCACGCTCGGACTGCCTTAATCCCAATCACTGTTGTTAATAGGGGAATTATCCATAATCTCAGGATTACCGTCAAGCCCCCTATATACTATGCATTTATAGGATGCTAGTGATGTTGGCTACACAAAAGCCGTCATCTTGGGCTTGGTCTCAAAACTAATGTTGGTGACTAGAAAATTACTAATGGACACAAAACTTACAGCTATTGCTTCTTGGATATCATACCATCACAATCCCACGACGGGGATATTGGCAGAGACTTTGAATGGTTTAGATGCCTAGAGGGAAAGTTGTTCAGACTTCTTGAGGGATATCCCCGTACTACTCTTCATGTGGCTATCATAGAGGTTCCGTATGGCTATCCCACCCGAGTAATATTCACTGGCTATGCCAAACTTCTTTCCACGCTACTTTATTAGCGTAGCCCTGGACATCGAGACCTAGGATAATTGATTTGTGGATCACGGGGACTGAGGCTTGCATTGGTCGGTGCCTTGGTTGTGGAAGTTTCTTCCCATTCTGAAACTGGGGGAATACCAGTATATTCAATTAGTTGGCCACAGGCAGACCTCTTTCTACTTTCCCTAGAGACTTCTACGCCAATTTGGCTGGGAACAGATTGTGCCACCTCGGACACTAGACTTCTTTCCTATGGATGATTTGACAGAGCATATGGGCATGCAACTTGGATATTTGTGGGAGAATCATTGACCATCGACCCGTCCATCGCATTATGTTGGTAGAGTCTGGTATATCTCAGGGGACTTCATAAAGTTGTTGTAGAGAAAATTAGTTGCCAAGAATCTGACTATAGAGACTGAGTAAAGGCGGTTTGCCATATCTGACACCATGGAGGGAGGTGTTTTGTTTTTTCCCAAGCTGGTCTAGGCCAAACATTCTATGGAGCGTCTGCGACACTTTATTCAGACAGGGGAAGTTTGGGGACCCTGGGATGTTAGTGATGATGGGGTTGGTTCCTTTGGATGTTTTGGGTAGGATCCCTAGGGAGTTTATTTGTGAAGGTTTTTTAATGGGTGTTTGGGAATAATTTGGGGGTAGTGGCGCTTATTTTTTGGAGAAGGCTGACAATGGAAGTCGTTTGACACCTTATTCTAGTGTAACTGTAGTGGAATTTTTAAATAATGGAATAAAAAAGTTTTGGATCATAGACTTGTGCTTATCGATAAGTTTTTCCATTTGAACTATCTATACTAACCGCTAAGGCATACATAATCCGTTTGCCCATGTATATGACAAAAAGAACTCTCATTCTCGGCGATAAGAAAAGAATAGTATTTTTAAAACAAAAGGGGTCGTGCTCGTGTAAAGTGTATGAGCTTCCTACGTACCTCTAGGGGTTTTGGAAACTCTATGAAATTCAATTTTGAAAGTAAAAAGATTTCTCTAGAGGATTAGGACCCATGTAGTTCTGAGTTGAGGGAAATGAAGAGATTTTTTTCATATATAGAAGGGATATGAGAAGAGTCGTAGCGCGCCGAGATTTCAGACTGGGGGTAGAATTTTTTGAGACGATCCAAGTTGAGTGGACGGTACATCTCTTTTTCGTCAAGGTCAGTGATCATTGTGGCACTGCCTGATAAGATATTCTTCATAATGTTTGGGTCACTCCAATTGGGATTCAATTTCCCTCTAGGGTCCTAGATAGGCTCAACTATTTCTTTATGGGATAAGTCCCCTTCCTGGACACCGGGGTCCTTGACTTTCTTATTGAATGATCGCTCTTTCCAGCGGTGGTACCCTTGTATGTGATATTGATGCTTCAGTCTTCTTTCATCCAAAAGTGACAGCTCGTCAAGATGGCTCTAATGCCAATATTCCTCGCTAACTTTACTTTCGAGCATGATGCACAGCGAAGGGATTTCCAGCTCCACAGGTAGGATTATTTCCATGTCCTATACTAGAGAGAAAGGGGTAGCCCTAGTAGATTTTAAAACTGAAGTGTGGTAGCCCCAAAGGGCGTAAGGGATCTTGTCAGCCCAATCTCGACAACTCTCGATGAACTTGCTAACTGTGTCTTTGAGGTACTTATTAGCGACTTCAACTGCACCGTTGGTTTGGGGTCGGTAGGGAAAAGATTTGTGTCTCTGAATACCATACTCATTTTCCACTTATGTGTCATCTGCCTAAAAATGTATCCCATTATCTAATACCAACTCGTGGAGGACCCCAAACAGCCGATGATGTTTTTCTTGATGAACTTAACCACTTTCTTATCATTCAGAATTTCATATGACTCATCTTTGACCCATTTGGTGAAGTGATAAATGGCAACTAAGATGAATTCATGTTTGTTCAAGGCTTTGGGTGTAACCTTCCCTATGATATCAATGCCGCATGTGGAAAATGGCCAGGGAGAAGTCATGTTGTACAATTCCCGCATAAGCAGGTGTTGCAGGTTGGAGAATTGCTGGAATTTTAGACATCATCGAATATAAGTAGTGCAATCCTGGACCATGGTAGTCTAATAGTAACCCTATCAGATGATTTTCTTGGCGAGCATATGTCTAGTCATGTGGGGTCCGTATTACCTACTGTGGACTTTTTTCATCATCTCTTCAATGTCATCCCTTACGATGCAGGGCAAATGGGTTCCACCGAAGTTCCTCTTGAATAGTAATTTATCACATGTAATATACTGGACAGCCAGTCTACAGAGGTTTGCTCGGTCTTTCTTGTCAGAACCTTGAGTATATCAACCATGCATGAGGAGGTGTTAATATCATGGTACCAGTAATCGGCAATACCGAGATCTTCTTCTGTGATAAGCTCAATGTAGTAGCAGTGGGTTGGTTTATCTTATTTTTAGACAAGGAAAGGGGCCATTGTTATTATTTTGGGCATGTCAATCATAGAGTCTAAGGTAGCAAGGGAATATACTAGGTTATTTATTTCTAAGGTCAAGTAGTGGAAGGTGATTTCTTGGAATAGGAGGCTTGCTCTTCTAGGTGGGAATGAAAGGGTAGAGTTTATCGTCCTTTACTTTCCATCTTCCGAGTACTTGAATGATGATAAGGGTTGAATCCCTATAGACATCTAGGTATCGAATTCCTTTCTTGATAGAAACTTTGAGGCCTACCGTGCACACCTAATATTCAGTCATGTTGTTGGGAAAGGAAAATCTAGCTTGATGGAAATAGGAGTGTGCGAGTCATCAGGAGCAATTATGAGTATCCCAATGTCATATCCTTTCTTATTGGAAGATCCGTTAAAGAACATTTGGCATCGAAAATCTTCTTTGGAGGTACAAAGGATATTCTCATCCGGGAATTCTGAAATCCAGACATTGGTTTCTTCCATAGGGTAGTCAACGAGGTGGTCAGAGATGGCTCTTAGTTTGATGGCTTTCTGTGTGACATAGACAATATCAAATTTGTCTAGAATCATTAACCAATGGTCCATTCGGTTAGATAGGGCAGGCTTCTCGAGTAGTTACTTGATCGGATCCATTCAAGATACAAGTTTAATGGGAAAGGTGAGAATGTAGTGTCGTAACTTTTGGGTGACCCATACAAGAGTGACAAATACTTTCTCTAAAGATGTGTAGTTAACTTTGTACATGGCCAACTTACGACTGGCAGAGTAGATAGACCTATTTTTACGAAATTATTCAAGGTATTGAACTAGCAAAGCCCCAACTGTAGTGTCTGTTACGGTTAGGTATGGGAGTAGGGGAAGACCAGTTTATGACGACATGAATACTGGAGGTCGGGTTAGGTATTTCTTGATTTGGTCAAAGGATTCTTAATAGGATTCGTTCCAAACCTTTTTAGAATCCTTTCGTAGGAGTTTGAAGATAGGATCACATATAGAAATTAATTGGCTGATGAGACGGTTGATGTACTAAAAGTTTCCAAGGAATCCCCGTATTTCTTTCTCCGTTCGAGGTGGCGGCATCTCGAGTATGGATTCCATCTTGGCGAGATATTCTTCTACCCTTTCCTCACTAACCATGAATCCAAGTTCTTTCCTTTGGTAACACAAAAGACACATTTTTGTGGGTTAAGTCACATGTGGTATTGTTGCAGTCGCTCCAAGAATTTCCAGAGAGCGGGAACATGACCTTCTCTAGTCTTAGACTTGATAATGATATCATCTACGTAGACCTCAAATTCCTTGTGTATCATATTATTTAAGATGTTTGTGGAATCCTTTTGGTAGGTAGGCCCTATATTTTTTAGACTAAATGGCATGATGGTGTAGCAAAAGGTTCCCCAAGGGGTTATGAATGCGATTTTCTCTTGATGGTTCAGGTGCATCTTGATCTTACTATATTCGTCAAACCGACCAACAAATAACTTGAGATCATAATTAGCCGTATTGTCCACAATCATATCAATATTAGGTAGCGCATAATCATCCTTTAGAGAGGCTTTGTTCAAGTCTCGGTAGTCAACACACTTGAAAATTTTCCCTCCTAATTTTAGCACGGGTACGATGTTGTCTATCCATGTGGAATATTCAATCACATGAATGATACCCACGTTTAACTATTTGACCACTTCTTCCTTAATATTTAGCGATCATTCAATGTGAAGCTTTTGCACTTTCTGCTTAACCAGTTTGTATTCTGGGAGAGTTCGGATCTTGTGCTGAGCTATATCGAGATCAATTCCAGGCATATCATTGGAGGACCATGTGAAGACATCCACAAATTCCTTTAGTAATTATTCAAGTTATGGGCGCTCGTGCTCGTCAAGGGTGGCCCCTATCCTAATATCTCACAATTGGCTATTAGAATCGATATTAATAATAACAGTTTCATCTTCATTAATGTGAACGAGGTAATATTGTTTGTTATTAACCTTATTAAGATTAGTTAAGAATTGTTCATTTTCAAAATCATCATCATCAAGAGTTTGATAAGAATAAAGACAATTAATGTAAGGCCCAACAAGATACTCAAAATCTTCATTTATTTCATTAATAGGAAAAACACATTGAGAATCTCATCAAAGGAGGTGTCAATTACATACGAGTAAGTAGGAACAACAAGAGAAGGGAAAGGGGATAAACATCACGGTTAGGCTTAATATCAGCCGGTGGAACAGGTGCAGCATGCCAGTTGAGGAGAAGTATATCAACAACTTTGATCATATGGGATAGATCCGATGATGTTACCCCTAAGTGGATCATGAAGTGTGTCAGTCCCAGTGTCTGCAAGTTAAAAGAATACTTGGAGGCACTTCCCTCAGAATCTACGATATCATAAATGGTCTCTTCAATGAGTGGTTGTACATGATATTGGGAACTCTCGGCCCATGAGTAGCTATGTTGGAAAAATATCTCCATTCCACGTTTTATGTTCTTGTCCACATCATCATACCACAGTTCAGGAAAGCCTCAAAAGGAAAATCTTCACCCTCGCTGATGAATCTTCCATTTAATGAATCTCTTAAGACAGTTTTGGTTCTTTCTAACCCCCTCTTTAGTTGGATCATTATGCGTTCTTATGTTGATGGTTGATAGCCCAAACCATAAGGAGGAAAATATTTCTTTAACATAATGGGTTCAAGTATCCCCTATTGTCTTCGTCCCAGCCCCAGTCCAGGCATGGTGTGCATGTTCTTTAACATATATATCACATTAACATTTCCATGAGGGTTATACTCGGGGAAAACCTTATCTTTGTAATCGTTCCCTATTGGGAGTAGAAGTGGTTCAACTTGGAAGTTCGATAAAATCACATCATTCATGTCATGTTTTATATTAAGTACTGGATTACTAGTGCTTGCATTATCGGTATTATCATCCTCGACCAAGATAGTGACGACCTACCCATTGGCAAACAACTTCAGTTTCGAATAAAGAGAGGAAGACACTCCCTTGATGCTACGGAGACATGGTCGTCTAAGTAACAGATTGAAACAAGTTGGGATATCAATGACTTGGAATTCGATAACACGATTTATAGGTCCAACCCTTATTGCAAGCTTAATGGATCCCATCACCTCTCAGTTGGTATTATCGTAAGCACGTACAACAATAGATGTTGGAGCGAGGTTTCTCAGTTTCAGTCCCAAATAATTGAGGGTCCTGAATGGGAATATATTGAGAGCTGGTCCATTATTGACAAGAGAAAGAGGGACAATCTTCCCTATTACTTCGACGGAGATATTTAGAGCATAGTTGTGGTTTGGCCCAATCTTGGAGATTTCTTCTTCAGAGAAGGAGAGATTCTAGTTGAGGTTAAGGATCTGAACAGATTCACTCCTTCTTCTGGCGTGGTGGAAGGAGGAACCATGGGACTTGTGAGTAGCATGATCAAGGCATTTTTGTGCATGTGGGAAAACATAAAGAGTCCTCATATAGTGATGTTATCTTGGGTCTTTGTCAATTGATCGAGGATATTTCTCTCCTCGAGGATCATTTCTGGCATAAGAAGATTCTTAACCCCCTTTTCCTTTATCGTTTGCTGATGGTGACATGTTTGGGACATGGTAATGCCTTCCTGACCTGGTTATATGGTTCACGTAAGGAGGATAAATAGAAACCTCATCTCCTCATCGATCTCAGGTTGTTTAGACACCTTATTAATTTCTCCTAGTACCTCTTTAAATGATACCATCCCACATATGCTGATTATAGGGATAGTCTTTTATGGACTGTGCTCTTTATTTGAATCATCGAATTCTTCCCCCCATCCATTGGTAACGACATCATCTTTCCATGAAAAGTCAATACACTTCACAACCTCAACAGCCTCTTCGCATAAGTCCTCCCATTCGACGTGGGGTGTAGAAGTGAAGGGAGAAGGTGCCCTTGTAGTTTTAAAGTATTAAGTAGCTCGAATATAATGCAAATTTCATCGTCCAATCAGAATAAGTCCGATATGATCTCGACCACATCATTTACGCTGACTTCATCGATTGGTACCACCCAATTATCTGACTCTCAATCCTATTTCCGAGCCTGTAAGAATAGTATGTTGAATATCTAGTAGTCAATGGTCATCTAGGAACGCAATTTCATCCCAAACTCTAGGATTTGGTTCAACACTTCTATCAGTTCCATATTTTTACCTCTATAATGGGTACGAACAACGATGCATGCTCTGGTAAGGAGTGACAAGGCCTGATGGGTGATTTTCTTGGTATAATCTGGGTAGATGGGTCGAACTCTAGGTCTTTTTTAGGAAGATGGCATTTGTATGATTCGAGAGTGGATTATTGGTAGTGTTTGGTTTAGGATTGAATGGTGGGGAGATGACACCCACCTTGGATCACGTTTCGGAGTGGAAAAATTGATCAGTGGTATGGCCGCCAGTTTGGTGAAAATCACAATGGGCATCTAGTTTGAAAATTTTAGGAAGTGGGTTTGGTAATGGACGAGGGTCTAATGGTTTGATAAGGTATCAGCTTAAGAGGACCTGGTAAACTTTGAAAAAGGGAGCATGAAGCTCGATGTATTCCGTTTGGACTGAGTTAGGAGGGCTTTATTGTGCTCATAAAGTGGCAGGCTAAGACATTTTATTGATAGTTGAAACTACGGTGCTGGCAGGCTTTTCAAACTTTCTGGGAGTAAAATGTCTAGATACTTTCTTTAGTTCAACTTCTATTTTGGCAAGACCCTCTTCAATATCCACTCTCACTTCTCGCAGGGCTCATAAATGAGGGTAGTACTATCCTCCCATCGTCTCTTGGACATGGTTCAAGAAGTTTTTCTTCATGATATTAACTTTCTCCTCTTCGAAAGGACAGTTGGTCATGGTGGATGCTTTCCCTCTCCACATTTCTATGAAGTTTTTGACTAACTCCCACGGATTTTATTTGAGCGGCTCTAGGTCACAGCGGGTAACCACTAACTCGTCGTTGTACTTTTATTTTGACATGAATTCTCAGGCAACATCCTCCCAACTGCGGATTATGGATTTATCAAGGGATAAGAACTAGCGGAGAACGCTATCCTTCAAAGTCTGTCGAAACATTTAGGCCATTATTTCCTCGAAGGCACCTAGAAGAGTCATGGCTCATTGGTAACAACGAAGATGAACAATAGGTGGTCCACTACCCCCGAGCTTCTCAATGTTGGGCATCTTGAACTTTTTCGATAACCTGGATTTAGGATAGCGAGACATGTGGGTGTTAGTCCATGTAATTTTCAGAGATTCTGAGTTGGTCCAACTTATTGGTCAAAATCTTGAGGTCTTCCTTGAACTTTTTCAATTCTTCCTCCTTCGGATCAACGGTCATGGGTAAGTTAGCCCCTGGCTGGGAAAGATTCGGAATAGGGATCTAGGTTGGTGGCAGACCATTAATAAGAGGGGCACGTGGAGCGTGGTGATATTCCTCTGAAACCTAAATAGGCTCGAGTGAGGGCGGACCCATAGCGCGAGGGAAGAGGAACTTGGGATCTTCGAGAACATAGACCCAATTTTGATGTATCTCATGAACCTCGATTTGAAGGTTATCAATCTTGGCTGTGAGTTGAGCTAGAACCATTATCAAATTTGGCTGCACATTCGGTGTTTGATTAGTGTTGTCCATGGAAGACGGATGAATTTTGGAGTCGGAGCAAGTAGAGAGGGAACTAATAGATGTTCGGGGTGATTCGACTGAAAACCAAAGCTAATAGGGAGTCAGGCCAAGGGTATGCAATCGACCCGAGGAGGAGAAAAAATAAAAATTTATTTTTTGAAAAAGAGGAAGGCAAACTGTTATTTGTGAAAAGGAAGGAAAATGTTTTTGACTTTTTTTTGGAAAAGAGGGGAACAAAATATTTTTGGTAAAAAGGAGGAAAAATAATTTTGGTATAAGGAAGGAAAAATGCTTTTGGTATTTTTGATAAAATAAGGAAAAATGTTTTTGACACTTTTTGGAAAAAAAAATAAGGAAAAGATGAGAGACACGTCTCATCATCATCATCATCATCATCATCATCATCATCATCATTATTATTATTATTATTATTATTATTATTATTATTATTATTATTATTATTATTATTATTATTATTATTATTATTATTATTATTATTATTATGTTTACTACGTTCTCACTTGTATTAGGTTTACCTAATTGCAAAAAGAAACATCGAACGGGACCCGAGTCTGGAAAAATTAGGTTTTGAAACATATGTAAAAATTGTGGTTCGACTTGTTACTAGGCTCAGGGCCAGGGTCCCGTTTAAAAAATTGTGTAAAAATTTGGGTGGCATGCCGACCCATTATTGCAGTAGATTTTTGGGTGGAAACCGACAAACTAAATATGAGTGCCCTCGGTTTGACACCTATATGTGGGTATGAAGTTGTTGGGTTAATTGGAAGGTGTTCCTCCCATTGGCATGACTTCCACGATATACGTCTTTCTTTTGAGGGCAATAGGTACGAGTGGAAAAGCCATTTGTTATACTTGAGTGTATGTGAATTGTATCACTATATACCTCTTGGGACAGTACCCGTGAGAGAGAATTTGATATACTCGACTTACATGAACGAGTTTCCTGCGATATATATCCCGTCATGACTTTCGTCAAGCGGTACAATGCAGGGGGATCCGTTTGATATACGTCAAACGTACTTCTCTAATGTAAGGTGAGAGCACCACAACAAAACAGATAATTAGTGGCAAAACAATTCCTCACCAAATGAAAAAAATTCGTCACCAAAAACATTTGGTGACGAAAAACATTTCTCCGATCGCCCATCACGAAAGCCCCATTACGAAAGGTTTTGGTGATGAAATACAAATTTTGTCAACAAATAATACACCTTTTGGTGACAAAATATTCTCTGTCACGTAATAGTAGGCCTTTAGTGATAAAATTATTCGTAGCCAAAGATCTTATTTTTTGTCAGAAAAATGTCAATTTTGTCACCTAATGTATATGATAATATGCAAAATGATAACCATTTGGAGACAAAATTATTATACTTCGGAGACAAAATATTTTTGTCATGAAATGAATTTTAATGTCAAAAAATTATAAATTTGGAACTCGTAATTTTTTCATTTCTCATATAGATATTCAATCAAATAAATATTAATTATAGAATCGACATTATATAAGTAATCAACTACCATCATATGGATACTCAAAAATTAAGGTTCAAAAGATTATATAATATATCCGTAAGCATTCGTACAAATATCTCAAAATCATTGATCAATTAGAAAGTAGCCTACATCGTTTATTACAACACAATAACTACGAAGTACACTCCAAAAATAATTCCTAAGGCATTAGTTTCTAACTTTATATTTCCTATGGCATTAGATTCTAATCAATTACAATCTAGCCTCCAAGAAATAATTTCCCACAAGGTTGTTAAGTTCTCCTTCCATCTTCATCATCATCCCCAAAATAATTTTCAAAAAAACATCCTCACAACGTCCCAATCTGCAATTCAAAAAGTACCAAGCCATTGATTTCTAACTTTCTAAGTCTATTAACAATTGATAAATAGTATAACATTAACTAAGAAATAACACACATTGAGCTAAACACCAAAAAAATTAGGAAATTCAATTTTATTTTTAATATTTTAAAAAAATTCGGCAGAGTTTTCTTTGTTTATAAATTAAAACCACGCTCTAAAATTAAAACATAAAAAATCAAGAAATCCAACGATAATCCACCAAAATACCACTTCCTTTGATTCAAAAGATAAGGTAATATCATCGCCAATATTTAAAAAAAATCGGCAGAGTTTCCTTTGTTTATAGACTAAAACCACCATGTTAGATTAAAAAATAAAAAAGTCAAGAACCCAATGATAATCCACCAAAATACCCCTTCCACCAATTCAAAAACTAAGGTAATAAAATCACCAATAGAGATATTAAATAACTCAAAGGATGTGAATCCAACAATGTAATTTCGATAAATTCAACATTGAAATTATTAAAACTTACCATAGAAAAGACGTTGGATGAATGATGCTTTTAAAGAATCACACATCTTGTCGAATCCAAGTTGACAAGCTTCTAAACAATCCAAACGCTCATCTCAAGCATGTAGTTGTTCCTTTAACTCACAATTCACTCTCTAAGCTTCCTTAAGGGCCTTCTATAACTTTGTGTCATGTCGTGATGTTTTTGATTTGGTAGCTTTTGGTCCATGCCCAAGACCTATGATATATCCTGATTTAGTACCAAGTACTCGGTTAGCTATCTCTTTGGGAGTCAAAGGTTCACTACCCTGCTCAGCTTGCAACTGTTTTATCTCAATCTGTAAAACAAATATGTATATATCATTTCATAAAATCAATGTTATGGTATTTGACTAATATATGTTATATTCTTACATACAGTTCCTCAGCTTCGGGAGAAGACCCTTTTCCATTAGTTCTGTGGGTTTTCTTGAAGAACTCGATTCAATCAAGCTCCTAATTCACCACATAATTCTTCATAATCATGAAAGACAATGATTATCATCAATATTTGTGAAAGATAAGATCAACTTTAGAAAAAATAAATTTATAAAAATATATACCAAGTGATAACGAGCTGCTATAAATGCCCTCGACCCTTGATTGTGTTTGACAATATGCATCGCTCGATTATTCTTATTGAAGTCATATGGATGCTTCAATAATATTTGATGGATAACGATTATGTTATGTGTCAATTGAAAGAACATAACTATTTTATTTTAAAAATTTATTATACCTGATGCTCAAAGTTAACAAATCACAAAGAGCATTCCAATTTTCTTGACTCATATTTTTTAGCTTATCATCTCGTGCTTCTTCAATTGACTTGTGCTTTTTGAAGCTTAGTCGATGTCTATATGTTGCACCCCTCCTTCGACTCATCAACAATTTTTTGACGTTGTTTCTAACATACTCGTTCTCTATTTAATGTAAAATTTGGACTAAAATTCATAATTAATGAAAATTAGTATATAAAATAAACCAATTACTCAAGGATGTTTAATAACATAGTAGTTTTTACTTACATCGAGCCGTTTGAAGGTTTCTTGTTTGTCATTTTTAGACACATCCTTCCATTTCCTAGGAAGTGGGCTGAGATTTCATTCAATAATCCCTAATTCACTTGATAGTTTAGAAGATTGCACAACATTTGTTGGCCTTCCCTTATTCCTGGCAATTTGAATACTCAACTTCTTTCCATTCGACCTAGTCAACTTCTCAAGGCCCGTTCCTTTATTTGGACCACGTATCCTTTTTGTCGTGGTGGAAGCTACAATTAAAGGATATATTAGTTCATTGAACACAACATATAATGAGGTGATGCATTATAAAACCATGTTGTGAAAACTAATAGGAATATTATTCTTATGATAGGTCATCAATCAACTACAAATTTAAGATTAGCTCCAAATTTAAGATACATACATGAATTAACATTTTGATAAACCAATACATTAGCTATAAATTTAAGATACATAATTTTTATAGAGCATATTGTGTGATGTTGTATTGAAAGAACATTAAGATACATACATGAACCACCTAAGATACTAAATTAAGATACATACATGAACCACCTATCATAGTGTACATGAACCACCTAGCATACAGAATTAACATTAAGATACATACACGGACCACCAAGTATACTGAATTTAAGATAGTGTCGTTGGTTATTGGGAATAGAGAAACTAATACATACATGAATTAACATTTTAATAGACCTATACATTAGTTATAAATTTAAGATACTGAACTAACTCCATTGAATAGGCATTTAACTCGGTTCGGTATTCACTATCTCGATCTCTTTGGTTCAGTCTTCTTCGATCCCTCCACTCCACAAATTCCATTAGGTGTCCCCCTTTGGATGAAAGATTCCATTCCATTCTTTAACTAGAGGGGTTAGTGTCATGATCTAAGTGAAATCTTCAATATTATTTGCAATTCCTCACTCGAAGGCTAATTTTTTAACTTATCGGTCCATTAAAGAAATAAGGTGTACGACAATATTGCTAAGTTTTACTAATCAAAGAATTTAAAGGTGTGAATCAGTCATACTTCAGACATATTGGCATTCAGTGTCGTGTTTTGTCTTTGTCTAATAATCACAAGGGCTTTTATAACTGTTAATTTCTTCTTAAGAAATGATACAACTGCTTATGGTGTAATATTATAGATATGTTACACCAACTTCCTCATTGGGTTCACATGTTTGTGTATGTACCTTACTCAGAGGTTGATTGATATCTTCTTTCCCGAGTGTACAGTATTCATAATATCACTAAATCATTTGACAAAATCCATTAAGGACTCATCCTCTTTCTACATAACATTTAATTGGTTATCTTCTTTTTCAATCAACTAGTGATAAAATGGTGGAGATACATGTTCCATAATTCACCAAAGCAGTTCATCGATTTGGTAAAGGTCATTGTTTAGATCTTGAGAGTGGTGGTAAAATCTTGGCATCATATATAGTTGGTAATCCCACTTGAAACCATATACTTTCCGTATTTATCTACGTAATCTCTAATGTTCGTGCTATATAAAAACACTTTGCTAATTTCGAAACATAGGGTAATCAATAATTTTGTGCTACATGAAGGTAAAAAACATAGGGAAATCAATAATGTTCGTGATATATGAAGATGATTTGATAACGAAATACATGAAGATGATTTGGTTGAGATAAAACCATGGTGTCTGCTCTGTTTTCTCATGCATGATTTAGCCAACAATTGAGCAGATACAATGACATATATTATTACTGGAGCCATCGTGTCCAATGCTATTGAACACTGCCTAGCAACATATTCTCTGAAGATGTAATTGATGGGTACATGGCCAACACTGCGCAACAACAAATCGCACTTAATATAATCATACAGAATTCCATTCTTGTATTTACAAGCAGAAGTGTTGCTCAGAAGATAATGAATGTGAAAAGAAGATTTGAGAAAATATATGAGAGAGGCGAGCAGTTCGAGATACCTGGATGTTGAGATTGTTATAGTATACATGTTGTAGTTATTATTAAAAGAAGATTCAACAATAAAATTCTCACAACATGTATAGTATAGCAGTTCCATGTTTACAATCAAACACGCAAAAGGTGAAATTTTAGCTTGATAACACTTCCAAGTAACATGTTTTCTTTTCCTTTTCATCGTTATATTTCGCGTGATACTGTCCTTCTGATATTTTATGGTTGGATCCTTTGAGAATATTCGTTAGCCAACCCATGATGCAAAAGACTGTCTGCTTGTGGGCCAACGAACGTCAGCTTGAATCTCAAATCAATCGTATAAATACGAAGAAAATTAGACGGATATAGAGAAGTCAGATAACTATTAGTTACTCAAAAGTCTTCATTGCATATCTAAAGTAGGAGCATTGGTCTCATTAGGTTTGGATAAGGATACAATTAATAACAATAATTACGAAATGCCTATATGAATTAGAGAAAACATAAAACCTAAAAATAATGATAAATTTCTGTTAAGGCATCTTTTTAGAACATTAAGGAACCTTACTTAACTAAAAATTGGATATATAGATTGGTTACTTGAAAAAAGAGTCTCCAAATAAAATTAATGGTGCCATTTTTATTTAACAACATCCTACTTAACCGATGCACCTAAAAAAGAAGCAACAAAGTCAGTAGTGAGGTTAGGAAATCCAAGCCCTCAACCACTAATTCAATTGAGCGAGCTATCCAAGATAAGGGAAGGAGAAAATGGAAAAGAAATTAGAGATCCTTAGAAGCCATATCCATCATAATTAACAATAAAAGTGATTCAGAGGAGCTCAATCCTACAAGTGATATCTACCCCTGTCAATAACCAAACAAATCTCGGGAAGAAAAACAAAATATTAACAAACCTCAAAACTACTAGGCCATCACTAAATTCGCACAAAAATGCAAGAGTGGACACAAAAATGGAATAAACACGTAACATCATGAGTGAGAGAGAGACTCACCTGAAAATCAAAGAGTTAAATAATCTAATGAACCCCAAATCAGAGAAAATACCCATCGAACATAAGAGCACAGGTAGGTAGAATACCCCCATTGAACGATAAGGTACTCACAATCCCAATAGTATTTGGGACGAATAAAATTGATGTTGGCATAAAGCCTAGCCTTGGAAGGGGCGCCAGGGTGGCGAACATCTTCACCAAACTTTTGAGACATGGTCTCTGATAGAGACAGAGATGGCATCATGAAAGAGAGAGTGGGGCTTTAGATGCAATAGAACGGATGATGATGATTGGATATGAGAAGATGGACAGGATTCCGATTAGTTTGGGGGGATGGAGAGTATTTTTTTTTTTGGGGGGGGGGGGGGGGGGGGAGAGGAAGATTTGGGGTTTAGAAGAAAAGGGTATAATGAAAGGATTTTGTTTGTTTTTTTTAGTAATAAGTGAGGAAATGTTTTTGTCACCGATTAATTTTTTTTACTGACAAACATATTTGTTACTAACTGTATATTAATTTTGTCACGAATAGATAAGTGGAACCATTTATCAAGCGGGAACAATGGCGCCAAAATTTTTATGATTATTTGGTGGCAAATATTATTAATTCGTCACAAATTTAACATCATCAAACTCAATTCGTAACGAAATTAATTTCCCTCATAGAAAGGTAACTTTTATGACGAAATTATTTTTGTCCTAATTTTTTGGGTCACTAATAAGATGCATGATACTTGATTAGTACATTATAGAGAGAGTGTATTTATTGATGAGCATCATGACAAGCAGGAAATAATGTACTAAGCATGAATTATGTGAGAGTGAGTGAAGTGTATCTATCTACAAGTGAGTGTATGGTAGTGAACATAAGCATGATTCAACTACAAGTGGTGTATGATAAGTGGAGGTGTGTGTTAGTGACACCTAAGCAAGGATTTCTAAGTGGTGTGTGCAACATGTGGATATAAGTGATCCTAGGTGCACGTGATGTGAAGTGTACAAGGAGAATATCTTCAATTGAGCAGTGACATAAACATGAGGTATATATGTACAAGAAATAATAGATGAGAAAAAGGGAAAAAACAGATAGGTGCATACGCACATAAGCAAAACAAAGAACCCATGCAAACAGAGTCTATCCCTTTTATGAAAATTTGTCCCTAGTAGAGTCACCACTGTGGCCATCCTGATCCAAGAATCTGCATCGCTTCCTCTTCTCCCTCTTATACCTCCCGAAGGGGGAATGGGAAAGGAAGAGGGATCGTAAGGTCTCATGCTTTACTTGAGAACGCTTTGGTCGTTGTCGGTGAAGGTTAGATGTAAAGAGATGGATTCTCCAACCTATTTTGCACATGATAGGAAAAATAACATATCGTCTCCTTGTGAGACTGTCTTCAAAGAAATATTGATGTATACAAAACCAATAGTTCGAAGGGTCCGGGGGATAAGTTACGGAATGGAAGTGTGTTAGGCATCCATCCCGTGCTTACGGTCTCTCATGGGCTTGTTTAATTATTTTCCTTTATTTTTACGTGAAGTGTGTGCACGTGTATACATAAGGGAGATCGGAATCGTTCAACTCATACAATTGAAAAGATAAAGTAAGTTCATCCATAGGAATGCTCCCAAAATAATATATAGAAAATATAATTTATGCATTTATCGCGATATTGATTGTTATAATAACACGATAACATGTGTTGGCTGAAACGCTAACCATGATTACAAACATAATATATATAATAGCGCAAGAATATGAAAATGGATAATTTTGGTAAAATTTAAAATTTGGGGAAATTGAAAAATTGGAAGATTGGGAAAATTGAAAATTGGACTCGAGTCTTGAGTTTTAGTTCAAAATGCCTACATCGACTATAAAGGCATCAAAATCCACATAGTTCGCATGCTGCATAAGGGTGGAGTTTATAACACAGATTCAAATGATATTTTATTATACGTGTGTGTGTGTAGAAAAATGTGTTTTGGTTTTGAAAACGTGTGATGGATAATCCTGTTCGGAATTTATGGGTGTCACCCTCTTTTCGTTTGTTTTGTTTTTTTATAGAATATAAAGTATGTGCAATATACTAATAAAAATGTAAGATATTAATGCTTATGAACTAAAGTAAGAACTAGATTATGGATCTAATGTAATTTATGCAAAACAAGAAATTTAAAGAGAGGGGGAAGATTTGGCCCTTCTTTGAAGCTTGATATTTGATCTTGGATGAACTCCCTTGAATGTTAGATGAATATTGGATGACAAAGAATGTGATTTTTCCAAATTTGGTATGAAAAGGATGGAAATGTAAGCTTGAATGGAAATTCACATGGAGGAACTTCATTAATTTTGAGAGAATGTTGCTGAGATAACTGATGCTGATGGATCTCTGGCGTGCCTTGGAATTTAGGTCATCCCTTTATTTATAGGGTAAGGGGATGTGTACCATCATGTCCCTAGTCATATCCATTGGCAGGTGACTCTAGACACACTACCGATAGGCAGGGAACTAGACCTGCCAATTGGCACTCCCGTATATATTTTTCTAGAAAAATGATCGTAGAACATAATCCGTTGATCCAAATCATCCACGGGGCATACCTGTTAGAAAGTTAATTCATAGACCTTCAAAATTACTTGGACCTCTACCGAGTTCGAGAGTTGACTTTGGGTAAAATATGGCACGAAAGCGCACGTCGGTACTTTGAATGGCAGAACGTCGAACAAAAACGTATCGTTCGTCTGCGTAATAAGTAAGAATCACTCTCGGGGGCGTACCATTGGAAAAATTAGGATATGTAATTAAACATTCCAAAGAATTTTTCTTGGATCGGAAAGTTGACCGTGGTCAATCGGGGTCCGAAAGCACCCAGTGAACTCTCGGAGTAAAATCGATCGTTCTTCCATACCGTAAATTAAAATTGCGCACGAGGTGGACCGTTAGAAAGGGTATTCAGTTCCCTTTAGAGATTCATTCAATCTCATTTGAGATGAAGAGCCGACCATGGTGAAATAGAGCCCGAGAGCACTAGTGGCATTCAGATCGATTTTTAGGAGAAAACTGATCGTTCGTGTGAATGATTATGACATTTTATGCATGAAGTAGACCGTTAGAAAGGGGTTTCAGTTCCCTCTGAAGTTTCAAAGAGCGAAACTCCGAAATTAAAGTTGATTGGGGTCAAATCGGGGCCCGAGAGCATCTAGTGACCTCCAGATTGATTTTTGGAAGTAAAATGGTTCGTTCGTCCGAACCGTTATGCTACTTTGTGCATGGGTCTTACCGTTGGAAAGGGGATTTAGATCCCTTATAATATTAAAAGATCTTTTTCTCTGATGATAGAGCTAACCAAAGTCAAACGGGTCTTCAGAGAAATGGCCCCTAGATCGGTACTCAGAGTATGATGTAGGGTTTATAGTGAAATGAGGAGGTGCTAAAGACGTAAAGAGAGACTTAGGTGGTCCTAGAATGTGGTGTCTACAATAGTGATCAATTTTTCTAAGTTGCCCAATCTTTTCCCTCTATTATTTTCCTCGTACATCAGCATCTTACGGATAATTTTTTTTATTTGATCTGCTTATCACTTAGATGCATGCTTTAGGGTAAAAAGATAAATATAAGTTAATCGGTTTTCCACAATATAGGATTAAAATTGGTGTTAGGTTTAATTAGGTTAATTTAAATAAAGTTTCAATCTTTAAAATTTGGAAAATATAAAAATTGGACTTATGTTTGAACCACAAATTGTTAAGTGGAGTTCTCAAATTAGTACTAGAGCTAGAACACTTAGGTATTATGTTTTGAGCCTATGCCTTTAGGCATGAATTTTGAAGTATTTGATGGTATTAGAACCCTATGTTTGATGGGTTAAACTATGCATCCTAAAAAATTCGTATAACGTCAACACTTGCGACTATAGATAAGAGGGTTTGGTTAGCTATTGTTAAAGCTTTGTCTCTTGAGAATGTGAATCAATTCATTTAAAACTCGTAAAATCATAGAGTAAGGCTGAGCATAGGTTAGCTAATTTTAATTTTATAGGTTTAAATGATCTTTTCAGTTGTGTCACCCCAGAGGAGTTTAGTCGTATCATGATTTATGAGACATCTAAAGAGGCTTAAGACATACACCAACTCACCCATGAAGGAACTACAGTTGTTAAGGCTTCTAAACTTTAAAACCTCATCCTCAGTTAAAATAATTAAGATATTATATAGTGAAATCTTTGATGAGTTTTATGCTATACTCTCTGACATAGTTAACCCGTCGTTTAATTTGGGAGAGAAGATAGACAACAATCATGTAATCAAGAAAATCTTAAAGTCGGTGCCTAAAATATTTAATCCAAAGATGATCGTTTTGAATATTCTAGGTACTCTTGACTCTACCAAACTTAAAGAGATTGTAGGTGACTTACAAACATATGAGCTCGACATGTTTACCTCCAAGAATGTGATCAATAAAGAAAGAGCATTGCTCTAAAATCCCAAAAGGAGGAAACACTTATTTCGGATGATGAGTATGGCATCGATTCCGAAGATTTAGCTACGTTGTAAAAGAAATTCAAAAGAATTCCCAAATTCCAAAACTAGTCGAAAGATGAAAAAAGTTTTGAGAAAAACATTCACAACAAGGCCGATCACTTACCTAACAATTATATTGAGAACTTTAAGAGGGATGAATCGAAGATATGCTATGGTTGTGAGTATTATGACCACAGGGTATCTAAGTGCACCAATAGAATAAGGAAGGAGGGAAATAAATCGATAATTTTTTAATGCCACCCTTAGTGATAGTGAAACTTTACCATTGAGTGCAACTTTAACACATTCATGCCTAGTCATGTGAGCTTTAATGATAAATATTCCCATGAAGATATTTCTATGCATGATACTTTTGAGTCCATAGTTTGTGGATCCTAATTGAGTGATGGCGAGAGAGTGGAGATGAGAGTGTGTATGATTAAGTGGAGAAGGAGGATACTTATCTACAAGTATCCTATCGTAAATTTTATGCGAAAACTTTGAAGGTAAATAAGGTTAACTTCATGTTGGAAGCTAAGTTGAAAGACTTGCAATAATGAATTATTATAGTGTTTTGATTGAGGATCTTAAGGCATGTGAGAGGATTTTTTTTAGAGAAACTAGATTACGTTGAGGGTGAGAGAGATAGTCTTTGTGGTTTAGTGGAGGTTATGAGCAAAGAGCTTCTATAGTTTGAGGAGTCTAGGAATTTACTCGAGTTGAGGATAATTAAGCTTAAATGGAGATTGTGTGATTCGAGGAGTGTTAAAATTTGATTTGGAGTCCAGGTCAGAAAAGTTGGATAAAATATCAGGCACCGTTAAAATCAAAGATGACAAGTGTGGAATTGTCTTTGATGATCATAATGCTTCATCTACCAATGGACATGTAGGTGTAGAATGTGATGGTTATCCAAGCATACACGGAGGTTGTGTTTTTGGTTAGAGAAATGAAGGAGGGGAAACTATCTTAGAATTTTCTCAGGCCTATGAGCTAGAGATAGAAAACAATTTTTTTTTAAAAGCAAAGAACATTTAATAACATTTAAAAGCGGTAAGAATAAAACTCCAATAGATTATTGATTACTTAGACGAAGAGACTTAAAAACATGAAAAGACTGTAAGGTCATACCCGGTGAAAGCTTACCAAATAAACATCCCCTATTAGTAATAGATTTAGCCATTAAAGTAGTTAAGTACTAGAAAGAGAAAATAGGTTATCAAAATGAAAAATGGAAGGATTTAAAAGGATTTAAAGAGATAGAATTTAGGCAAAAGTTCCTACTAAACATGAAGTGAAATTGGGACGACAATGTTAATAACATTTGGTCAAGAACAAGGAATAATATTGAGAAAATAGGTAAGAAAATTTTTGGTGAGACTAAAAGTTAAAGATTCGTTAAAAAAGAGACTTGGTGGTGGAATAAGGAAGTTTAACATATAATGCAAAAGAAATGAATAAGTTTTAAAGAATGTAAAAAGAGTAAAAAATCAATAAGACATATAAAGGTATAAGAAATTAAAAATGAAGTGAAAAGTGTTATTAAATATGCACAATAAAGCACACTATATAATATTTATAGTAAATTAGGTACCAAAGAAGGTTAAAGTAGATATATAAAATGTAAAAGAATAATGATAGATTGACAAGGGATATGGGTACAGGTAAGTGTAGTAAAGACATAAATCAAAATATGTTAATCAATGATAAAGAAATTTTAGATAGATAGAAGAGTGTTTTCAAGTATTATTGAATGAATAATATAAAAAAATAGAAGTCGAGAACATAGAACCGAATTTAGGGATGGTGCCTCCGATTATTAAAAAGGAAGTATACGTATTAATAAAAAAATGGCGAGGAAGAAAGCGGTTGGCGAGGATAATATGCCTATAGAGGTGTGGAGAATCCTTGGAAATCTAGGGGTTGAGTGGTTAACATGTTTATTCAATAAAAATTTAAAATAAGGGTATATGCCAAATGTCTGGAAGAAAAGCCCCATAATAACATTGTAAAAAAATAAACAGGATGTATAAAATTGCGGTAATTATAGAGGAATCAAATTGAGGAATCGCACTACAAAATTATGGGAAAAGGTTATAGAAAAAAGGTCAAGAAATTAGTCAACTATTTTGCACAACTAATTTGGGTTTATGCCAGGGCGATCCACCACATAAGATGTTTACTTATTAAGACAATTAATAGAGAAATGTAGAAGAAAGAATAAAAATTTACACTTGGTCTTTATAGACTTAAAAAAGGAATATGATAGAGTACCCAAGGATATAATATGGTGGGATTTAAGGAGGAAAAGAATACCTATGAGTTATATGAAAGTCATTGAAAATATGTATGATAACATAAAGACTATAGTAAGAACTATTTGGGGATAAACTAATGACTTTGTGATTAAAGTGGCTCTACATCAAGGACACACTTTCAGCCCTTACTTATTTGATGTAGTATTGGATGAGATGTCACATGGTTTATGTTGTTTATGAATGATATAGTTTTGGTAGACATTTAAAAATAGGCCTTAGTGATGAGAGTAGATACTTGGAGAAATGCCTTAGAGTCTAAGAGACTGAAAATCAGTAGAAATAAAACTGAATTTATGGAATGTAAATTTAATAATGAGGTGCCTTACAGCATAATGTTAAAGATTGAACAAAAAGTGATAAACAAAACTAATAAATTTCATTATTTAAGTTCAGTGATACAAAGTAATTAGGATATTGATGAGGATTTTACGAGTAGAATAACAACTGGTTGGATGAAATGGAGATAAGCGAGTGGAGTGTTATGTGATAAGAGGATACCTAATAAATTAAAAGGAAAATTTTATGTAGAATTGTTAGTCACGCGACCCTCTATGGAGATGAGCATTGGTCTTTAAAGAAAAAACATGAGCGAAATATCCATGTTATGAGATGAGGACGCTCCAATGGATGATATGAATTACTAAAAATGATAAGATTATAAGCCATCACGTGAGAGAAAAGTTGGGAGTATCTCCCATTAGTGATAAATTAAGAGAAAGTAAACTTAGATTGTACAGACATTTGTTGCATAGACCAGTAGATGAACCTATAACAAGATGAAGATTATTGGAAATAGAAGGTAAAAGGCAAAAGCGTCTTCCTAAACTATGTTTAGACGAAATTATTTGGACAAATCTTAAGGAATTAAATTCGAATAATAATAATGTTTCTCATAATGTATTAGAATGGAAAAGGAGAATCCATGTGGCTGACTCCATGAGATGGGAATAAGGGAAGGATGATGATGATGATGATGATGATGATGATGATGATGATGATGATGATGATGATGATGATGATGAATATTCTAGGCTTGTGTGCACTGTGAATAAAATTCATATGGTTCACTTTGTCTTGTCACTTGAGGCTAAATATTAGTTTGATAAAGTTTTACGATCAATTAGAACTTATTGAACCTATTTGAGTGTTTGGGTCATAATTCATTTGTATCTAGTTGACGCCCATTCATTCCATTGCACATGGTTATACACATCGATCTATGCTAGTTTGTAAAGCTTATGTGTTTTGTGTCGAGCTTTGTGGTTGTTTATACATATATATGTGCCAAATTTTCATTGGTATATTTTGCATATGATATATATGGTATCGTGTTTTGAGTCTTTGTGGTTTGTATTTTGTTCATGATTGTTATATCTTTTATCATTCGATTTTATTTGGCATGCTAAATTATCATAGTAATATCATTTATTATGTGGAATGAAATAACTTTTTCTCAAATTGGTAATTTCTAAATAGGTATCATATTTCATGGCTTACTTATATTGGTAACTTTTAGCATTGATATTAATATTGTTTTATCATAGTGTGGACTATTTGTGCTTGTATTTCCATGTTGTGTGTTTGTCACACTTTACACCATTACGTTCTTTATTCCCTTCTACCTATGTTTAAAATTGATATCTTATGATCTCATATTTAGGGGGAGATTTTATTTGTAGGGAGAGTAATTGTTTTATGCTATCTTTATTTATTTATTCTCGAACAAAAGGGGGAGAAATGGTATCTTTCCCTGCATGATTAGGATATCTTTAACTTGAGAGGGGGGGCGTCTTACATAGGTTAATATTGTTTTATACATGGTTAAATGTTTATTCATTTACATATTTATACTTTTTATATTCCCTTTGCATTTGAAAGTGTGTTAGTGTATGGATTTACAGATTTGCATAAATGAGACAAAGTTTTCAAGAAAAGCAAAGCACTTAATTTATGTGTTTGTCGAGCGTCTATACTCTTTTTCCTTTTTGGACTTAGGGACTGAGTCTTTTTAGAGAGCTTGATGGTCCATAGCATTTTTGTTTTTGTTTTGTCCCGGAATAGCCAAGGGGGAAAATTTTTAAGAACAAATTTCTAATCGAGGCTTTGTATGTAATTGACATTATTCCGGACAAAACATTTGAGTCATAAGTTATAATTTGTGTTGATGATCCCATAAGCATGTGACGTGCTTGATGAAAATATAGCGTCCAAGCTTCAACGGTGGGATACATCCTGTCATGTTTATCGTGCCAAGTCTGTCTTCACATTTACTGACGATCTCACAGGTCTAAATGAATATTGATTATGAGTCCTTGGATATTTTTAAGGGTGTTTATTTTTTTACTTAAATCGTTTGGAACTATTTTTAAATATTTTTTATGAAAAATATTTTTTGATTCTAATCTCGTTAGAACGAAATTGACCTAGTTAGAACGAAATTGAGTTTTCCTTTGAATGATATTGATCTCAATAAAATAAAATTAAGATCTCATTGGAATTACCATCTAATGACTATAGAACAAGAATTCTGTACGAGGGACTGCGCATCTCATTTGAAGCTCGTAGGAAGGATGTTTCAATAAAAAAGTAGTTTCATTTGAAAAAAATCTAGTTTCATTAGAACGAAAAGCTAATATCGTATGAATGAGCTTGTGTTTTCTTTCATGCGAGTTCATCACCTCAAAATTCGTGTTTTCAGCATTTAAGGCATGTTGAACTCAAATTTTTTAAGAACTTTCGGCAAAAAATGTTTTCCTATCTTTTAATTAAACCACCAAACCCCTTGTTTCACCCTTTACGTTAAAAGATCACAGATTTATATTTCGTAGGCTTTGAGATCTTTAATTTAGGCACCAATGTTTTTCCCTTCATCTTTGGAGAACTTGTTTCGTGCGGTGGATTTCATGCATAATATTTATGGTGTGGACAATTGCCAAGCTTCATCGGTGCATATCTACATGTCTGTGGACTCATGCGTTGTTGAAGCTTGCGTGCTGGACTCCTACATCGCACTGTGAAGGAGTTATTAAAGTTTCAAAAGCGTCAAGGCTTATGGGGATCGAGTCGTTGTGTAAGTTTACTATTAACTTTTGTCATTACCTATCGTAGTGATTTATTAAGCTGGGCGGTCCAAGGTTTTTCCCTTCATGGTTTTCTTCGTGAATTGATGTCATGTGGAATAATTCTTTATTTTACCTAATTATCATTTATTTTCATGCTTTATGGTAAAAAGATAAAATTGAGTTAATCAGTTTTCCACAACAAAGGATTAAATTTGGTGCTAGGTTTAATTGTGTTAATTTAGTTTAAAGTTTTGATTTTAAAAATTTTAAAAATATAAAAATTGGACTTGTGTTTATTAGGACCATCTTTGCCTAAATACACAGGGTTAAGGGGTGTTCTCAAGATGGGACCGGTTTAGTAGGTTAACTGAATAAATCGGACTGGTCTCAGTAGAAAATAATTTGGATAGAATAATTAAGTCTAGTCCAAAAATTAGGCAAAACCCAAACCAGACACTGCCCATCCCTAGACGGAGCAACCTCAAGGATAAGAATCGATATTTATTTAGTCAACAGAATAAGACAATCTAGTCTTATTGGGGCAGATGAGTAAAGTTCATACTCTTACAGGCTTCATTGCTATAATGCCCATTAATGTTCTTTTTCTTCTGATATTTTTTCTTCGCAACCATCAATTGGCACATATCAGGATAGTATTCTCCACATCTGATGCATATGTGTTTCATCACCTTCTGATCAGGATATCAAATTGTTTTAGTCTTTCAATCCTTGGGTTCATCCTTTATTTGTAGGCATTTAGATTAATTGAACATTTGTCCTAATTTTTATGACCTTGGGTAAGTAGTAATCATCTTCACCCATTGTGCATTTCTCTTTTGTAGGGAAATTTATATCCCCCGCCTAACAAACTCTTGCACCCTATCATAAAACACAGATACAACATTAGTTGAATGAGAAAATACATAATGCCATTTAAAATATTTTTTCCTTTAGTTTTATATGTCTTTTTAGCATCATCGAATGGTTTTAACATCCTAGCCGTTAACAAAAAATAAAAAATCTCATCAGACTTAATAATGTCGAAAGAGTAGTTTTTAATCATTCTTTTTTATTTTGGTCCAAAGGATCCTTTTTTAGTATCCTTTTGAACCAATGGTTCATATATTATAGTTTCAGTTCCTATAATTTTAGCAACACCAATTTCAAAATTAGGATCTTTATAATATGTTTTGAAGGAAAAAGAGTTTATTTCATGCTCTTCTTCTAGAAGAGCCTCATATCTGGATAATTTGGTGGTTAATTCTATCGAATCTCTAAATTAGGTGGCATTAAACTTATTTTTGCAATCTAAACTTTAAACCATTTTGTGCTAATTTTACAAATTCTGACCATGTAACACCATTTTGTACTTATTCCTAGAACTTTTGAATTTGTTTATGAATGTAGTAACCTTTTAATCAGGCTTTTGGGTTAATATGATCGAGTAACCCATGGAAACTTTTGATTTAGTTTGGAATAATTGAGCATGAAACTTATCTTCCATTTGTTGCACAGATTGAACAAAGTTTGGGGGAAAACTTATAATCCCTGTGAATAATGCATCTTTAAGGGAACTAGAAAACAAATATAGCCTTAGCTAATCATTTTTTCCAGCATTAACACATTTACTAGTGAACCTAGCCATGTGTTCCACTGTTGACTAACTTCCATCCCATGATAAAAGGGTAAAGATTAGGAATTTGAAGTCCTTATGAAGTTCAATCTTATTTACCCATTCTGGACCGGGTTGAATGTAAATTGGGCATGCAACCTCCAGGCTAATGGTCCACATATTTCTTTTATCAAGTCCACAATTTATATACTCCCCAATTCTCCAGGAAGTTGCCTATTTTGTGGGGTAGTTATTTAGTTTACCAAATGAGTTGGTTGCACCAAAGGGGGAAAAATTGATGGAGGCACAATATGTTATGTTTGGTATGTCAAAGGCTAAGATACTTTTAAGTTTGGTTATCCCTCCTTATACGGTTCCTCCCCCCCCCCCCAACTCCCCCCCCCATATTTTTGGTTCGATCACCGGGTCATGGATAACTCCATAGTTAAAAGCCTTTTTAAAGTCCAAATTGGTTTCATTTGGGTCAGGCCTAGTCCTTCGTACCATTAGGACAGGTATTATCCTATTAGGTTACTGTAACCTAATTACTAGTAGGTGGTAGGTGGTAGTTGGTAGTTGGTCCTACTATTTTTATTTTATTATTTACATTGAGACCAACGGTATTAACATATTATACTACTTAAAGGTCATTTCTAAAAGTTGTTTCAGCATTATTAGGTCTATATTATACCATATGGTAGAGAATTGGTTGAATAGTTGTATTTGCTCCAAATTGTGGTGCATATGTTTGACTACTAGTTGTCATCTCATTAGGTAAGGCAAATCTACTATTCACCATGATGACAATATTGTTAAGATTTTGTACCATATTCCTAAAGTGATAAAAATTAGTTTTAGTTGGTCAATCAATTGATTTTCAATATTTGTAGGCACACAAAGTGCTATTGTACTTTGAATATTTCTAGTTTTGAGAGCCATTGGAATATTTAACTCTTGGTTGCAAGTCATGGGTCCTAACTCTTTAGTTGTTTCGACCAATAAGTGCTCTAAAGGAGAAATATGTTGGCTAATAGCTCCAATTTCACAAACAATTTCAGTTATATCTTCGTTGCGATATGTCCTAGCCATTTGTAACCTTCACACAACATTGGGGTCCCACTATAGTATGTTGGGTTATTTTTCACTTTGTTGATAATTAAAGTCAGTTAGCATTGTGAGCATGTCGACAAACATTTTCATCTTGCTAACTAAAGATTTTAGCCTAGTGATAATTACAAGGCAATTGTAATGTGTTTGATACCTCAATTAAGAGGATTTATGCTTCCCTTATGGAAGACTTCAAAGTGAGTGCTAAAATGTATAAATTAACTAGGACAAAAAAGGTAAGTAACATCAATTGAATGAAAATTAAAGTTCTATAATAAGAGAAAAGAAAATGCGATGAAAGTAAAGATTTGCCTGAATGTAAATTGCGGGTAAAGTAAAGAAGCACACTAAGAGAAAAGTAAAGAAAGAAAGTAAACGACATCGAATGTAAAGGCAAGAAACTTTAAATAAACTTTGAAGAAAAAGGATTACAAACTATCTTACAATCTACTTGAGGAATGAAAGAAGTGTTGTAAATAAAATAAAAATAAAATAAAAATATGATATAAGTAATGTAAATGCGTTTTTTTTGAGTGAGTCCTCTCTCCGTTGTTGGGTTTGTTGCTTATTTATATCGTTTATTTCCCATGAAACACAATTGTTATAATAACTGTTGGGTAGTTACTCACCCATTTGAGTTTTTCCCTTTGATGCACTAATGTTAAACCAATAAAATTAAAAAATGATGTAATCCTTTACAAAACCTAGGAGGAGAATACTCTTTCTCTCGAAAACTAGAGTCAAGTCGACTCATCTAACCTCTCTGACAAAAGATAATACAAAAGAAACGAGTAAGTTATAAAGATTGGAAAAAGAGTAAAAATCAAGAAGATTTAGAAAAGTATAAGAAGTCAAAAAGTGAAGTAAAAATATTATTAGGAATGCACAACATATTGCTCTGGATAATCTTTATAATAAATTAGGTACCAAGGAAGGTGAAAAAGAAATATATAAATTGCAAAACATAGAGATAGATTGACAAGGGATATGGGTCCAATTAAGTGTATTATAGACATAAATCAAAATATATTAATTAACGATAAAAAATCTTAGAAAGATGGGAAGAGTATTTTCAAGGATTATTTAATGAAGAATACCCCCAAAAAGATGTCAAGGAAATTGAACCTAATATAAGAATGGTATGTCGGATTAGTGAAAAGAAAGTAGATATATTAATAGGAAAAATGGGAAGGCATAAAGCGTTTGGTCTGGATAAAATACCCGTTGAGGTACGGAGGGCCCTTGGAAGTATATGGATAAAAATGGTTAACATGTTTATTTAATAAAAAATTAAGACGAGGAAACATGCCAGATGAGTGGAGGAAAATCACCAGAATACCTTTGTATAAAAATAAAGGGGATATACAAAATTGTGGTAATTATAGAGGAATCAAACTGATGAATCACACCTTGAAATTATGAGAAAAAGGTATAGAACAAAGATTAAGAAATGAGTCAATTGTTTCTGACATGGCAGAGCGATCCACCACATAAGCTATTTACTTATTAAGATAGTTAATTGTGAAATGTAGGAGCAAGAACAAAAATTTATATATTGTCTTTATAGACTTAGAAAAGGCTTATGATAGAGTACCTATGGATATAATTTGGTAGGCTTTAAGGAGGAAAAAAAATCCCTATAAGTTATATTAAAGTTATTGAAGATATGTATGGTAACACTAAGTCTAGAGTAAGAATTATATGTGGTGAAACTAGTGACTTTACGATTAAAGTGGGTTTACATCAAGGATCGACCTTAAGTCCTTACTAATTTGGGTTGTTTTAGATGATATAACTAAAGACATACAAGAAGATGTCCTATGGTGTATGTTATTTGCGGATGATATAGTTTTAGTAGACACTTCAAACAAGGGCTTAGCGGTGATAGTAGATACTTGGAGAAAATCCTTAGAGTCTAAGAGACTAAAAATCAGTAGAAATAAAACAAAATTTATGGAATGTAAATTTAATAATGAGGTGTTGGATAACATAATGTTAAAGATTCAAGAACAAGTGATAAATTAAACTAATAAATTTCGTTATTTAGGTATAGTGTTACAAAGTAATGGGGATATTGATGAGGATGTTTCGATTAGAATATCAACTGGATGGATGAAATGGAGATAAGCAAGTGGGGTGTTATGCGATAAGGGGATAACTAATAAATTAAAAAGAAAATTTTATTGAACAATTGTTTGGCCGACGACCCTATACGGAGCGGAATGTTGGTCTTTAAAGAAAAATATAAACAAAGTCTCCATGTTAGTGAAATGAGTATGCTCCGATGGATGATAAGAAATACTAGAAATGACAAAATTAAAAACCAGTGTGTGAGAGAAAAGTTAGAAGTTGCTCCCATTAGCGATAAATTAAGAGAAAGTAGACTTAGGTGGTACGAACATGTGTTGAGTAGACCAGTAGATGCACCTATAACAAGAGAAAGATTATTGGAAATAGAGGGTAAAAGAGAAAGGGGTCGCCCTAAGCTATCGGGGTCGGAGGAAATTATAAGGAGAGATCTTAAGGAATTAAACTTAAATGATAATATTTCATATAATACATTAGAATGGAAAAGGAGAATCCATGTGGCCGAACCCATATGATGGGATTAAGGCAATGATGATGATAAATGATCTTTTGAATAATTTTAAAACCAAAGTAAACATCTAGGAAAGCCTTTGAAACAAATTCAATAACCAATGGTAGTCCTGGATAATGCAACATCCCATTCCTTCTCCTAATTTATATGGACAAATGTTCCAATACAATGGAAGGACTTACTCAAATATAACCATCCTAAGACTTCCATTCCATTGATGGAGGAAATCCTACCTATCCTCAATCGATAAACTACCTTGACTATCGTGACTATCCCTACTACACCTAGATTTAATGTTTCTAATTTAAAGAGAAAATATGAGTGTGACCACATGTAATGAATATAATTTCTAATATCGTTGGAATTTAAAAAAGTCTTGTTTATCACTTTTCTTGTTTAACACTACATGCAAATGAATCATCCATTATGTATATGATTGTACACACCATCTTTTTCAAAAATTTGCTTATGCAAATGCCAACTACCTGAGAAGTCTCTAAAATACACCATTTTTTTTCTAATGAAAAATGGGGAGAGAAAAGATAGTTTTAAGAACAATAATAAAGCTACAATCAAGGTGGAGTTTGCAATAAAGGGGGAGTTCCATGTACCATTCAACTCATTTTTTATAAAACTTATCAATTGTATTGTCATCATCCAAAAGGGGGAGATTATGAAAAATAAATTATTTTAGGAAATGTTTTTTATATGATAACAACCCAATTGATATATGATCATACTTCACTATATTGTCTATAATGTACTTTAGATAAAAAGAATCACTCAATATATGATGAGATACAATAAGGATCATATCAACCAAGAATCTAAGATATCGAGATCACATGCACTTTAAATGAATATGTAATTCATGAAAACAAAAGCCATGTTTGTACAAGTCAAATGGAAATGCAAGTCCCGCAACAAAAATCCATGTTCTTAAGAGGTTACCAAAGAATGAAATCATGAAAGTAAGCTCACCCCATCTCAATTCGAACATGTTTAATCAAGACAATGTAAATGAAAGTAATCCATATGATCTAAATACATCCACAACATGAGAGTATGGACAAGGAAAAGAAAAGATGTGATGACGAAGAAAAAAAGCAACCTTCCAAATCCATGGTAAAATGGGAACAACATTCCATGTTATAAAGAAAGAAGTCTGCAAATGAGTGTTTTAAATAAGAAAGACAACCATGAAACAAAGAGAATGATCAAACAAAGAAAATTTAAATATTATTTTAGGTAACAAGAGATAAAAATAAGAAATAAAAGTTCACCCAAATTTATAAATGTTTAGAAGTGATTGTAAAGAAGTAAATATTATCAAAAACCGTGTAAAAACCCCAAACAACTTCCCTAAAGAATTCCAAACCTTTAATACATCAATAGAAGCAAAAGCCATAATATCCCCATTAGAGAGTTGATTCCAAGTTGGCATAGAGTCGACTATAAATTAAGATGGATTTGACTCCATCAAGTGGTATTATAGGCCAACTACATATTACTTTTTAACTTGGGACAAATCAAAAAGAGAAGTTTTCAAAAGTTTCTATGGACATCCCTCCTCAGTTTCTTCTTTTCCCATCTCCTTCACCATCTATTAGAACGGTTGTCACGCGTGCAGTAAAGAGAGAGAGATAGAGATAGAGAGAGAGAGAGAGAGAGAGAGAGAGAGATGTATCGCATACTTTCTAGGAACGCTTCGACCATCATCAATGTGGGGTGATATAAAGAGATAGAGTCTCCATCCTATTTTGCACAAAACAGGCAAAAGAACATGTTGTTACCTCGAGAGGATGACATCAAAGACAAACTAATACTTGTAAAACCAATTCAGAGGTTTGGGGCCTAAGTTACGGAATGGGAAGGTGTTAGGCACCCATTTCGACCTTTCGGTCTCTCATGGACTTATGTTACTATTTTTCGTAATATTTCCATGAAGTGTGTGTGCGTGTATATATAAGTGGAGATCGAAATCCCTCAATTCGCAACATGGAAAAGACGGAGTGAAGTCGTACATAGGAATGTTCACAAAATAACAATTAAATATATAATGTGTGTGCTTATCAAGATATTGATCGTTATGGTGAAAAGATAATATGTGTTAGATAAGATGCAATTATGAATCACAAGTAGGATATATATGAATAATATCTGGATGAAATGGGACAAATAGGGAAACAGGACAACACGACTCGAGTCTCGAGTTTTAGCCAGAGACGCCAGCGTAGCCTATTAAGGCTTCAAAGTCCACGTAGTTAGCATGCGACAAGAGGGTGGGGTTTATCCCATAAATTCAAACGGGGAGTTTATTTCATGTGTGTAAGAAAAAGGTGTTTTTAGTTTTGAGAAAATGTGGTGAAAAATCCCGTTTGGAATTTAGAGGTGTAACCCTCTTTTTCTTTTTTGGGTTTTTTTATAAAAAAATATATTGTGTGAGAAATTACTAATAAAGGATTGGAGATAAATATGTGTATGATCTAAAGTAAAAGCTAAATTAAGAACTTATATAACTTATGGGAAAATAAAGAAATTTAAAGATGGAGACGAATGGTTTGACCATCTTTGAAGACTTGGAGATTGATCTTGATTCATGATGTGCCTCCTTGCAAGTGAGTGAAGTATGTAGAGGGTTTTTTGCTAAATTGGGTGTAAAAGTGATGAAGATGAAATGTGGAGAAAGGATTCAAATAAGGAAACCTCGGCAGAATGTTTGTTGAGATCACTGAAGTTGATGTTTCTGATATGCCCCTCAGGGTGAGGTGATGCTCTTGTTATATAAGGTCAAGGGACTACCAATGGGAATTTTCCTTACCCTTCCTATCAATAGGTAACCCTAGACACACTATCGATAGGCAGGGAAATGGACATGCCAATTGAAAGTATCTTGCAGACTTTTCAAAAAAATGGTCGTTAAACATAATCCATAAGTCCAAATCGCACATGGGCCATACCATTGGAAAGGTTATTCACAGACCTTTCAGAATTAGGGCCACTCACAGTTCCAAGAGCTGACTTTGACTCACACGGGGCTTAGAAGTGCCCATCGGTCCTTTGAATACGAGATCGTCGAACGACGATGGATCGTTCATCAAAACCGTAAGTCTGAATTGTGAATGGGGCGACCCGTTATAATGCTTATGCGGAGCACTTATAGTTTCCAAAGATCTTTTCTAACCTAAATGTATAGAGCGGACCGGTGACCTTTCGGAGTAAAATGAGTCGTTCATGATGATTCATGTACAAAGAGGACCGTTGGAAAGGGTATTCAGTTTATATAAAGCTAATATAAGTGAGAATATAAACATAATAATAATTCAAGCGACGGTGGGAGGAGAGTATTAATCACATTTCTAAGCCCTCTGGAATGCGGGAGTTGAGATTGAAGAAAGTATTGCCAAGACAAAATATGAGCCAAAGAATGTATTCGGATAGTTCACTCTAAGAAAAGATGAGAAGCCATCTACAATCTCGACCATCAACAACATCACTGACCCCGCCAACTCTTGGGAGCCAAAAAGTCATGCTAGTCAAGTCATAAAAGAATAAATCGAGCTCCATAATCCCCTCTCTAAAGTCTATCAAGCCCCGTTGAGCCGAAACCTCGTCAAACCTTTGGACCCTCGTCCACTACCATACTCACTTCCCTAAAATTTCAATCCCGATGCCCGTTGTGATTTTCACCAAACTGCCGGCCATACCACTGGTCATTGCTTCCATCTACGAAATGTAATCCAAAGTTTAATTAACTGGGTGTCAACGCTCCACCGGCTGATCCAAAACCCCACCCACTCATAATCCACATTCGAAACATACAAATGTCGTATTCCTAGAGAATGACCCAAAATTCAACCCATCTACCCAGATTGCACCCAATAAAGCACCAATCACACTCATACTTTCACCCAAACCCCTTAAAGTCTACCCATATTTTCTCCTACACCCTACCTGTTTTGTTGGCCAAGCTCTATCTCTTCTCATAAGAGCGTGTATTATCATGTTCTTACTCGATTCAGTGGAAAAATATATGGAAATGCCAACAATACTGAACCAGCTTCTAGAGTTTGGGCTGAAATCACCCTCTGAAATGACCATTGTCTGTCATAAGTTCAACACCCTATTCATGGAATCCCGAAAGTGGGCTTAAGAGTCAGATGGTTGGGTGGTACCCATTGACGAAGTCAATTTAGACGATGCAGTTGAGATTATATTAGGCTTGTTCTGACATACCAATGTGATTTATAGTATATTTGAGTTACTCGATGGCTTAAAGCTACAATGGCGGTTAGTCCCTTCACTTCTGCACCTCTTCGTTCAGTGGGAGGATCTATATGAAGAAGTTGCTGAGGTTGTGAAATGCATTGATTTTTTTAAGGAAATATGACATCTTTGTCGCCGGATGGGGGATGAGCTTGATAGATCAGATGAAGAACCAAGCTAAGAAAATGTTAGTCCGGTAATCAGTGTGTGGGGGATGAGAACTTTTGAAGATTTGATAAGGGAAATTAACAAAGTGGCCAAACAACCCGAAATAAATGAAGGAATGGGGTTTTTGATCTTCCCCTCCTCCGTGAACCATATGACAAGATATGGGAGACACTACCAGAGTCCAAATCCTTAGTTAGCACAGATAGATAAAGGAAATGGAGATGTCAAGAAACTCCCCATACCGAAAAGAAAGCAAGATCCTCGACCAACATAAGAAAACTTAGGCCAACATCACCTTGTGGGGACTTTTTATGTCTTCCCAGCTATACAAAAATTCTTTGATAACATTCCCTCCTTCCACCAATCCAAAAGAAGTCATGAACTTGGTCAGGTCCTTAACCTCTGCTAGTTTACTTTTCTTCTTTGAAGAAGAAATCATAATGTTTTGTCCTAATCATAACTTTGATCTCAACATCTTCATTGAGGTGATGGGGAAAATAGTCCCGTTCTCACTTATCGACATAGGATCAACACTCAATGTTTTCCCATTAAGAACCTTTAACTGCCTAGGTTTGAAAGTAAGTGACGTTTCTCCAACTTTCATCGCAGTGTGTTATTATGACTACATTCACTGAGAGGTGATGCGATCCATAACACTCACAATAGGGGTTGGCCTTATAAATACCATTATAGAGTTCCAAGTTATCGTCATACCCACTTGTTTCAATATTCTTGTTGGTCGACCGTGGCTTCATAAGAATCAATGTGGTATCTTTCGCACTCCATCAAAAACTGAAGTTCTTCACAAATGGGCAGGTCATCACCATCTCGGGCGAAGATGATAATACTGAGAATGCAAGCACCACTAATCCGGTACTCGAAATACAACATGGGGAAAATGACATGATTATTTTCATCTTTTGAGTCGAACCACTTCCACTCCCACCAGGGGATGATTTCAAAGACCGTGTCTATCCAGAGCATAGCCCTCATGGCCATGTCAAAGTGATACAGATGTTCAAAATATGCACTTCATTATCGGATTGGGTTGGGATGATGACCATAGGGGATATTGGAACCCATAGTCCTAAAGAAGTCCTTTCCTCTACGCGGCCTGGGCTATTAACCATCATCAGAGGAACTCAGAATGTTTCGCTAACCCCAGTTAAAGAGAAGTTTACAAAGTGCTAAGGCTATGTCGGGGCATTCCTTAAACTTAAGATTCGTTACAGAGAGTGAAGATTTTCCCTTTTATGGCTTTAACAAACCATGATATGATCACGAGGATAAAAAGATGATTCTAGGTATGTAGATCTTCTTTCAAGATAGGTACTCCTAGGCCGAGGACTCCTAACATCAGGTACAACCACTCAATGAGAAAGCTATAGCTATTACCGAGGCTTTAGAGGGAAGCGACTCTGAGGACTCATTCAATCTATAGACAATGGGGGTAACATTCTGCATGATCCACTTAGGCGCTTCATCGTCTGACCCATTCACTATGATCAAGGCCACTGATGCGCCTCTCCTCAACTAGAATGCTAATACAAGTTCGACCTACAGAAATGAAAGCTAACATAGATATTTATCATTTTTATTCCTCTTTTGTTGTTCCTCCTTTTTCTAATAATAATGTAATAGAGACCTACTTTGATGAGGTTCTCAACATTTTCTTTCCTAAGAATGAAATAAAAGAAGATTTTGAGTATCTTATTGTGCCTTAAATTAATTTTTTTGATTCTAATCAAACTCTTGATGATGATAATTTTGCAAATGAATAATTCTTAATCGGTCTTAATAAGGTTAATGACAAATAACATAATCGCGTTCAAATTAATGAAGATGGAATTGTTGTTATTAATCTCGATTCTAGTAGCTAACCGTGCCAGGAGAAAGAGCGTGCATAACTCGAATAACTGTTGAAAGAATTCATGGATGTTTTCACCTGGTCCTACGATGGCATGACCAACATTGATCCCGAAATAGCCAAACACGAGATTCCAGCTCTTTAGGAATGTAAATCGATCAAGCAAAAATTACGAAAGCTCCGCACCCAATGGTTTCCCAAGGTTAAATAAGATGTGATCACATAGATGAACGTATGGTTCATTCGGGTGATTGAATATCGCAAACAGCTAGCTAACATTGTACCCGTACCAAAATCAGGACGAAATGCTTGCATGTGCGTTCACTATCGGGATTTGAACAAAGATTCTTCGAAAGATGATTACCCACTACCCAATATCGACATGATCGTGGACAACATGGCCAATAACGCTCTCAAGTCATTTGTCGATGGGTTTATCAAATACAATCAAATTAAAACGCACCCTGATCATTAAGAAAAAAATGCATTCATCACCCCTTAGAGAACCTTCTGTTACACAGTTATACCACTCGGTCTTAAAAATGAAGGGGCTACCTACCAAAGGGTCGCCACAACCATATTTCATGATTTGATACATAAAGAGATCGAGGTCTACGTAGATGATGTGATCATTAAGTCTAAGACTCGAGAAGGTCATGTTCGTGCCCTTCAAATGTTCTTCGAATGGCTACGGCAATATCAAATGTGACTTAACTCATAAAAATGCGTTCTTCATGTCACCAAAGAAAATATTTTTAGATTCATGGTTAGAGAGATAGGAATTGAAGTAGAACCTGCCAAACTGAAAGCGGTACTCAAAATCACACCACCCCAAACAGAGAAGGAAATCTAGGGATTCTTAGAAAAATTACAATATAGCAGTCGGGTCATTATCCAGTTAAATTCTATTTGTGAACCCATATTCAAACTCCTCCACAAGGATTCCTCCAAAGTCTGGAATGAGTCCTGTCAGGAAGCCTTTGACCGAATAAAGTTGTACCTTAATCGACCTCTGGTACTTATGCCACCATAGCTTGGTCTCCCTGTACTCCTATACTTGACCATAATAGACATCGCAGATGGGGATTTACTAGCCCAATATATTGAAGAATCCCATAAAGAAAGGTCCATCTACTACTCCTGTTATAAATTAGACGAGTAAAAAGTCAACTACACTGCCTTGGAGAAAGTAATTTTCTCCCTTGTTTGGGTCACTCAATAACACTTTTCCCATCGAACGTATTTCTCGAATGGATAATATCAAATACCTACTTAAGAAACCTGCCTTGTCTAGCTAAATGGATCGATAATTGATGTTTCTAGATAAATTGGATATTGTGTATGTCGAGCCATCTCTGACTACCTTGCTGACTACCCCATGAAAGAATCCACCGTTTTGATCTACGAATTCCCAAATGAAAACATCCTTTGTGCCTCTCGCGAAGACATCCGGTGGAAAATGTTCTTTGACGCTACTTCCAATAAGAAAGGATACGACATTGGGATACTCCTAATCGCCCCTGGTGATTATCACACTCATATTATCATCATGCTAGATTTTTCCTGCACCAGAAATATGACCGAATAAGAGGCATGAACCGTAGGCCTCAAAGTCGCTCTCAAGAATGGTATTCAGTGCACAGATGTCTACAAGGGCTTTGCCCTAATCATTGGCCAGGTCCTTAGAAGATGGAAACTCAAAGATGAAAAACTCTAACCCTTCAATGCCCACTTAGAAGAGTTATCCTCCTAGTTTTGGGATATCACCTTCCACTACATGCCCCGAGCAAGGAAGAGTTTAGATGATGCTCTTGCTACTCTCGCCTCTGTGGGTGACATGCCCGAGGGGATAACGATGGGCCCCTTTATATTCCAAAAATAAACAAAACCGACCCACTCCTACCACATTGAGATCATCACATAAGAGGATTTTAATATGGTCGAGTGCTGGCACTATGCAATTTGGCACCTCCTCAAGCATGATTGGTCCCCGAAGATACCAACAAGAAAGACAGACCGAACCTTCATAAACTGGCTACCCAGCACACTGTCTGCGATAAAGCACTATTCAATAGAAACTTCGATGGAACCCACTTTCACTGAAATTGCAGGGGATGTCATTGAAAGAATGATGTAGAATATCCACAATGGTGAATGCGGACTTCACATGAATGGACATATGCTCACTAAAAAGATTATTCGATAGCATTACTATTGGACCACCATGGTTTAGGATTGTGACGCCTATGTCTGTAGATGCCTTAAATGCCAACAGTTTATGAATCTTCAGCACTTGACTCCACAGGAATTCTACAAAATGACTTCTCCCTGGATGTTCGCCACTTGGTGCATCGATATCATAGGGAAAGTCACACCCAAAGCCTCCAATGAGAATAAGTTATCCCTGGTTGCCATTGATCACTTCACCAAATGGGTCGAAGCCAAGTCATACGCAATGTTGAATGCCAAAAAGGTAGCCAACCAAGTTCATCCGAAAGAACATCATCTACCAATAAGGGGTTCTGCATGAGCTACTATCAAATACTAGGTTACATTTCGATGAAGAAGTCATAGAATTGGTTGTCGAGTACAAGACTCAGAGACAAAAATATTCTCCCTACCAATAATAAACCAACGGTGCAGTTGAATACACTAATAAGAACCTCTAATAAATCATCAACAAGATGACCGAGATTTGCCGAGATTAGGCCGATCGGATCCCTTTTTCTCTCCGAGGCTACCACATTTATGTTCGACCATTAACTGGGTTGCCCCTTACTTTTTGGTACACGGAATGGAAGCAATCCTACCCATTGAACTAGAAATACCTTAATTACGCATTATGCTTGAGATAAAAGTCAGCGAGGAAGACTGGATACAAAGTCATTTAGACGAGTTGCTAAAGGATCTATATCATATACAATGGTACCATCAGCGGATAACGCAATCGTTCATCCAAAGAGTCAAGGACCTTGGTGTCCTAGAAGGGGACTTAGCCCTCAGAGAAATCATAGATTCCTCCTCAGACCCTAGAGGGAAATTCAAGCCAAACTGGAGTGGCCCCTAAATCACGAAGAAGATCCTTCCCCGTGGCTCCTCTATACTCACTTACCTTAATGGAGAAGATAAGCCACGTCCAGTCCATCGCGACCCCATAAGAAATTCTACCCTTAATCTAAAATCTTGATGCTCTATAACTCCTTTCACCCCCTTTCTATTCTAAAAACAATTCTTCATTTCCCTCTACTTAGAACTACGTGGGGCCTGATCCTCTAAAAACCTTTTTCTTTCAAAATAAAACTCAAAAATGTTTCAAAACCCTAGAGATACGTAGGTAGCTTATACGCTTTACATGGGCACGATCCCCTTCTTTTTCACAAAATGCTATTCTTTTCTTACTTTCGAGAATGACAGTTCATTTTATTATTTACATGAAAAAAATTCGTATGCCATAGCTACCGGTATAGATAATTCAAATGTAAAAATCATCAAGAGGGAAAATAACATAATTAAAATCCTTTTTTATTCCATAAGAGGGAAAATTCGACACAATTACATGAAATATCAGCGCTGGGAGTCAAATAACTACCCCCGCTAACCAAACTGTCCCTAAAATAAAACTAACCAACACTTACTAAATTTATCCCCAAAAACAAAAACAAACCAAAAGCAACCAAACACATTTCAATTAAAAAATCTTCACAAAAAAAATAAACACCAACCTCACAAAAATCGTATTTGCAGTTGCCAGAATACACAGACTCATCATCATCATCAACTCCTTGAGACCCCTAACCTTCCCTTGCTTTGCTGGTAGGATGAAGGTGCTCCTGTAACACCCCGCCCGCCCGGGGAGAGCAGGGCGGAGTGCTACTGTCGATAAACTAAAGAAATTCCATAAATAATAAGGTATAGAGCGTCTAAAAATCCCACAATACAAACGAGAAACCATTAATCTCATTCTTCAATTTAATACAAAAATTCTCTCGAAATAATTACAACAAACTAACTATCTCGAAAATAAATAAATCTCCAAATGGTCTATACATCAAAATAAATATAGGTCTTCCCACTTGTATTCTCCAATAATCTTCCCAATATAATCCACGCTAAAATCCTTCTCCAAAAATTCCAAGCGCCCAAAATTCGCGCTAACCTGCCACTTAAAGAAAATATGGGTAAGTACACAATACGACAGGAAAGATGCTCAACAAATATTAGCGGTGAATAAAACATAACAATACGAATACGAATATTCAAATCAAATGCGAATCACATAACCGGGTCACCAAGCCTCACCACCGTACCGCGCCTACGCATTTTTAGCATATCCGAAAAAAGGAATATTAGCGTGTGCCCAACCTCCGTGCCATATTAAAATCTTCATGACAACATGATCAATGCAATAATAATACCACATGAATCACAATTAGATTCCAACAAATATTTCCAGATTTCCAAATGAATTTATCAATTCAAATATGAGTAAATAATCACAAGAAAACAACGAGAACAATACTCGCGAGATTGAGGAGCATATTGTGTAAAACCCCATACCTCAAACCACGAAAAGATACCATCAATAATTATGCCCAGAAACGCAAAAAAAGTCACCAAAAATTTGCTCCAAGAATCATCAAAAACTCCTCCAAGAATCAACACCAAAACACCCCCAAGAACACCTCCAAAAACCTAAGGTTGATAGCACAAATTAAAGGGTACTGTTTGTGTATAAAAGAGAGGAAATAAAAATATACTTTTCTGAGTATTTTTGTGCCCCAAGGCTGCTCCAAAACAATAGCCCACGATGCCTTTTTATAAGCTAAAAAACAATAGAAGTTGAAACAAACTAAAACTCTTCAAACAGATTGCAGCGCACGTTTTTTGGGGTGGTCGATCGATCGACCCCCAGGCATCGATCGATCGATCGTGCCTAAAAACTGACAATTCGCCATAAAAATTTATAAGGGACAAAAATTTATAAAATCAATATAAAATCCGTTTTAACTCCGTTTTCGAAACCGTTTGAAATTCTGAAATTTAAAAATAAAATCCAACATATTTGAGCAATAAAAATAATTTTATCTCAAATCCTCTACAGGAAACAAATTCGGGGTGCACTAAGGTGCAATTTTCCCTTATCCGACTTGATGTAGGAGCCGCCAGGGGAAATAAAATAAGGTCTCTCGAAGGGTTACTAACCGAACATAACGATATTCCCACAGTTCGAGAATGGGCTGCAGCTCCCCACCATGGCACCGACTAGTGAAGCCATCGAGCTCTATGCTCCACGAACCAATTTACCCAATTCTCTATAGATGGACCAAAGATGATGAAATAATGAATGAAGAAATTCGGTGCAGTTGCCAAGGGATATTCAAGGGGGACCGCTAAATGGAATCTATCAACTAACCCTATGAACAACATAATCGGTCTTCCTCTATGAAAATCAGAACGACCTTCCCACCTAACATATAGATTGCTCAAGGTCTCTGCCAGTATCACCGTTGCAAGATTGTGATGATATGATATCCACATTGTAATGTCATCCAGTTGAGGGTCCACCATCATGTCCCCAATCACCAGTAGTAGCTTTCAAGTTAAGCCTATGGCAACAACTACAGCGTGGCCCACGTCGTTAAAGTCCCGCAGACAAATGAAATATAGGACAACTGAGAGAGAAATCATTCCCCCAGTGACGAATGGTAGAGCCACCGAATGAGAGATGTGGATAAATTCTGTTAACAACTCTCGAGGAGACTGATAGAATTCAGGCATAGTCGCCGCCTCATTGGGATTAACCCCTAACATAGCTAAAAAATCCTCATAGGTCAAAAAAACGTCATCCAAGCCAAAGCGAAAAACATGACCATCGGGTTACCAAAATTATCCTGTCGCTGCAAGAATGTTCCACTCTATGGGCCATTTGCCCCAGAAAGAGACCCGACATAAGTTAAAAGCGTTATAATATACATTGTGTAGACACATAGCTTGCAGGTTCTAGAGATATGAAGCATATTTTGCACTCATTGTAGGGGACATTTTGGGTAATAATAATATAGAAGGAAAGAAATAAGCAAGAAAGAAGACAAAATGTGAATGGGTGAAAAATCCTCACCACCTTACCCGCTTTTATACATGAAAATATTGGCTAAACAACAAGGAATTTGAGAAACTCAAATAAATAACCGCCCACCAAGTATTTTGAAGATTTAGAAAGTGTAATCAAAGCCTTAGGGTGATTTGACTGGACTCACCTGCCGATGGGCAGGAGAAGGGGTATGCCAATCAGCAGGAGTAGGGGTATGCCGATCGGCACCCTAGAAAAATTCTATCTTTCTTTTTTTTATCAGAATAAAAAATCTAAAAAATAAATCCTTATTTAAAAAAATCCAGGTTGTTTCTTCCTATATTATCCATTTTTACCCATCCTTTCTCAAAATAAATTTTCTCGTGAGTTATTTAAAAATCTCATCCTTTTTACGCTCTCAGCAACAAAGTAAAACGTACATGTAGAATAAGTCGTTTAAGCAAAGATAAATAAATAAATAAAATCTCATTCATTATATATATATATTTCCACTTCCATCATTTACATTTTTTAGGAAAAAAGAAGAAAAGGAAAAAAAAGAAAAAAAATAACGGGACTCAACCCAAAAACCCTAATCTCATCCCTCTCTAATACCCCCTAATCGTTCGGCGAGCGCACTTCCCCAGCGGCGAGATGTAGTTACTCCACTCCCTTATCCATATCCCTCCTCCTAAGTAGTAGACAACATCAGATAAGTAGGAACTGGGACCTAGTCCTTAATGTAGGCAATTTTTGAGGCGACCCAGTCCCGGATGTCCCCGAACCAAGTAGTCACCCGAACATGCTGCAAACAAAGCAACATAAACAAAGGGGAAATAATTTAGTCTAAAGAAAAAAAATAGGCAAGGACAATGAAAGAGAAAAAGACATACCTCTCGCTAAAAGATGTCGTCTGTCATCCCCGACACCCCCGGATCCATCGCATTAGGGTGATGCGGCATACCCAACGATACCCCTTCAGCTAATAAAAAATTATACGAAGATCAAGGTTTATGAATGGAACCTTCGTTGCCACTGTTGACGACGACCCTCCATTCATAGCTGCTGTCCTAGCCTCCTCCGACATCTCCCACACCCACCTCATGTACATTAGTGGAACTACCGATGGGACCAATACCTCATACTTTACAAGCTGTCAAACCACTCTCTCCCCCAGTACCAAGAGTAACCGAACTCGTGCACCAGCGGTCGGCGAATCTGCGCACTCACCCTAGTCATCCCCGTGTACTAGACAACCATCCTCCAAGGATATAAAATTGCCTTCCATTACCTAATGAAGAGTAATACTTTCTCAAATAAAGAAAATGCCAAAGAATATTGAAAAAGAAAAAGGTATTGAGATAGTCTCTCGCTGGGGCGTTGAAGGCCTAACGTATAGTCGATAGAGAAATTGACTTCTTTGACCACCGATTGGAATTTTACCACCAGTACATCCGGCAGAAGTCCCCCACCTCCACATAATGCCAACATATCAAACTGGCATTGATCCTGATCACCTCATAAAACCACATCTCTAGAAAGAACAATAGCTAACAATAAAAAAATAAGAGAAAAAATGCAAGAAAATACATAAAGAAAATGCAAGAATTACCTACATAGGACACGTGGCTCTCGTAAAGGTCTGCCGACAACACCGGATGAAATCATCCAAATAAGAATAAAGGGTCACGAATGTATGGCTTCCCGATTCATAAAGAGGTATATTTGGAAAATACCCTAAAAATGGTAAAAGCCATTGGTGTACGATGTCTCCACTCGACACCAACAAAAAAACCCCAACAAAAGAAGAAATAATAAACGGGTCATCTGTCGTACTTGCAACTCGTCCGTCTCATCGATCATACAGCTCAAAATCATCTCAGTAAAAGTAGAAATGCAAATCAAATCATCGAATACTATCCTACCCACGTCTCCAAACACAACATCAATCGCCTCAGGTGTCACCCTTAAAGAACGATCCACCTCAATATGCATGCCCTAACAGTCAATCACCACCTGTTGTTGGACGTCAATGGGAGTCATCGTCATCTCCTGAATCCCAAATTAATGGTGTGGTTAATTTTCCACCACCTCCCCCCAGCATGCATAGAATAACCGTAGAGCGCGGTGTCAAATCCAAAGAAGATGACAGGCGACCAAAACCAGCCGAAGAAACTACCCAGCACACCATCTTCGGAAGGTGCTCTCACACATCCTTAAACCTCGTCCTCCCCCAGGAACAAATTATCTTCAAAGCTATGTCAATGTGCTAAAACAAAGAAACCTTTTTATCAACTCAAGGTAAAAAAAAGAAGAAAAGAAAAAAAGAATGCCAAAGGTCATGAATACTTACATAGCCACTAGAGATCCTCATCCTAGACCATTGTTAATGTGAAGGCTCACGCAGTAGAAATCTATCATTAGCAACTGGCTCAAACAACTAGAAAGAAATTTCATATCCCAATGTAGGGGCACCGTAGCTTGACACTTAATATTTGCCCATTCGTCGACGCCTAACCACGCCACGTGGGTCGACTACCTAAAAAATTCACCATTTCTAAGGCTCAAAGAAAGAGAAAGTCTTGGGAATGGATCTTTGTGAGAAAGGGGAAAAGATATGAAGTCTAGAAGCTATGAAAAATGAGTAGAACTTGCCCCTTTTTATAGGAGGCCAAGGATCATGCCGATCGGCAGTACCCTGACACCCACCGATCGGCAACCCCCTGACACCCATCGATCGGCACCTGCATCTCCCCCTTACCAAGGGAACTCATAAGACCATTCCATTTCCAAATGAAAACCTTGCACCATGCCGATCGGCAACCCCAAAAATTTTGTACAAAAAATCCCAAAAAATTCCAATATTTGAGAAATTCCTAAAATTGCAAAAAAAATAATGGGACATTTCTACACCAATAAAACCATTTTTAAGCTCACATCTCCCCCACCGGATGACAACTGCATTCTTATCCCCAATTTAGACAAGCGTATGCGCATCATCAGGGTCACTACAATTCCCTAAAGGAACTCAAAAACCAAAGGTTTCCCAAGTGGAACTCCCCAATCCAACTTCCCCAGCGGAGATATAATCCAATCGAACATCTCTCCCCGAAAGCATCTCAGAGAAACACATTCCCTAATGGAATCGCAAAAACTCAAGTCATCAACTGTTTCCCCATTAGTATTGCAAGCCTAAACTTTCTGCATAAGAATTTCAGCTCCTCCAGTAAAGCTTTCTCCTCCTAAAAAGACAAAATCCCCAGTCAGATGTCTCTTCCCCAGTACAATATCAAAAGAGGTAAATTAAAGACTCCTCAAAGAGCAACCCCCCTAGGTTATTACTTTAGGCCAACCAGATTGACCTCAACCCGCAGAATTGGTCGCCACAACTTTAGGTCCCCAGAATTGACCTGGCCTTGCAAAATTGGTCGCCCCTACTTTGGGTCCTTAGAATTAACTTCGACCCGCATAATTAGTCGCCACAACTTTAGTTCATGAAAATTATCCTCAACCCGCAAAATTGAACGACACAACTTTAGGTCCTCAGAGTTGACCTCGACCGGCAGAATTAGTAGTACCTAATATAGGTCCTTAGAATTGACCTCGACCTGCAAAATTGGTTGCCACAACTTTAGGTCCTCATAATTTACCTTGACACGTAGAAACGTTCGTCATAACTTTACATCCTCAAAATTGACCTCGACCGACAGAATTAAGTCTCCACATTGTTAGGTCTTGAGAATTAACCTCAACCGGTGGAACTCGTAACCACTAATTTAGGTCCATAGAATTCACCTCGACCCTAGAATTGGTCACCCCATCTTTAGGTCCTCAAAATTGACATCGACCTTCAAATTGGTCACCCCAACTTTAAGTCCCTAGAAGTGGCCTCGACTCACAAAATCGGCCGCCATAACTTTGGGTCCTCAGAATTGACCTCGACTCACAGAATTGGTCGCCATAACTTTAGGTCCTCAAAATTGACCTCGACCCGCAGAATTGGTCGCCCCTACTTTATGTTCCCATAATTTACCTTGACTCGTATAATTGGTCCCCCTAGTTTTAGGTCATCAGAATTGACCTCGACCCACAGAACTGGAGGCCCCTACTGTAGCCCCTTAGAATTGATCTGGACCAGTAGAATTGGTCGCCCTAACTTTAGGTCCTCGAATTAGCCATGACCCATAGAATTGGTCGCCCACACTTTAAGTCCTCAGAATTGACCTCGACCCGTAGAATTAGTCGTGACAAATTTAGTTCATCATAATTAACCTCAGCCCACAGAATTGGTCGCCACAACTTTAGGTCCTCAGAATTGACCTCCACCCATAGAACTAATTTGTCCTACTTTAGGTCCTCAGAATTAACCTTGACCCGTAGAACTGATTTCCATAACTCTAGGTCCTCAGAATTGACCTCGACCTTCAGAATCGGTCGCCACAACTTTAGGTCCTCTGAATTGACCTCAACCAACAGAATTAGTCACCACGCCTTTTGGTCCTAAGAATTGACCTTGAACCTTAGAACTAGTCACCAAAACTTTACGTCCTTAAAATTGACCTCGATCCGTAGAATTTGTCGCCTCCTTGTTGGTCCTCAGAATTGACATCGACCCATAGAATTGGTCGCCCCAACTTTAGGTCCTGAGTATTGACCTCGACCCACAGAATTGGTCTCCATAACTTTGAGTTCCTTCACCCGCAGAATCGGTAACCACAACTTTAGCTCCTCGGAATTGACCTTGACCCCCAGAATTGGTTGTTATAACTTTAAGTCCTCGAAATTGGCCTCAATCGTTAGAATTTGTCTCCCATACTTTAAGTGCTCAGAATTGACCTCAACCCACAGAATTGATCGCCCCTACTTTAGATCCTTTGAATTGACCTGGATACACTGAATTTTTTTCCTCAAGTTTAGGTCCTTAGAATTGACCTCGACCTGCAAAATTAATCGCCCATACCTTAAGTCCTCACAAAATTGGTCGCTATAAATTTAGGTCATCAGAATCGACCTCGACCCGCAGAATTGGCCTCCAAACTTTTGGTTTGCACAATTAACATCGACCTGCAGAATTGGTTGCCCCAAATTTCGTTCCTCATAATTAACCTCGACCTATAGAATCAACTATCCCCAATAATACCTTAGCTCCTCAGAATTGGCATTGACCCTGTTAAATGTTCATCCTTATCCCTTTCATCTACAAAATTGACCTATTTCCCAAAACATCATGTGGTATCTATTCGATGACTTTCACTTGTTCCAAGCTCATTGATCAAGGGACTCTGAAACCATATTCTCGGACCCCCTAAGTATCTTTTTAGGTCCCTAGAACTTATCCATTCACTAAAAACCCTAGGTCATACTTTGAGTACAAATCTATCATCCATTGGGTGATCTCGATCCCCATTTGACTCCGGTCAGCTTCATCATCAGAGTGAAAGCTCAAAGAATTTTCAAAGGGATTTGAATTCCCTTTCCAATGATTTACCACAAATCGGCATAACGGTTCAGATGAAAGGACCATTTTACTTTCAAAAATTGATTTGCAGGCCACTGAGCGCTTCTGGGCCTCGATTTGACCCCAATCAACTTCATCATTAGAGTGAAATACCAATGAATATTTGAAGGGCACTAAAACCCCTATCCAATGATCTGCCCCATGCATAAAATAACATAGCTATTCATACGAACGACATGTTTCCCCTATAAATTGTTCCGGAGGCCATAAAGAACTTCTAGGCTCCGTTTGACCAAAGTCAACTCTTCTGTCTGAACGAGACTAAATAAATCTTCAAAGGACACTATAAGAAAATTATTTCCATTATTCGTAATTTACATAGAATATGCCGTATACCGCTACAATCGTCGAGAGAAGCTCACAATCATTGTTCAAGAAGATGGATTCGAATTTTAAGTATCTTCAACATATGCCCGTCATCAGGTACAATTTTATATAAAATGTGTTTAAGTTTTGTAAATGCTTTACTTGAGTATTGCAATACTTTTCAAAACTATTTTTTTAACAAAATGAGGCATTTTTTCTAAGTCAAAATAATTTTTCAAGACCTGTAGGAGAGCTTTTAATAATAATATTTTTCTGATCTTATCGTCTAAATGACAAGGAAATATCATTCAAACGACATTGAATTGTAGTTTGAACGACTAATTCTAATGATATCACATGTCATTGGAAGGGTTGATCGAGGGGTCATTTCTTTGCTACGTCAAATGACCACGTACTATTTTGTTCTTTTAAAGTCGTTTCTTAGGTCGTTAATAACAACATCTAATGTCGTTTGAATGACTTCTAACGACATGCAACACCTTGAGATTTTTTTCAGCTCTAAAAACCTGTTTTGAAGACCTTTTTCATTAAGACTTTTGATATATGAAAATTTCTTTTTGGCATACCTTTGGTCTTCATCTTTTAAGGTTAAAAACCTAGTCTTTGATTTACCAAAAGATCCCAATTCTTTTGTGCATCATTTGTGGAACCCAAATACTTCTTGTTGAAGTTTATCTTTATGGATTTCCATCTCTACTACTATATTAGTGGTTCTTACGGGATATGCTTACTGACGACTGAGGTCATTGAGGTTCTCGAAGGGATCTTTGATGGTTTTTACATTGTGGTCTATGTGGATTAGCATTATATAGTGAAATAAAGGTTTTATCCCAAAAAGTTTTTTTTTCCTGAACCTCAATTTATGATTGTTTGATTTGTATATTTGATTTATCTGTTTTATTACCATAGATGCATGCGTAGGATAAAAATAGATAAAATCAATTTAATTTCACAATAGCATTTAAAATTGGTATTGCAATATTTGTGAAAATCTCCCATTGCAATTATTTTGCGCTTACAAATTGGTATCAAAGATTTTAGTGTGGTATTTTTACCTCTACAAATTGAAATTAGAGTAGGTTACTCTAATTTACCGAGTGATTCTTTTTTCGCAAATTTTTTGTGATATCATATTTTTTTTTAAATCTGATTTTGATTTTTTTTTGCAATTTTTTTGATGGAAAACTTATATAATTGACTGCCTGTCTTTGATGGCACAACTTATGCCTATTGGAAAGCCGACATGAAATCTGGTTTAAAGTCTATTAATGAATCTGTCTGGATTATTTGTGAAAGATGGGCGACTCCTCCCGCTGTCACCATTGAAAATGTCACCACTCCTAAACCTACGTCGGACTAGATTGGGGATGATTTTAAATGGAGTACCTATAACTCCCGTGGCCTTAGATCTATTTCTAGAGTCGTCACCCCTGACGAGTTCCGCCTTATTATGATGTGGAGAACGTCAAAAGAGGCATGCGGTATCATCTAATTGACATGTGAGGGTACCAACACAATCAAGGTGTCTAAGTTGTAATATTTGACCACCCAGTTTGTGACCATCACGATGTCACACTCCAAGTTCTTTGACGAGTTTTATGCTAGGTTGTCGGACATAGTTAACATGAGTTTTAATTTGGTGAGAAAATCGATGAGACAAGAGTTGTCAAAAAGATTTTTCGGTCACTCCAATCCTGTTATTTTTCCTCAGGTAACTATTTTACATTTTTGGGGATATTAGATACACTTAGGTTAAAACTCGTAGGAGATATTTAAATTTATCAAATTGACATGTTTTCCAACATCATTAAGCCTAAGGATAGGGGTATTGCACTTAAGGTATAATCTAGAAAGAGTGATGAAGTGTTAAGGAAGAAAGAGAAGAAGAATAAAGAGAGATTTTATGAGTCTGAGTCTGAGGGAGAATTAGATTTTGATGATGTGGCCATGTTTTCTAACAATTTTAAAAAGTTTCTCAAATTTTCCAAAGAAAACTCTGTCAATAAAAACATGTTTGAGAAAAATAAAAAGAATGAAGGGACCAATGAGAGTAGTGAGAAAAATAAAGAGGAAGAGGCGAGATGTTTTAAGTGAGAGGGAAAAGGGCACAAAGTGTTTGAATTTCCCTTTATGCTAAAGAAAAAAGGAAAGAAAATTGCTATGCCATCCACTCTTAGCGATAATGATGAAGAGGTGAATGATTCAGATGATGAATCATCACATGTTATGCGTGTCGCCTTTATGGAAAGTCACATGAGCACACCTAGTTTATCCCACGACGATAAGGACACACGTTTACATGAGATCACCGATAATGATTTTAGTGTTTCGAGTGAGTGTGAGAATGATATTGAAAAGGATGGTGAAAGCGATCTTCAAAACGCATTTAGAGATTTATAAACAGACACCTTAAATACGAAGAAGTTAAATAAGGAGTTAGGTCTTGAGGTGTTACATTTCGAGAGAGAGAGAGAGAGAGAGAGATAGAGAGAGAGAGAGAGAGAGAGAGAGAGAGAGTTAGATGTTTTTAGGAGATTTGAGGCATCGACGGGTCAACTCGAGAAGGCAAAGGTTTAGATTGGGAAAAGTGTAAACTTGAATACTGTATGTCCCAACTCGAGAGAGATCTCGAGCATGCCCAAGATTTCAAGGTTACTATATAGGATACATGTAAGAAGTTTGTAAAGATTCCCCATGGTCCCACTTTGGGTAATGTTGAGAGATTAGGAATAGGTATTGACAGTGCGCCTACTTACCATGCTGTACCCGAGTCGGTTCTCGAGTTTGATATCAACCTAAAACACCTAGGCGTCCAGTTCCAAATAAGAGAGTGAGTCCTAGATTTTTTGAGAGAGGTGTTCCTAGGAATGTGTATGTTTGCACCCATTATAAGAAGAAGGGACACCTTAGGAAATTCTATTTTAAGATGGGTAGTATGTCACATAGATTTTTTGCCATGTGTTCCCACACACGCACCCACACATGGTACTTTTCTTGATCTTGCACATAATATGAGAGAGTTTGCACACATGAGAGAGCAAGTTAAGTTTTTGTCAAGACTTCACATGATTTGATGGAAATTTTTCATATGATGTCACCACCTTTGGTAAACTTCTCTGCGCCTAATGATTGATATATAGACTTGTTTGCTAGCATAGGATGATTTTCATGATGATATTTTATGCCTATTTCTAGTATGTACCACTTTTGTATTTTTTTTTTGCATTTTGATATATTTTTCAAAAAACCCAAAAAGATTTTATTTTTGAAAATTTTGGAGAAATATAGAAAGATTTTATTTTTTCTGAGAAAAAATTGAAATTGTCAAAAATATTATATTTTGGTAAAATTGTTGAAAAAATACAAAAAGATTTTTGTATTTCGTTTTACACCGTTTATGGATGGACATTTAGGATGACCAAGTCACAAAATCATCCCATATCCATGTGACTATTTTATAGTGTTTTTAGACGATACATCATTTCATCCATGTGCTTTATAATGTTTGGAGTAATTAAGATGATATTTGAGATTACTTTCTACATGTTTGACTCTTAGTCTTCTTTAATTCACACATTCACGGATTTATTTAATTATTTTACTTATCCATCACATGTTGGTAGAAGTGTTTTCATCTCAATTATGTCTTTAAAACAAACCAAATGCGATAAAAGTTGACAATGAAAGTAATGAATATAAGAACCGTTGCCCGTGAGGAGTTTATTTTATATGAAAAATGATAAGTGAACACGGGAAAGGACTACAAAAGGACCACTTAAACTTTGCCTAAAAGACATTATTTAAAAAGGTCCCTAAAATAGTGGAATTAAATAGTAGAAAAGTCCCAAAGAGTTTTAAAGGAGCCAAAAAAAGTGCGGCATTATAAAAAGTAGCCAAGGCCAAAGTACTATAGTTTGATATGATCATTCAAAAGAAAAAGAATTGAATAGAAAATATCATCATGATTATATTTGAGAAAGTTTGGTTCGAAAAATATCAATAGGTTTGCAAGTCCTGACAAAGTCTTGAAAAAGCATTACATAGTTTTAGACATTATTGGGACTTTGATATATTGATTTAATTGAGTCGATGCCATTTGAATTCAATAATTTTTACACCTAAGGACGATTTTTATTTCATTCATTAGGAGTTTCCATATTCATCATGAACTTATGTTATGTATGTTTTAGTTGATTTTCCTATTGATATATTTACACCCATTCATTCCATTTCCACAATTTGGTTAGCTAAGTTTAAATTCATGGTGTGTGTTATTTTTGTAAATTTTCTTTGCTTAAAATTTGAAAAATGGAAAAGTGTTTGTGGATCCTTTTGAGTATATCCTTGCATGAGAGTAATTTTTATATATTTTGTATGCCTTTCGTGACACTTCGTACTTTTTTTGGTTTATTATTTTCCTTATCTATTTCAGACAAATAAAAAGGGGGAGAAGGAATTACAAATTATGGGGGAGTTCAAGTTTGAATTATGGGGGAGAGAATTGATTTGATTGGATCATTTATTTATTTACTTGATTTGATTTATGCTTTATCTCATTTCAAACTCGATATGTCACAAAGGTATTTGCTTTGTTTATTGTGTGTAGGATTTTGATGATCATTTGGAAAGTACGCAACATAAGAGAAAGGAAAGAAAAGAGATTTAATTTTAAGAGATTTCAAGTTGAAGATTTTTTGAAGACTTGCATTTTTACTATCTTTTCGGCTTTTGGGTTGCATGGGAGGGTATTAGATTTGTATAGGCATTTTATTGATAATTCAGATTGTTTTTATTTTGTACCGGCATATACATAAGGGGAGATTTGTAAGGACATTATTTCTATTGTTCGTTGTTTACATAGAATATGTCGTATACCACTACAATAGTCAAGAGAAGCTCACAATCATTGCTCCAGAAGACGGATCCTAATTTCAAGTATCTTTAACTTATGCACGACGTGAGGTACAATTTCATATAGAATGTGTTTAAGTTTTTTAAATTCTTTACTTGAGTATTGGGGTACATTTCGAAACTAATTTTTTAACAAAGTGAGGCTTTTTTTCTAAGTCAAAATAATTTTTGAAGACCTGTAGGTGAGCTTTTAATAATAATATTTTTTCTCTTGTCGTTCAAATGACAAGGCAATGTCATTCAAACGACATTGAATTGTCGTTTAAACGACTACTTCTAATGACATCACATGTCATTTGAAGGGTCGCCCGAGGTGTCATTTCTTTTCTACTTCCAATGACCACGTACTATTTTATTTTTTAAGTTTGTTTCTTAGGTCGTTAATAATGTCATCTAATGTCGTTCGAACGACTTCTAATGACACCCGCCACCTCGAGATTTTTGTTCAGCTATAAATGCATGTTTTGAAGACCTTTTTCATTAAGACTTTTGATACAAGAAAAATATTTTTTGGCGTACCATTAGTCTTTATCTTTTTGGGTTAAAAACCTAGTCTTTGATTAACTAAAACATCTTAATTCTTTTGTGAATCATTTGTGGAACCCAGATACTTCTTGTTGAAGTTTATCTTTTTGGATTGCCATCTCCACTGCTAGATTGGTGGTTCATACGGGAGATTCTTGTTGACGATTATGGTCATTGAGGTTATCGAGTGGACCTTTGATGGTTTTTAGGCTAGGGTATATGTGGATTTGTTGCGGTAAATTCGTTGCAGATTTTGCCATGTAATTGGATTTGCATTATATGGTGAAATAAAGGTTTTACCCAAGGTTTTTTTTTCGGAACCTCAATTTGTGATTGCTTGATTTGAATATTTAATTTATCTGTTTGATCAACATAGATGCATGCGTAGGACAAAAAGGATAAATTCAATTTAAATTCGATTTCGGATTTAAAATTGGTATTGCAATTTTTGTAAAAATCACCCTTTTCATTATTTTGCTTTCACAAATTGGTATCAAATCTTTTATCCCGTGATTTTTATCTCTACTAATTGGTATCTGAGTAGGTTATTCTAATTTATAGAGTGATTCTTTTACTGCAAAATTTTTATGATATCGATTTTTTAAAAAAATCTGATTTTGAAAGATTTTGCAATTTTTTCGATGGAAAACTTATATAATCAACTGGACGTCTTTGATTGCACAATTTATGCCTATTGGAAAGTCGATGTGAAATATGGTTTAAAGTCTATCGATGAACGTATATGGATTATTTTTGAAAGAGGGTGAACTCTTCTCACTATCACCGTTAAAAATGTCATCACTCCCAAACCTACGTCGAACTAGATTGTGGATTATTTTAAATGGAGTACCTATAACTCGCATGGTCTTAGCTCTATTTCTAGGGGTTCCTCCCTATTATGATGTGCACCACATCAAAATAGGCATTTCATATCCTATAATTTACATAAGAGGGTACCACTCCAGTCAAGGCATATAAGTTGTAATATTTGACCACCCAGCTTGATACTATCAGGATGTCCAAGTTCGAGTGTTTTGACGAGTTTAATGCTAGGTTGTCAGACATAGTTTGCATGAGTTTTCATTTGGGTGAGAAAATTGCTGAGACAAGAGTTGTCAAAAAGATTTTGAGGTCACTCAAGTCCTATTTTATTACTGAGGTCACTCGTTTAAATGTTTGGGGATATTAGATACACATAGGTTAGAAAAACTCGTAGGAGATCTTTGAATTTATGAGATCGACATGTTTCCCAAAATCGTTAAGCCTAAGGATAGGGGGATTTCACTTAAGGCACAATCTAGAAAGAGTGAGGGGATCTTTGAGGTTCTTGAGGGGATGTTTGCTGGAATCTAGGCTGCAGTCTATGTGGATTTGCTGCGGTAAATTGATTGCAGATTTTACTGTGTCATTGTAAGTTGCGATTTAAATTATATAGTGAAATAAAGGTTTTAACCAAAAGTTTTTTTTTCCTGAACATCAATTTGTTGATTTTCAAACTTGATTTATTTATTTTATCACCATAAATGCATCCGTATGATAAAAAAATATAAAATCTATTTAAAATTCGCTTTCGCATAAAATTGGTATTGAAAGTTTTGTTGAAATCACCTTTTGTGATTATTTTTCATTTACAAATTGGTATCAGATCTTTTAGCTCGATATTTTTACCTCTAACCTAAATGAACAAAAAATGTCAAACGGGACCTGAGCCCGAGAAATATTGGGTTTGAAAAATAGGTAAAACAAGGTTTGACCAATTGCTAGGCTCATGGACAAGGTCCCGTTTTGAAAAAAGATGAAATTGCGCAAAAATTCGGGTGGCATGCCGACTCAACATTTTAGCAAAGTTTCGTGTAGTAACCACCAAACTAAATGAATTGCCCTAAGTTTAACACCTCTATGAGGGCGTGTAGTTGTTGGGTTCGTGGAAAGGTTCCCCCACTTTGTCATGACATCTATGATAAACGTCTAGTTTTTTAGGGTAATCAGTACGTGTGGACAAGCCATTTGATTTACCTAAGTATACGTGAATTTCCTCAATATATACCACGTGGGGATAGTTCATGTGAGAGAAAATTTGATAGACTCAACGTACGTGAATGAGTTCCTTGATATAAATATCTCATTATGAGTTAGGTCAAGAGGTACGAAGTGATGGGAATCGTTCGATATACATTGTAGGTACTAGTCCAATGGAAGGTGAGAGTCATATTGCTTAGGCAAACTGTACTCTGCCGAACTAGCGCCCATCACAAAGTGACCCCCGGTACGAGATAATTTTTGGTCAATAGCCATGCTCTTTGTGATGTAGTGTGCAAAATGCATGATTCTTGATTAGTATATTATGGAGGGAGTATTTTATTTCGCATGATGAACACTATACTAATAAGGAATAATGTATAAATAAAAAGATAATCCAACATGGAACATGAAGATTACACAAAGCATGGATACATGAGAGTGATTGATGTGTGAATATCTATAAGTGAGTGTGTGACAGTGAGCCTAAACATATGCAAACTACAAGTGGAGTGTGATGAGTATAAGTGAGCATGGATATATAAAAGTGCGATACATGGAGGTGTGTGCTAGTGACACCTACGAATGGATATTATAAGTGGTGTGTGCAACATGTGGATATAAGTGAACCTATATACAAGTGTTCGTAATGTGAGGTGTTGATGGAGAGTATTTAGAAGTGTGTGAAGTGAAAAGTGCATGAAAGGTGATATAAAAATGAAGTAGATATATACAAGAAGTAATAGAGGAGAAAAAGGGAAAATACAGGTAGGTTCTATGCACACAAGCCGAAAGGGATAACACCCATGCAAACAGAGTCTAAACCTCTTAAGTGAATCCCCAGTAGAGTCAGCAAAATGGCCATTCCTCCCTGGTTTCTTCTTTTCCCATCTCATTCTCCATCTCGTGATTTGGTGATCGCACGTGCGGTGATGAGAGAGAGTGGTCTCCCGTCCTTTCTAGGAATGCTTCGATCATCATCGAAGTAAGGTGATGTAAAGAGGTAGAGTCTCCAACCTATTTTGCACAAAACAGGAAAAAGAAAATGTTTTTGTCTCAAGAGAACGATGTTAAAGACAAACTGATGCTTTAAAAACTAATTAGATCAGAGATTCGGGGGCTAAGTTACGGAATGGGAAGGTGTTAGGCACCCATCCCTCCCTTTCAGTCTCTCATGGGATTATGTTACTATTTTCCTTAACTTTTTCGTGAAGTGTGTGTGCGTATATATATAAGTGGAGATCGTAATTGCTCAAATCGCGTCATGAAAAAGATGGAGTGATGTCATCCATAGGAATGTTCTCGAAATAATAAAAAAAAATATGATGTGTGCGCTTATCAATATATTGATCGTTATGGTGAAACGATAATATGTGTTAGATAAGATGCAAGTATGAATCACTAGTATGATATATATGACTAATATATGGATAAGATGCAAGTATGAATCAAATTCCACGTAGTTCGCATGCAACATGTGGGTGTGGTTTATCCAATAAATTCAAACGGGGAGTTTATTACATGTGTGTAAGAAAAAAGTGTTTTTCATTTTGAGAAAATGTGGTGAAAAAACCCGTTTGGAATTTATAGGTGTAACCCCCTTTTTCTTATTTGGTTTTTTATAGAAAATATATTGTGTGCAATATTACTAATAAAGGATTGGAGATTAACACGGGTATGATCTAAAGTAAAAGATAAATTAAGAACTTATATAACTAATGGGAAAATAAAGAAATTTAAAGATGGAGAAGAATGTTTGGACCCTATTTGAAGGATTGGAGATTGATCTTAATAGAGTATGTGCTTCCTTGAAAGTGAGTAAAGAATGTAGAGGTTTTTTTTTGTTAAATTGGGTGTGAAAATGATGGAAATGAAAGGTGGAGAAAGGTTTCAAACCAGTAAACATCGTTGACTTAAGAAGAATGTTATCCAGATCATGCTCTCCTTATATAGGTTTAAGGGACTTCCGATCGGCATCGTCCTTGCCATGTCTGTCGGAAGGTAACCCTAAACACACTACCTGCTAATTGGCGGGCTTGTGAACATTTTTTGGAAAAATGGTCCTAAAATGAAGTTCATAAATCCAAATCGTGTGTGGGGAATACCACTGGAAAGGTTGTTTAGAGACCTTTGAGAATCCTTGGGCTGATCCTGGGTCAAACGAGTCTCGAAAATGCCTGTCGGTCCTTTAGACAGGAGATCGTCGGACGATGATTGATCGTTCATCCAATCCTTAAGTCTGAATTGCGCATGGTGAGGATCATTGGAAAGGTTATGTAAGGCACTTCGATGTTCCAAAGAGATTTTCTCAGTTTGGAGAGTTGACTTTCGTAAAACGGGTCTTAGATCGCCCGATGACCCTTCAGAGTAAAATGGGTCATTCGTATGTACTGTAAGGTTGATTCGTGCATGGGGTGGACCGTTGGAATGGTTATTTAGTTCCCTTCAAATATTCATTTATTATGATTCGATCTGAAGAGTTGAATTCGTTCAAACGGAACCTGCGAGTGCTCGATGGCCTCCAGATTAGTTTTTTGGAGGAAATGGATTCGTCTGAACCGTTATGCCATTTTATTCATAGGGAAGACCATTAAAATGGGGTTTTAATGCCCTTAAAAGATTCATTGAGATTTTTATCTGATGATGAAGTTGATTGGGGTCAAATCGGGCCCCGAGAGCGCCCGATGGCCTCCAAATCAGTTTTGAGTAGTAAAATTTTTCATTCATCCGAACCATTATGCCGATTCGCGCATGGGGGAGACCGTTGAAAAGGGAATTCAGATCCATTAGAAGAATCATTGAGATTTTTCTCTTAGGATGAAGTTTACCGGAGTCAAACATGGCCCAAGAGCTTCCAATAGCCTCAAGATCAATACTCGGTGTATAACCTAGGTTTTGGGGAAATGCTAGGGACCTAAGGAGAGACTTATGGGGGGTCTTAGAATATGGCATCCACAGTTTCTTTTCAATTAGATTCCAATCTTAACCCATGGGTAGTTTGCACAAATATTTTTAACAACTCCATTTTGTATTTAAAAATACCCAAGTTTTTTAATATTACCAAACTAACCTCTCACGACTAGTTTTTAAAAGGCCTATAAAAGTAACCCTTCGTTTTTCTTCTAAATCTCACAAGTCATTACACCATTATCCCAATACTGAAAGTTCCAACATCAAGGTTGTGCCATCCAATTCCTTGAGTTTATAGAGAAGAAACTCCATTATAGAAAAACATTGAAGAAAAGTCACTTGAGAAACAGCTCTTATTCAAGCCTCATTTAGCTAAGTTACCAATACCTTACCCATGTGCTAAAGATCCAAAATATTACCCATAAGAAATGTACTGGTGATTTTTTTAAAGTCAACTTTTAAGAGAGAAAGTAAAAACTCAATTCACTATTGTTCCTTATCTAAGCATTCTTTTTTTACATTTTCCTATTGTTTCTACCTTACCCAAGCTAATCCCTTGCCAATGGGTATCGGTGGAATAAGGAGGGGTCTAGCATCTTGTTTGTTACAATTTATAAGGTGTAATAAATCATGTTTGGTTATTGTATCTACAAGGTGAACCATAGATAGTTATGTTTCTCTAGCACCATCTCAAGCATGGAAGTAGGGAAGGCCGATGCACATTAAAATCTCGTCTTTTAGTATCTCTCTTTTATATTGATATTAACTATCTAGCCTTATTACTTATTCATTTATTAATTTCTTCATTTCTAACTGAATTATCTTATTGAAATTAATATCTAATAGATATGTCTGAAAATTTTTAAATAGCTATTTAATTGATAATAACCAATTCAACCCCCATCCTAGGTGTATTTTTGCAATAACAAATATTGTCTTGAAGTAATATCTCAAATCCCCGTTTCATATTCTTCTCTGCCGCATGATGCCATGACTCGTGGAGATAACAAAGGGAAAGAGTTCACATTCCTTGATAAAGCTACCATTGAGGGGGTCCTAAAAGATAAACTATTGTCTTACACTCTTCTTGTATTGTTTATGGAGACATATGAGTTCTATCAAAAAAGTTTCGTACCTCAAAACATGAGGTGGATAAGCATTCTCTGGAATGATCGACTCAATGATCCCTTGTTGTCTGTGACTGAGTCCCATTATGGGGATGAAGTACATCTTCTTGAACATATTTATTACATTGACATTTTCATGCAGGCTATGATAAAGGATCGATCTTAATTTGAATTCATCTATTGCTGAGAGGGGGGTTTGGTTACCTTGAAACCTAAGAGCATCATGTCATTTATATTGTGTTGAATTTCTAAGATTCAATTTTTGGTGCAAACATTGTCTGAACTATCATCGTATCTAATGATCATGATGATTTTAGTACCCTTTAATAATTAGATCTTTTGATGGAAAAATGAGGAAACAACTTGGACACTACGGAGCTATGGGCGACAAAGCAACACATTGAAAAAAATCTTAATGATGATGACTTTTAAATACATTTGTGGACAAATTGGGCTAGATGTGAGAGTATTGTCATATGAATTCACAACATCGGAAGTGGGAGTGATTTCATCAACTCGTAGCTCCAAGCAATAAAGAATTTAGACCAGGGAAACATCTATATAAGAATTATTGTCGCCTAACACTAGTGGAACATTATTCTAGAAGAAATCAATATAAATATTTAGATCATATTTATGTTCGGGTCCAACTTAGAAATTTCTTCATAGGAAAAGGATATGAGCCTCTTGGTGATCAAGGTACCAATTATGTGGATAGCCTCTTCCAGAGATTAAAGGAAGGAACTCTGGCTTGCATGAGTAGTTCGATCTGTGAGTTTTGGTGGAACTGAGCGAACATGAATAGACCTTATAATGAGATATTCGATTCAGTTTTCTTTAGTATCTCCAGGATTTTATCTCCAATGTTGTCATTTTAGGCATCAGTGTTTTTTCAACAAATCGTTTACCTTTATATGTGGGCATACGTTTTTTGGAAGGAACTAGATATCTATAGTACTAACCCAATCAGGTCATATGATTAACTGATGATGGATAAAAGTGGAATATTATTTGTTCATCCCCGTTGTGGGCGTCACAGAATTTATTGATTTCAAACAGGAGTTCCTCATAGTAGATTAATCCATAAAATGAGGTAGTCTTTTTAGCAACATCACTTTTAGACTCATTTTCTGATTAAAATAAATTCTCAGAGTCACAGCCCTATCTTCTAGAAGTTATCCTATTGTTCTATAAAAAATCAATACATTTAATCGCCTTAAGAGTTTCAAAATTAAGTATAACCGTGTTGAAGAGAAGTTATATTGATATGGGACCAGTTACCCCGTAGTTTCATTTCCATAAGGACATTGGGAACTTTGCATATCCTTCATTTCCCAATAGTTTTTTATATCAGTACTCGGACTATGCTATCTAAGCTTAATTGGAGACATAAACTAGTTATGATACTGATCGAACCGCTTTTGGGCTTCAATGCAGAGTTTGATTATTTTGGAACATTATTCTTTTTTGAGAGTCAATTTTGGAAGATATTTTATTATCACTTCCTTAATTTTTTAGAGGATGATGGGAAAATCAATTCTTTGTGTATCAGATTTCATACGGACTGCTATTTAACCTCTCTTCATTAGGCTAGGGACTGCTCATAAATAATTTTAGGATGGAAAAATTATGTTCGTCATGTTTGGAGGGAAGTTAGAAATGTTTATAAAGGAACATGTGACATAGGTTTATTTATGAACTTGATTTTGGCTAGGCGATAAAAATCTTAGTCTTCATCAAGCAAAGAGGCATTCACGCCAGGTTTGTGTAGAGGTAAACGATATTAGGTAGTATGTGTATTTGGTCCTATTAGACGATAATGATTCCTTTGTCAATGTGCCATTGTACAACTTTCTTAATATGATACATGAATCATTTCCAGGCCCAGTGGTCTGATGAATACTATGGTGGTTATAATGTTAAAATTATCTAGGAAGTGGATCAAATAGTGGACGAAAGTCCAATGGCTTTATGAGATTGCAGGAAATAAGGGATTGGTAAAATTTAAAAAGGGGAACATAAAGCTGTGTGTAATCTTTTTTGATACTAATAGGGTGAGATTTTGGTGACCAAATAGTAGTTGTATAGGAGGATATGTTTTTGATGATATTAGTTAGTGTCTCAACATTTTGTGGAACTCACTCACTCACTAGATTCTTTGTCTCTGACTCTGCTTTCACACTCTCACTGGAAACACTTTCTTTGATATCTACCCCGTCATCCTAGAGAGATCTAAAGTGAGGATAATACTAACTACCCATGGTATTCCTGATATGAGGGAATAAATGTTTCTTTATTATGTTGTCATGTTCTTCCTATTATAGATGATTAGTCATGGTTGGAACTTTCTTTCTCCATATTACTATGAAGTTATTTAGCAATTCCCTTGGGTCTTGTTTGATCAATTTAAGATCTTTATGGATCATATTTAGATCCTCATTGTACTTGTGCTGAGCCATGAATTCACGGACGACTTCCTTCTAACTTCAAATACGGGATTATTCTAGAGATATGACCTAGGGAATGACGCTTTCTTAGAGGCCTGTTGAAGCATCTGGCCCATAATTTCTTCACTTGCATATAGAAATCTCATTGTACTATGATAATTATGTAGATGGACAATGGAAGGCATATTTCATGCAAACTTCTTGAAGTCTAGCATTTTGAACTTCTTGGACATATGGGCTTTAGGAAAATGGGACGTATCGGTATAATCTACATAATTATCGAAGAGTTTCAATTGATCAAACTTACGAGAGAGAATTTGGAGGTATTAATTCACCCTACGAAGTTCTTATTATTTAGGATCTACCGTAACATACATAGGCATATTAACACCTAAATGAGAAATATTAGGCATTAGTAGATGAGCAGGTGAAGGCCCATTTACATACGAGACATGTAGAGGAATTTCGAGAATGGCTCCCATGACATGATGTATTTTTCAAGGACCCACATAGGCTCGAGAATTCATTGAACCATGATTCAAAAAAACTTTTGGATCAAGAATCTACGGGATGTAAGCTTTGGTTTTGTAACGAGAGATGTTTGATTATAGGTTATTAGTCTTAGCATTTAGTTGAGATAACATGGTCATTAAGTCTGGCTGGAGGATGCCTTATTGATTGGGGTTCTCCATGAGGTAGCTACCTGATATGACATTTTTGTTTCTTCTAATTTGGGCATTAGTGAATATAAAGCATAACTCTTAGATGGTTGGTCGCAACCAATAGGGCACCAAGTCGGGTTAGGGGAAATGACATCATACCTGGGAGGGATGCGGTTTATTTTTTTATAAAAATATGTTCTCCTATTTTTAAAGATTTTTTTTTGAGATTTTTTATGAAAAGGGAAAAGGGTGTAAATATCCTCATTGTTTTTGTTATCATTATATTCCACTTATATCATGTTTTGCCTATTGTGGAAATGAAATGTGTAATAGGGAGCGTAATGCAAGACACAATTTAACTTGTTTCCAAACTCGCATAAAGGGTCATATTTTAGAAACATGACTGATGATACCCAATTTTTTTATTTCTTATTTAAAAGGATCCCAAACTTTTGACCTACCCTCAAGAAATAACAGAGGTCCCAGAGCTCGACTTAGACCTCAAATAGAGAATTATTTGGCCTCCAAGACCTCATCTGCTCTCAAGAAAAAGGCCAAAATACTGTATTAGACCTCGGTCATCCCTCCTTCCTCCTAGAAGGGTCAGTCGTTCTCACATGTTTCCTTAACCAAGCTCAAAGATAACATCACCATACTTATGCCAAGTCTAATGCCCATAATAGACCTTAGTTTGAAGAAAAATCACCTCTCAAGGTCCCCTAACCCATGACACTGAGGTATATTATTTTTTAATACCTCAAGGTCAACCTATGGAAATATTATTTCAGTTCCCGATCTTCCAGAGCCTCTGGTAGAGTGCCTGGGATCAGTTTGGTGGGTCGATGGAAAGAAAAATACTAATCTACCTACTTCCACTATTAAGTTACACTTTTATTTATGGATGCTATTCTTATTTAATTCACCTATAAACTACCTTACACCACCTGCAAATCTTTTGGACAACACTCCACCACCTTGCTGACATCGTTAGACCTTAGAGGCCCCAAAACCCTGCTATGAGAGTCCACTTATTCTCTCTCCAAGAGATTTTATATAAAAGGAAGTATAGAAAATGGTTCAATGGAAACAAACATCTAGCAGTCCAAGAGGATAACTCATAAATAATATGATAATTCAAGAGAGCTAAGAGTTTTAGCAATCGCTAATGCTTACTCTTTGTACCAAATTATCTTAACCCACTATTGAGAGCTTAAACTTGGAAATCAGATTACTTTAGGTTCTCTTATACTGTGTATACATTTTGAGCACTAAATCAATATTTAGGAACCCTCAGATAAGTCCATCAATCAATTTCTAAGATCCTTTGGATTTTTACAAAGGCCATAAGACCTCAGACTCTCTTGACAAAATTTCAAGAAGTCCCTTAGACTGTAATAACTCTTTTATGATATGATAAATAGTATAACACCTTTAACAAGGGATGTAGGATACTTAGTTTAGGTCCGACCTACTTTAAACCATTGTCTTGCACTTTGACACTCCTCTCCTCTTACATGCCTAAGGTTCAGAAGGGAGCACCTGTGGCTCTGAGGTCAATTACGATTTCTACACCCATCAGGGAGACAAGTCATCTATGGTAATGACAAGTTCCATTTCTTTAATATTTCAAATTTTATTTTTTTAATATGCTAACCAATGAAGTTTCTATAAGATCATTCAAAGAAATGGAGGCTCGAAAAATGGATCTCCAAGATTAATTGGATACTATTTTCTATAGGTTTTTCACCCCTGGTGGTAGAAGAACCGATAAACCAGAACGTAGTGGCACTGGAAGAACCATATGCTTTAGTTAGACGTAGAAAATGATCTAAATAGTTTTCCTATAGCCCCCCAAATATCATAAACCCAATTCCTATAAAGGAGATATTGTAACTTCAATGAGATTAGTCTCAAGGTGATTCTAGGGTGGCTAGGCCCTGGGACAATGAAATCAAGAATATTTAAGACTGGTTGGGGAACTTCCTCAAGTAGTACAATACATAACTACGAACACCATAGAGTTGGATCTCCAAAAGACTTTCTTTATATTCTCAAATGACCCTCAAAGAGGAAGATGCCTAATATTGTACCATTCAATGGATCTAAGGATCCCATTGATCATTTTCATACCTAAAGATCACTCATACTCCTTCAAAACACCCCAAATGAGTTCCTTTGTAGAGATTTTCCCGCTACTTTAAGGGGAACTACTAGTCATTGGTTTGCAAATGTCAAACAAGAGACTATAACATGCTTCACTGATCTGCCAAGATCCTTTGTCAGCCATTTTATTGTGTTATAAAACATGAGTAAGTATGTCACTTCCCTTTTCCATCTCAAATAAAAAGACAGAGAATCTCTCAAGGAATACGCCAAGAGGTTCAACCAGGAAAACCTGGATGTTGATGATCTGAACGAAATTATCTACATTGCAGCCTTTATCTCATCCCTCATCTCAGAAGACTTGTTGAGGTCTTTCAATGATAAACCTTAAAAGTCCATGACTGAGCTACAAAAGATCTCAGAAGTATATGAATGGTGAGAATGCCATCACACCAAAGCATTCCATAGCCTCTCCTCAGCAAGGAAAAAGAAAATATGTCTTCCCCCGACTGGGGAGACCTCAGAAGTAGTTAAGTCCGAGAAGATAAAGGGAGGAGGTAAAATTAATGGCCCTTCAAAGGAAAAATATTTTACCCTGCTCATAGCCAGTAAAGAGGATTTCAGCATTAACTCTAAAATCTAAGGTCTAAGGACCTCAAAATTCTAAAGGAGTCATCAAAGTTTTTGGTTATACCATATTAATTCGGACCAATGAGGTGTTGTCATGTAATAATTAAACTGATAAAAATAGTTAAAATATTATCTATGATATATAAAACAGAGGGCAACATGCATGTCTAACATATGGCACAAGTTGGGCTGTGTTATACTCAAACTGAGAACTTACTCCCATATAAGATGGGGCGTTAGTACACGAAAGTAGGAAAACTCAAATGGTTGAGTAACCACCCATCAGTTACCATAGTTGTAACGTTCCATGGGAAAGAAACACTACAAATAAGCAACAATGCAAGCAAGGAAGAGATCACTCCCTCACCAAAAATGAATTTACATTACTTTTATCCACTTTTTCACACTTCTTGGTTTTATTTCCTTTCATTTATTTACAATTTTCTTTCGATTCTATCAGTAGATTGCAAGGTAGTTGTAATATTTTCTTTCAAAGTTTATTTAATGTTTCTTGCCTTTACATTTGTTACTGTTTACTTTTCTGGAAATCTTTACTTTATTTACAATTTACTTTATTGCAAATATTAACTTTCATTGCATTTTCTTAGGCTTGTTTCGTCCTCTTGGAATGGGGAGTTATGTGGTGAATTCTAAACATATTTTCTTCCAAGTTTAGGAAGCTTAAATAAGTTCTTAAATCTTGGACTGCATATATATTTAAAAGTATTCATCAAAGAGTTATATCAACGAAAGATTTCTTAATCTCTAACGAAAGTGCTTATGATAATGATCCTAATCTAGTAAATAGAATGGAATTTTTCCAATCCAAATCCTTGTTCGGTAAAGAATTAAGTATAGAGGAGGAGTTTGGTCTCAAAAGGCTAGAGTAAAATGGGCCTCTGAAGGGGATTTCAATAGTTGATTTTTTCATACTATGTCTAAAGACAAAATCCAATCTTGTTATTTATAGTATAAAAATGAAAGGGGGTGACAGTGTTAGTGGCCAGAATAACTTAGAGGAGGATATGGTTAAGCATATTGAAGAGATACTAATATAGACAACATAAATTCCTTTGGACTTTAATCATTTAAATGCCATACCGTCAATTATAACTCATGAGGAAACTGATATGCACACAAAGTTCCCTGACTTGGAAGACATTAGAGTTACTGTTTTTGGGATGGATAAAAATAGTGCAGCAGGACCAAATGGATTCAATAGATGGTTCTTCTTACATTGTTGGGAAATCCTTAAATTTGATTTTCATAATGCTATAGTACCTTTTTTGCAGGTAATGTCCTTGCAAGTAGCTGGTCTGCTACAAATGTTGTTCTTATACCAAAAAATGGAAAGCTTACTTTTTACCGAGATTATAGGCCAATTAGTTTAGGCAAATTTCGTAATAAAATTATTACAAAATTCATGAATAATAGGCTTTGCAGGTTGCTTCCAAAAATTATCTCCAAATCTCAAGTGGGGTTCGTCAAAGGTCGTAATATAATGGATAATATGTTGATGGCATAAGAACTTATGTACAACTTCAACAACAAGGTGCGACGATAAATTGCGTTAATTAAATTGGATACGTCAAAGGCGTATGCTAGGGTTTCTTGGATTTATATCACCCAAGTTCTTCATGCTTTTGGTTTCTAGGAAACTTTGATTGATTTGGTATGGCGTGCTATCTCAAATTGTTGGTACTATATATGTGTAAATGGCAAAGATTATGGGTTCTTCAAATAAAATTGTGGTGTTTGTGAAGGTGACGCATTCTCACCAAGTTTATTTATCATAGTTATGAAAATTCTCTCAGTGGGTCTTCACAATCTTATGTTGCAAGGTCGGGCGAAAACCTTCTCAATTCCTCTGGGTTATGATATTATTTCTTCTCTTTCCTTTGCTGATGATTGTCTCATTTTTACAAATGGGTATAAAAGGAGTCTTACTAGTTTTAAAAAAAATTGGACCAATATGAGATAACAACTTGGCAACTTATTAATAAACTAAAATCCTCCTTTTCTTGTCCGAGTTCAATAAGTTATGCTCGGTGTCAAATAATCAGGACTGTTACAGGTGTTATGAAAAAAAGTCTACCGATAAAGTACTTAGGTGTGTCGTTATTCGTAGGCCGCAAATCAGCTAGTTCTTTTGCTTCTTTGGAGCACTCTATGTCACAAAAATTAACGAGATGGTTGGGGAAATTATTGTCTCACAGTGGGTGCATCACCCTGCTTCGTCCAGCTCTGCAATCTTTGACAGTTCATATCTTGTGTGTTCTCGATCCTCTGATAATGTTTTTCAGCGGTTAGAAAGGAATTCTTCTACATTTATTTGGGTAGGTCATGGAGATAATTTGAAACAAAATGGGTGTAATGGAAAATAATGCGTCTGCCATATTCCAAAGGTAGTGTGTGTGTTAAAAACTTATCTGATATTGTGGGTACCCGGAATTAGGCCCATGGGGCCTGGACGAGTAGCCCATCTTTGGCGGCCCAAAGTCCAGGTTCCCCGCCTCTTATTCTGAATATGATCCGGTCTCTTCCCATGTTCCCATTAAGGGAGGTTATAGGGAAAGATGGAAGACGTAGGGGAACCCATCACCCCCACTTACCTAAATGTACATGTATATATATAAAACCCTAGGTCCGGGGCAAAGGACAGGTTATATTCTCTGTAATCAGTCCCCGAAGTATATAGAAATAACACCGACTGCACCACCGTGGACGTAGGCACATCTTTGCTGAACCACGTACATCCTTTGATGTGTGATTGTCATTTTACGTTCCCTATTCTTACTTGATAATTGTCTCTTTTATATTTATTTGTGTTGCATAATAATTGTCACCACAATTGGCGCCGTCTGTGGGAACCATTCATCTTTCCCTGAGAAGAGCCCACACCAAGAAAGGAGTTTAAAATGTCTGGTCACAGAAGCAATGCCCCCCAGGAAGGGGATATTCAAGAACCACCTGCTCCTCGCAGGATCAGGTCTGAAGTTCGACGTTCAGATTAGAGGGCTCTCTTGGAAAGGCCAGCCTCAGAAGAAAGCCAGGGACCAGTGAGGTCCACACAGATATCCATATTGATTGATGCATACGAGGCAAGGCTCCACGAGCAGAGGGAGTCTTCTCGCAGGTACGAGGCTAAGAATTCTCACCTGAAAAGAAAACTGGAAAGACTGGAGAGGGAGCTTCGTCCTGATAACAGGAGACGTCCATACCGCACTCCTAGCCCTCAGGCGAGAAAGTCTCGCAGCCGAAGAAGGATCCCTAGGCGAGGATCTCAAATGGTCGAGGGAGGCAAATTAGACGACGACCTCTGCGAGCAGCTGCGAAGAGCTCGCCGTTACCAGAGCCCTGCTCGCAGTGATGAGAACATACAAAATTTGGTCCGTAGGGAAATGGACCAACATCCTGCCCACCACGGTACCAGATCAACCAGAGAACTCGCAAGGCGAGCTCTCAAAACCCAGATGAAGTCACCCTTCACGAGGGAAATCAAAAAAGAAGAAGAAGAAGCCCCCAAGAAATTTGCCATTCCAAGGTTCAAGATTTATGATGGTAAGACTGATCCCATCGATCACGTCAGGCAATACCGACAGGCCATGACCCTCTGGAATCACCGGGATGCACTGATGTGTCGTATTTTCCCCTCGAGCTTGCATGATGTGGCGCAGAAACGGTTCAAAAGACTCCCTCACTGATCCATCAGAAGTTTCAAATCCCTGGCCGAACTTTTTATGACCCCCTTCATTACTAGTAGCTCCCATCCCAAAAATATGGATGCTTTGCTAACAATGAAGAAGACGTCTCAGGAGACCCTCTGAGACTACACAAAAAGGTACTGGGAGTTATTCAATGAGGTCGAGGACTGCTCGGAGCAAGTGGCGGTGGCCTCTTTCAAAATTGGGCTACCCAACTCTTCTCTTCTCTACCAATCCCTGACGAAGAAGGAAGCCATAACCATCGATGACCTAATGGCTCACATCGAGAAGTATGCCAAGGTGGAAGACGTCACCCGCCTCAGTACAGGAGAAAACGTCGAGCTAAACTCACTACCAAGGGAAGTGACAAAGCTGAGAACCAGAAGAAAGGAGGAAAGAACGGGGGCAAAAATGGCTCCAAGAACGGAGGGAACCATGACGCGTCGAAAGAATTCTAGGTGGTCAACACCGTCTTTAAAGAACTAATTTACAAAATTCTCGCGAAGATCAAGGATGAGCCATTCATCAAGTGGCCCAGAAAGATGGGAGGAGATCCCTCGAAGAGGAACAATGCGTTAAGATGCTATTTTCACAAAGAGGGAGAACATAAGACCGGGCACTGCAAAGCTCTTATGTCTCACCTCGAGGAGTTGGCCCAGTCTGGGCATTTGAACGAGTTTGTGGAGAAGAAGGCAGAGAAAGAGACTGCCAATAGAGAAGCAAAACCTGACAACGTGCTGGAAGATGATGCCGGACATGAGTTCGTGGTAATTCATGGGGCAGTTGATGCCAAGTAGATCCAAGAAAATTCAGCTCGAATGGAGATGAAGAAGCTTACAGCGGTAATGCAGGCTTTTCAGATCGATCCAGCAAAATCACAATCAGGAAAGCATCGACGAGCATATGACGTTAACTGCAACAAGCATATTGTTTTCACAGATGAAGATCTGATAGGAGTAAGAACCCCACACCATGATGCTCTGATTATTACCCTCAGGATAGCTAACTTTGACGTCGACAAGCTACTTTTCGACCAAGGAAGCTCGTCCGAGGTGATGTACCTCGACTTATTTAGAAAATTGAAGCTAAACATTGCCGACGTAAAGGAAGCTACTATCTCTTTAGTTGGCTTCGCTGGAAAAATAACTATGCCCATGGGGAAGATTGTACTACCGGTGCGGGCTGGAAACATCTCCAAGGGGATCGAGTTTTTGGTAGTTGATATCCACTCACCATACCAGGCCATCCTCGGCAGGGGATGGCTCCATGCGATGAACGCAGTCTCCTCGACCTACCATCAGAAACTCAAATATATAACCGAGCGATGAGTAATGAAGATCCACGATGATCAGGATATGGCGAGAAGGTTCTTCATAGCAGCCATCCGACCGAAGCAAAAAAAGAGGGCCAAGCAGCCCAGTGAGAAGGTTAAAGAAGGTATAACACCTTCTAAATAGCAATTAAAGTACGGAAGACCTGGAGTAGAGGAGTCCAGACTCCTCCCCTTCGAACGGGTCGTCAAAGACCTGGTAGAAGTGACGGCTAGGGAAGGCGACAGTAACAGAGTCTTCTTGATTGGAACATCTCTCACCGACCAAGAACAGAAGGAGTTGACAACCTTGCTGAGGCGTAGATTTTATCTCATGGGAACCATACGATCTGCCTGGAATCGATCCCAGTATGGTCTGTCATCAGATGCACGTTGACCCCACATTCAAGCCAATCACGTAGAAGGCACGGCGAACTGCACCCGAGAAGGCTAAAGCGGTTGAAAAAGAAGTAGAAAAACTGCTGGATGCAGGATCCATACGGGAGGTACAATTCCCCAAATGGCTATCCAACCCAGTAGTAGTTCTGAAGAGCAATGGGAAGTGGAGAGTTTGCGTTGACTTCACTGACCTCAACAAAGCATGCCCTAAAGATAGTTTCCCCCTCCTGAAGATAAACCAACTAGTAGACGCCACCGCAGGTCACGAGCGAATGAGTTTCCTGGATGCATACTCAGGATATCACCAGATCCCCCTATATGCCCCCGACCAGAACAAAACGGCGTTTATCACAACAGTTGGGTTATACTGCTACAAGGTCATGCCCTTCGGGCTCAAGAATGCAGGGGCAACCTATCAACGGCTAGTCACCAAAATGTTCAAAGGTCAGATGGGAGACACCATGGAGGTCTACATAGATCACATGCTCATTAAGAGTAAGAAGAAGGAAAATTACCTCTCCGACTTGTCAAACACCTTCGAAATCCTCAGGAAGTACCGAATGAAGCTTAACGCGAGCAAGTGTTCCTTCGGTGTCCAGTCAGGAAAATTTCTTGGGTACTTGGTCAGTAAGAGAGGCATAGAGGCTAACCCAGACCAGATCGATGCAATCAATAGGGTACAACTCCCTCGTACAATTCGGGACGTACAGAAGCTCACTGGTATGCTCGCTGCCTTAAATCGCTTCATCTCCAAATCCTCCGAGAAGTGCAAGCCTTTTTCTCAGCTTCTAAAGGGGATCAAAACGATAGAGTGCAACCCATATTTCTCGTGAGCATTGATCGAGCTCAAGTCTTACTTAAGCTCTCCACCACTTCTCATCATACCACAGCAGACAGATTCTTTGTACCTGTACCTCTCCGTGTCTAATCACACTGTCAGCTCTGCGCTAATATACGAGGTTGCAGGAATCCAGCACCCCGTTTATTACATGAGCAAGACCTTACTGGATTTTGAGAAAAGGTACCTACCATTGGAGAAGCTATCCTTTGCGCTAGTAATAGCCTCGAGGAGGCTAAAGAATTATTTCGAAGCTCATACTATCATCGTCCTTACATCGCATCCCCTTAAGGCAGTCCTAAGGAAAGCGGATTTGTCGGGCAGACTGTCTAAGTGGTCAGTCGAGCTCGGTCGATTTGACATCCAATTTCAACCAAGGACATCTATCAAGGGTTGGATCCTTGCTGATTTCATAGCCGAATTCACGGGCGAAGAACCCTCCGACCAACCTCAACCAATAAGGCAAAAGGAGAACCCAGCAAAAGAGGAAACCTAGAAACTGTTTGTTGATGGAGCCTCCAACTCCAAGGGGGCAGGGGTCGGCATTGTCCTCATTACTCCAGAGAACACAATCCTTGAACAAGGAATCAGGCTTGGATTTGCAGCCTCCAACAACGAAGCAGAGTACGAAGCCCTAATAGCCGGCCTCCAAAAGGCGTATACTTTGGGAGTAGAACATTTACAGGTGTTCGACGATTTCCAACTGGTCTCCAATCCGATAAGTGGAGATAACAATACAAAGAATGAAATAATGGCAGCCTACCTCGCCTTAGTGAAAAAATTAATGTCAAGCTTTGAAGAGATCAACGTCCAACAGTTTTCCAGGGGGCAAAACAGTCATGCTGATGCCTTAGCAGCCCTGAGTTCGGCAGTTAACTCCGACCTAAAAAGAGTCATCCCCGTCGATTTCCTTATTTGCCCGAGCATCGACGACAATCCACCAAGCGTGAAACAGGTATTCCAGGTGGGGTCAGCCCCCAGCTGGATGGACCCCTTAAGAGAATATTTAAAGGATGGCACGCTCCCGGATGACAAGAAGACCGCCCACCAGATAAGAGTCAAATCTTCTCGCTTTCACTTATCCCCAGAAGGCAACTTGTATAAGAAATCCTTCTCCGATCCCTACCTCCGATGCGTCCACCCAGGGGATGTCGAGAAAGTGACGCGCGAGCTTCACGAAGGAATATGTGGAGGCCACACCGGAGGAAGGTCTCTAGCCTTTCGAGCAATGAAGAAAGGCTATTAGTGGCCATATATGCAAAAGGACTCTGCAGTGTATGTCCGCAAATGCCTGAAATGCCAACTCCACGCTCCTATGGTCCACCAACCCGTCAGTGATCTAAAGTCCCTATCCAGCCCATGGCCATTCGCCCAATGGGGAATGGACATTGTGGGACCACTGCCTACCGCTACCGGCAATCGTAAATATCTTTTGGTTACGACTGACTACTTCACTAAATGGATCGAGATAGAACCCCTGGCAAACATTCGAGACGCTGATATGATAAGCTTCATATGGAGGAATATAATCACTCGTTTTGGAATCCCCAGAACCATCATCACCGACAATGGAACACAGTTCAAAAGTGGCTCCTTTCATAACTTCTGTGACGAACATGGTATCATACACCACTTCAGTTCGGTGGCCTACCCTTAGAGCAATGGCCAAGCTGAGACTTCCAACAAAACCATTATCGATGGATTGAAAAAAGCGATTGGATCGAGCCAAAGGCACATGGGTAAATGAACTAATTCACATCCTATGGGCATATCGAACCACTCCTCGGCGAGCAACAGGATAAACCCCATTTTCGCTGACATATGGCATGGAGGCAGTCATCCCACTCGAAGTAGGTTTGTCGACAATGAGGTCCAACCTTGTCGACCAATGCCATAATGATGTAGTATTACTCGCTGAGCTCGACCTAGCCGACGAGCGCCGGGAGCTAGCCCTAGTGAAACTAGCGAGCTACCAGCAACAGCTCGCGAGGCATTACAATAAAAGGGTCAACCCGAGGGCATTTTGAATTGGGGACTATGTTTTAAGGAAAGTCCTGGGCAGCGCAGTGAAACCATCAGACGACAAGCTAGGTCCCAACTGGGAAGGACCCTTTAAAGTAACCAAAGACGACCTGTAGGGAACCTATCACTTGGAAACGATGGAAGGCAGAGAAATACTACGAGCATGGAACGCAGCTAATCTGAAGAGATTCTATTTTTAGATCTTTCTATTGTATTCTTTTATTATACAAGTGCATTTCCCTTATTATTAATGAAAATTATTTAATTGGTTACACTCTGATTAGTAACAGCTGCATTTATCGCACATCTTTTCCAAGTAACAAACACATTGATCACTATACTATAGCAAGGGAATACCCCTCCTCAATTCATCGTCATGAAACATGAAGAACCTCTTAGCAATGCCCCTGGCAATATATGAAGCCCTACAGGGGATCCTTAGGTAATACGACCAAGTTTTATACTGGTCATCAAAACTCCTTTGATTGAATAAAATCCTGATCGGATGGAACATCCAACCTCAGGTGTGTCCTCGCCAATTGCCCCACTTAGGCCTAAGGGAGTGTGATGACACAACCTAAAAGGTAAAGTGATGCACAATGGTATCTCGATATTATATTGGACTGGGAGGACACTTGCATGACAAAACAAACTTAGAAGATTATAAAGCAGTAAGAATATGAAGAATATGATGTACACGTTTAGTCGGCAAGATTAACTAAAACACAAACTTTTCATTAATTCATCATATTTAAAACAATGGTGATACATGTTTATTCGGCGAGCTCGCCCAAAGCATTTACATTATCAGAAATACAAAAATAACAACTGGCAAAATTTCAATGGGGGTGAGGCCTCTGAGCGAGATAATCAACCACTCGAGCTCTTCGTCCGTCATCAGGAGCAGGAGATAATTCTTTCTCAACCTCATTCACATTCGACTCCAATAACTGCCGAGGGATGGCATCGATGGGGATCCATCGATCATCCCTCCGGAAGGGGTTAGGCATCAGGGTAGAGGGAGAAATATCATGGCGATACCAGAGCATAGAATTCCTCGGGACCTGCAGCTCCTTCAAATCACTCATCCACCCCCTGACAAAGGAAAGCTCTTCGAACTCCGACAACCTCCTTAGAGCATCTGACCAACCCTAGTCGTAGCCATCATCCCACACTTATCGAGGACCTTTTTTGAATAGGTGCCGCAGCCGAGTAACGTCCCTTTGAAGCCCAGCAGCAATCACATATGCTCGTTGGATATCACCACGGAGCTCTTCAATTTCCCTATCTCGAAGTTCTTTCGCTTCCCTATTTCGGCTCCTGGTGCTCCTACCAGCTCGCAGAACGGGTGGGCGAGTAGGACCCCGTGGCACAGGAAGAGTAACACTCTGACCAGCTCTAGTTCGCGATGATGAGGAACCTTGTAATACTGCTGGAGCAGTGGTCGGCGTATTCTCCCTACGTCATGAGACTTCTCTCCTCAGAGCCTCATTCTCCTGCTGAAGAACCTCCCTAACTTGGTTGATCTCGGAGGCCTCCAAAAGCTTTGTTCTCAGTGCATTGACCTCCTCTTGGACTGAGGCACCAATGTCCTCCATCTACTGAAGCATGTCCTTCAGCTTGGCGACGAGCTCTGTCTGCTCTATAAAGCGCTTGTTCCTCAGTCGCAGAGACTGACAGATCCTCACAAAAGTGTGACGAACTTCGGAACTCACATTAGGCCCCAACATCCTTCCTAATTGGGAAGTAGCAAGAATGTAATCGTCAACATCACTCAACTACAATCAATAGAAAGACAAGTGAAAGAAAGAGACAAATCAGAGCACTGAAAAATAGAAGTCTTTTCATTAATAAAGATGAAAGTTACATCGAATAATGGAAAGAAAGTTTACAGACAGAAAAAACCAAAAGTACAGAGCAATCCTAGTAGATAACTAGTTGATAACCTCAGGTGGCCTAGAGGTCGATGACCCCTTCCCCTTGCCAACCTCAGCAGGGGTAATCTCTGTCCCCACAACCAGAGAAACGTCAGCAGGGGTCGCTTGAGGAACAGGATCAGTGCCTTCAACAGCTGGGGCAGGAACTTCATCCACGTTTGGCTTCGGACCTGGGCCATGCTCGTCAAACAAGGGAGAATCGATGTCGACGCCAGCAGCCAAAAGGGCCTTATTCTAGCCTTTCTTAAAGTTTAGATGACTAATATAGCCTATCTGAACTTCAACATCCTCATATGCTGCAGCCCAACTAGAATTGTATGAGTCCTCCTTGGCAGTAACAGCCTCAGACTCCTTCTTCTTCAGCTCTTTGGAGAGCACCCTGTTCTCCTCCACGACAGTAAGTTTGCTCGAGCAAACCAGGTCGTAGGCCTGTCTCAGCTCCTTCAGACCATCGACTGCCGCGTCCTTCTCCTTGTTGGCAGTGGTAAGAGCCAAGTCGGATAAAATCCGAGCAGTGTCAACGGCTTTAAAATTAGCCTCGAGCTCTTTACCCTTCAGCTTCAGGGCGGAGTTCTCTTGCTCCAGCTCACTGTTACTCTTCACCAGCTCATCGCGTGAACGATACAGCACGGCGAAGTCAGTAACAAACTGCGGAAAAAAGAAGGCATTAGAAGAGGAAAATGAGGGAATTCAGAACAACATAGGAGAAAAGGGAAAAACCTTACCCGAGCAAGCCTTTGACTAGCCTGAAGGGCCAACTGATCCGACCCTACTTCCCTTCGGCGATTAGCCGGGAGGACAGCTCTCTCAAGCAGAGCTGGGTCCAACTAGGGAGAAATTGCCACTGAGGCCCCCTCGGGCAGCACGGACACCAGGACTAAGGCCTGCCCGGCCTTCGTCCTCGCTTCTGCCCTCCTTCTCTCCTCCTCCTTCGCACTCTCCTTCTTCTTCCTCTCCTCTACCCTCCTCTTCTCTTCCATCTTCTTCCTCTCTTCTTCTTTTTTCCTCTCTCTCTCTCTCTCTCACCTGCTCCTCTTCTTTCCTCTTCCTCTCCTGCTCCTGAGCAGAGGACCGGGAACCAGTAGCCACAGCCCCCAAGCTAGATTTTTTCTTCTTTGACCTTTGTGCGAGAAGAATATGGTCTTCATCATCATCATCCCGAATCAGGTTCTTTCGGGGTGGATCCATCTCTTCACTCGAACTACTAGATGTGCTCGACAACTCTTGAGCTTCAGAAACCTCCCTACGATCAGAGGAACTGATGCTGCTAGAGCTCTCTCCCCGTAAATCACTTATAGCTCCTGCAATGTCACTCTCAGAGCTGCTCTCTTCCTCATCCAACTGGATAGGACCTACAACAATCTCTTCAAATAAGTCAAACTCTGGGATACTGTCCATAGGCCTAACTATGAATCTGGAACCAACGTTCTTATACTCGAGCAAAAAAGCAGCAGATCTGGGATGCTCGCCGTCACCCAAGGGCTCCATGATATTCCAAGCTTTTATCAATTCCGAAAGATGAACCTCGCTGAGAGCAGGTTCCAAGTTCTTTGACCTCGCTGCAAAAGAAGAACATAGAAAAATTAGAAGGACCACAAATCAACAAAAATTAAAGCAATAAGAGCAATGTCTACCTATGTATTCTTTCCCATAAAAGGGAACAGTGAACCTCTCAGATCTCAACCCCTCAAATTGGGGAGAAAACTGCTAGTTTCTGGCAAGGAAGCCTTCTTGCCAATAGTCATTATGGGAATCAGGTAGGTTTAGTACCAATACCATGTCAGGAGTCCTAGCTTTGAGGTAGAGGACACCAGAGCTAGTTCGATAGAAGGAATAGAAAAAACAGACCTCGGTAAGCCCCAACCTAGTACCATACAACTAGTTTATTCTGTGCACGCCATTAACTATTTTCCACACATTGGGCGAGCATTGTGCAGGAACAATATTGAAATAACCAAAGACATGCAAGAATAAATCATTGGGAGGAAAGGTGAGTCCCCCCTGGGAAAGCAACAAAACATGGATCCAGTGGGCGTCATCTATCTCTCAAACGTTTCTAGGAGGAGAAGTGTGACACTCAATATCTACCCAATCAGGGACGATATAAAACTTCCTAAATTCAGAGATCGACCTATTCCCAATCTTCGCCATTGGAAAACCCTAGAAAAGCTACAAACTCAAAGAGAAAGTACAAAGAAAAGGCACAGGAAACTTACAAAATAGAAGATCGATTCAAGCAATGAAGAAGCACAAGCCCAAACAACTAGGGCGCGATGAGAATCGAGATTGAGAGAAGAAGGTACGAAGTGCTAGAGCTCACAGAGAATGGAAGAATGCTGGAAAGACTAAAGCGACGGTAGAAAAGTGGATATTCCAACAAACCTTCAAATTCTGCTAATCATAGTACACAAGAAAGGAAGCGGGTGCCGCTAAAATCAACTTCACAGCTTTCGAAGAATTGCAAAAGATCCATTATGGCTAATAATTTAAATTTATTGAGCCCATAAACATGGCCCAGCAAACTTAGGGGCAATTGTGGGTACCCAGAATTAGGCCCATGGGCCTGGACGAGTAACCCATCTTTAGCGGCCCAAAGTCCAGGTTCCCCGCCTCTTATTCTGAATATGATTCGGTCTCTTCCCACGTTCCCATTAAGGGAGGTTATAGGGAGAGATGGAAGACGTGGGGGAACCCATCACCCACGCTTACCTAAATGTACATGTATATATATAAGACCCTAGGTCCGGGGCAAAGGACAGGATGTATTCTCTGTAAACACTCCCCGGAGTATATAGAAATAACACCGACTGCACCACCGTTGACGTAGGCACATCTTTGCTGAACTACGTACATCCTTTGTTGTGTGATTGTCATTTTACGTTCCTTATTATTACTTAGTAATTGTCTCTTTTATATTTATTTGTGTTGCATAATAATTGTCACCACAGATATTATAAAAGCGTACTCTTGTAAGCTTTGGGCTTTATTTCATAAATGCGGTAATATTTGGGTAAATTGCATGCATAAGTGGTACATATCTCCAGAAGGGGATAATTATTATGGGACTCCTTCTTTTTTCAAGTTTAATCTGGCACAGAATGCAAAGAGTGTGGCTAGTTTACCATGGTAGTGTGGACGATGATAATCTAGTTCTTTGGAGGCCCAATTCACACTGGAATTTCACAATAAAATCTGCATGCGATATTGTTCGTCATAGAGACTGCAATCCCTTTTTCAGTTATTTAAAATCCCAAAATTCTTCCTAAAGTATCTTTCTTCATGTGGCATCTTCTTCTTCAAGCAATTCCTTTGGATTCGTGTTTGAAGAATCATCATATTTTGCTAGCTTCAAGATGTAGATGTTCCTCCAATCCACTTAAGGAAGGTTTTGATCTTCTTTTCGGCACAGGTCTCCTTGCTCAAGGAGTATGCAGTCATTTTTCGGGCCTTATGGGGTATAGATTTGATTTTTTCTCTCTTAGAAGATTCCTCATGTCTTGGTGGTTAAATTCTAGAGGAAAAAATATCAAATCTTTTCTCTCTATTATCCTTCCATCTTATATATTTGGAGGATTTGGTGTTCGAGAAATAAAATAGAACATGAAGGTGACGTTATGAAAGCTTCCAAATTTGTCGATCTTTTCCATGAAGATGTGAGAATTTCTTTAAAACCTAGACCACAGAAAGGTTCTAAATCCAGATATAGGCTTCATTTCAGATTTTTTTGATCCCTTGTACTCCATTGTAAGTCAATAGTGAAGGGGTTTCTTCACTCTCCTTTTAATAAAGTGTGTTTTAGTTTTAATTAAAAAATAATTAAAAAAAACTTTTATTGCATTTTCTTTTCTCTTATTTACAAAGATTTTCTTTCCTTTCAATTCATGCAATTTTGTGTTTTGTCTTAGTTAATTACTAAATCTTAGCATTCACTTCAAAATCTTCCCTAGGGGAAGCATAAGTTCTCTCAATTCAGGCATCGAACGCAATAAAATCATGTGATAATTGTCACTAGGATAAAATATTTGGTTGTCAAGATGAAAAAGCTTGTCTGGCACGCTCGCAATCCTAATTAACAATCAAGCGAGTCAAATTAATCCAAATAATTTCCACCTTTGATCTCGTTCAAATCTGACTAAGGTCTAAGGACCCATAACAATTATCTAAGAGCGTTTCTTCACACTTGGAAGAGATCCACGCATCCTTAGGCCAACAATAAAATATCTAAGTCCCCCAAAATAACTAAAGAAATCATCAAGGTTTTCACCTTTGATCCCATTCAACCCGACTAATGTATAAGGACCCATAATAGTAATCATAGAGAACATCTCCCCACTTGATTCAGGTGCACACGTCCTCAAATCAATAGCTAAAGGTCACCCAAAAAATACTAAAGTAATGATAAACGTTTTCACAGTTGATCACATTCAAGCCGACTAAGATCTAAGAACTCATAACAGTTAGCTCAGAGGCCTTTTAGGCACATAAAAAATATTTTTCAAAAATATGAAAGTTATGCAAAAATGCAAAAAGTTATTGGCAAATTTTTTTCTAACCTCTTTCAAATTAAAATTCCTCTTCACAACTACGCTTATAGATTTGGGACTTAGAACAACTTTAACTTTTGAATTTTTTAAGGGGGCTAAGTTTTCAAAGTCAAGTTTTTTAAACAAAGGTGCAAGGCCCAAGGTTTAGAGGTAGTATAACCCATTGGGGAACATCGGATTCAAAATTGTCCCAGTTTTGAATTCTTACGACCCATTATAGGACTTCAAATTCAAAATTTACCTGAGTTCCGAGATCGTACGATTCTTTATGGGACTTCAACCGAAAGGTCTTGAGAACCATTTAGGTACTTCTGGTTAAAGATATTGATAAGTATTGATCTCTCGGGATCCTCACTAGAACTAAATTTTCTATACTAAGGATTTCACCCGTAGTAAAACTTGTTTTAGAGGTTTTAGGGCCTTTTATGGATTTTTGGATATGATGTCTTATGATCATTTTAAAATTTAATCTTTGGTCCTTATTCCCAAATTTCTTGGGGGTAGAGTGTTTGTAAAAAAATTTGGTCCATCATTCCTAAAAACTTTAAGTAGGAAATAAATTATGGTTCTAAAGTATGATCACCCTTTGCAAAACCTTAGCCCTAACTTCAGAAACTTTACTAGTACATTAAAGAGGTCTTAATTCCTTCATATCTACCTCAAAAAAATCACTACCCACATTATTTTGATGTACTAATAAATATTGGGGGCTAAGGGCATAGCACCGACTGGACGACCTCAATAAGATAAATGTTATACTAAAATTCCTTAGCAAATTATAAGTAAAGCATCTATGAAATAAAAACGAAGCATTACAACAAGTGTGAAGAAAAACGAAGTGCTAAAAAGTCAAAATTGTTCAAACAGAAACCAATGTCATTCGAAGATAAGGGAATGGGATATTACATCCAGAAGGCCCACAACCAAAATACTTCAAAACAAATGTAATTTATATTAAATCCTTTTCAAGTCTTAAGATTTATGGGGTCAAGAAGAGATTTAAACTTTTGGAAACTTGATTATGTCAGAGAGGTGGCGGCTTTCTTCAGAGCTTCTTCCTTTTCTTAGACTTGTGAGGTTGAGGATTCCTTAACATCATCACCGTTTCTCTCATCATCCAAGTTCCCTTCACCAGATTGAGGGGATCAACAAATAATCTTGAAAATTCCACATCAGTAAAAAACTCTTGGACCTTGGATTTACAATCCACAAATCGAGAGTTAAAATTTCTTTATGTGTTCATAATCAAGGTAGGCATCCAAATTTCTCTTCAATATGGATGATATCCCACTTATCCGACATTTCTATAGCCTTGTTTCATCCTCTTTGGCCTTCCATGATACCAACTATAAGAGCCTCTATGAAATGTTGAGCCACCGAGAAAAGGAGAAAAATAAGAGAATGAGGTAGACCAAAACAAAATTTGGTATATATACGCACTACAACAAAAAAAAATCGCGGCATTACGTAGATGCCGCAAAAGTCTATTTTATGTCATAATAAGGTTTCAACGAGATAACCTTTCATGTCGTAAAGATGCCGCATTTGCCTTGTCTGGGAAACCCTTCCGCGACACAAATTATACATGATGCAAAATGGTTATACTTTCTGCGACATATTCGTTTATTTTATTAATTATTTTAGTTTAACATTCCAGGACACCGATGTTATGACGCGGATGCATTTTGCTGACATACTAAATGTGTCACAGAAATCTCTTATTGATATTTAATATAAATTTCTAATACAATAGTTAGTGTTGTTTAGAGCTAAATTTATTTGATTTAATTCTTTTCCACAACACATTATATTTTTGGAACCAAAAATAATGAACAACAAAATTCTATGAAATAAAAATGCTGGCATTGATTTTCAAATGTGTATTAAAACTAATCCATTTACAAAAAAATACCCTTACAATGATCTTACTTAATCAAGTGTTTCATCCACAAGAAATAAAAAACTTCTACACATCATGGTTACAAAAATAAAGGTTTACATCATTTCGACAAAAAATAAACTAGTGTTTGGGGTCAACAAAGTAAAAGGGACAACATCTTCCTCCTTGAAACCATACTTCCTCCTTCAAAAAATGCCTTTACTTGAAACAGAAAAATGCAAAGTTAAATCAATTAGTTTCATATAAAATAGCAACTTAATTAAAATATTATTTGAATAGTAGAACACTTAAAGAAAAAGGGATTTTCACCTATGCGTGAGCATATACTCTTCTATATTTTCCATAAGACCAAACTTTACTTGTTACCTACAAAAAGAAATCTCAAGTGTTACGTTATATAAATGAACAAACAAATGCACCAAATAATAATAAATTAACTCAAGACTAGAGCGAATAATGTTTACACTTTTGTAAGTAAAGATCATTTCATACTTTAATTTATAGTTCATAAAATTTTAATGGTAAATTACAACTTCCTCTTCCAATATTTTTTTATGGGGAACAAAAGTCAAAGGACCCAAAAAATATTATTAAAACAACTCATTTATTTGTAACTCATTTATTTTAATTTTTTTTTTGTTTTAATATGAAGTATATTTTGTTTTAAGATATTTGTTTTTTTATATTTTTTTCTTATTCCGACACTCCCCCCCTCCCCCTCTCCCCCCCCAAAAAAAAAAAAAAAACCGGGCAGCCCCTCCCCTTATTTCATATATTTCTGGCAGCCCCCTGATGTAACTATTGGGACAAGATTTCAATATATAAATATAATTCAGTAGGATCAAAAGGATACACTTTTGTTGCCCCTTTGTCCTCATCTATAATACTCATCAAGTCATCAAACTTTTCATGTTATGTTCATGTTTGAGTGCATTTGATCATCAAACATTGTAACACGATAAACATCTCAATTTTTGCGAAATCAAGCCATTGACTGTATGTATTGTTTGAAAGTGCACAATCAACAAGTCAATGTTTCAACCATCACAAGTTAGTACATTTCCTTTAGTGTTTTGAATTTATCTACTTTAATGTATATCTTGTGATGATAAAACCTATCCACTGCTCTACACCATCAATATTTTTATCAAACTGAAAAAGGAAATTAGTATTTATAGGAGTGAAACTAATGCACTACTTTAAATATCTTCAAACATCTAAGACATATCAATATCAAACATGGTGGGTATTAATACTCATAATTTTCCATCCCAAAATATCCACCAGTCTGGTTTATACCATTTGTTGGCCCTATAAAGTTTGGGCAGTGTAAAATAAGTAATTATGATTCAATGTCAAATCTTCTCATTTTTAAATGTATTATATATAAACCATTTCAACTAAACTCACGGTTGAGAAAAAACTTCGCCTGATTTCATACACCCAATATAAACATGAGGCTTATCCAAATGATCGGCAAGCATAGCTATAAGGGCATCTGTATCAACAAGAATAATCCATAAGGGTAAGCATGGACTCAAAATTGATACTTTCACACACCTATACATATTAAAAGAAGAAAGAGAATGTTAGGTGTTAAAATAAACCGTCCTACACGCACATGCCTCGTGTTAAAAGCTAACCGCAGGCAAATCATACATGAGTTATAATCAGCTAAAGAATTTAGTTAAAAACAATAAACTAAAAGATCAATGAATTAAATTCAACATTTGAAGAAACAAAGAGGTAGTCATGAGAACAAGACACAAAAAAAAAAATTCCTCCATTTCATTTCAATTCCTTTTACAATCAATGTTGAATTTTGTTGGATACATTCTACTCATACATAAGATTATTAATATAGAATATTCCAATGAATTGAACTACAAAAACACCACCTTGGGTAGACACAAAAGAAACCGTGCTGTTAAATGATAAGAACACATAGAAAAACAAGAACACAAGGTAAAAGAAAAAAATTGAGAAGAAAGTTAACCTTGATGTCTTCGTTAGATACGCCGTAATCAAGGTTGGACATGTAGAGCTCCTCACATATCCAATAAAACAGGAGAGGTCAATAGACGTCGTTAGAGAGTTCGTAAACAGTGAGGTCTTTGATAAAACAAGTGCCTGAATTAAATCTGATATCTTATTCTCAGTATCTGTCTAGTTATCGTCGGGTTTAGCTGCTCCTTGAAATAGGTGATTGGCAAGTATGCCTCATGGTCATTTCTAGCACAATGGTTGTCGTATACCTCAAGGAATGTGCTAGACATCAAATGATTCTACCATTCAGACCTGGTTCAAGCACACCATCAGTTGTAATAAAGATAAATAGAAATTTAGAAAAAGGTTCCTGAAATATTCTTAATTAGGTAAGACTGAATTTAATACCTGGGACCAAACGGGGATGATAATTGGGGTGTGAATGCATATGTGGCAACGTTTTGATTCCTTATGCGTATCAAACATTTTGTTCATAAGACAGAAAACTGTAATATGTATTGATCACTTCTAGTATTGGTTGTCAAAAATGTGTGGACAATAAAATGTCGTTGGGACCCATAAGAGCCAATTAGTGTCAAGCGCCGAAAATTACTCCCACACCTTCTCAAAATGGGGATATCAGCACCAACTCTGTCCAACTTTACTGTATGATCGGGTGCTACTTCCTGAAAAAAGAATCTATCATATATACAATAGCACAGAGTCACACTTAATAAAACTTTGCCTAATAGGCACTTAATTAATAAATTAACTATTGTGATAATGGGATATGGGACCAAAATAAATGAAATGTTATTCGTATGGACAACAAACAATGCCCACAGTACACAGGTATACTCACACAGATCCACATAATAATCCACACAAAATTCACACAAGATACACATATATACCCACATGGTCACAGTCATTATTTTGGTTGGTGACATTGGCAAACTGAACCTCTCTAACAACACAACGATTTAAACTATATAAGTCAATACTCATTGATTACATCACTAATTTGGGATACATTTTAAGCTAAAAGGAACTCACTAGTTACATTTATGTTCAAATTACAGAAAGATTTGTTTGACTAATTCAAAAACTAAGAGTATTAACTCAACCATTCATAAAACTCAACTTAATAAAGCCCGGTCCAAAAACCAACTAAAATAGTCATACAATACAACCAGCTAGAATGTTCTAAGCATAGCAAGGTACCCAAAACCAACCATTTATAATATTCTTCATCTCTATCTTAATTGAGCAAGTCATTATTCTCTCCACGAATAGGAATAACAGTCCCCGGGTTATGATCCGAAACGAAGCTCAATTTAGTCGTGAAAAAATACTCACACAAAATTGTCAGGTGCATTATACAAGAAAACAAACATATATTTGTGGGTCATGTTCACGCATATGAACGATCAAAACATGTGTCAAACTTTCAAAAGGCCCCTTGTACAGATCCATTAACCTTATAGGCTACTAAAATCTTAGTGAGATAGATATGGTTAATTTTAAGAAAATCCTACAGTGGTCTTTCCAATTAACTCAATATGCATATTATAAAGGATGTTATAATCTCCTATTGAGCTTAAAAATAAGTGTAATCCCACTTTGTCTAGGATTAAGAACTGTATGTTTGGCTGGAGTTACCTAGTCAATAAGTATAATCCCTCAAAAGCCCCCTTTTAATGCCAATATGAACGTTTACTAGTCAATTTGAAAACCAGTAGTCCAATGAGGACACAGACATTTCCTACAAGTTATTTTTGAACACATATGAATTTTCGGGCTTCTTTTCGGGATACTCGGTTACTATTTTGAGTTTCCACCCTTAAATCCCATTTTAATCCTAAAACGATCGTATACTAATCAATTTTGAAAATCGGTATTTTAATTTGGACATGGGCACTTCCCTTAAATTGCTTTGGTATCTTCTCGGTTATGCGTGCCTATTTTTGGGACACTTCATTGTTGTTTTTTATTTTCACACCTCCACTGCCCTCTTTTAACCTCAAAACAAACATCTACTGGTCAATTTCGAGAACCGAGAGTTCGATGAGGACACTAACACTTCCTTTAAGTTACTTTTGTACCTCTTGGGGTGTTCCTTTGTCTGTCTAGGCCACTCGATTATTATTTTAAGCTTTCACCCCCTCCCAATCCCATTTTATCCCCAAAGTGAACACTTACTAATAAATTTCAAAAATTGGGAGTCCGATGATACTGGTCACTTCCTACAAGTTACTTTATAACTCTTGGGGTGTATGTACACCTATCCGGGACACATGATTGTTGTTTTGAGTTTTTCCCACCTAAGTTCCATATTTAACCCCAAAATAAATGTCTACTAGTCAATTTCGATCAATCGAGAGTCTGATGAGGACATAGACACTTCCTATAAGTTACGTTTCAACCTCTTTGGAATTTGTCCCTGCCTCTCTCCGAAAAAATTGGTTGCTATATATTTTCAGCTTTTTCCCCTTAAATCCTATTTTTAGCATCAAAACAAGTATTAACTAATCAATTTCAAAAACCGAGTCCCGCGAGGACACAATGACTACTCTTAGGTTACCTTGCTACCTTTTGGGGTATTTGTGTCTCTATTCGCGCTACTTCATTGATGTTTTAAATTTTCACCCCCAAAGGCCCAGTTTAAACCCTAAAATGAATGTTTACTTGTCAATTTCAGAAACCGAGAGTAAATGAGGACACAGATACTTCCTATAAGTTATTTGCGTAGCTATTTGGATGTTCATACCTCTATTCGGACCACTAGTTTGCTATTTTAACTTTTCACCCCTAAAACCCAATTTTAAGCCTAAAACGACACTATACTAATCGATTTTCATATCCAGGAGTCTAATTTGGACACAATCACTTACCTTAAATTACTTTCTCATCAAATAGTTAACTCACACAAACAAGTACATACAACCAATAATTCTAACTTGAATGGAATGAACTACTTGCAAAGGACATAAATTAAATAACACAAACAAATATATCAATAATTCTAACTAAAATTCACACAAACAAGTATACAAATATTCTCATAAATTAATCTTAAAACTATACTACAACAACCAATTGCCAATCTGAGTTTTTAATTGGCTCACCCCCAACCTCTTATCACCACTACAAATCAATACATTCCCAAAACTAATGATATTAATCAATAACTAAGAATTAAAATTATCTTTTATCTGTATCAAGTATAATATACTATAGCTTAAATGTTCGGGTCTAGATCAAATATTTAAATGCCAATGAACCCTGTCAAATACCCATCAATGAAAAACATATGATTGCCACCAAAAGAACATAATTATGATATTTATATTTATATTTACCATATATATATATATATATATATATATATATATATATATATATATATATATATATATATATATATACAATAAAGTATAAAACTTATGTAGGACATAAGATTAAAATACTCTCTCACTCTTTGGGTTTCTCAATTGATGGTTGAGATTGAATGTGGGGGTTTTCAATCTAGTGGTTCGGACTAGGCAATGGTTCGTGGATAGACTACAAATTAGGATTCACAATCATAGAGTGGCTGAAGTACAACCTAAGATATAGACTTTATCCATATCTTCACTTCAAATCATGTACTTCGCACTATCTGCTCAAAAACCTAAGAAATAGAGTTGCGGAGGAAAGATGAAGCTGAAGGTGAAGTTGCTTGAGTTTCTCCTCACGGTGAGTTTCAGTTCTTCATTTTTTGTTAAAAATCTTCATTTTTTTATTAACTGGGTTTCTTTGTTACACGAACTACATAATATCATCGTTGATCTAACTTTGCTGATATATACATAATATATCATCGTTGGTTGTACTTCACACCATCGTTGTTCGATATATACATAACCGTCATCATTGGTTGATATACATAATATATCATCATCGGTTGTACTTCACACCATCGTTGGCTATATACATAACTAGGTTTACACGAACTGGGTTATTACTTAGCTGATATCATCGTTTAGTATTATTGGTTGGGTTTATATTTTCATGAGAATATTGCTACTTAATTTGTTTATCTATTGTGTTTTGAAATTTGAAGGCCCGTTATTTGACAAATTGTCCAAGTAAGATTTGAATGTAAACACCCCCTCTCTCCCCCCTCTCTTTCTCTCCACATCATCAATAATGTCGTTCGTTAAGTCTCAGAGGTCGAAGGAGAGAGGGTAAGATTGACTACTGTTCCAGGATTCGTCTGATTAACCAAATACCTCTTTGTTGTTCGATTTACCAACAAGGATATTATTGCACAAGTAGTATCTGCTAGCATTGATGGTCATATGGTTCTTGAAACTGCATATGCTCATGAACTACCTCATTATGATCTTGAAGTGGTCCTTACAAGTTATGCTGCAGGTATGTGTTATCCTACTCTCATTGGACCAGTTGATCTTTAGTATTGCTACGTGTACCAAAATCCCAATATTATGTTGATGCGACATTGTTTTACATATTTATTCTATTATTTCTTTCTAAGCTAATCAACCATGGATAATTAATCTTCACTTTTGGGCTACACTCTTTAAATTCACAGTATTATTTTATGAATGGTTACATCGTGTTTTATAGATGGATAAATACTAAACCTATTTATTATGAAATTAGCCTATTGTACTGGACTTCTCTTGTCTCCCCGAGTTCTGAAAATGCTTGAGATGGAAGATGAGGATCAGGGAAATGCTGAGTTAACCACCATAAATTATGGTCTGTTAAAGCATTTAAATTATAATATTATTTCAGAGAAATTATACAAAACTGATCATGGAAGGGCCTGACGTAGGCATTTTTTTCACGGTCGAGGGATTAATATTGACTCGATATGTCCGTCTTCACCCAACCAGGGCAATTGCAATTGATGTATATCTTCTTACCCTCAGGACGATTTGAAAGTACACTCGCTATTAGCATGGTGTAAGAATTGATAGCATGTTTTGATATTGAGTAGTCAATATACGTTTGAGGTCATCCACCGGATGTCCAATTGTCATATTTTACTTGCTTCAGAAAAGTGGTCATAGTCCTCTCTATCAGTTCCTTGGTGAGCAAGTCCACACTCTCCAGTTGTTTACCCAATCATGAGCTCACATTAACAATCTGAGCGCCTATTGTAGATAGCCTCATTAGTGGGATCTTAGATTTAATCATATTTTTAGTGCCAAAGTAGTTTGTGTCAATAACTATTTGAGAAAATTCAATCGAATTATCTATTCCAAAATTAAAATTAACCCACGCATTCTTTACCTTTGTAGAGGGGGCTTGAAGGTAATTTTGACATTAGAGGTAATTCCACATTAAGAACAGTGATTGGGATTAAGAAGCCGAGGAAACTCAGCGAGGCAGCTCAGCATGGCAACTTGTATGCTAGCTTGTTGTGTTAGTCATATTGTATATTTGTTTATATTGACTATAAGCTATAACGGTTGTAATTATGTAACGAGAATAATAATGAGTTTTAGTGTGAGGTCAAACGGTACTCGCGAGAGACCAGGCTTGGAAGGGCCTGGGAGAGATTTCATGCTCTATTGAATGACCTCGTCGTGGGAACTTCAGAGGGAATTAGTTTGGAGGATTGAGAAGTGAAGAACCGCTGGGGATCATCCCAACCATCTTAGATACACCTGGTAAAACAAAAAAAGACCATGACCGTGGAACCTTAGGCGGATCAGCTTGGAGTTTCATCGGGTGTTGAATTGTGAACCAAACAGCCCTCTACTTAATGTCACATTTACTGAAGTTGATGTCACTAGCTAGCTAAACAATGTCAGACATGAACTTGAGTAAACCACCGTGGTATTTAGGACTGTCAGGAAGTTGGTGAGCCACCTATGCGATAACATCCCCCTAAGACACAGTGATTAGGAAAAAGGCATGTCTTGGCATTTAATGTTTATGACGTTGAGACAACTAGTGCATCAAGAATTTAATGTTTGTGACACAAAGTATGAGGGAGGTCTTTCACAGGCATTGATGGCTGAGTTTCCTTGGGGGTGGTGTGTGTGTGTGTGTGGGGGGGGGGGGGGGGGTATTTAAGGACCCCAACCACCTTTGAGGAAGAGAGATCTTTTTGAGAGCTCAGAACTTATTGCTAGAGATAATATACATTAGAGAGAGTTATTACAAACCAGAGAGAGTTTTATTACTCACCCACCATTGTCATTTATTATGAAGCTTTTAATATTTGATAGAGATTCTTGAGGGTGGTTGGTGTGTTTGGCTGCCAGCCAAGGTGTATCTAGGCTGATTATTTATCTCTCCCTCTAGCTAAGTTACTTCTAAGTTCATCCCTATCTTCTGAGTTATACACGAGAGATTTGTGAGATCAAACTGAGTTCATCTTCATTAAGTAGTGCTTGTATGTCCTATAGTTAATCAATAGTGTTGCTATTTAACTTATCATTACTCTACTCAAAAGGGGTTATGCCTCCATCTTATCTAAACTACCCTCTTACATTTGGCGACTCTGCTGGGGAGGCATTCTTCTAATTAAGGAGTATCGCGAAAGATAATGTTAATAGAAGGCTCAACTTTGATGACATACAACACAATGAAGAACAAGTTGCAAAAGAACTGGAGGCCCTAAGGGATATGGATCCTCGAACAGAGGTACCCCTGGTTCAGGCGGCGACATGCATTCCAGGGATGACACAAGCTTCCACGAGTGCAGGGTTGGGACCCACTGAGGTGGCACTCCTAATGAGTAAGTTTTATGGGGTTTTACAAACTCCAGTAGCTTCAACGGTGTTGGGAGGATTTAAACCCCACTCCTTCGTAACACTAGGGGTAGCCCCAACGGCCCCACCAAGTGCAGGTGTAACGGGAATAGTCCCAGCGAGTATACCCTCTGTTGTGAATCTAGTCGTGGGAACCTCAAGAGTTTCAACGGCCCCAACTATGACGACTGATCCAGCTGCAACTAGCACTCAGCCCATGGTCCCGTTGGGGGTTGTACCAGTGGCATCACCCATGGAGGAAATGAGGAAGGAGATGCAGAAATAAATGCTGAGGTTCATAAAGGCCTCCTCGTAATCTTATGGTAAGGTAGATTAGTCTATGATGACTTTCAAACACCTTGTCCCCAAGAATACAACGATGATCCCTATCCAAAGGACTATATTCTTCCTATTTTTGAAAAGTACACAGGGAAGGGGGAAATCGAAGGAGCATATTAAGCCCTTTGTTGAACACTTGGGGGCACATTGTAACAATAAGAAGCGCAGGTTGAGGGAGTTATCTAAGTTCCTAACCTATAAATCATACACCTGGTATTCTCATTTGGCTCCCCAAAGCGTTTTTACGTGGGAAGAAATGCATGTTTTGTTCATTCGGAAGTTCTTTCTAGCGGAAGATGAGTTTACTTTGACCCATCTCGGGAGGGAGAAGCAACGTCCCGGGGAAGAAGTGGTGATATATGTACGAAGGTTGAGGGAAAGGTCCCTCGATGTGAGGGAGGAGGCCAAAGAATCCAAGTTATTGCAGATCTGTGCGGAGGGACTGCTTCTTGAGTACATCTCCCATCTCGTTAATGAAACGTGTGAGGGGAATTTTATGGCGTTCTTAAAAGTGACAATAAACAAATCTGGTGGTGGTGCCCATGATGTTTAGGCAGCCGATACAACCTGTGGGGGGAGGGGGGGGAGGTCTCAGCCCCCACGGGTTGGGTACATCGAGGAAGGAGATGGGGGCAAGGCATCGAAGAAGGATAATAAGAGGACGTTTGGAAGAGATAGGGAGGACCCATCACCATTGCCTTTACAGTGGATGAAGCTGTCAGATGTTACAACACGATGGTCCAAGGAGTAATGGTCTACAAACCAAAGGGCATTCCCATTGGGGAACCCGATGCGGTAACGAGGAAGGATCCCAAGTATTGTCAGGTCCATCGGATGATCCAGCGCCCAATAGAGAGTTATTTCACGCTGAGGATAATCTTCGATGAGTACGTAAAGGCAGGGACGTTGCAAATTCCTTCGCAGAACGTTAACAATAACCCACTCCCAGCACATGGTGATAATCTGGTGGTGGCCTATGATGAAGAGGCAGAAAGAGGAGAGAGAGAATTAACGTCAAGGCAGGAGTCTGAAGAAGCTCTGGAATATTGTACGAAGGGAATGGCTAATGTAGTACTGGCTTACGATGAGGCGAGGAAGGACGTGGAGGATGTATACAGCGTTGAAGGTGAGGAAGAAGACCCAGTCTACAAAGACTGCACAGTTTTAAAATCCCCAAAGTTCACCTGGTTCTTCGAACAAGTGGGGATACCAAAGGAGAATAGTTTGGAGATGACCCAGGCGATACTTGATATTGCAAGGAAGAATGCAGTCCCTTCGTTGAGATGGAAGGGACCCATGGCTAGGTTAGTGAGGAGGTTTCTATCAGAAGTATCCATCAGCGATGCAGATAGGGGTGTAAGGTTCCCTCATTACAGGCCATTGTATGTGATCGCCAGCGTGAATAGAGTTAGCTTTGTAAGGACTCTTATGGATAGGGGAGCTTCCATCAATATCATTCCAATAAACTCTTTCCACGCATCCAATATTCTAGAAGAAAGGTTGGTCCCCATGCCTTTGGTGATTTTGGGGTATGATAACCAATCTTCCAAATCCATTGGGTACGTTAATGTTGGGATTGTAATGGGAAATCTTAGTTCCCATGTCAAGTTACACGTAATAGAGAGTGCAACTTCCTATCATCTGCTAATAGGAAGGGTATGGATGCCCAACTGAGGGATAGTTCCTTCAACGTACCGCTAATGTGCTAAAGCGAACATCAAGGGAACAAAGGTGAACATTAGGGCTATGAAGAGGCCCTTCGATGTCGAGAAATCTCACTTGGTAGACATGGCATTTTATACTGAGTTGGAGGAGGATGTCCAGGTCCTAATGAAAATCATAGAGGGAGTATGAGTTCCTTTGACTAGAGAAAGGATGGGGCCCTTAAATGACCAGAGTAAAGAGGTTGCGAGCATCACAAGAGTGATGATCGAAGAAGCTCACCAGGCGGTCCCTCGGCCCCAAAGAATCTCTAAGAAGCTCAAAGATAGGATGAGGCCCATAGCGGATTCGATGGAGCATGAGGTCCAATAAAAAAGCGTGCGGGGCCAGTTCTCAGGAAAAAGAGTGTCTGAGGCTTCTAGAGAAAAGAAGAGGAAGGTAGTCATCGTTACCAGGAGACAATGCAAGAAGGTCATTATAAAAAAGGAAAGGTGGTATATCGATTGTAACAGTATGAGCGGGAAGCTGAAGAAACTGATGATGAGGTTGAACTGATATATAAATTCTTTCTGGTGGATCAACGAGGACAATGCATGGTGATAGACAACTACAGCATATAGGAATTGGTGGAGGAAGTCCCTGAGGAACTAGATTATATGGAGGATCAACCGAAGCCGCAGGCACAAGAACTAGAGTAGTTAAACCTGGTGAAAGAAGGGTAAGATCCAAGTCCCATCTTCATCTCGAAGGATCTCAGTAAGTAGAAATAAGAGGCCTTGGATGGCTTGATATGGGAGTTTATAGACATCTTCGCATGGAAATACACAGAGATGAAGGGGCTAAATCAGGAACTAAGCTGCCACAAGATGAATGTAATGCCTTCAGCCATTCGAGTGAAACAAGCGACGAGAATGTACACGGCTGAGCTAGATATGAAGATCAAGGAAGAGGTCCAATGCTTACTAACGGAAGGGTTCATCACACCGATACATCACCCACTATGGCTATCTAGCATTATCCGAGTGGGAAAGAAAGACAAAAACTAAATAAGGATCTGTGTGGATTTCAGAGATTTAAATAGAGCCTGTCCCAAGGATGAGTTCCCTCTGCCCTCCATCGATAGCCTGATAGATGCAACGGCTGGTCATGAGATGTATAGCTTCATGGATGGGTATGTAGGGTACAACCAGATCAAGATCAACCTCATGGATTTAGAGAAGATAGCATTCAAAACCCCATTGGGCAACTTCATGTACAAGGTGATGTCGTTTGGACTCAAGAATGATGGGGCAATTTACCAAAGAACAATGATGGCCATTTTTCATGATTTCTTTCACAAATTTGAGGAATTTTATGTGGATGATTTGGTCATCAAATCGAGAAAGGAGGAGTCCCATCTGAGCGATTTGAGGAAAGTGTTTTCCCATTACAGAAAGTATAAATTAAAGATGAACCCATTGAAGTGTGTTTTTGGAGTGACAAGTGAGAAACTCCTAGGCTTTGTGGTTGATCAATAAGGGGTGCAAATGGACCAGGACAAACAACGGGCGATCTTGGAAATACCATGCCCAAGAATGACGAAGGAGTTAAAGAGTTTCTTCGGGTTAGTCTCTTACCTTAGGAGATTTGTGCCTGAATTGGCCGAAATAACACACCCGCTGATGCAACTATTACGAAAGAACATAAAATTCAGGTGGGAGGAGATTCACGAGGAGTCTCTCGATGGATTGAAGAAATTACTCGTTTCACCACAGACCATGGTTCCCCCAAAGGCGAGAATGTCGTTGTAGTTGTATCTCACATCCACCACGAGGTCCGTGCAAGCTTTGCTGGCATAAGAGATCAATGGGCAAGAGAGGCCAGTCTACTACCTCAGCAGGATCATCCATTGGCCAGAAGTCAGATATAGTAGCTTGGAAAGGCATTGTTTAGCCTTAGTCATCGTAGCACAAAAACTTAGACATTATATGCTGTCTTTTACAATTTATATTGTAACTAGATGTGATCCTATTAAGTATTTATTAGCAAGAACTACATTGATTGGTAGAGCAGCTAGGTGGTTCCTCATCCTATTCGAGTATGACTTGAAGTGCGTGGTTCCTCGTGCAATCAAAAGCCAGGCGTACACTGATCTGTTGGCTATTTTTCCCTCAGGAATGTTTGAGCCACCCAAAGAGGGTATTCCAGGAGACAATTTGCAGGACAACCACCTAGACGCAATGGATCAGGAATGGATAATGCAATTCGATGGATCTTAGGCTGAAGAGAAAGGAGGAGCAGGGGTTATTCTTTTAAAATGAATGGAGGAGATTTTTCGTTCCTACAAGTTAGATTTACCTTGTTCTAATAACGAGGCAAAATATGAAGCATTGGTGTTGGGATTGCTAGAGGCTCTTCGAAGGGGGATGAGTTCACTTTGCATCAAAGGGGATTAAAACTTGGTGGTTTAATAAGTAAATGGAGATTACGCGTTGAAACACATGAGCCTGGCGCCATACAAAACAATCATTCAAAGGCTCCTTTGTCAGTTCCATCAGACCAAGATCAAGGGGCAACCCAGAATGATAAACTGCCACCCATACGTATATGCCACCATTGCCCATAAGATGGTAATAAGGAACGATACAACTACCGTTGTGATCTGCAGTTAATTCTACCAATAGAAGATGACGAAGACTGGAGGGGAGAGATTAAAGCGCTACTGGAATCTAGGGAAGGCGCGATGGGGCTGAGGGAATTAGCCCAATACTTCATGAACTAGGGAAATATTTTCTACATGAACACTAGAGGATGGTTGTGGAGTTCATCGGTCCAGAAGAGGCGGAGCGGAGATTAAAGAGAACACATGAAGAACACTGCGAAATAACTGAGATACCCCTCTACAGAAGAATGCAAAGGGAGGGGTATTTTTGGCCAAGAATTAAACAGGACACGGCGGAGCTACAACGGATGTGCGATAAATGCCAATTATTCTCCGAGGTAGTTGAATGTCATTTCGTAGAGGCTCCGGCTGACTAGAGACATCCCTATATTCACTTTATTAAATATGGAGTTGTCCCGATAGAGAAAATTAATGCGATGGGACTTCGACGAAGGCCCCGAGATTCTACGTTTAGGAGGGGAAGCTTTATCGAAGGGAATACTTCAACAGGACATTGCGTTGCATCACAAAGGAAGAAGCGTTCGAGGTCATCAAACAGGCACACGATCCAACTCATATAGGAGGGGCCAAGTCATATGACCAGTTAATGACTTTGGGATACTATTGCAAACGATGGAGAAAGACTCTGCTGAGTTCGTTCAAAAGTGCAAGGCTTGCCAACTTCATGGAAATATGATCTATGCCCCATCGGTGGACCTACACTCCCTGGAAATTCCCTATCCTTCTCATACTTGGGCGTTCGACCTGGTAGGGCCAATACATCCTTCTTCGAGGGGGGAGATATGGATACTAGTAGCAACGGAGTGCTTCACAAAGTGGGGTGAGGAGATACCATTGAGAAGGGAAACAACAGGGGTGGTGAGCAACTTCATTAAAGAGTACATCATTTATCATTTTGGGATCCCAAAGGTTATCCTTTCAGATAATGGACTCCTTTTATCAATTCTGAAGTAACGATGCTCACAAACAAATATTTTATTATCCATTATACTTCGACAGTGACATATCCAAAGGGAAATGGTCAGGCTAAAGCAACTAACAAAACTTTGGTTAATATATTGGCTAAAATAAAGGAGGATTTTCTAGGATCATGGGATAATAAAATACCAGTCGTATTATGTTTCTATCAAACAACTAAGAGGAAGACCACAAGGTACACACTGTTCGCTCTTGTTTATGGAGCCGAGGCAATTCTCCTAGTGGAGTTAGAAGTTCCCTCCACTCGATATGCTTTTCAAAGTAGCATGCTCCCTTAGAATAGACATATGCAGTTGGAAGCATTGGATGAACACAGAGATAATGTGATGCAACACTTTCTAATGTGTACGAAATAGCTCTCTAGGGCATATGATAACTTAGTAAGACGAAGGAAGTTCATGGAGGGAGACCTTGTATTGAAAGCAGCAGTGAAACACATCAGGTGCTTCCTCAACCCAAGTTTGCAGCAAATTATGAAGAACCTTTTGTTGTAAAGGAAGCTCATGACACAGGTTATTGCCTAATTTCTAAGATGGAAGAAGACAAACCATTCAAAATCAATAATAAATGGTCGAAGGTTTATCATACGTAAGAAATTATATTTGGGCCACCGATGTATCTAGCTGATTATGAATTTACAAGTTCTTTTCATGACAAGTATACAAGATCTTTTTATTATAACTCAAGTAGAGATGAAAGAATTACATAACTTCACACTTCACAATCTATGCAAACAGTTGTAACCCAAAGAAATGGCATGAGAAAATATATATTCTTTTCAATTTATAAACGTTGGGGCATTAAAAAATTGGGAGCTATTGCCCAAGATTCGCCTAAGAGGAACCACAAATCTGGAGAAGGGAAAAAATCCCCAGGGAGGCCCGAAGAAGTTGCTTGGCAAGACCGTTGAGCATTGATAGAGACATCCAACCATGTTTTCACTTATGTGCGCTCGATTAGGAGTTTCTCTCATTTCAGCTTCACTAGACGCAAAGCTTATCGATGTCCTCCACCTCTTTATCCACAGCCTCTAGATTAGGTGCTAACTCGGCCAATTTAGCTTCCTTGGTCCGCTGATCCTCTTGATGTTTCCGCAACAGTTCCCTCTAGTTTTCCAGTTATCGGCTTTTTAAGTTCTTTAAATGTGTGATAAGCTAGTCAAAACAGAACCCATCATGACCCAACTCCCTCAGATAACCCAGAAATTGGTTAAGGATGGATCTGGTAATGTTTGAGGTCGGAGTGTTGATAATTTTAACAACGACGGTAGCCATGCCCTGAAGCTTGTAACCCATAATGGAGTTGTTTGAACGCAGGCAGTCCACCGTGAATGTCTCAGGATGATGATTTATAAGTTGTTTAATGACCAGACAATGGTTGGCAAGCATCTGAGGAGAAAGATGAAGCACTATCAGCCAGAAGGTGTGGGGAGCTAGGTCGGGCAGAGGAAGCTCACATCCAGATTCTCTCTCCGTAGAAGCACCGATCGTGGAACCTTGATCATTATAGCTAAAATCTTCTGAAACGATAGGTTCCTGATGAGGAAAGGCAATGGGCGAAGGAACTGGTGGAGAATCCTCCCGAGCAACCTGAAAATAGTTAGAGGATATAAAGAGTTTATGAAAAACCTTAACAAGTGTTTTTGTTGTTAAGTCACCGATTTAGGTGGAGTTTATGCAAAATATTAACAAGTGCTTTCGTTGTTAAGTCACCGATATAGGTGGAGATTATAAAAAATCCTAACAAGTGTTTTCGTTGTTAAGTCACTGATATAGGTGGAGTTTATGAAAAATATTAACAAGAGTCTTCGTTATTAAGTGACCGATAGAGGTGGACATTATGAAAAATCTTAACAATTGTTTTCGTTGTTAAGTCACCGATATAGGTGGAGTTTTTGAAAAATCTTAACAAGTGTTTTCGTTGTTAAGTCACCAATATAGGTGGAGTTTATGGAAAAACATTAATAAGCATTTTCGTTGTTAAGTCATCGATATAGGTGGAGTTTATGGAAAAAACCTTAACAAGTGTTTTCATTGATTAAGTCACCTACATAGGAGAAGTTGGAGAAACTGAGAAATGCGGAGAAATTAGCGAAATACCTCAGTCATAGGAAGGGCGGGGACGGGAGCCACCGCGGAGGCCATCAGGGAAGGAACCGTTGGAGGCAGGCTCATTATCTTAGAAGCCTCAACGGGGCCCCTAGGTGAAGAAGCCTCAATAGTAGCCAAAGCTCCCTCGCCAATAAATGGTACCAGGGCCAACGAGGGAGTCTCGTTGAAAGAACACGAGGAATTTCCAAGCGATGCCCCAGCATGGGCAGGCACTAAAGAATCACCACGTGAGATAACAACATCAACCTGGGCCTTCGAAAGGAAAAGGCCACTAAGAGAAAAGGGTGTAGAGAGATTTGGAGAAAGCTTCAGCAACAAAGCTAATTGTTAGAAATGACAAATTAGTAATAAAAAAGAAAGAAATACTTATAAACATTACTTACCCTCGTTATGGCACTAAAGAGGGAAATTGCAGTCAGAGGTCTCGTCAGTACAGGGGGAAGAAGGATGCTGGCTACTAGAGACTTCATCTCAACCTGGGGCACCCTAACATGGCAAGGTTTAACATATTACACAAAAAGAAAAGGGGTGGAGTAAAGAAATATTGCTAGACATAATAGGTAATTGATAATATGTTACCTCGGGGGAACTTTCTACAATGGGAACAAGGGAAGAAGAGCCTCACGCTGAGGTTCTAATTCAGAAGAAGTTGAGGGTGGGCTCATGGCCTTAGTAGATTCAACGGTAGTATCCCTCGCAGCAGCATCTCTAGACCATTGGGAGGATGAATGGTGAGAGTATGTAAGACTTATCAGGGGGGACGGGTAAGGGTAGTGTCTGCTGGAGAGATACCTGAATGACCCCCACGAAATGGCTTACAAGGGGGTTGGGAGGACTGGGCCTTTCTTCTTCAACTCCCTGTACCAAAGTTATTAAAGAAATAAGGGAATGTATCTTGCCTTAGAAAGGGGGAACAAGAACAAAAAATACACACATACCTGAGATCCGGAGGGAGAATGAGAGGGTATAACCACTGGTGAAGGTGGCGAGGATGCACTAGTAGAAGGAGCTAGGGATGGAGGTACCTCTACTATTCGTTTCTTCTGGGACTTGGTACCCAGCATTTTCTTACTTAAGCTCATTGCATCACCACCTTCAGGTACCCTCGACCATTTCCTCATCTTCATCGTTGGCTCCATCGGATCAACCATGATTGTGGGAAAAGAAACCGAAGGGGGAATGACGATAGCGCGCCATTGAAACTCGGCATTTATTCTTGCGACCTCAGCTTGCACCTGACTCGTCATCTCTTCTGATACCTCTGGAGATATGGGAGGGGGAACAGAGGTAATAGGAAATTCCTTCAAAGGAGTTTGTGCTTGAACTTGGGGCTTAGACTTTGAGGACTTAGACTTATTGACCTTCTTAGCAGGTTGCTGACAAGGCCCTTATCCCATTGCAGCTTCAGTCGAAGGGGTAGTTTTTGTAGGAGCTGCAACGGCCTTGGGTTTCGTAGAGGTAGTTGGGGTCATTAGGCAATGAGGGGGTAGCTCATGGGGAAATTCTTTAATAGTTTTACTCAAGGGAAACTCAACCCCAAGCACGAAGTTCCCCTTATGACCCAGTTCAAAAGAAGAGAAAGAAAGGACTGGGGGATATTGAGGGGGGGACTGAATGTACTCACGAATCATTTCCAACTACCCCAAATGGAACTTGGTGGCAAAGGAGGTGGATATGTCTCCCTTCCTAGTGGCACTAGTATGGGTGACATGGAAATCAATGGTGGATGTCACACCAAGAACCGCGGCTGTAGTATAGAAGGTGCAGGCTTCAACGAAAGTGGCCCTTGGGTGGTTGTGCTGAAACACAAGTCGAGGGGCTCCATGATCAAACTCAAACTTCCTGCTACATCTGTAAGGGTTGTAGGGATCTGAGGTGTACCCCCATTCAGTATAGTAAGGAAGAAACCCGAGGGTAAATAGAAGCACCAGGGCTTGCGAGGGATATTCTACAACTAGGATGAACTTGACCGTTGTGGCTGCAGGAGGAAAGAAATCCTAATAATGGGTAAATGTAGACTCACTGTATGGCCTCATCACAAAGGATTCTAAAAGATCAAAAACTTTAATTATCTCCTTTCGACTTTGTTTTTTGTGAAAACATAAGAGGTACGGGGTCTTGATACCTTGGCTCACAGGTAGAGAAATAGACTTGGCGGTAATGGAAGGAAAATGGATGTAGAGGATGCCCGTTAAAATGATGGTATTGGAAAAATTTGCCAAGTAATGAACTAGTGATCGTGCCATGTCTATGTGAGTTCGATACAACGAGGTATAGAGGGACCCCAAGGCAATGGAGGCCAGAGGAAGATTGAAACCCGTGGCTAAACGAATGGAAATATTTATAAGGTCCCTCCTGGGCTGATCATTGGGTTTTCCAGTCAAGAAGAAGCATGAAAACTACACAAATATGTAGGCTGGTAGTTACAGGGATGTACCTCTACCTCGGCCCGTTGCATAATTGACATCCTTTGGTGTCGGAGCTTCGAAAAAATAGCTGATGAGGGGAGTAAATGTGACTTTGTTCGAGGAACCAGTGCAACTGCGGTAGATTCAGTCCATCTCATCTCGATCGGCAGCCTTTTCGACATCTAGGGCCTCATCATGATATGTGAACTCACCTATTGGCTCAAACCCCAGGAGCTAGCAGACATCCTCTAAATTAAGAGTGAACTCTCCCCGTGCAGCAAAGAACATGCGAGTTGTGATGTTCCATCTGGAAACTAGAACTTGGAGCACCGCTTTGTGCTTAGAGAGGGTGAACTCCCCAAACCAGTAGGTTAGATGAAGTCCAACCTTTACAAGATTAGTAGCATAAGAACTCTGCATATGTATATGCCAGGCGCTGAAATGGGATAGCAACCCCTGGGTGCTTCAAGGTCAATCTCATAATAAGGTAAGTCACCACGATCCAAACGAAAATGCGGGGACCCCTCGGGTGGAAGTCAACCCCACTTTGATGAATCCATTTCCTCATCACCCAACAGTAAGGGGTCGAACTTAGATGAGAAATGGAAAGTCTTGCATCCATCAGAAAATTTATCATCTTCATCAAAGATGGGCGCCTAGCGATAGAAGCTAGTTGCTCTTGATGAGCAGCATTCAGGGCAGCACCGCTAGGGGCGGCAACAGCGCTAGCAACAGCACAGGGGAGCCTAGATGAGTGGTGGTGGAAAACTTAGAAGTACTTGAAAAAGTCATAATAGAGTGGTGATGAATGGAATAGGTGAGTAAGAAGGGCTACGAACAAAGAGGGAGTAGCACAACCATAGGTGGTGGCGCAAAACATGACAAAGGGAGGAGACTGGGTAAAGAACTGGACAACAATGGGGGTTTTTGCACAGTTTTCTCTCTCTAAGGAATACGTGAGATTTAAGAAGATGAAGGAAAGAGAAGGGTTTTGAAATAGAAGAGACGTTTGAAGCCTTTTAAACCTAACTTTTGAGTTTCCCACAATCGCACGTGCATGGCCGCCTATAATCATTTCAAATGAACATGTGTCACTTCGGGAAGTGTTTTGTCGGTTGAAAAGACCATGCCACGTCATTTATGAAGCGATGCCTGGGGAATAGAGAGGGTTGCCTTCTTCAGCAAGTTTGAGTTTTGGCGCCAGAATTTTTTGTCAGACATATCCAATAACTCCCAATGGAAACGATGTCCCAATGGTCCAAAAAGCTACGATGTCCCCTCTCCACAAGTCCAAACGTTGTTTAAATGGTGACTCGGCTTCATTGGGCAGAATTTCAACTTTCTCTAACATAGCGAAGAATTACAAGGGAGAATTTCACTTACCAAGAATGAAAATGAGTATTTAAGAAGGTTAGCAGGCCTTTCGGGAGAATTTCAAATAATAAAAAGCAAGAACGGTTGAAGATCAGTGTATAGAAAAAGTGGCGATGTACCTTCGTCAAAGCCCCAATAAGTCATGGTTCTTCGGCTCAGGTACATCGGGGAGAATTTTACTTTTTCCTGTAGATTACAACATTGCGATTCTAATGAAGGAAAGGAGGACAGAATTTTTACAGACAGAGAAGGTTCATCACATTCAGAAGTTTTCTTGCAGACATTTCTTGTTCCAATAAATCTCTCCATAAAGGGACAAATCTATAGGGTGCTTCAAGGTAATTTTGAGATTATAGGTAATTTCGCATTAGCAACGGTGTTCGGGATTAAGAAGCCGAGGCAACTCCGCGAGGCAGCTCAGCGTGGCAACTTGTATTTTAGCTTGTTGTGTTAGTCATATTGTATCTTTGTTTATATTGACTATAAGCTATAATGGTTGTAGTGATGTAATGAGGATAATAATGAGTTTTAGGGTGAGGTCAAATGGTACTCACGATAGACCAAGCTTGGCAGGGCCTGGGAGAGCTTTCATGCTCTATCGAATGACCTCACCGTGGGAACTTTAGAGGGACTTGGTTTGGAGTATTGATAAATGAGGCACCATTAGGGCTCGTCCCAACCATCTTAGATACACCTGGTAAAACACCGAAAGACCCTGACCGTGGAACCTTGGGCGGAGCAGCTTGGAGTTTCATTGGGCGTTGAGTTGTGAACTAAACATCCCTCTACTTAATGTCACATCTACTGGAGCTTATGTCACTAGACAGCTAAACAATGTCAGACATGCACTTGAGTAAACCACCGTGGGATTTTGGGCTGTCAAATAGTTGGTGAGCCACCGCTGCGACAACAACCCCCTGACACATAGTGGTTAGGAAAAAGGAATGTCTTGGTATTTAATGTTTATGACATGGAGACAACAGGTATTTAATGTTTGTGACATAAAGTATGAGGGAGGTCTTTCACAGGCATTAATGACTGAGTTGCCTTGGGGGTGGTTGAGGGGGCTATTTAAGGACCCCAACCACCTTTGAGGAAGAGAGATCTTTTTGAGAGCTTAGAAGTTATTGCTAGTGATAATATACATTAGAGATAGTAATTACAAACCAGAGAGAGTTTTCTTACTCACCCACCATTGTGATTTATTACGAACCTTTTAATATTTGATAGAGATTCTTGAGGGTGGTGGTGTGTTTGGATGCCTACCAAGGTGTATCTAGGGTGTTTATTTCTCTCTCCCTATAGCTAATTTACTTCTAAGTTCATCACTATCTTCTGAGTTATACATGAGAGATTTGTGAGATCAAACTAAGTTCATCTTCATTAAGTAGTGCTTGTATGTCCTATGGTTAATCAATAGTGTTGCTATTTAACTTATCATTACTGTACTCAAAAGGGGTTATGTCACAACCCCGACCCAAAAATAGTAGGGAACGGGTGTCTTGACATGCCACCAAGGCATCCAATATTCTGGCCTTTTTTTTTTGTTTTAAAATATATGTAGCGGAAGTATAATCACATGGTTATGAATCGTAAAATACTGAAAGTGAAGGAATTACATCATCAGAGCTTTCTAAAGGGAACTTCATTTGTATTAAAATATCAACGAGTTACAACTTGACACAAAGAGCTAAACATGCTCTATCTAATTAAACAAACTTCTACTTAAGGTAACAAAAAGAGCTTTAATAGCTAAATCTTAAACATAGTCCTTTTTCGTTCCATCCACGAACTTAATTATTTCCTGAAAAATGGTTATTTATACAACGTCAGCTAAAAGCCGAATGAGATTCAATCTCCAAATATTCCAAGGTTTTTAGAAACTAGATACCTATTCAATTTAGAACAGAAGGTATATACATAGAGATGGGAATTTCAAGTAATATATATAAAGTAAATGACAATATATATATTCAGAATAAACAGTTCAGAACAGAACAGATAAAACAATTGAGCATGTGTCAATTATTCAGTTTTAGTGGCCATGTACGCTCTAATACCCAGACAGATAGCGTTATCAAATGTTTTCACCTGATAACATCACAGACAGATAATCATGATTTCTGGAACAACGCCTTGTTTAGGGCCCACCAGCGATAAACCAGCTGGGAAGGTACCACCCAAATATTTCCACCCGATAGTCAAGGCCAATATAGTAAGAGAGTTTCCATAGGCCGAATCAATAATTTCATAATTCAAATCAGATGTTTATATGGAGAGATATAAACAGATAACAAACGACGGAATCATCGGTATCAGATGCATTTTGAGAATAAAAGCATTTCACAAAATACATAGTTTGCATAATATCATATAATTAAAATGCACAAGGAATGTCAGAGTACTCACCTAAAATAGAGGTCGAAATTATAGATAATGAGTCTTCGACCGCACGTTAATCTAACAAATACGATAAAGGTTTAAGTATGTGTTCTAAACAAGGTCCAGTCTATATATTGTATTTTAATAGTAACTTGTTTCAAAGGATTACTAAAAAACCATTTTCTTAACTTTTAAAACTTATTGATCGTAATTAAAGGATTCAATTCATAGTTCTTCCTAATCAGTCGGTTCCCAGTAGAGATGGAGGGTCACAGGGGCACCACTTAAATACCATCTCATCTAGACAGAACTTCACCGGGCCTGACTTTGGAATTACTTAAATCGGATTCCATAATAACGAGCAATTTCTTTAAAAAGAATCATTTTTAAAAGCGTATAATTTCAAACAAGTTTATAAAATCAACTTGGATTTGTTCTAAATTTTATGTTTTGATTAGTGAATTCTTTATCATATTTTACCAGCATAACTACTAAGTAAAGCTATAAAATAATAAATTAAGATTATAAAGATGCATTATAAGATTAAGATTACCTTAAGATGAATATCCCTCAGAACTTCTTCTAAAACTTTCTCACACTTTCTCTCACTATTTCTTTCTATAATTCTCAAGGAATTGGTGTGATTTTCAAATGATCCCCAAAGGCCCTATTTATAGTTTTCCAAAGATATCACGGCATTGACACGTGTCCATGATGACCAAGCTTTTACAATGGGAGTCAGCGTTGACGTGTCGCGTAACGGAGGTATCTTGCAGTCTTATTTCACTAGACTGCGACACGTGTTTTAGCTTATCCTCTAACGACGACACGTGTTTTGGCTTCTCCTCTAATGACGACACGTGTATGGTGGAGGTGACCAGCACGTGGTGGAAAGGTGATAGGGGTATAAGGGTCATTTAACACATGAAGGGTATTTTGGAAATTTCACACTATATATTTTGAATATTTCTTAGAGGTCCTTGAAAATATTTTATTTACAAAATGGCCCATTTTATATTTTTATTTTAGTCCTTAAAGTTTCATAAAATTATATTTTCTACCCCAAAACTTATTATTTGCCTTAAGATATGTCATAAGACTTCGATTTGATCCAATTAACAGTTGATTCTTCGTAATTAAAAATGGGGTTTGTTATATTGATAGCCATTAATACCACATATCTAATAATACAACATTTATAAGATAATAAGTAACACAAGAGTGTAAAAACAATTTATATATAAAAGTGGGGTCATTACATCCTACCCTCCTTATAAAAAGTTTGGTCCCCAAACTTTACTTGCATTAATTTTCAAAAAGATATGGATATCGCTCCTTTATCTCATCTTCCCGCTCCCACGTTGCTTCTTCAACAGAATGATTCTGCCATAATACTTTAACTAGTGGAATAACCTTGGTTCGTAATATTTGATCTTTATGATCCAAAATTTCCACTGGATGCTCAATGTACGACAAATCTTCTCTAACTTGAAGAGGCTCATGACTTAAGATATGTTTTGGATCTGGGACATATTTCTTTATCATTGATACATGAAACACATTATGTACACTAGAGAGTTCCGGTGGTAAGGCTATTTTATACGCAACAGCTCCTATCCTTTCAAGGATTTCAAAAGGTCCTATGTATCTTGGGCTCAACTTCCCCTTTTCCCAAATCGTATTACTCCCTTTGTAGGTGATACTCGCAAGAACACATAATCTCCTCTTTGGAATTCTAGCTGTCGATGTCGATTGTCAACATAACTCTTTTGACGGCTTTGAGCGGTTCGAAGTCGGTCTTGTATTAATTTCACCTTCTCTGTTGTGATCTGAATTAATTCTGGTCCCAACAATTTTCTTTCCCCAACTTCTACCCAACATGTAGGGGAACGACACCTTCTACCAGAGAGTGCCTCATACGGAGCCATTTGAATACTTTCTTGATAGCTATTATTATATACGAATTCCACTAACGGTAAATGATCATCCTAATTCCCTTTTAAATCAAGTGCACATGCCCTAAGCATATCCTCCAAGGTTTGAATAGTTCTCTCTGATTGTCCATCCGTTTGAGGATGAAAAGCAGTGCTAAAATTCAATTTTGTTCCCATGGCTTCTTGTAGGCTTTTCCAGAAGCAAGACACAAATCTAGGGTCACGGTCAGAAACAATCGAAATTGGGGTTCCATGAAGCCTAATAATTTCCCGAACATACAACTTAGCTAACTTCTCTAAAGAATGGGTAATCTTAATGGCAAGAAAATGAGCAGATTTAGTTAACCTATCAATAATTACCCAAATAGAGTCATTACCATTTGAACTCTTCGGTAAACCTGTCACAAAATCCATAGTAATATGTTCCCATTTCCACTCAGGGATAGGTAGGGGTTGCAGTAATCCTGATGGTTTTTGATGTTCTGCCTTTACTTGTTGACAAACCAAACACTGAGATATAAATTCTGCTATCTCCCTCTTCATGTTATTCTACCAAAATACTTCTCGAAGATCCCTATACATTTTTGTACATCCGGGATGAAATGTGAATCTTGAGTAATGACTTTCCTCCAAAATTTGCCTCTTTAGTTGGGCATCACATGGCACACACACTCTATTTCCAAACCTCAATATATCATCTCGTATCGCAAATTCAGTTCTCTTACCCTCGATGACTTCTTCTCTAATCTTCTTCAGTTGTGGGTCATTTACTTGTGCAATTTTGATCCTCTCCATCAACATGGGTTGTACTTGTAAGTTTGCAACTATTCCTCCTTTGCTATAGATACGTACATCTATTTCCATACTTCTCAATTCCCTTAACATTGCTTCCTGGCTTGTAATAAGACATGCTAAATTTGGTGTAGACTTCCTACTTAAAGCATCGGCTACTATATTAGCTTTCCCCGGGTGATAGTGAATATTTACATCAAAATCCTTCATCAATTCTAACCACCTCCTTTGTCTCATATTCAACTCTTTCTGAGTAAATATATACTTCAAACTCTTATGATCGGTATAAATCTCACAAGTCTCACCATACAAATAGTGCCTCCAAATCTTAAGAGCAAAAATTACAGCTGCTAATTGTAGGTCATGGGTTGGATAATTCTGCTCATGGGTTTTCAACTGTCTCGAGGCGTAAGCTACAACTTTTCCATTTTACATTAGCACACATCCCAAACCATTTTTAGAAGCATCACTATAAATCACAAATCCCCCTGTCCCGGAAGGAATAGTCAAAATTGGGGCAGTTACTAATCGACTCTTAAGTTCTTGAAAACTTTTCTCGGCTTCCTCAGACCATTCGTATTGTACCTTCTTTTGTGTTAACCTAGATAGAGGTTTGGCAATGCTAGAAAATCCTTCAACAAATCTTCGGTAATAACCTGCTAATCCAAGGAAACTACGAATCTCACTCACATTAGTTGGTCTGGGCCAATCTAATATAGCCTCAATCTTTTGAGGGTCAACTGACACTCCCTCTTTAGATATGACATGTCCTAGAAAAGAAACACTAGGCATCCAAAACTCACACTTCTTTAATTTTGCATATAATTTCTCTTTCCAAAGGATTTGTAATACCGTCTCTAAATGCTTTTCGTGTTCTTCAATACTTTTGGAATAAATAAGGATGTCATCGATAAAAACAACAACACATTGATCCAAATATTTCCTAAAGACTCTATTCATCATATCCATAAAAGCGGCTGGTGCATTAGTTAGTCCAAATGGCATTACAAGAAATTCATAGTGACCATATCTAGTACGAAAAGCTGATTTTGAAATATCATCATCCTTAATCTTCAATTGATGATAACCTGACCTAAGGTCAATCTTAGAGAATACTTGTGCACCTTCTAATTGATCAAACAAGTCATCTATACGAGGTAAGGGGTATCTATTCTTAATGGTTACCTTATTCAGTTCACGATAATCTATACATAGTCTCATTGTCCCATCCTTCTTTTTCACAAATAACACTGGAGCACCCCAAGGCGATATACTTGGTCTGATAAAACCCTGTTTAAAAGGTCTTCTAATTGCACTTTTAACTCCCTTAATTCTAAAGGTGCCGTACGATATGGTGGTTTTGAGATTGGTATAGTTCCAGGAACAAGGTCAATCGCAAATTCTATTTCTCTATTAGGAGGTAGGCCTGGTAAATCATCTGGAAAAACATCCGTAAATTTCTTAGCGATAGGAATATCTTCTAAGCTAGGCCCTATTGTTTGCAAAATGGTAACAGTTGCAAGAAATCCTTGACATCCCTTCTTAAGAAAACTATAGGCTTGCATTGCAGAAATAATACACATTGGAGATATGATGCCAGTTCCTTCAAAACTAAATTTTGGTTGGTGAGGAATTTGGAAAGTAAAACTCTTCTCAAATCAGTCTACCTTAGCATGATGTAATGCTAACCAATCCATCCCCAAAATGACTTCAAAATCTTTAATGTCTAAAACTATCAAATCAACAAATAGTTTATGACTATCAATATCTATGGGGAAAGCCTTGTATACTAATTTACCCATCAATAACTCACCCGAAGGAGTAGAAACATGTAAGTTATGATTCAAGGGTTCAGGAAATTTATGAAAGCGATTTAGTACATGTATAGATATGAACGAATGGGTAGAACCAGGATCTAACAAAGCTTTAAAAGGATGTTCACATATAGAAAGTGTACCTGATACTACCGCATTAGAAGCTTGGGTATCAGAAAGTCCGAAAACTCTACCCTGTCTTTCTTGATCCTTCTTTGCACTTGAAGGTTTTATCGGAACCCTTGCTGGGTTTGGGCAGTCTTTTATCTGATGTCCTTTCTGTCCACATCTAAAACAAGCTCCTGAATCCTTATAACAAGGTCGTCCTCCATGCATCTTTCCACATTGCTGACATGTCTGGTTATTATACTCTTTGTTATCACTAGATCCCCCAACATTGGATGTGTTCCTAAAGAAATTTCTATTATTCGGGTTCTTTCGTTTTTGTTCCCCAAACTTCCTCTTGCCATCTCTAATTCGATTGTACTCCTCACCATCCCTCTCAGCTATTGTAGCACTAGTCACGACATCAATATATGATGTTAATTTCAGGATGGAAATTCGACTACGAATATTCAACCTTAACCCACGCTCAAACTTCTTCGCTCTTAAAACATCAGTTGCTACAACATGACGTGCAAAACGGGATAACTCAGTAAACTTTGCCTCATATTGACTAACCGTCATATTCCCTTACACCAGACTCATGAAGTCAGCTGCCATTTCGTCTTTCACTATTTCCGGAAAATATTTCTCATAAAAGATTACTAAGAAATCATTCCAACCTATGTAAGTATTCTTTTCCCCGTGTATTCTCTTAGTCATTCTCCACCAATGTTCAGCCTCCCCTTCTAACATAAATGTTACAAATGACACCCTTTCTTCGTCGGTACACTTAAGAACATCGAGTATCTTTTCCATCTGCATCACCCAACTTTCTGCCTCGGTGGGGTTAGGAGTACCTTTAAAAGATGGAGGATTTAACTTCTTGAACTGTTCAATTGTACATCTACCTAGTTCAAGATTATTTGGTACTCCGTTGTTCACCTGCTGCTCCACAATCTTTGCTAGACTTTCAATTGCCTTGTATGCACCTTCCAGTCCCTCTATACTCGAATCACTAGTTCCCATTGATGATCTTCTCTTGGTCATTTTCTACAGTCATGGCCAAACGTAAGATCTACTATACTATATCAATATTGAAAACTAAAAGACCAATTATAAATAATATAACACATAGGGAGGGTTATCACATAATACTATCTCCTAAGGATGGAAACATAAAATCTATAATGTTCGAAACCTATATTCAGTAGTCTACGGGTTCATAACCTATGCTCGGATACCACCTCTGTCACGACCCCGACCCAAAAATTGTAGGGAACGGGTGTCTTGACATGCCACCAAGGCATCCAATATTCTGGCCTTTTTTTGTTTTAAAATATATGTAGCGGAAGTATAATCACATGGTTATGAATCGTAAAATACTGAAAGTGAAGGAATTACATCATCAGAGCTTTCTAAAGGGAACTTCATTTGTATTAAAATATCAACGAGTTACAACTTGACACAAAGAGCTAAACATGCTCTATCTAATTAAACAAACTTCTACTTAAGGTAACAAAAAGAGCTTTAATAGCTAAATCTTCAACATAGTCCTTTTTCGTTCCATCCACGAACTTAATTATTTCCTGAAAAATGGTTATTTATACAACGTCAGCTAAAAGCCGAATGAGATTCAATCTCCAAATATTCCAAGGTTTTTAGAAAATAGATACCTATTCAATTTAGAACAGAAGGTATATACATAGAGATAGGAATTTCAAGTAATATATATAAAGTAAATGACAATATATATATTCATAATAAACAGTTCAGAACAGAACAGATAAAACAATTGAGCATGTGTCAATTATTCAGTTTTAGTGGCCATGTACGCTCTAATACCCAGACAGATAGCGTTATCAAATGTTTCCACCTGATAACATCACAGACAGATAATCATGATTTCTGGAACAACGCCTTGTTTAGGGCACACCAGCGATAAACCAGCTGGGAAGGTACCACCCAAATATTTCCACCCGGTAGTCAAGGCCAATATAGTAAGAGAGTTTCCATAGGCCGAATCAATAATTTCAGAATTCAAATCAGATGTTTATATGGAGAGATATAAACAGATAACAAACGACGGAATCATCGGTATCAGATGCATTTTGAGAATAAAAGCATTTCACAAAATACATAGTTTGCATAATATCATATAATTAAAATGCACAAGGAATGTCAGAGTACTCACCTAAAATAGAGGTCGAAATTATAGATAATGAGTCTTCGACCGCACGTTAATCTAACAAATACGATAAAGGTTTAAGTATGTGTTCTAAACAAGGTCCAGTCTATATATTGTATTTTAATAGTAACTTGTTTCAAAGGATTACTAAAAAACCATTTTCTTAACTTTTAAAACTTATTGATCGTAATTAAAGGATTCAATTCATAGTTCTTCCTAATCAGTCGGTTCCCAGTAGAGATGGAGGGTCACAGGGGTACCACTTAAATACCATCTCATCTAGACAGAACTTCACCGGGCCTGACTTTGAAATTACTTAAATCGGATTCCATAATAACGAGCAATTTCTTTAAAAAGAATCATTTTTAAAAGCGTATAATTTCAAACAAGTTTATAAAATCAACTTGGATTTGTTCTAAATTTTATGTTTTGATTAGTGAATTCTTTATCATATTTTACCAGCATAACTACTAAGTAAAGCTATAAAACAATAAATTAAGACTATAAAGATGCATTATAAGATTAAGATTACCTTAAGATGAATATCCCTCAGAACTTCTTCTAAAACTTTCTCACACTTTCTCTCACTATTTCTTTCTATAATTCTCAAGGAATTGGTGTGAGTTTCAAATGATCCCCAAAGGCCCTATTTATAGTTTTCCAAAGATATCACGGCATTGACACGTGTCCATGATGACCAAGCTTTTACAATGGGAGTCAGCGTTGACGTGTCGCGTAACGGAGGTATCTTGCAGTCGTATTTCACTAGACTGCGACACGTGTTTTAGCTTATCCTCTAACGACGACACATGTTTTGGCTTCTCCTCTAATGATGACACGTGTATGGTGGAGGTGACTAGCACGTGGTGGAAAGGTGATAGGGGTATAAGGGTCATTTAACACATGAAGGGTATTTTGGTAATTTCACACTATATATTTTTAATATTTCTTAGAGGTCCTTGAAAATATTTTATTTACAAAATGACCCATTTTATATTTTTATTTTAGTCCTTAAAGTTTCATAAAATTATATTTTCTACCCCAAAACTTATTATTTGCCTTAAGATATGTCATAAGACTTCGATTTGATCCAATTAACAGTTGATTCTTCGTAATTAAAAATGGGGTTTGTTATATTGATAGCCATTAATACCACATATCTAATAATACAACATTTATCAGATAATAAGTAACGCAAGAGTGTAAAAACAAATTATATATAAAAGTGGGGTCATTACAGGTTACACCTCCATCTTATCTAAACTACCCTCTTAGAACCTTTGATTATCAGTATAAGGAATTGTGCGAAGAAGAGATATCTCTTTAATCTATCCCTTTAAACATTTTCAAGGGTAGTTTGACCATATCCTGCACAACCACAACAGAGGTAATTTTGAGTTTCTTTGATATTTTTTCTTTTTTCTTTATGTTCTCTAACGCTACCATTTTACTTATTACCTAACATATTTTTTTCTTTATGACATTTTAATTGTTTTAGTTTGTACGAATCTTCTTATGCCCGACTAAATACATCTTATATTTATGCTGGTCATTGCTGGGAGTGGACATATCGTTGCTTATGCTTTTTTCTACTGTTTCTTATGAATTTTAACCTATATCTTGATTCTTTTCTGCTGTTCCATGTGAGTTTTAACCTATTTCTTGAGGATCGCTCACTTTGTTCTTCAAATTTTTTTTGTTTGGAATATTGTGTTCATCAACTTCTTCCGTTTTTTCTACATTTTGGGTTGATATTGAAGGTTATCTCATTGTTTTAAAAATTTATATTTGCAATCGTGTTGTATATTTTTGTGATTTATGTTTAAAATATATTTAATTTTTTTATTAATTTCTCCTTCTGGTAGCATGTTGACACTATGCTAGATCTTGAATATAATTATGGATTGTTTAATTAGTTTTTGTATTTGGTTATTGATGTTAACTGACTAAAGTGAAAACTATTGTATCTGATTCAACTGATTTAGTTACTTTGTTTGATTGTTAATGTTAACTGATTCAAGGACAACTACTTTTATTTTATAATAGTTAAATGTATTTTCAATATTCTTTGCGATGCATTTTACAGGTAAACTAACTATCCTTTCATTTTTCAATGTACAAGTGTGTGGTCCTATAGTTGTTTGTTTTATAAGGATTTTAAATAAGAAGGTTAGTTTGTGTTAATTCACGTGGGTACATATGTACTGATTATCACCGTTTTTGGATTAATTCATGTGGGTGTAGATCCTATAACAGCTCACATATAGCTGTTACACAACTCCTATATAGCTGCTACACAGCTTAAAAGTTTTTGTAGTTATTGTTCTTTGGTTTGATAGTGTATTCTTTGTTACATAGTCTTTTTTGGGTTTCACAAGATTTTAGAACTTCGTTCGTACATGATTCCTAAGCTTTAATTCTTCGTTGCATCAAGAGGTCATTTTTTTCTCGTTAATAGTTGCTGATGTAAGGAACATGGGGCCAAGCTTGGGTTATATGCAAGAATACATGAGCTTTTGAGTTGCTGATATGATAGTATACTAAATGACAGTTGTTGATATGACAATCTACCAAATGAGCTTTTAAGATTGTGAGGACCCATCGATCACCAATGTTGTAGCGCTTTCGTCCCATATTTGGTTTATTTTGTATGTGTTTTGTTCTTTATTTTCATATACTCTGTTTGAAAGTGAAATCAAGATTTTAATATATGTGATATTATATGTTTTGTTACTTTTTCAATTGTTTATTATCCCACCTAACGTCAACATGTAATGAATTTCCTATAATTTTGATTTGGTGTTTCATCAACTCAAGAATCGGGCAAAGTCAATTATTTCTGATGTGGTCCACAAGGACAATATGTTTTGGCTATTTGATGATAATTTTCATATAGTAAGCTACTAGGTATACCAAAGTAAGCCAGGACGTGCATTATTATAAAGGATGTATGGCATTACTAGGCCTACTAATTCTAGATATTTTGATTATTTTTTATGTGTTATACATGATTATGAAAGATGTATGGCACAGTGAAATATGTAACCGTAAGCAATATTTTCTCTTTGCGATGATTCGTGTGCAATATTCCATAACACTGACATTTGAGAGGAACGGGGACATATAAAACTTAAACACTGTCATTACATCAAGACTGTCATTACTTCAAGACTTAATCACATTTATTTCCAGTGGTTTTTCTTTTAGATATTGTCTAGATTTATGAATGGAATATTTTATGATAGTACTCTACAGTTGGTGGTGTGTTTGGTTATCTAAAGTGGTACTGCTCCATTATCTAGATTTTTCTATTATACTCCATTATCTAAAGTGGTACTGCTGTAGCTGGGGGTGTATCTGGTTATGATTTTGGTGTTGACTGTAATCTGATGCAGGTCATGATATTAGAAGTAGTGTATCTTCAGCTACGAAATTTGTCAAAGCTTTAGTTATTACATTTAGGTACTTTTAAACAAGAGTTGACCCCACGTGATTTATAATACATTTGACAAGACATATTGAGGTATCACTTCTCTTTAATGATTTTGACAATTAAGGTATCATGGCTATGTTATAGTCCCCTCCTATTCCAAACTTGTTATCATTCTTTCTTTCGACGCCTTTAGTTATCAACCACCAAATTTCAGGAACGTTGCTGACCAAGTTGTGACTGGTAGTGGTACCTGATTTCCTTCATGTAAATCCCTATGATCCTAACTGCACTGAGAGGCCTCTGCCAATATGTCTAATAAAACTTCACTCACCAGAAAAAGGATTCGAAGATGCAAAACCAATTATTGAATCTTTCATAAGTAAAGGCATATCTGCAATTGGGGCCATAGGATATTATTGGGATGCGAAGATGGTTGTGGACTTGGAAAAATATGATCAAATTCAAGCTGCAATGTTGTTATACCTCTCCCTCATTACACTGGATGATATTAAAGATGTCAAGGTGACTATATCTATATTACGAGCTGAGGTTGACCAATACATTCCACCAGAAGTATGAAAATAGTATAAGGAGGTTCTATCGACTAAACCTGAGGTGAAAAGAAACATGAAGATATTTCTTGGGGTTGTATATGGATGGGCCTTAAGGTATAAATATAAAGATGAAAGGTTGTGAAATGTGATGAAGAACCCTTGCAGGACATGCTGGACTGGTTTGTTATTGTCGGTCGGCTACAATGTGCACATAAAATGACAATGTTTTCATTTGCCTAAAAAAAATTCAATTACTATTGAAGGTACAACTACTGTTTAATGCATATAGTTGTTTTACAGTCTTTGATCTATGGGGGAATATGAAAAAAATGCTAAATAAAATTGTAATACATTTGAGTAATTTAATTGCTCCATCATTTATGCGTTCTAATGTATTAATTGGGGAATATGAGAGTAATCGTATACATGATACTAAACTAAATCCATTTCTTTATGAGTTCTAATATATTATTTAGGTGATTACTTTAAGTTTTTATCTAATTCTTACACGTCTTGAAATTACAGGTAACTCAAATTTTAAGATTCGTAAGGGATGGAGAAATGCCAGATAATTTTCTCATACATGATTTTATTTTTTATGGTACGTTACACCACGTCCTAAGGTCTATATTACAACATTTTCATGCATAATGTATATTCTAATTTGTTATGCTCTGTCATTTTGTAGGTATAATGGAGGAAGCTTCGTCCAGATGCTTCGGTCAAATGAGACTTATGTCGTGCTCTGTAACCAAAAGAAATTCAACATCCATGTGAAGCCAGTGAATTTACCCAAAAGTAAGTTGTAGTATACTAAAAAATTATTCTCCTTATTTATGTACATTTGTATTGGATAATTGAATTAAATTTAAAATTGCAATTGAAGGATTTTAGACATGCCCAAATAAACTTCATTGTTAATCTATATTTGTGGGTAATAAAGACAATATGGTCTTAGTTGATCTTAGCTGATCATAGTTTACCATAGGGATTTGAAACCTTCAAATGATGTTTATGTTTTTTTTTTGCAGAAATTACAACGGGTGAGCCACACCAGGTATCCTCCATCTCATTTTATTTAATTGGTTTGTGGTGTTTTCCTTTAAAATCAATGGTCTGGGATGTTGGGCTATTGCGTTTTCAGTAATGGCTCAACCCACGTGGCGTCAACAGGCACAATGAGTAATCGTGTTGAGCCCAATTCCACAAATTACTACACATATTAGAGCAGCTAGGATCATTACGAAAGCGGATTCGATGGCCCCGGATGGTGGTTCCACTAATGAAGTAGAGTTCACCTCAAGAAAGTTTACGCGGTTTTAATTTTAAAAAAAAAGTTACTCATAGTCAATAGAAATTTTCTAGCAGCAAATGAACTCCATTATTGATTGAAAAACGTAGGAACCCACAAATAATAAAAAAAAAAATCTTTTAAAATAGTAATTTTCTTATGTGCGAAATCGGATGTTTCAACACAAAAAACTACACACACTACAAATTCTAATTTCTTTCAAATTGAAAATTAAACTAAACTAAAAGTGAGATTAAATTAAACAACAAATAAATTTTCACTTAAACAACTTAATTCAATTTAAGAGCTAGAAATTTGCCTAACATGATTAATTCTTTTTCTATTTAAGCCAAACCAAATTTTATCAAATTAAAATAATCTTGACTTGAATTACATTAACTTAAACTTCACCCAATTTAATTGAAGCACCAGACTATACTAGTGTGATAATTAAACCAATTTTATCTTAAATTATCCTATGCATGCATTCTACGTGATTTTTGCAAGATAAATGTAAACTAATCATACTACATGCCGATGTACGACGAAAACCCAAACGGGAAAAACCTCGGACGACCTTGGGCTAACAAATCCACTAAGTATGGAATTAACATTACAAGACAGTGGACTTACACCAACAACTTGACTCCGTCCAAGCCTTGACATTCTTTGTAAACACCTCTGTCTAGTAGATAACCACAGACTCCTCCACGATCTTAGAATCCACCGATGGGACTTTTGGTCACCGTCACCCTCACGCGAAGCCTTGTTTGAGTGGGAACACCGCAACACGCAAACAAACTCCTTTTGGGTGAAGAAGGACCCCAACTCTCTTCTTTATTGATTTATAGATGAACTAATGGTTCCAAACACTCCAAGAAACAAATATATATGTGCCGATACTTGGAATAAACAAAACAATGGGGGTAAGAGATGTGTTTGAATATTTTATGCCATAGAAATCAAACACTCAAACCTGAACTTTTTGGGTAAATATTTTTGCTCACTAGAGAAGGGAAAGTCTCCAAAATTTAAAAAGAAAATTCTTGTTCCCACACATAATATGGCTGGAAAAAGATAGTAGGACAAGTGTAAAACATGGTATAACACAAAAAATATTAATTTCCTTAAGTGGGGAATAGGATGGTTTAACACAAAAAACTACACACGCTATAAATTATAATTTAGTTCAAATTAAAAATTAAACTAAACTTAAAGTGAGATTAAATTAAACAAGAAACAAATTTTCACTTAAACAACTTAATTCTATCTAAGAGCTAGAAATTTGCCTAACAAGATTAATTCAATTTTCTATTTAGGCCAAACCAAATTTTATCAAATTAAAATAATATTGACTTGAATTAAATTAACTTAAACTTCACCTAAACTAATTTAAGCACCAAATTTTACTAGTGTGATAATTAAAATATTTTATCTTGAATTATCCTAAGCATGTGTTTTAAGTGATTTTTACAAGATAGAGATAAACCAATCACACTACATGCCGATGTACGAGGAAAACCCAAATGGGAAAAACCTCGGACGGTCCTTGCCTACCAAATCCACTAAGTATGGAATTACAATTACAAGACAGAAGACTTACACCAACAGATTGACACCGTCCAAGCCTTGACGCTCCTTCTTGTAAACACCTCTTCCTAGTAGATAACCATGGACATCTCCATGGTCTCGGAATCCAACGATGGGGCTTTTGGTCACCGTCACCCTCACGTGAAGCCTTTCTTCGAGTCGGAACATCGCAACATGCAAACAAACTCCTTTTGGGTGGAGAAAGACCTAAACTCTATTCTTTAATGGTGTAGAGATGAGCCAATGGTGCCAAACACTCCAAGCAACAAGTATATATATGAAGATACTTGTATTAAACAAAACAATGGGTGCAAAAGATGTTTTGGAAGAATTTAACCCATAGAAATCAAACACTCAAACATGAACTTTTGGGGTAAACATTTTTGCTCACTAGAGAAGGGAAAGTCTCAAACATTTAAAAAGAAAGCTCTTATTCTAGCACATAATATGGCTAGTAAAAGATAGTTGGACAAGTGGGAAACATGGTTTGACACAAACAATATGAATTTCCAGAAGTGCGTAATAGGATGGTTTAACATAAAAAAGCTACACACACTACAAATTCTAATTTCTTTCAAATTAAAAATTAAACTAAACTAAAAGAGAGATTAAATTAAACAACAAATAAATTTTCACTTAAACAACTTAATTCAACCCAAGTCCTAGATATTTGCCTAACAAGATTAATTCATTTTTCTTTTTAGGCCAAACTAAATTTTACCAAATTAAAATAATCTTGACTTAAATTACATTAACTTAAACTTCACCCAAACTAATTTAAGCACCAAATTATACTAGTGTGATAATTAAACCAATTTTATCTTTAATTATCCTAAGCATGCGCTCTAAGTAATTTTTGCAAGATAAAGATAAACTAATCACACTACATGCCTATGTACGAGGAAAACCCAAATGGGAAAAACCTCGGACGACCCTGGCCTACCAAATCCACTAAGTATGGAATTACAATTACAAGAAAGAAGACTTACGCCAACAACTTGACTCCATCCAAGCCTTAACGCTCCTTCTTGTAAACACCTCCACCTAGTAGATAACCATGGACTCGTCCACGGTCTCAGAATCCACCGATGGGGCTTTTGGTCACCATCACCCTCACGCGAAGCCGTTCTTCGAGTGGGAACACCGCAGCATGCAAACAAACTCCTTTTGGGTGGAGAAGGACCCAAACTCTCTTATTTAATGGTGTAGATATGAACCAATGATTCCAAATACTCCAGGCAACAAATATATATATATGAAGATACTTGGCTTAAACAGAACAATGGGTGTAAGAGATGTTTTGGAATATTTTAACCCATAAAAATCAAACACTCAAACATGAAATTTTTGGGTAAACATTTTTGCTCACTATAGAAAGGAAAGTCTCAAAAAGTTTAAAAAAACACTTGTTCCCACACATAATATGGCTGGTAAAAGACAGTGGGGCAAATGGGAAATATGGTTTAACGCAAAAAATATTAATTTCCTTAAGTGAGTGAATAGGATGGTTTAACACAAAAAACTACACACACTACAAATTCTAATATCTTTCAAATTAAATTAAACTAAACTAAAAGTGAGATGAAATTAAACAACAAATAACTTTTCACTTAAACAACTTAATTCAACCCAACTCCTAAAAATTTACCTAACAAGATTAATTCATTTTTCTTTTTAGACCAAACCAAATTTTATCAAATTAAAATAATGTTGACTTGAATTAAATTAACTTAAACTTCACATTAACGAATTTAAGCACGAAATTATACTAATGTGATATTTAAACCAATTTTATCTTGAATTATCCTAATCATACGTTCTAAGTATTTTTGCAAGAAAAAGATAAAGTAATCACACTACATGACGACGTACGAGCAAAACACAAATGGGAATAACTTCGGACGGCCCCGGCCTAACAAATCTACTAAATATGAAATTACAATTTCAAGACACTACACTTACACAAACAACTTGACTCCATCTAAGCCTTGACGCTCCTTCTTGTAAACACCTCTGCCTAGTAGATAAACAATGACTCCTCCGCAGTCTCGGAATCCACCGATGGGCTTTTGGTCATCGTCACCCTCATGCTAAGACTTTATTCGAGTTGGAACATTGCAGCACGCAAACAAACTCCTTATGGGGGGAGAAGGACGCAAACTCTCTTTTGTAATGGTGAAAATATGAACCAATGGTGCCAAACACTCCAAGCAATATATATATATATATATATATATATATATATATATATATATATATATATATATATATATATATATATATATATATATATATATATATACTTGGATTAAACAGAACAATGGGTGTAAGAGATGCTTTGGAAGATTTCAAGCTATAGAAATCAAACACTCAAACATGAACTTCTTGGGTAAACATTTTTTCTCACTAGAGTAGGGAAAGTCTCAAAAAGTTAAAAATAAAAATCTTGTTCCCGCACATAATATGGCTTTTAAAAGATAGTGGGACAAGTGGAAAACATGGTTTAACACAAAAAATATTAATTTCCGTAAGTGCGCAATATGATGGTTTAACACAAAAAACTACACAGACTACAAATTCTAATTTCTTTCAAATTAAAAATTAAACAAAACGAAAAGTGAGATTAAATTAAACAACAAGTAAATTTACACTTATACAACTTAATTCAACCCATGTCCTAGAAATTTTCCTAACAAGATTAATTCATTTTTCCATTTAGACCAAACCAAATTTTATCAAATTAAAATAATCTTGGCTTGAATTAAATTAACTTAAACTTCACCCAAACTAATTTAAGCACAAAATTATACTAGTGTGATATTTAAACTAATTTTATCTTAAATTATCCTAATCATGTGTTCTAAGTGATTTTTGCAAGATAAATATAAACTAATCACACAACATGCCGATGTATGAGAAAAACCCAAATGGGAATAACTTTGGACGGCCCTGGTCTAACAAATCCACTATGTATGGAATTACAATTACAAGACAGTACACTTACACCAACAAATTGACTCCGTCTAAGCCTTGATGCTCCTTCTTATAAATACCTCTGCCTAGTAGATAACCAAGGACTCCTCCACAGTCTCAAAATCCACTAATGGGGCTTTTGGTCTTCGTCACCCTCACGCGATGTCTTTCTTCAAGTGGGAACATCGCAGAACATAAATAAACTCCTTTTGAGTGGAGAAGGACCTAAACTCTCTTCTTTCATGGTGTGGAGATGAACCAATGGTGCCAAACACTCCAAGCAACATATATATATATATATATATATATATATATATATATATATATATATATATATATATATATATATATATATATATATATATATGTGTGTGTGTGTGTGTGTGTGTGTGTGTGTGTGTGTGTGTGTGTGTGTGAAGATACTTGGATTAAATAGAACAATGGGTGTAAGAGATGTTTTGGAAGATTTTAAGCCATAAAAATCAAACACTCAAACATGAACTTTTTGGGTAAATATTTTTTCTCAATAAAGAAGGGAATGTCTCAAAACATTAAAAAGAACCTTGGACAAATCGCTTGTGCTAGTCTGGCAGGTAGGTGGAAATCACAACACTATTTCACTTACTCCCACTACTCATCTTCACTTGCATTGATAGCTATCATTCGCATTTAATTCACCTAGAAACTACCCTACACCACCTGAAAAACCTTTAGCAAATACTCTATCACTTTGCTAACACCGTCAGGCATTATAGGCACCATAACCATGATGTGTGATAGTCCACTTATTCTTTCTTCAAGAGTTTGCTTATAAAAGTAAGGATAGCGAGTGGTTCACGAGAAAATAATGTCGAGAAATTCAAGAGGATAACTCATTTAAAATATCATACTTGGTATACCCAAGTGTAACCTCGTCCCAATTCGATACCCCCTTGTCCAAGGCCGACCTTGGTAAACCATCATATGGGACATATAACGACTTGTCCAAGGCCCTATTAAAAGGCGCCTCGTCTTCGGCCACAACTCATAAATGTGAAATCTTCAGTGATATTAACTCCATTCCTTATTTCCTGAACCCTTAGACCCGTCCATGATATGGAGGCAGAGGATCCTATGCAAAATCATCTCAGTGCACCGATGACCATTCAACCAAAATATTGATTTAATAACTCGACCTCGATTAGGAAAAGTATGGCCGACAGTTGACACCTGGTGGAGCACATGGGATGGAGCATACGTGGCAGTGCGCGTGTGGATTATGGATCACTAATCCACGTGGACAAATAATTATAATAAGATCATAGGAGCACGTGAGGAGAATATTGCATCATCATTATATACTTGTGCCACGTACAGATATCCACACCCTAGTGGAAGTTTCACCATGCGCATGCTTTATACATGCTTGGAGGTACAATTCACACCCCCTACAGTATATAAACCCATTTTCATCCTAGTGAAAAAGGTAACAAAAATTGTAAACCCTAGCCATGTTTTGTCTCACTTGTAGTAGAGAGAGAAAGATTGAGTGTTGTACATCCAAGGACATTTGAGCCACTTTCATATAGTTAAAACTACACTAACCTGCATAGTGGAGTAGGCTGACACAACTAAACCACTTAAATACTTGTGTTATTCCTCTTTTCTTCACCTCCTTCACCTATTTACATAGTAATTATATTATATATATATCTACATTATTGTGTTGTGCTTGAGCTTGAGCTTGATCTTGAGTTTCTTATACAAATTTAAATGATGAATTCTTGGCATCATCATTTTAGCATCAACGGTGGGAATGATGGTTCATCTTCTTCCTCTCCATTTTCTGCTTGTTCCTCACTTTATTCTCTAGTGGTGATGAAGTTCCACAGTTGGTTGGATCTGTATCACCATTAAAATAGGTCTTGTTGGATTTTTCAAGCTTTTTTCTAGATCACTCAGCTCATCCGATTATTCCATTCCCTTGTCAGAGATAATGGCCTCCTATTTTCCTCATGTCACTAGCCCCATTTCAAACGAGGCACCTCCTTAGTCAGAAAGGGTTGAGGTGGCAGCAGTGTTATGCTCGTTGGTGCCCAACCAGCAGAAGATGCAAGAACAACGTGCTGCCTTTTGCCAGACTATAATGGCTAGACCTATTAGCATTGTAGCGCAGATAATAACTCTGACTACCAGGGATAGTGTGGATGGGGTGAAAAGGGGGACCACCTTCGGCCACCCATAAGGAGACATGGCATCATCAAAGATGCCTAGAAGTTGCGGACCCAAGGAGACTCAGCCAGGGAAAATAGGTAGAGGAAGGTCCAGATGACCTTCAAGGATACGAGGATGATTGTTGGGAATCATAAAAAAAATTTGCAACACGGTTCGTCCAGTGCGACCTTAGCGCTTTAAGATTTGATAGATTGAGAAGAGGGTTAACTTTTGACCATCTCGGCGCAATTAGATACCTACGAGACTGAATCTTGAGATAATGCAGCATTGCAGTAACTAGAGGGAATAGAGGTTATGTAGTTTATCGACCACAATAAGGCAGAGAGGGAGAGCAGAGGGAAGTCAATGGTCGTGAAAGGATGGTTTTCCGAGAAACTATGCCTAATTGAGATGATCAAGAATGAGGAGAAGATAATTCCGTAGCAGTCGAGAAACCATGGAACAGTTCTATCCAAAGGCTGGAAGACAAAGTCGGTGTCCTGCTAAAAAACTGAGACCCCATTCTAAGGGGGTATGTGAAAAGGTCTCCATTTATAGCAAGGATTATGACTTACCCAACTCCATCCATGTTCAAACCACCGACTATCACACCTAAGTAGGATGGGATCACAAACCCTAACCATCACATAGAGTGTACCAATCTACGGTCAACATCTACTCTATTTTTTATAAGATGAGATGTCAAGTATTCTCCAGTACGCTAACCGATGTAGCTCATATATAGTATACCCCTCTTCTTAAAACTCCATATAAAATTTAAAGAAATTAGCCTAGAAGTTCATTCACAACTTCTTCTTCGGCATTAAACACCAAAGAAGGTTACCCATCTTTATTTTGTGAAGCAAGGAAATAATGAGTCTTTAAGAGACTATATTGCATTATTAAACAAAGAGAAGCTGGAGGTTGAAAACCATGAGGAGAATATTTTCATGACCGCCCTCATTGGGGGATTACAGAAAGGAAAATTACTTTGGAAGTTGGATAAGGATCCTCCAAAATCCAATGCGGAACTTCTGGCTACGGTCGGGAAAGTAATGAGTGCGGAGGAGGCCATGGCATCTATAGGCGATGATGAATAGGAATGTGATGGGTGTAAATCTAAAAAAAGGGCAAAGATGGAAAGAAGAGGTCGGATGATGACAAATTTTCTAACTACACTCCAATCACAATAATACCCGACTTGATTTTAAATGAGATAAAATATGATAGAGCTTTGAGATGGACTAAAAATATTAGGTTTCCTCCTCATAAGAGAGACAAGGAAAAGTGGTGTGACTTTCACCAAGATCATGACCACACCACTAATAAGTGTTTTGAATTAAAAGATGAGATTAAGAAGATGCTGAAATAAGAGAAGCATCGGATGTACATTGATCGAAGTGGTTCTAAGGATGACGCTCGAAAGAGAAATGACAGGTCAAGAGATGAGAGGCCGTGATGATAGCCTCATGATGATAAGAAGGATGATTAGTCTGATGATGCTGAAGACGACTCTGACCTCCTACCAAAAATCCCAAAGCTAAAGTGAAATTGAAATATGATTTCATTTGATGTGAAAATGATCAGTGGGTTATGACCGACAGAGGAATAGAGTCGACCGACTGTAAGGCACACGTCAACTAGTCCAAGTCATATCACAAGCAAAAGTAAACTTGGCTGTTTTAGAGTCCAATCCAGGAAGATAAAGGAGGTGGATTTGGACACTCTGATTGTGGGATTCTTATGGTTTGATTTCAAGGTCATCTTGCCCCCCCCCCCCCCATGACTACCCTCTGGTTATTAAAACTAGGGTTAATGGGTATGATTTGTCCAGAATTTTGGTGGATGGCAGCAGTTCAGCTGACATTATGTTCTGGGAATGTTTCAAAGAATTAAAAGCTGAGTAAGAAGAGACTGATTCCTTACCATCAACCCTTGATAGGGTTCAGCGGAGAAAAAGTGTACCCTCTTAGAGTGTTTGAAAGCGATTTTTTCATGGGCACCTGGGTAAGATGCGTAACAAAGAAAGTCAACTTTTTGTCATAAATGAAAATGTATTTCCAGCCTATAACATCACCATCGATCGTGTAGTCATCAAAGAGTTTGAAACAGTGACCTCTACCCTTCACTAAATGGTAAAAGTCCCGACTCCTTATGGACTAGGGTAAGTCCAGGGTGATCAGGTAGAGGCTGAGAAGTGTTACTTCAGCTCAGCGGAGCAGAGAGATGCCCACAAAATACTCACCACCTCCTATAACATTTATACTATTGACCCCAGGGATAAGAGGAAACTAAAGATGGGTGAGGCTGCAAAGTAGGTAGAATCCGTCATCTCAATGAGTAAGGTCTAAAAAAACTATCCATATTAGCTCATCGCTAAAAAATGAGGTGAAAGAAATGTTGATAGAATTACCGAGGAAGAGGCAAAGCATGTTTGTATGGATCGATAAAGACATGCCAGGAAGAGACCTAAAGGTCATCTGCCACAAGTTGAACAATGATGAGAAAGTAAATCCATTGAAGCAAAAAAGAACGACCTATGCAAGAGAGATGTATGGGGTCATCCAAGAGGAAGATAAGAATCTCCACTCAGCTGAATTCATCAGGGAGGTGCATTATCCAAAGTGGTTGTACAACATTGTAATAGTCCCAAAGTCTTATGGAAAGTGGAGAATACGCATAGACTTCACTGGTCTAAACAAATCTTAACCTAAAGGAGGCTTTCCTCTGCCTAGAATATATCAGATGGTTATTGCCACAGTTGGTCATGAGTTAATGATTTTTATGGATGCGTGCTCAGGATACAACTGGATATTCATGGACTAAGACGACTCAGAAAATATATACTTTATCACCGATAAAGGAACCTACTGTTACAAGGTCATGACTTTTAGCCTTAAGAATGCAAGGGAAACCTACCTTAGGTTGGTTAATAAGATATTTGAAGTTCAGATCGAAAATACTATAGCGATCTACATAGATGACATGCTGAAGAACAGCATCATCGTCGAGGACCACGTGGCTAACCTTAAGAGGACATTGACACAATGGATCTTTTACCAGATGAAGCTTAATCTGGTAGAGTGTGTATTCGACGTGGGTGTAGGAAAATTCCTCGGCTTCTTCATCAACCATAGGGGTATTGAGGCAAAATCAGAGAAAATTAAGGCACTGATAGAAATGAAGACTCCAAAAACCATTAAGGATGTGCAGAGGTTGACGGGAAGAGTCGCTGCACTCAACAAATTCGTCTCAATGGTCACAAACAAATTCCTACTATTCCTTAAAATTCTAACAAAAGCATTTGAGTGGGATGAAGAGTGACAGATAGATTTTTAAGAACGAAAAGACTATCTACGTCCTCCAATGCTCCTATCTCATACCTTCCAAGGAGAGAAGCTATTTTTGTACATAACATTATCATAGTCAATAATTAGCACAGCTACCGTCTGAGATGATGAAGGTGTTTAGAAGTCGATGTATTTCAATAGTAAGGATCTTTAAGGGGTCGAGTTGAAATATACAAAGATGGAGAAGTTAGCGTATGCCTTAATACATGCCTCAAGAAATATGAAGTCTTACTTTTAAGCCCATATTATGGTGGTGCTCACTGACACTCTTTTGAGGAAATCCATCCATAAACTCGAGAAATTGGATAGGCTAATGGCTTGGTCAATTGAAGGAGGGGAGTTCAAAATCATATACATGTATGAACCACAATTAAAGGGTGGGAGCTAGTTGAATTTGGGGTTGATTTCACTTGGAACGAGGCCGATGCCAATAAAGACGAGATTGCAGTTTTGCTAGAAATAATTATGGGTTCGGCCACAACCGATAGTGAATCACTCGACCTTAGGAGAATTTTTTTTTTTCAAAAATCGTATAACAAATGAAGGGCCTTTTTCATTAGATAGCCCAGTCTAGAGTCTATTTATGGATGACTTCTCATGCGAAAGTGGAAGTGGGGTAGGGCTCATACTATCGGCTCCAGATGGATTGATATTAAATATGCATTGAGGTTCAACTTTAAGGCCTCAAACAATGAATTTGAGTACAAATATTTATTGTCAAGCTTATCCTTGGCTAAGGGATTAAATGTTGGCCATATGATAGTTCACAGCGACTCCTAGTTGGTGGTGAAACGGATTTTGGGGATTTATGAAGCAAAGGATGAGAAGATGGCCAAATACTTATCTAGGGCGAAAAAGGTTTTGATGTACTTCAGAGAGGTGAAAATAAAGAGAGTCACTCGTGTTGAAAATAGCCAAGATAATGGATTTGCAAGGTTAGCTTTAACCACTAGAACAAAAATCAAGAGAATCGTTCCAGTTGAGATCATGTACAGACCGAGCATTGATGAAAATGATGGTAAGATTGAGTTTTGTTTGAATTTGAATCTTGGAGCTTTATGGATGAACCCTCTCATTAGATATATCAGAGATGGGGAGATCCCATAATCAAAGTCCTACAGGAAGAAATTGAGGTATAGGGCGACAAAGTTCACGATTATAGGACACGTCCTATATAAGAAGGGTTTTCTACTCCCTTATTGTGATGTGTCGACCACTCTGAGGTGGAGTATGTCTTAAAAGACTTGCACGAAGGATAATTCTCTAGTCATATTGAGGGACGATCTTTAGCATAGAAGATAGTGACGGAGGGAAATTGGTGGCCGACCCTTACTAAGGATGCGACCGACCGTGTATAAAGGTGTGATAAGTGCTAAAGATAATCCTGCATCCCCATTACCCCCATCAAATTTTATCGTCCATTATAGCCCCTTGTCCATTCGCAATATGGTGGATTAACTTGGCGGGACCTCTGCTTAGGGCTATGTGCAACTACATATACTTGATAGTGGCGATCGACTTTTTTTCAAAATGGGTAGAGGCTGAGGCCATGGTTTTCATCACTGAGATGAAGACCTTCAAATTCATTTGGAGGAATATCATATGATTATTTGATCTACCTCACACTCTGATCTCAGACAATGGAAATCTGTTCAATAATATGTCCCTAGAGGCGTATTGTGGAAGGGTCAGCATGGACAGTTCAACTCGGCACTAGGCTAACCCGAAGCAAATAGTTAGACAGAAGTCACTAATTTAACAATTCTAGATCGGATCAAGAAAAAGTAAAAAGATGCCAAAGGCTTATGGACAGGAGAGGTGCATATCGTCTTGTGGGCTTAGATGATGACAAAAAGGATGCCGATAGGGGAGGGCCCCTTTATGATGGCTTATGGTTCAAAAGTTATGATCCCAACTAAACTCGCCTTGCCCAGCCATAGAGTCCAGACTTACAATCCAGAGACCAACAACGAAAAGAGAAGGCTGGACTTAGATCTGATAAAGGATATAAGGGAAGATGTCGAGGTGAGATAAGTAACATGTTAGTAGAGAACAACCAAGTTCTACAATAAGAGAGTTAAACCTAGGTCGATAGCTGTGGGGGGCTAGTTTTTAAAAAGGTTTGGTAGAAGACGAATAAGTTACACCCAAATTTGCATGGACAATTCAAGGTCACTGAAGAGGTCGTCCCAGGGACTTATCGTTTGAAGAACTTAGAGGGAGAACCATTATCCCATCCATGGAATGTTGACCATTTGAAAATTTATTATTATTAGATTTATGTACAATTTATATTTAATCCTCTTTGTATATATGTGAAAGATCTTAAAGTAATGAATGAAAAGAGTTCAAGTGTTTCCTAAAATCTTTCTTGTACTAAGTGTCCAAATACATGGCTTGAATCATCCGAAGCTAAGCAACGTAGTTCATTTGGTGAATTAGCATTAACTCACTTGCGGTGATATGAGAAACCATATGAGAATCGTCTGGTCCATGGATTCTAAAAAGAATCAAAAGGGGGAAATTGTGTGATAACATCGTTAAGGTGGTGAAAAATACAAACTCTATTAAAAATCATTAATTTGGTCATCCCCCACGATTGAAGATGAGGAGGGAGGGAGAGAGAATTAACATCATTATTCTCGTGATCTCAAATTCAAAATCATTAATCTTGTTATCTCCCTCGACTGAAAATGAGGGAGAGATTAAGAATTAACACCATTAGTTTGGTGATCTCACATTAAAATCATTAATTTGGTTCCCTCTCTCGGCTGAAGACGAGATTTATATCATTAATTTGGTGGTCTCTTATTTAAAAATCATTTGATTTAGTTATATACTTTATCTAAGACGAGGGAGAGTTTGGGATTTACATCATTAGTTTTTTGTCTCACATTAAAAATCAATTTATTATGACTACTTCAAACATCAATAATGAGGTGATCTTTTGAATTCACTTTAATTGGGTGTCGTCTATATAATCTCAGTAAGTATAAGAGAGGACTTGGCAAAAATCACTCATATGGTAAAGGAATCATCAGCATATACGAGTGAAGACTTGGAAAAAATACATCTTCCATTAAATACAAATGATCCTTTTGATAAGCACCCAATTTATTTAAATAAAACTCCAAACAGACGGTTTTCAATTGCTAATGCTCGATAAAATTGGTCTTATGCACATATATGTTTATCTTATAGGTAAAATGTCATTTGCAGTTTCAAATGCTTTAATTCAAGGCCAATGGGCCTTAAAAGGAGCTAACCTCCAATTCCCATACCAATTGCCTGTCCCCAAACCCGAACCTCTAAGCCTAAACCAACTCGAGACCAGTCCCGAGCCTCGTGTGTGTTTAATTTATACTTTTTTAATTTTTTTAGATTTTTATATGGGTCGAATATAATTTTTAGAATTTATTTTATATTTTATTTTGAGTCATGTATATTTTTAGGATTTATTTATGCTTATAGCTGTATATATGAAAGTCTAATTGTGCGCTGTTTATTTTTATATATTTTTTTTTATGTAAATATGATAGGTGTGAGTTTTATTTTTATTTTTATTTGAATTTTTAGTTTTTACTATTAATTTATTTATATTAATATTTTATTAGGTTCGGTTTATTAGTATTATTTTATTTTAGTCTTTAGATTAGAAATTTAATTTTTTTTAATTTTAAAAGATTTTATATTTTCTTTAGTTTTATTTTATTAAGTTAGGATTTTAATGTTTAGTTTTTTTATTAGCATTTTAGTTGAATTTATTCTTTTAGCTTTAGTTTTATTAATTTCATGTTTTTTAGTTGTTGAGTCTTAGGAGGTTTTACTTTTATTTTTAATTAAGTGCAAAATCTAAACACGTACACCCACACACTAATACCATACACCCTCATACACACAAACACATCTCCCAACTAGTCACCACTTTCTAACACCCATACCACCCTACTACCACCTTATATCTACTCTAACTACGACCCATTATCCCTATTAACCCGGGCCGACCCTTAGCTTCAAAACCCAACTGCCCATTTGAAACTTGGTTCGAGCCTCCATTTGATCCGTCCAGCTACAGGCCAAAAGTCGGCGACCTATCCTCCTTTAAACCCATCGGACGAAACCAGCCTAATCGAACCTGCTACCCATTTTTAAACCCTCATATCCAAACCAGATATTAACCCACTTCTTATACCCGATCCGCCCAGTTAACCTTAGCCCCCAACTTCCAAGCAAACAACAAATAATCAAACCATCATACAAACTCAATACCCATTAAACCCAGATACCCATTTCCCACTTTTCCACCTTATCCGATTCTACCTACATAAAACCCAAGACCAAAGTTAAAAGATCACATGTTTCAAATGTCCTATTACCCTTTTACCCAAAATACCCTTACCACATCTCCCACATGCACACTTATGTGTCACTCCCTAAATTACCACCCCATGTGTGTTAAGTGACTTCTACCTCATTTCCTATAATACCCATCTAACACCTCTTCCTACATGCTCTTGTATGGATTAACAAATTTACCCCTAGCCTACTTCACCTATATAATGAAGACTTGGTGGCATTTGAGAGGAATATTCATTTTAGTTTTAAGATTAGGATATTTCTTTTCCATTCCTCCATATAGAGTATTTGTATTTCTTAGCAAATATCTCGATATAGACTGATGCAATAGAATTTATCTCTTGGGATGAATTCTTCTCCACCCCTCTATAGAGATTATTTGTATTTTTATTAAATATCTCAATATAGAGTGATGTAGTTGAATTCATTTCTTTGGAAGTAAATTCTTCTCCATCCTTATATGGAGAGTCTTTGCATTTCTAGCAAATATCTCAATATAAAGTGATGGTGTAGAATTGATTTCTTTTGATGAATTCTAATGTACAATTTTATAATAAGAGGATTTCTAATTTTTAGCAAATCTCTCTCATTATTTAAGAGGCCACTATGAATTCATCCATTGTATATATTATTAATAGTTTTTTATATTTTATTTTGTAGATTTCATTTAAAAATAATATATTAGTGAGTGATTGTAATTGAGAGAATTTGGATTGTAATTGAAGAGTTCATTCCAATTCAACGCTAAAATTGGTTTGATTTATTCCTCTTTAATCACTCTTGTTTTAATCCTTGCATACTTTCATTTGTTTATTCTATGTCCTGGATGATGATTATGGAGGGCTAATCTCCCATTCAAGGGATGAATTGAATCCCTCATGAGTTCAATTTAGTTAGTTTACTTGTTAGCAAAATTTTATGAATCTTGCTTATCTCAAATGTCTCTTATTAGATTTTACATTTTAGTTAGTACTTAAAAAATTTGCACAATTAGTTAATTAATAATCCCTTTAAAAATCATAAAAAGGAATAATATGAAAATGACTCTACACTTGTCTTCAGATATTTTGTTCTTCACACATGAAAGGCGGATTGGTACCCTTACACTCCCTATGCATATTTTTATTGTGTTTGTAGGTTGAAGGGATTTTGATTGGCAAAAGCTTTGGAACAACAACCACACTTAGACACAAATAATTTTTCCATTAAATGGTGTTATTGTGAGGGATAAATTCTTTCCCACTCCTCTATATAGAGTATTTTTATTTTTAACAAATATCTCAATATGGAGTGATGTGGTTGAATTCATTTCTTTTGGAAGTAAATTCTTCTCCATCCATTTTATGGAGAGTATTTGCAATTTTAGCAAATATCTCACATAAAGTGATGGTGTGGAATTTATTTCTTTTGATGAATTCTAATGTACAATTTTAGAATAACATGATTTTCCATTTTCAGTAAATCTCTCCCATTATTTAAGAGTCCATTATGAATTCATCCATTGTATATATTATAAATACTTTTTATTTTTATTTTTTATTTTGTAGTTTTCATTTTTAAATAAATATATTAGTGAGTGATTGTAATTGAGATAATTTTGAATTGTAATTGAAGAGTTGATCCCAATTCAATGCTAAACTGAGTTTAATATATTATTCTTTAATTTCTTTTGTTTTACTCCTTGCGTGCTTTAATTTTTTTATTCTATGTCTTGGATGATGATTATGGATTACTAATCTACCATTCGAGGGATGAATTGAACCCCTCATGAGTCCAATTTAATTAGTTTACTTGTTAGAACAATTTAATTTTTGTTATCTCAAATTTCTCTTATTAGATTTTACTTCTTAGTTAGTTACTTTAAAAATTATCACACTTTGTTAAGTAATAATCCTTGAAAAAATCATAAAAAAATAATATGAAAAGGATTCTAAACTTTTCTTAACATATTTTATTCTTCACCCATGAAAGGTGGATTGATACCCTTACTTACCCTATGCATATTTTTAGTATGTTTGTAGGTTGAAGGGATTTTGATTGGAAAGGGTTGTGAAACAACGATTACACCTATAAGCATATTTTTTTCCACCACCTTAAAGTACAAAATGGCATATAATACAAAAGAGAATATATGTTCAAATAATGAAAAATAAAAAAGATGGGGTATAGGTCACATGCGACCACCCTATGCAGTCGAGTCATTAATGACGACCGTCTCTTCAACACTCATATCGGTCGACCTGTCACCAGCAGTAGTGAGATTATCAGTGTCATTGTCATCAAGTGGAACCTCAGTTTCGACCGACGCTTCAACTTCAGCCAGAGCCACCGGGAAGAGAGGATCCTCTATGTTAGGGGCCTCAAGATATGTCCGGATAGATCAGACGACCTCTTAATGTTTGATAATTAACCATTGGCAAGTCGTCTTAATACCTCTTTCGAGGTATTGTCAACCGAAGTCACCAAACTCGTTTGACTTCTTTTCATCTTCAATTACCTCATCCTTGGCCTTCTGGACAACTGTGGCTAGATCAGTCGTATATTTGGTCAATAGCGTCGCAATGGAATTTACCTTTTCAGCCATCAAAGCTCTCAAAGAATTTTGATGCTCAAGTTTTAAAGCATCCACGGCATTTATTTGGTCAGCCTTTTAAGTTTTCAGTTTCCCCTTCAACACTTTTTTCTGCCTTGAGGGATCTCTCGTCCTAAAAATTTAGGGGTACTTTTCAGTCATCCATTTGGTGGTTAAGGTGAAAGAACACATGGAGTGCAAAAAAACATAAGAAAATAGATGACAGTATGAGATGAGATAAAAAGTTAAACCTAAGAAGATAAAAAAATTAAAGTGTGAAATCATCTTGAAGTTGCGAATGCCTATGCAAGCTAGTGAAGTCCAAAGTCGTAGACCTTTGGGGGTCCATATTCCCCAGAATTGGTAGTCAGTCTCGTAGGGAAAAGAAAGTGAGGCCGACTTGGACCTTGATAGTGAAGGGCTGAGAGAGTTAGGGCTTACCTTCAGTAGGGCGAGATGTTCCACCCAAACGACTTTAAAAGAGTCTGTAGGTGAGGAAGAGGGACTCTGAGGGATTAACACTCGGCCTCATGTCATGCCAACATTGAGTGTCCCCTCCATCAACATGCTCTTTTTTTCCATGCCTCAACACTGATAAGCTAGTAAGAAGTCGTCTTTTGGGGGAGCGACTTTTTGGCCTTCTTTCCTAAAGTAGCTTGTAGTCCTTGAGCAATCATGTTCCTAGCTCTATCAGAAGTGTTAGGAGGACGATTTGTAAAGGTGATTAAGCAAATGGATAGTAAAGAAATAAAAAACAAGGAAAGAGTTAAAAAATAAGAAAATAAGAAAACTCACACAACTCGTCTAAGGGGGAAACTCCCAGACCAAATTTCTCAAAAAATTTTAGGGGTCGTCAGATCTTCAAACTCCGATAGATTCCCCTATTTCCCTTAGCTTCTCAGCATCTCAACCCTCTCTCTATTGACTATGCTGAAGTTGTGGTCCATCGTTATGGACATGGAGGTATTTCCCAGTAATAAGGGACACTCGGCTCATCTTCAAAATGCTCATCGTGGGCTGCAAACTCCCTGTTCCCAAAGATGAAGAAATATCTCGACTTTTAAAAGTGATTTGAGCTCTAATAGACTTGGAGAATTTTATTCCATGGTGTTTAAGCCCCCAAGTGGTAATAAGATGGCTATGCCTTGGTGCTAGACATCTAGTAATAGAAAATGATGTTGACCTCTTCATCTCTATATGCTCGTTCATCCTCATTCGGGACTCTCATCACTATGTTAGATTTTATCCCACAAGCATGCCTCCAAACGAGAAGATTGTCCTATGTGATGGTGGAAGGAAAATTTTAGGAGTAAAAGAAATTAAGTGGTTCCTCGGCCTTAGAATCGTCATCCTCGATAAGAACCTCAAGGACCAGGACTCCACTTAGTAACCTCTCATGAAACTCTCCCTCAGTCATGGCAAAAAAAGGAACAACCATAGGAGGAGAGTCTATAATCCCACTAGGTTCTTTATAGGACTGAGAAGAGGAATATTGACCACTATGTGAATTCTCGATTGCATCAGACTCGGCAGCATGAGAAGAGGGAAATTTAAGAGCCTCGGAGAAAGAATCAGTTGGTGAGGCAGCCCGAGCGAACGAAGGACTATATCCCTAAGATGATGAGGATGACCTGGCAGGCATCTCATCCTGAGAGACTTCAACTACAAGTGGAGGGATGAGGGCTAAAGGGATTGGGAAAATGGGATGCGTATGTTGGACCCCGATTTTTCTCTTTTCCTCGACCTCGATTTCAATCCTATATATCTTCCTAAAATCTCTGTCTAAGGGTTGGATATTGGTCAGCTAATTCATATAATGTTTTTAACATCCAAATAACTACCGGTTTGACTATAATTGACTAAAAGATCAAACAAAGGAAAATGTATTGTTTTACCCAAAGAACAGCTCAAGAACACAAGGTTGAAGACCACCCGAGAACATGACCCGAGTAACTCCAGTGACCTTACAAAAAGAAAGGAAGAAAGAAAGTGGGCAGGAAAAACCCTAAACCATTAACCTCTACTCTAAGACTATCATAGAACCTCTCAAAGCAACCCTAAAGGCACTAATGGAGGCTGTCAAAAAAGCTAGAATATCGACAAACAATTAACATAATTAAAAAAATAACCAAAATGCTTTAAATCTTAAGGGGAAAAAAGCAGGAACGGTTACCTAAGCAAGTGAGGAATCTTGGGATGAAGAAAAGAGGAGGAAGCACGCTTGGAATGTGCTAGAATAAGGAGAGAGTGTGAGAACGAGAAGATAAACATGTTGCAGAGCTTAGGCGGGAGTTGTTATGTTATGAACAAAGAGAAATGTTTTATTTTGGGAGTATTTATACCAAGTAATCATTACACATAATAAATAAGGAGCCTAATCATTACTTAGCACAACTTACTAGGGCATAATTTTCAAGTCAAGGGATACTGTCGCCCTATCTTGGAAAATATGCTAAACCATATACCCATTGACAAGTGGTAAGTTCAGAGCACTCCATCTAGAGATTGAAATGACCATTACATACTCGATAAAATAGGTTCACTACTTGAGTAACCTCAAATGACCCAAGAAATAGGGGGTCAGTCAACTATACCCCTCAGCCTTCTATTCACATTGAGGATTAAGGGCTCGGGGTGATTGATAAACCCAAGTGTAACCTCGTCCGAAGTCAGGACCCCCTCAGCCAAGGCCAACCTTAGCAAACCATCATATGGGACTTATATTGACTCGACTAAGGCCCCATCACAAGGGGCCTCGTCCTCGGCCATAGCTCAGTAATGTGACAACATTAATAATTTCATATCCCTTCTATATTTCCTAAACCATTGGCCCCTTCCATGACATCGAGACCAAGGATCTTATGCAGACTCAGCTCAGTGCACCAATGACCATTCAACCAGAGGATTGATATAACGAATCGGCCTTGTCTTGGACAAGTATGGCCGACTATTGACACCTGGTAGAGCGTGTGGGTTAAAGAACGCATGTCAGTGTGCACATGGGTTATGTCTCACTAATCCATGTGGACAGTCAGTTATAATAAGGTCACACGATCACGTGAGGGGAATATTGCATCATCATTACATAATTGTGTCAGAGACATATCTCCACATGGTAGTGGAAGTTTCACCATGCACATGATTTATACATCATTGGGGATACAATACACACCCCTAACACTATATAAACCTATTTTCTTCCCAGTGGAAAAGGATATAGAAATTCTAAACCCTAGACAAACTTTTTCTCGCTTGCAGTAAAGAGAAATCTTGAGTGTTATATGTCCAAGGCCATTAGAGCCTCTTTAACATAGTGAAAACTACACTCACTTGCACACTGGAGTAGGCTGACACAGCTGAACCAATTAAATACTGGTGTTATTCCTCTTCTCCTCACTTGCTTCTCCTATTTACATAGTTGTTATGTTATATATATCTGCTTTATTGTGTCGTCCTTGAGCCTGAGCTTCTTATATAAATTTAAATGATGACTGCTTAGCATCATCAATACTTAAAGAGAGCTAAGAGTTTTATCATTAATTCGTATTTAATCTTTATTCCACTATCTCTCAAATCATTATCGGGTGCTTAAAATTATAATTTTGATTACCTATAGTTCTCTTATACTTCATATACCTTGTTGAGACCTAAATCAATATTCAGGAAAAGTCAATCAGTTACATCCTAAGGTCCTTTGAATTATTGATAAAGGCCGAAAGACCTTAGACTCTCTTGACCAATTATCAAGAGGTCTCATAGACTGTAACAACTCTTTTATGATCTAATAAAGAGTATAGAACATTTACCATTAGGCTTAGGATCCTAAGTTAAGGTCCAAAATAGTTTAAACTGCTATCTCATATTTTGACAGTCTTCTCCTATTACCTTCGTAAGGTCCATAAGGGATCACATGTGGGTCATACATCACTTGTGATTTTCACACCATCATGGAAAAATCCATTTATAGGAATGACAATTAACATTTCTTTTACAAGTTATCTTTTCTCTTTTCAAGGTTCCAACCAATGTCGTTTTGCCTTGATCTTTTAAAGAAATGGGGGCTTGATAAAAGGAGATCAAACAGCAACTAGCTACCATTCTCAGTAGGCTTTCGCTCCCCAAATGGTAGAGTATCTAGTCACATTAGAACATAGGGTCACTAGGGAGAACCATGGACCCCTGTCAGAGATAGAAAAGGATGTAGAGGGTTTACTTAGGTCCCCAATGATCATAAATGCATATTCCTTGACTCCCATGAGATTATTCTCAAGGTTATTCCCGGGTGGCTAGGCCATGGAATAATTGAATAAAGAATATGCAATACTAATTGGGAAGTTCATCAACTAGTACAAAATGCAAATTCATAACACCGTTAGTTGGTTCCCCTGTCCATTCGCAAAGGAAATTCAATATTATGCTATTCCCATAAAGTGGAAGTTGCCTACTAGTTAACCCTTCGATGGATATAAGGATACCATTTATCATTTGAGACCTAGATATCTCTTTTGATCCTTAATAAAACCCCAAATGATGTCTTGTGTAAAGATTTTCCCTCTACCTTAATGGTAACTTCTCAGCATTGGTTTCCAAAGTTCAAACCTATGACTATAACAATCTTCGATGAGCTAGGAATAAATTTTTTCAGCCATTTTATTACGATGCAGAAGAGGAGGAGCCCTTTCTCTTCCTTACTACACTTCACACAAAAGGTCTGAGAATACCTAGGAGAATACGCTAAGAGGTTTAACCAGGAAGACCTTTAGGTACATGATCTGAACGACACTATCTTTGTGGTATCCTTTATCTCAAGACTCACCTAATATCTGTCTCATCCACCAGCTTGACCCCAAGAATTGAAAGATCCACAAAGGTGACAAACATTAGACGTTTGGTGGTCTTGGACCTCTTCCTCTTGCCAACCACAATCTCAGCAGGAATCTCGTTAGTAATACACCAAGCTAACCTACATTCTTCCTATTCATGTACTACATCAAGAAAAATCAGAGTTAGCTATTAGAGAACTATAAATGATAATTGCATAAAAAGTGATGGAAAGCTAATTACATGTGTAACAGTCAGACTTTGTCAATATGGGATTATTAGATGAGGGGAGAACATTAAGGGTCCTAAGGGACCTCAATGGAGACCTCGGTAATTGCCTTCCTCTTTCGAGGAACTAAGACAAAAGGAATAGACTCCACTATATCCCTAATCATGATTATGGGATCTAGAGGATTAACGCCAATGGTCAAAGCCCTAGTCTCAGACCCCTATCCATAATTAAAAAGACACTTGGTTGTGAAAAGGATTTTAAAAGGGTTGGAGGAAAACTTCAGGGCCTCAACCATCATTCCCACCTCTTCCTCAGAGTGTTGGACAACCACTGCAAATGATAAGAGATGGTTAAATCTCATAACAAAAGCCAAAAGAACTCGGTCATAAGAGGTAAATGCTATTTTTTTATTTACCCATGTGCAAGATCCTATTAAGTATTTCTTATTCCAATCCTTATAATATGCGAGAAGGGGCTACTGATGTTACCCAATTTTACATTTTCTATTTAAAAGGCTCCCAAACTCCTCATCTACCCTTAGGAAAGAACAAAGGGCCCAAAGTTATCCTCATACCTCAGATAGACCACTATTTTGTCCCAAATACGTCAATTTCTCTCAAGAAAAGTCTATAGTACTTTAGAAGGCTTCGTTCGTCATTCCTACCTCTTATAAGGGTCAGTAATTCTGATAGGTCTCCTTAACAAAGCTCAAAGACCATAACAATAGGGTTCCATCAAGTCTTATGCTCAGAATAGACCTCAGTTTAAATTGAAATGACCTCCAAGGTTACCTAGCCCTTAGCACTGAAGTATATTATTGAGTAATACCTGAAGGTTAATTTTAGATAATCCTGTAGAATTTGGTGAGCTCTTAGACCTCCAATAGAGTGCTTATGACTAGTCTGGTGGGTAGGTGGAAAGATAACACCATTGTAACTACCAACATTACTCATCTCCACTAGCATTGATGGATTCCAACCTCATTTAATGAACTTAGCAACTACCATACACCCCCTTCGAAACCTTTGGACAACACTTAACCACTTTGCTAACACCGTCAAACCTCATAATCACCACAACTATGGAATGATTATCCACTTAATCTCTCTCCAAGAGTTTTCATATAGAAAGAATGATGGAGAATGCTTTAAGGGAAACTAATATGGAGTAATCCAAGAGTATAACTCATTGAGAAGATCACACTTGGAGAGATTTAAGAGTTTTAACATTTTTTAGTTTTTACCCTTTGTTCCACACTCTCTTAACCCATTTTTGAGATCTTAAACTTTTGACTCGTATTACTTAAGGCTCTCTTCTAATGTGTATACCTTGTTTATCCCTATATCAATACTCAGGGTCCCTTAGAGAAGTCCATTCATTACTTTCAAAGGTCCTTTAGATTGTTAAAAAAGGCCGAAAGAACCCAAACTCTCTTGACCAAATCTTAAGAAGTCCCATTGGACTGTAATAACTCTTTTACAATCTAATAAAAAAAAGTAAAGCAATTAAAAGTGGACGTCAGATTCGCAGTTGAGGTTTGAAACACTTTAGACCACTGTCTCACTCTTTGACACTCCTATATTCTTTTCTGCCTAAGGTTTATAAGGGATCACCTGTGGGTCTTAGGCCACATATGAACTCTACAACAATCAGGGAGAAAGAGAACAAATTATGATGGTAAGATGTTCGAGAATTTTGGCATAATTTCACACTGGATCCGAAAATCTAGGCATGAATGTCCTACCTGGACATCTATATGACGGCTATGCATAGGATGTTATTCTAAGATTTCCCTACTTTGGCACGACCTCCATGACATACCTTTTATTCCTATTATTGAAATCATTCATCGGTACATCTGGAGAAACAATTTGATATGCTCGAGTGTACTTTAATTGCCTTATTATGTACCTGGTATTGACAATATAGCTGATAGCAAATTAGATATAATCATCGTACGTGAATGAGATCCTACTATATACCTTCCATAATGAGTTCGGTCAATTAGTACGATCTGGGGGAACCGTTCAATATACATCAAGGGTACTTGGACAATGGAAGGTGGAAGACTATTTCTTAGCTTAATTGAAGTCTTATGTAGGCTAAGAGGGATATGTACAATTACTAAGGATGAATTAAAAATGGGGTAATTATATATAAGTGGCATGTGATAAAGAGCTACTATCCAAGTGAAGTAAATCATGTGAATATACAAGTGAAGTGTACCATGTAAATATGGACAAATGTAGTGAAACATGGAAATATATAATAGTGGAATAAGACATGGAAATACGTGAAAGTGAAGTGAAACACAAAAATATGTACAACCGAGCATATACAAGAGAAAATGATAGAATAAGAGAAGTAAATGTAGCAGGGCATATACATGGGTGACATAATATAGCATGGAATGTGGATAATCTCAGAATATACAAGAGAAAATGAGAGAATTAAATGTACAATTGATAAAATATATACACATGTGAAAAATGATGTAGGGGTAAAAAAATAAAACCCATGTAAATAGTGTCTAGTCCTTGAAAATCCCTAGTAGATTTGTCATTATGGACATCTCGGACCCTCATCATCATCACGTGTGTGCTCTATCATCGGAGGCATTCTTGTACATGGATGAGAGCATACATGAGAGGGAATATGCAAAAGGGATATAAAGGGTTGTCATTGATGACGTAGGGTGTGTGAATGTGTATAAATCAGAGTCGCCATCCTTTTTTACTCAAAACAAGCAAAAGGACCAAGATAGGAGATAGATAAAAGATAAATAATGAATGCAAAATAAAATTAGATATGGTCTACGAGACTATGTTAGATAGTGGAAGGTGTAAGGCACCTACTTCTCCCTTTCAGTCTCTCATGGGGTCCTTCCCTTAAAAGCAAAAACATGTGTACATGTGGAAAATGTGTCATGTGTTAAAAGTGAAAAATATGAAATAAAGTGTATATTTAAATGAGTGAGCAAGTGTGTGTGTGTGTGTGTGTGTGTGTGTCTGTGTGTGTGTGCATGTGTAAGGAGTAGAGTCATCATATCCACATCATGGGAATGGATGACAATGAATGCTCCTAAGGAGATCAAATGTGAGTGGAATTTTGAAAACATAATCTCACTATGGAAATAGTGAGTACGATAAATGAAAATGACACAAAATTATTAAACTATCCAAAAAAATAATATACTAAAGGAAATATATAAAATGACTAAAAATGTGAAGTGGGTATGCGTGTATGGGACCGCAAAAAGGGTAATAAATGTATGAAACCTAACTACATGCATAGAATATACGAACAAGATAAATGAGATGATAATATATGGAAATAAACTTAATGAAATAAGTAAAAAATTGACTGGAAACCCAAAAAAGCTTCCTGATGCCTGCACAGTAAAAATGGCATCAAATTCCACGTAGTTTGCAATATGTACAAGATTTATGTCTAAACCAAATCCAAATATAGGGTGTCTCTTTTGATTTATGAAAAAGGTGTGAATTGTGATGAAAGTGTGAAAAATATGAGAACACTCTAAATTGAGAATTATGTTTTAAAGCCCTTTTTTGGGGGGTGGGGTGGGTGGGGGTTGCTTTATCAAAACAGACTTAATGATACATATAATAGTAAAAAGGTACGATTAGTGATAAAAATAGAATATAACAACTAGAAATGAGCTCTGAACAATAAAATATACAAAATAGCATTTATGGGACTACTAAAACGTAAAGGGTTTTGGACCTACAAGCACTATTGATTTTTTTTTAGCTATCTGTTGGCTGAATTTTGGTGTATGGATGATGGTGGTGGAGTGATGGTTGAAGGTGGGGAAAGGTGATGTAAGGGAATGTATAATAGAATGTAGTGAAAGTGATGTATGTAGAAGTCAAAATGGTTGTCGCACTCAAATCGAGGTATTGTGCAAATGGGATAAGGGTTTGCATACATAGTAAAGATCTAAAAGAAAAAAGGAAAATTCTTACACCATGGGACCTATCGGATGATAGGGTCCTAGCCCTACCTATCGATAGGTGGGCCTGACTTGATAATTAAGTAAGCCAGTATGCCTATATGCATATGAGTTTTACTACCTTTAGGCATGCATAAATGTTTTTTAGATACAACTTTTGGATCGTAATTCTAATTCATACACAGACGAGATTATGGAAATATAACTACAATATCTTTGATTTTGTGATGGGGGACTCCCGGGTTGGAGAGTTGACCAATGTCAAATATGCTTAGAAAGAGCATTATTGTTCTTCAATTGGGGTTTGAAAGATGATTGGGGTTTTGAGATTTGAAAGGACATTATTTTGACCGTGTGGAAGAGTGTATTGTGTTCTATAATAGGGTTTCTATAGTAGGTTTCAAGACCTTATAAATTAGCATCATTTGTGAAAAAACTTCGATCCCCACCATTTGAGTTACTAGATTATCCACCACGTATGATCAACCTTCCTATTACTCTTATGGGATGAGACACGTGAAATTCAATATCCATGTCTACAGGAGGGTACAAACACCTCCCAAAATCCCATCTTTACCCATCAATGCTAGAACACATAGGCGATTGTCTAACATATAGGGACCTAGTTGATTCCATATCAGGGATGACTCCCCTAGCTAGCGCTCGACTTCATAAAATCCCACTTGCTAGGTCTTTAATATGTATGAGGAGAGTTTACACAATCAAGATGAGGATATATTACTACTTAGAGGGCAACTCATTGAATACACAAAGAGATATGGATTTTATTATCACTAATCTGATCACCAATGTAGAAGTAAAGTTTGATTTCCCTAGACACCTACATCACCAAGGAAAAACAGGGCCTATATATCTACGATCTCGCACAAAGGTCTTCCCCACCGGGTTAAAACAAAACACTATTCCATTCATAAATTAATCAGTAAGGACAAACTATATGTCAAGAGATGCTACATCAGCCATAAATTTGATCCTAAGAATATGCTTCAATCACTAGATGACATCTCGGCGCATGATGATTTGGGGGACTTTATCATAGTGGATCTTAAAGGTTGAATACATCTTAATCATATATAAATACCAAAAGACCTTGATAGGAAAGGCTTGGGTCACAGATCGAACCCAACAATCATAAAGGATATTGAGATAATGGGCCCTAGAAGAAAGTTTTTAGTCCTCAACATTAAGACATATGATGAAAAGACTGAACCTGCTCATCACATTCAACAATTTAAACAATGTGTTTCCCCTTAATGTCACAATAACCCATCAATGTGTTATATTTTTCCTTCTACTTCGGGGAATCATCCAAACTTGGTTCAAGAGTTTCCCTCTTACGTCAATATCCAAGTTTAGGGAATTGGTCGAACAACTTATAACCAAATTTATTACCAACACTTAGTCAAAAAAAGGAAGTAGGTTCCATAATCACCACTCACAAGAAGTAAGGATAATCCATTAGGAATTATTTAATGGTATTGATGACTTTAATGAGAAATTGTTAATCTTCTCGTTCAATTTTACTCTTACTAGAACCGATGATCTATATTAGTCTTTGATGAAGAATTTGACATGAACCATAGACTATTTGATGACATGGTTTAAGAAATATGTAAAAGTAGAATATTAAGTTTATATGGCAGAATGTCAATTTCATCGTCCTTCAATGATCTCAAAGAACATTAAATCTAGGAAATTAGACAAAACTAATACCCAATCATCCAGAGTGAAGAAAGAAGGAAGGAAAGAGAATTCTAATTCCAAGAACAAGGGGACAACTACGAAAAGAAATCATACAGTTGTACATTAGAAATCGTCCTTAAATATTAAAAGAACCAAAAATGGACGACGTCGTCGCTCGTCACCACTAAGAAATAACCAAGCAGAAGAAAAATAGACAGACGGGCAATTAGTATCTCCTGCCTTCCTTTAGTCATGTCCACCTTCCTCCTAAAAACCATCGCCCTCAAAATAGATATGTGGATAGAATTCCTGACACGATTCTAGCCACGTCTCCTAGATATGCCTGCACTACCTCCGGTGTCACCCTCGATGTGTGGTCCACCACTATCTATAAATCCCTTGAAATCTAGGCCCAACAACTGTTGGACATCTATGGGAGTGACAGTCGTCTCCCCGAATCCAAGATGGAATGTGTGGGTAGTGTCCCACCACCTCTCCCCAAGAGCACATAACACCGTGGTGGAACGTAGTGTCTCATTGAAAGGTTAAGCCAACGGGCCAAATCCGGCATATGAAACAATCTAGCACACAACTGTAGGGAGCTTCTCCCAAACCTCCTTTAACCCAGTAATACCCTGAGACCAAATTCTCAAAGGAGCTATATTAGTATGGAAGAAAAAAGAATAAAAACTCTTCATTAACACAAGGAACAAAAAGAAAAATAAATTGGAATACCAAAATTCACCGTACTTACATAGCCACTAGGGTTCTTCACCCTAGACAAACAATGATATGCAGGCTCGCGTAGAAGGATATGGTCATTAGCTACAAGATATATAAACCGCCACTCTAGGCCAACCAAGTCACTCTAGGCCGCATATCACTCTAGGTCCAGTGTAAGGGGAACTATAGACTGCAACTCTAGGCCTACCAAGTCATCAACAGCCAACCACTCATTTTTGTACATATCGCTTAAAGAACTAGGCATTTGAAGTCTTGAATAAAAAAGGACATAAGAACATTTTTTAGAGATAGATAGTAGAAGATGCAAAAACTTGAAGGTGTGAAGAATGATCTGGGATCTACCCCTTTTATAGAAGGTTAAAGGGCCTGCCGATGGAATCCCCCGGCCCATATCAACCGATAACCACCTTTTCCTCCTCCCAAGGAAGCCCATGAGTCTGTGCCAATACCCATTGGCACCCCTTAAATCCAGATTATCAACACTTCCTTTCAAATTTTGTACAAAAAATTACCCAGAAAATATCGGGAAAATATGGAACACTATTATCCCTCAAGAAAATCATTTTGGAGCACTAAACCCCTTACAAACTCTTAAAATCCCTAGAAATATTAATCTTAGACTCTTATGCTCAGCATACTCCATAGTAGAACCAATGATGCCCTCGCATCCAAGTTTACTAAGATTCCCCCAGTAGGAATCCCAAAACTAAACATCTCCCAAAGGAGTTTCGAGACAACAAAATCCCCAGAGGAACCATAAATACACCTGCACCCCAAAAAAAATTTAGATTTCTTCAGGAGAACTATTCCTCGTGTTACAACTTTAGGTCCTTAGAATTGACCTCAACCCTCAGAATTGTTCATTGTAAATTTAAGAAAAAAGATTTGACCTTGACCCTCAGAATTGGTTGCCATAACTTCAAGTCCTTAGAATTGACCTCGACCCTCGAAATTGGACGTCATAACTTTAGGTCCTCAAAATTCACCTCAGTCCTCGAAATTGGTCTTCACAACTTTAGGTCATCGGAATTGACCTCGGCCCTTAGAATTGGTCGTCACAAGTTTAGGTCATCGAAACTGGCTTCGGTCCCCAATATTGGTCGTCATAACATTAGTTCCTCAAAATTGACCATGACCCTCAAAATTTGTTGCCCTAAACTTTAGGTCCTCATAATTGACCGCGGCCCTTAAAATTGGTCGTCACAACTTTATGTTTGGTTATCAAAACTTAAGGTCCACAGAATTGAACTCAGCCCACAAAATCGGTCACCACAACCTTAGCTCCTCATAATAGACCTCAGCCCGCAGAGTCGATAGTCCTAACTTTAGGTCTTTAGAATTGACCTCAGTCTTCATAATTGGTCGTCAAACCTTTAGGTCCTCAAAATTGACCTCCACCCTCAGAATTGGTTGTAATAATTTCAGGTCCTCAGATTTCACCTTGACCCGCAGAATTGGTCATCTTAACTTTAGGTCCTCATAATTGACCTCGACCCACTAAATTGGTCTCCCTAGCCCCTTAGAACCAATCCTATCATATCCTCGACCCACTTAATCGGTCTCCCTAGGTCCTCAAAATAGACCTCGACCCGCTGAATCGATCATCTTCGTCTCCTTAGGTCCACAGAATAGACATCGACCCACTGAATCGGTCAACTACATAATCTAGGTCCACATAATTGACCTAAAATCCTCTTTTCCAATGTCGATGTGGTGTCTGTCATTCGACGACCTTCACTTATTCCAATCGCACCTGTTAAGGGGCTATCTATAAACACCCCATCCTATGACCCCCCAAAGCACCTCCTTAGGTACCTAGTATTCACTTGTTCACCATAAAATCGAGTTCATAGTTTGAGTATTGATCTAGAGGCCATGGGACGCTTTCAATCCCTGTTTGACTTTGTTCAACTTTCTTACATGAGTAAAAGCTCAATGAATCTTTGAAAGGCTTTGAATTTCCTTTCTAATGGTCTATCCCGTGTGTGAATCATCCTTACGGTTTAAATAAAAGGTCCATTTCACTATAAAAAACTGACTTGGAGGCCATCGGGCGCTCTTGGGTCCCATTTGATGTCGATCGACTTTCTCTCCTCAGAAAAAACTTAATAAATCTTTAAAGGGCTCTAAATTCCCTTTCAAACATCAGCCCATGCGAGAACTGGCCTTACGGTACAAATGAATGGACTGTTTTACCTCAAAAATTGATTTGGAGGCCATCGGACGCTCTCGGACCCCATTTGACTCCAATCAACTACACATCTTGAGCGAAGATCGATGAATATTTGAAGGGCTCTGAACTCCCTTTTCAACTGTCTGCTCCATGAGTGTACAGTATGGACTTATGACCCATTTCACTTTGAAGGTTCACTGGGCATATTCAGGCCCCGTTTAACCTTGTCCAAACCTTCGAACCAAATAAATCTGAATGAGATATCGAAGGCCTCTGAATACTCTTTCCAATAATCCATCCCGTGCATGAAATGGCCTTACAGTTTTGATTTGAATGATCCCTTTTTCTCCAAAAACTTCATGTCTAATGATCAACAGGGAGTGTCTCAATGGATTCTTGAAGTTCTCTAAATCCAACGGTTCACCCCGTGCATGATTCTGACTTACGGTTCGCATTTTACGACCGTATTTCTGAAAAATCTGTCCTAGATTGCCTAATGGCACCCTCAGGACCCTACCTATCAGCAGTGCATCTGGTATTCTATGGTAATAGGCAGTTCTAAGGTCCTAATGATCAGTACCCCCTTGTCCCTATAAATAGAGGCCATGACATCACTTTTAAAAGCACCCTCGAACATCCTTCTCAGCAATTCACATAACATTATCGAGAATTCAAAGGTGTTCCCTTCCTAAAAACCCCATCATCCACATTCCATTCCATCCTTTTCATACTTCATTTAGTAAATTCATCCCCATCTTCTCATACCACCTTCTTTCCATTGAAAGATCTGCGTATCTACATTTAACATCCACTTCAAGCATTCATAAAGAGGACCAATTCTCCATCCTTTTCTCTAAATTCTCTTATTTTAGTATTAGTTGTTTTATTTCTACTTTAGCTCTTTAGTTTGATTACATCACATACATTAATTTCAAACCTTTATTAGTTTTATTTACACATACTTTATTTTCATAAAAAAATAATAACAAACAAAGGAGGGTTATCTATAAATCTAAAAGAGGAATTCTCACTACACATCCTCACACTTAAAGTAGGTTTATCTCTACAAAAACATATAAGCGAAATCCCATGTTTAGATTTACGGGTTAAACCCCACCCTATGTTATCTTTGAACTACGTGGACTTTGATGGCCCTTGGGATATGTAGGCGTCTTGGGTAAATCCCGAGATTTGAGTCCTCCCATCTGCTCATTTGTTATATTGTTTTCATATAATATATTTTTAATGGATGTTATATTCTTGTATGCTTGTGTCTTGTCCGATATATGCATTTTTTTCTTCTATAACGACTTGTGATTCGGAAAACACTTGCATTATATTTTGAATAATTATTTTTTGGGAACACACCTAAGGATTAACTCACTCCGTCCTTTTCCATGATGCGAGTTGAACAATTCCATTATCCATCTATATTACTCATATAAGCACACATTTCTCAGAGTCTAACAGGAGAAGATTAACACTTGTAAATGAGAGATCGAAAGGGCAGGATGGGAGCCTAACACCTTCCCATTTCGTAACTTAGTCCTTGGATCGTTGAAATACTTGGTTTGGCAAGCATCAATATTGTTCTTGATGTTATTCTCTCAACGCAACAACATTTCTTTTGCCTATTTTCAGCAAAATAGGATGGCGAATCTATCTCTACATACTACCCAAATTAACAATAGTCGAGCACCCCTAGAGAAGGCGTAGTCCCACGTGCATGCCAGAGGGAAGCCCTCAAGTCTCCCCCTCTCGGGACGGCGACACATAGTTTGCAAATGGTATGAGCTTACCTGAGTACAATCAAGACAACCCTTAGACTTAAATTTCACAGTTAGACCTATACAATACATTCCTGAATGTACCAACCAAAATCATCTTTTGAACTATCGTACAAGTTATCAAACCACAAGATAGGCTCCCATATTTTGAGATAAGCCACTATTATTTCATCGCAACCCTTCGAAAGGGATGTCAGCTCCCTATCTAGGTTGTCAACAATTCAATAGTACTAAAAACGGAATTCCAATCTCCCGTGATCAAGCCAAACCTTACTTATCATAATTCCTACTAAGCATTATTAACCGACATACAAATGAAATAATATATTTAATAATAAATATAAAGCATTCTCACAAACATGATTCTTATTTTAAAATGAATAACAATCCTTTATTAATTAAAATAAAATGTTGTTACATGGTTTTAAAAATAAAACCCAAGAGAAAGGTCCTCTTTTTAACTTTCTTATTAGAGTTGTCAACTATTTTCTTCTTTTGGACTATTATGTTATTTAAGGCTCTAACCCTATCTTCATCGATATTTTCCAACTCCATATGCATGGATTAATCATAGCCTTATATAGTTAATCCATTTTGGTCAGCCACACTTAGTGAACTTAGAGTAATTTATATTTGTAGTACAACATAATGCCCATAAGTCAAAGCATAAGGATTTACTCTAGTGCTTAACCTCTTGAAATTACTATAGGCCCACAAAACTTCATATAACAAATTATGCCAATCTCTTGAAATATTTTCTATCTCTTTACTTAAAGTGCCTTCAATCACTTTATATAAAACCTTCACTTGTTCATTTGATTGAGCATAATAAGGATCTGACTTTGTCAAAGTTATTCCCAACATTGAAGTGAATTCAAGGACCATTTTCGATTAAAAAATGCTTTCATTGTATGGAATTGTTGTTTCTAGAATTCAAAACCTATATAAAATGTCTTTCATGAAGCCGACAAGTTCATTTTGGTTAACTGATTTTGAAGACGTATCTTCCACCCATTTGGTAAAATAATATGTGATTACTAAAATAAATTTATGCAACTTCGAAGTTAGGGGTTAGATTTACAAATAATATATATTGCCCAACCTCTAAATGGCCATGGTTTTACTATATATTGTAGATAAATTGGAGGAACATGTTTTGGAAGGTTGTGTTGTTGTCACTTTTGACGCCCTTTAGTAAACTCCATACAATCTTAAAAGATAGAAGGCCAATAAAAGTCGGGTCTCCTTAGCAACCATCTCATTTTGGGGCCATCAGCATGGGGCCCACATATACCTTTATATATTTAAGCAATAACTATTTAGACTTTTTTCACTTAATGACTCTAGGATTATTCCATCCACGCCACTTTTGAATAATTTCTCAACATACATGACATAATTCTAATCAGTTTTGAGATTTGGTTCAGTTAGATATTCGATCAGGAGTTTTCTCCAGTCATTAAGAACATATATGTTCCTCATTTACACCAAAGGCCATCGGTTATGGAGTAATTGCTGGAGCCCAGTAATAGACCTCAGGCAGAGATAATATCTATTTACTTATTCTATTCTGTAAAACAGTATTATGAGCATGTTGTAACACCCCATATTTTTTATGACTTTTAAAATGGGATTAATTAGAATTAATTATGGGATAATTGAAAATTAATTAGCATTTAAATATTACCAGAGAATAAAGTAATATGTGATTTATGTTGAATATTACTTGTGATTAAAATTAATATATATATCATTATGACTTTACATATGATTATGATTTTATACATTATCACAAATTGTGAATACGATAATTACGGTAATTAAGTCAGGACGTGCGTGTGAGTCGTGTAGGTACTATATTTAAATGGAATGAAAAATAAAATATTTTTATATCATACGAATGGTCGTTTTGACTGCGCCAAAGTGTCCAGAAGGATTTAAATAGTCAAAAAGGTCCACCTAGGGGATTACAGTGGGTTTTTGGGCAATTTGGAACCAAATAGACACCCCAGAGGGGTATTTTGTCCTGTTAAGCTGTTTAGAAAATTCTGAAAAGTTATAAGAATTAAGATGATTTTTTATGAATCCTTGAAATGAGAATTGTGTATGATTGATCTCTTTCTGAGTTTAGAATCAACTCCATGAAATATGTGAATTATTTGGTGAAGAAATATGGGATTTACATGTTTAATTGATGATAAATTCAAAACACTTTAATTCTTGAGATTGAATATGGAATCTGGGTAAATTTATACATGTTGATGGTGTTTAATTGATTTGGATAAGTTAGAACTTGCCCATATATGTTAGTAGATCTGGACTACGTGAAAATAAATTTGGAGATGTTTAAATATGATTTTGGTGGTTAAAAAGTATGAAACCCGTAACTATTAAGGAAAATCTGGGAAAATATCTGATCGATCGATCGATCGACCCAATAATGTCGATCGATCGACCAAAATCATCGATCGATCGACTCCCCCTGGAAATGTGATTTGCTTCCTTTTTAATTTTAGTTTTAAATCCCAACTTTATAAATCTTTAGTGTTGAAAAATTGAACATAATGGGACTTAGGGAAGGGCAGTAGGATATACTTAAGACCCAAAAACTAGCATTGTGTGTTGGATTAAATGGGGGAAATTAATGAGTGTTAATTGACTGAGATACTGTGAAGAATTATATAAATTGGGGTTTAAATCGAATAAATGATTACTTATTATTAGTACTAGTAGTAAAAGGGTCATGTATGGGATTAACTCTAAGAGATTAAATAAAGGGTTAATATTGAATTATGGATTGTCGAGAAATAAACCTAATTGATAATAATTTCAATTCATAGAAATTCGAGAGTTGTGATGACATGGACCAGTAGGGCGTGGATGTTTCCCTACTGAATTTATACGATAAATACATGATTACCCATCGAGAGATGAGAGAAGCTCGGGAATATAATTTGAGAAGTAAATTCATAATCTGCAAATATATAGGATATTAGAGATAAATATACTATGTATGGAAATAATTATATGGGTTGTGCGTGTGGGATATTGTTATTATATATATGTGGGGTGAATACCGATATTATTATTTATTATGAGTATGGCATACTTGCGCTGCTTGCTATCGGGTTGGAGGTTTCACGTTGTGGACGATCTTATCCTAATGAGCCCATTTGGAGGGATTTTAGATTCGTACCCTAAGCATAGGACCTTGGACACATGCTATCGGTGTGAATGATAGTTTCGACGGTTGAATGGGAACGTAGGTATGTGTGTGACCCATTTGGCCGGGGAGTATGCTCGCCTCCAATATGTGTTTTATGTTATTTATACTTCGTGAGAGACATCGAAACAACAATCCTTTAAACAACGAGAGATGTATCAGGACATGATAGCAGAGTATTCATGCACCTTAATTGTGTGTGGGAGGTGCCATATTAGTATATATAATAACGTGATGAATATATATACTGTGATGTAATCTACTAAGTGAGAATTGTAGATTAAAATATACAATGTGATGTAATCTAATGTGTGAAATTGTAGATAAAAACATGAATAATGAGATTTGATTTAATTGAGTCGGTGAATACTTAATCTTAAAGCTGTGAGAGCCTAGTTAATATTAAAGAGAAATGAGCATGTTTAATTATCATACGTATTATGTGGGAAATATGGGGAAATTATATGGGATAGAATCATAATTGAAAACCTTAATTTGGGAGATGATAAGGTACCTTAGGCGTGCACACTAGATGAGAGGTGAGAATGCTCAAGCGAGAGCCCGGGAAGCTAACTTGTACATAGTTATTTCTTAATTGCACTTGTTAAGCACTTGTTGTTTTAAAAATATTTAACAATTGGTCTCTGACCCGTTTCCTTGAATATTTTCTTCTCTGTTGTATCTTATACATCTGGTGTCCAGTATCAGGGATGTCGACATAGAATGGGTATGTCTCGACGAACTATATCTGCTACTGGGGATGCACACTTTATTTGGACGCTTCCAATCTATTAATTCATACATCTGTAGAATTTACTTTCATTTAGGGCATGCCGCCCATGTAGACACTCCATTCTAATACCCACCCAACCTCTCCTTAGGTCCCTAGCACCTCCCTTCATCATTTCAAACCCAAGTCATACCCCGGGTATCGATCTAAAGGCCATAGGGCACTCCCAGACTCCGTTTAACCAAAATTAAAAATCTTCATCTCGAAAGAGACTGAATGAATATTCTAAGGGAACTGAATCACCTTTCCAACAATCCATCCCGTGCACAATTCTGACTTACGACGCAGACGAATGACCTGTTTTCCCCTGAAACTCGATCAGGAGGTCACCGGACTCTCTCAGTCTCTATTTAACACAAGTCAACTCCTCAGCTCAATCAAGACTGAATGAATCTTTGAAGTACATCTCCTCACCTTTCCAACAGTCTACCCCGTGCACGATTCTGACTTACCATGCGGATGAACGATCCGTTTGCGTCCGATAATTCCCCGTCCAAAGGACCAACGAACGCTTTTGAGCCACATTTGACCCAAAGTCAACTCCCGGACCAGGGAGCAATCCCAAATACTTTCAAAGGTATCTGAATTAACTTTCCAATGGTTCACCCCATGCACGATTCAGATCAATAGTTTGCGCTCTACGATCGATTTTGCGAAGGAACCTGAAAGAGAATGCCAAATGGAAGGTTCCAAACCCTACCTATCGGCAATGTGCCTAAACACACCTGCTAATTGGCAGGACCAGGGTTATGTTGATTAGAAATTCCCCAGGACTATAAAAAGGAAGGCCTAACCTCATTTAGGAGGAGAAAAATCAGAGAGCCATTACTCTCAGGGAGCTCAGAAAGCCCCTCTCGAAGTCAGCGTGATTTCCACATCCAAATCCCTTTCCAACCTTCACCTTTCATCGCCCTTTTCATCAAACTTGGTGAATTAAGTACCCTCCATCATCATCCATGAGCAAGGGCTGCTCTCCAATATCCAAGATCAAGCTCAAGATCTCCAAGAAGGTCCAACTCTTTCAAATCTCTCTTTAAATTCCCCTAAATTCGCATCAACTTGTTTTATTGCTTAACACTTTTATTCTCTCATCTCACATATCTTAATATAATTTTTATTTAGTATTATTGCACATCTCTTACTTTCATATAAATAAAACCCAAAAAACAGGAAAAAGAGGATTTGCTCATAAATTCCAAATGGAAATGCTCACAGTTTTCTCAGGACTAAAACATTTTTTTACACACACACATATATATAAGAGAAGTCCCCGATTGGATTTATGGGATAAATACCACCCCTCATTTTGCATGCGAACTACGTGGACTATGATGCCTCTATAGGCTATGTAGGCGTCTCGGGGTAAAACCCATGACTCGAGTCATATTCCTACTTTTCTATCATTTTTCTATTTTATCTATATTATTTAAACTCAATTCTCTTAAATTCTATATATAAATATATTTGTTCTTAGTGGCATTTTATTCCATGTGCATTATCATTCCATTATAACGATCAACGCGAGGATAATCGCGTAAATCCTATTTTCTAATATTATTCTTAGGAACATTCCTACGGATGACTCGATTTATCTCTTCCATGATACAAGTCGATGATTACTATATCCACTACGTATACACATGCACACATACCATGGGGAAATAAAGGAAAATAGCAATAACCCATGAGAGACCGTAAGGGCGGAATGGGTGCCTAACACCTTCCCATTTCGTAACTTAGCCTCTACAACCTTTTTCGAATCATTTTGGTTTCGTATGTATCAGTATGTCTTTAGATGTTTTCCTTTGGGATGGCTACCTTTTCTTTTGTATGTTTTGAGTAAAATAGAGTGGCAACTCCATCTCTCTACATTTTTCACCACATCAATGACGCCGGTCGAAGCGCTCTCGAGAGGGATGTGCGGGACCAAAGGGATCCTTTCCCGCCGCAAGGATCGGGGATGGCCACAGTGGCGACTCCGTTGAGGATTTTCATTTTGAGGGCTAGACTCTATTTACATGGGTGTTTTATTATATATTCCCCTATTTACATGTTCCCCTTTTACTAGTCATGTGTTACTCATGCTTATGCTTCTATTCACACACTTGTAAAAAATTCTCCGTGTACACTTCACACCACGTGCACCTAGGATCACATATATCCCCATGTTACACCCATCAACCATACTTGGTATACCATTGGTACTCATACTTTGCTCCCTATTGGGAATGATCAAGAAAGACACTCTCATAATAAGATACTAATAAGAGAATCATGCATGATTCACATAATATCACCAAAGAGCATTGTGATTGACCAAATTTTATCCAGGAACTGGAGGGTCACTTTGTAATGGGCGCTGGTCCGGTAGGGCGCAGTTAGCCTAAGCGATATGACTCTCACCTTCCATTGGCCAAGTACCTTCAATGTATATCGAATGGTTCCCCCGCATCGTACCTCTTGACCAAAGTCATGATGGGAGGTATATCGCAGGGAACTCGTTCACGTACGTCGAGTATATTGAATTCGCTCTCACACGTACCGTCTCCACGAGGTATATGGTAAGGCAATTCACGTACACTCAGGTATATCAAATGGCTTGTCCACACGTACCGATTTCCTTAAAAAGAAAAACGCATATTGTGGAAGCCACGTCGAAGGGGGGAACCCTTTCCGATTCACCCAACCAACTGCATACCCGCATATAGGTGTCAAGCCTAGGACACACATATTAGATTGCCAATTTTGACCCAAAACTCTGTTGAAATTTCGTGTCGGCCTACCACCAAAATTTGCGCGCATCTTTAAAATGGGACCCTACCCGTGAGCCTAGTTACAAGTCCAACCATAGCTTTGTATATGTTACAAACCCAACTTTTCCAAGCTCGGGTCCCATCCGGCATTTCATTTTGCACTCAGGAAAATTTAATACAAGTGAGAACATAATATTAATAATAATCATGCTGAGACCCATCTTCCAAAAACATTTTTTCCTTCTTTATCGAAAATCCAAAAACATTGTTTCCTTTCTTTATCAAAAATCCAAAAACATTTCTCTGTTCTTTATCAAAAATCCAAAAATATTTTTCCCTTCAATCTCCAAAGAGAAACAAAAAATGTCAAAAATATTTTCCTTCTTTTTCTTAAAATAAATCCCATTTTGCGCCTTCTCAGGTCGATGGCACACCCTTGGCCTGACTCCTTATTGGCTTCGGTTTGCAGTCAAATAACCCCGAAGCTCCGTCCATTCCCCTGCTACTTCTTTCGAGTTCGGTATCCATCCATTTTCCATGGAGAACACAGATCAAGTACCAGTTGTGCAACAAGATCTGACGTCAGTCTTAGCTCAGCCCGTGTCCAAGATCAATAACCTTCAGACTGAGGTCTGAGAGATGCAACGAAACCAAGTTCCTTTTACTCAAGAGCCCGATGTCATATTCCCTCGTGCTATGGGTCCACCTACGCCTATCTGGATTCTGGAAGAGTCTCATCACACTCCACGTGCCCCTCCTATTAATGGGTCGCCTCCTGCCCAGCTTCCTATGCTAAACCTTGCCCAACCTAGGGCTAACTTGCCTGCAATCATTGATATAAAAGAGGAAGAATTCAATAAGGTCAAAGAATATCTAAAGATGTTAACTAAGAAGTTCGACCAAGTTCGAATCTTCGTAAATTACATGGACTACACCCGCATGTCTCCTTATCCTAAGGCAAGGTTACCCGAGAAGTTCAAGATGACGAATATCGAGAAATTCAGAGGAAGTGGACCCCTGATTGTTCATCTTCGCAGTTCTCATTGTTTTATGAATATCCTAGGGGATTCTGAAGAAGTGATGGTCCAATTGTTTGAGCAAACTCTGAAGGACAGCACTCTCCGATGGTTTTTGTCTCTCGAGGAGTCCAGAATCCTTAGTTGGGAGGATGTAGCCCATGAATTCATATTGTAGTATAAATACAATGAAGAGCTTGAGGTCACCCGTCATGATTTTGAGCTGCTAAAACAGAACTCTAGGCAATCAGTCAGTAACTTCATAGATTGATGGAGGGAAAAGGCAGCCACTATGACCAATCGGACATCTGAGGAAGAACAAGTCAACATAGTGAAGAAGAACTTATTGCCCCATATCCGAGTGACCATGGTAGGAAAATAATATCCCCACTTACAAGATCTCAGAAAGAAAGGAGTACAAATCGAGGAAGGTCTTGCTAAAACAGAGGTTGAACTAAAGAAGGTGTCCGTACAGTTCACCCTCCGAAAATATGACAAACCTGCCAATGTTGTAGTCTCAACCATCAACAATGATGATGCTAAGAATTAGCACCACCAGGTATGGTGTTTCCAAGCTCAATAGAAGTATAACAATGGCAGCACAGCTATATAAAGAAGATAATAGAAGGTGGTGAGGAGAAGAGGGTAACACACCGGAATATAAGTGGTTTAGCCAATCTGGCCTACGTCCACTGTGAGTGTGTGAGTAATATCACTGAAAGAAGGCACTAATGGCCATGGATACAACCTCTCAAGCTCTCTATCTCTACTGTATATTTAGACAGAGTTTTAGCTAGGGTTTTAATAACTGGATCCCTTTTCAAGGTAGGGGATGATCCCTATATATAGTTCCTAGGGGTGTAATGTACCCCCCATGCATGTAATGTGCATGTGTGTGGTAGCCTCACCAATGGGAGAGTGCCATCTGTCACTGACACATGTAAGTAATGATGATGAAATATTCTCCCCACATGTGGAGAATAATCTTGTTACAACTGATTTGTGCCCAGGTGTCCTTATCCAAATGTCAACAGATGCTCGGCAGTCATGTTGGCGAATGACCTCGGCCTGGGAGAGGCCGAGCTGTAAAGGCTTGATGGTCGTTCAGTCCGAGACGTCATAAGGAGCCTCGGCCTGATCTCAGCCGAGACATATGCTGGGGTCGGCCCAAGCCGAGGTTGGACATACAGCATGCTGATGATTATTAATGCTTCTGGTCACCTCGGCCCAAGCCGAGGTAGGACTAGTTCCATAAAGAAGGTGACCAGGGCTCCTTGTCACCTCGGCCTACTATTAGCCGAGGTTGCTATTCCCAAGTACTTGAGGATGCTGTTGATGCATGCGATGCGCGTACTGTCCATGGAAGTGTATATGGTAGTGTCGGCCTGGGCCGAGGTAGGTCTGGCCGAGGGATGATATCGTGAGCCCCTGGCCTTCATAGGGTCGATCAATGTCTCGGCCATCATCTCGGCCGAGGTAGGTATCCCTGGGCCGAGGTTATACTTGGGCATATCAATCACCCCCAAGCCCTTAGTCATATGCGAGAGCAAGTGGCTAGGGGATTGTCTCACCTCCGAGGCTTGTCCGTCCCAAGGCTAATACCTGCGTGACACCTGTCCCAGGCTAAGGCGTGCCCACTTGTCTTGCGTGTGCTGTCAGTTGTCCCTTGGGTTTCCCACGGCAATGATGGGCCTTGGGAAGTGTGCCCAAGTATTTAAGGGTTAAATCCCTTCCTTTCTCTTTCTTCTTCCTCATTTCTTTCTCTCGCGCACAGTTCTTGTGAATTTTTCTCTCCAAAGCCTCTTCAATCAAGCTCTCCTCTGCAGAAGGTTTCCTGTAGTTTTCTAGTGAATTCTCTTGGTTTCATTCATCGATTCACTTCCAGGTACTCCTCCTTTTCCATTTCCTTTGTTTTTGATATTTGGTTTACATTTTCCGGTGACCGTTTAAGTTTTCCGGTGAGCTTCATTGATTCAGGCGACTTGTGCTTTCTTGAAATTTCTTAGTTTTATCTTCAAACCCCTTTATTTTATAAGCCAATCGTGTTTGTAGCTTTAGGAGTTTTCCTTAAGTTTAGGGTCGTTCCAAGTTTTGGGTCATCCTCTGATGCTCAGACCCCTGTACCATCTTCTTGAGGACTTCCCTTCTCTCAGAGAGAAGACCTTAGAGAAAATTAGGCAAATGGAGAGAGCTCAGAAAGAAGCTCGTAGGTCACAGGAGTTCCCTGTCAGACCCCTCTTTCCCCCACCTCTCAAGGTGGTATATCCTGATCCTCCTGAGAATTTCTACCAGACAGACGTCTCTACCAACCCATTGCCGATGTCTGAATCTGAGTCTTCCACCTCAGACCCCATGTCTGTGGACTCTTTCCAAGAAGACATGGACTTCACACCTCGGACTGGTCAGGACCCTGACCAGGCCGAGGTCTCCAGCCGCGCTTCGTCCTAAAATGGCACAAGTACCTCAGATTCTTCTTCAGAGGTTGAACTTGTTGAGCCAAGTGTGGCTGTGCCACCCATTCTAGATGCCATCCCTCTGGCGGCCGTTATCGGGGTCGAGTTTGCTCAGAGATTCCCTGGTCACCCGTCTATATCTGCTCCAGCCGACGTTGATCTTGACGACGATGATGAGGATGCTGAAAGTGATGTTGACGTCTCTGAGGCGGCCGAGTACGAGAGCACAGTCACTGAGGTGGATCTGTTGCACTTCAGATACTTATACTCCATCAGTCCCTCAATTAAATTAAGGAGACCTCTGAGGGAAGAGAGGGCCTACCACGGCCGAGATGGAGAAATCTGCTTGTACGAGCAGATGTTTAAGTTAGGGTTTCATCTACCCATTCATCCCGTCATCAGGTCCATTCTTTCCTTTATCAACTTGGCCCCCTCGCAGCTCCCTCCCAATGCTTGGAGAGTCATTATTGGATCCATCATCTTGTGGAGGGCAGTCCACCACTCTGACCTCCCAGTTCAGGTCTTTGCTGGTTGTTACGTCCCTACCTCGGCCAAAAACCATCCGAGCTACTATCACTTCATGGCTCGGAGGCCTGAGAAAAAGATTCTTCAGGTCACTCAGACCTCGAATCACAATTGGAAGCCCCGGTATTTTTTCGCCTCAGGGCCCTGGGAATTTGGCTCATCTGTTCCCTCTTCCACTTTTGAGCCGAGGATACCCCTCAGATGGGGTAAAGTCACCATGTCTGCCAGGGCCGATCCTGGCCTAAGTCTTCAAAATATCAAAAAGGTGAAGACCCTGCAAGACCAAGGGGCACATGGTATGTTTGTCAAATTCGAACATCTGCTGACCCCCCAGTATCTCTCAGGGATGAGCCTAGGTGGAGGTCCTCTTGTTGACTTTGGTAAGGATTTTCCTCTTTGTTTCAATTCTAACCCCTGGTCATTCATGTTTAATTTCTAACTCTTATCTTTTCACTTTTATAGAGAGTCCACCAGGTGTCCCAGACGAATTGTGGGAGATGGCAGCTCCGAGTTTGGCCAGACTTGCAAAGAAGACTGGTTTGAACGCTCCTCCTCCAACTCCCTCAACATCCAAATCCAAGAAGAGGGCCCCTGAGGTCCCAATCTCTGAGGATCAGAGGCCGACTTCAAGGAAAAAGAAGACCTCCGACGCTGCGATCCCCATCACAGCCGACACCCTGTCGGCTCGTCTGGACCAGCTGAAACTTACCGATAGCGTGGTCGGCCACAACAGACAGGCCATGGACGCACTTGCCAACTTGATGACCGAGGCCGACAAGCATTTTTACAGGGCCATGGACACCTCCATGATGTTTGAGTTCGGCCTCCACAGAACCGTCCAGGTATGACTTGTTTCTTTTGCCAATAATTTTACAAGTGCAACGTCTGATTTTACTCCCATCCAACCTCTTCATTATCTGTGCAGGGTGTGACTGCCATGTACCAGCTATCTAACTGGGCCATGAGGAAATTGCCTCTCATTCAGAAGGGGCAGGAGGCTGAGAAGGTCGAGAGCGCCCTGAAGGCCGAGGTTGACCATCTGAGGTCAGAGTTACAGAATGCCGAGAATAAGGCCCAGAACACTGAAAATAAGGCCCAGGGTTTGGAAAAAGATATCTTTGCGCTCGTCCAAAGCCACGCCAAGGCCCTGAAGGATAAGGATGATGCTCTGCAGCGGAAGGTCAACGCGACTGTGAAGGCTGCCCTTGCAGATGCCTCAGAGAGAATAATTTCTGACTACAAAGTCTCTAAGGAGTTCGTAGGTTTTGGTTTTGAATACCCCGAAAGAGGTATCAAAGCCACTAGCAAATGGGCCGAGGTAAGAGAGAAGGAGGTTGGCACTATAAAGACCTCCGACTTTGTGGGCCTCGGCTTTGCCGACCCTCAGTTTGCCCAGGCACTGCAAGAAGTAGAAGGCGAGGCTGCTGCCCCTGGTGATACTGCTACTCTGGGAGGGACTGATCTTGGAGGGACTGACCCTGCTGATGATGTGGCTGAGATGACCAACGCTGAACAGGTCAACCCAGCCGAGACTGTCAATGCTCCCCCCTCAGACCTTTAACTTAAAACAAATTTGTATTTTGTAGCTTGTAATTTTTAACTTCTGAACTTGTAATTTGTAACCTCTGAATGTTATGTAATCTCTTCTTTTATTTTTATATCTGAATGCCTCTGAATGCGATTAAGCTCTAAAGCCATTACCTAACCATAACCAACTTCACCAAATTAATGATGTTAAGGGTCTGAGGTCATCTAACCCAGGTGTCTGATCTCAGACCTCGTCACTACCGAGTGATGTTTTGAGGGTCTGAGGTCATCACCTAAGAGGTTAGCCTCATAATAAATGTCACCAAATTAATGATGTTAAGGGTCTGAGGTCATCTAACCCAGGTGTCAGAGCTCAGAACTCGTCACCATCGAGTGATGTTATGAGGGTCTGAGGTTATCACCTAAGAGGTTAGCCTCATAATAAATGTCACCAAATTAATGATGTTAAGGGTCTGAGGTCATCTAACCTAGGTGCCTGAGCTCAGACCTCGTCACCACCGAGTGATGTTATGAGGGTCTGAGGTCATCACCTAAGAGGTTAGCCTCATAATAAATATCACCAAATTAATGATGTTAAGGGTCTGAGGTCATCTAACCCAGGTGTCTGAGCTCAGACCTCGTCACCACCGAGTGATGTTATGAGGGTCTGAGGTCATCACCTAAGAGGTTAGCCTCATAATAAATATCTCCAAATTAATGATGTTAAGGGTCTGAGGTCATCTAACCCAGGTGCCTGAACTCAGACCTCGTCACCACTGAGTGATGTTATGAGGGTCTGAGGTCATCACCTAAGAGGTTAGCGTCATAATAAATATCACCAAATTAATGATGTTAAGGGTCTGAGGTCATCTAAGCCATGTGCCTGAGCTCAGACCTCGTCACCACCGAGTGATGTTATGAGGGTCTGAGGTCATCACCTAAGAGGTTAGCCTCATAATAAATGTCACCAAATTAATGATGTTAAGGGTCTGAGGTCATCTAACCCAGGTGCCTGAGCTCAGACCTCGTCCCCACCGAGTGATGTTATGAGGGTTTGAGGTCATCACCTAAGAGGTTAGCCTCATAATAAATATCACCAATTTAATGATGTTAAGGGTCTGAGGTCATCTAACCTAGGTGTCTGAGCTCAGACCTCATTACCACCGAGTGATGTTATGAGGGTCTGAGGTCATCACCTAAGAGGTTAGCCTCATAATAAATGTCACCAAATTAATGATGTTAAGGGTCTGAGGTCATCTAACCCAGGTGTCTGAGCTCAGACCTTGTCACCACCGAGTGATGTTATGAGGGTCTGAGGTCATCACCTAAGAGGTTAGCCTCATGATAAATGTCACCAAATTAATGATGTTAATGGTCTGAGGTCATCTAACCCAGGTGTCTGAGCTCAGACCTCGTCACCACCGAGTGATGTTATGAGGGTCTGAGGTCATCACCTAAGAGGTTAGCCTCATAATATATCTCTGATCTAAGAGTGGAGCAAGAACTTGTCATGAAAACTGATCTTTATTATAACCTCTTCTCAATAAGATGATACATTTACATAAAATTCTATGCATCATATGAAATATCTCTTCAGATGGTCAGCATTCCACGGGTTAGTGAAGGGTTCTCCCTCTAGGTTTTCTAGCCTATAAGTGCCAGGCACAACCTCTTCCATTACTTTGTAGGGGCCATGCCAGTTCGGGTGTAGCTTGTTTGTCTTCTGGAGGGTCTTCTTTAGCACTAGGTCTCCCACTGCAATGGGTCTTGATTTCACCCTTTGGTTGTAGAATTTCGCTGCCCTCTGCTGGTAAGCTGTTTTCCTGACCTCTGCATCCTCTCGTCTCTCTTCAATAAGATCCAGGTCTAGCCTCCTCTTCTCCCTATTGCTGTCAGGGTCGTAGGTTTGAATCCGATGAGTTGGTAGTCCTACCTCCGTTGGTATGACGGCTTCTGAACCATGTGCCAGCATGAATGGGGTTTCTCCTGTGGGTGTCTTTGCTGTGGTCCTGTAAGCCCACAACACAGCGTAGACCTCTTCTATCCATCTCCCCTTCACGTCTTCTAATCTCTTCTTGATTCCATCCAAGATAGTCCTATTCATGACCTCGGTCTGGCCATTTGCCTGAGGTCGACCAGGGGATGAGAAGAACTGTTTAATCCCCACACTTTGGCAATACTTCTCTAAGGAGGAGTTCTTGAAATGGGTCCCATTATCCGAGATGAGCGTGTTTGGGAGGCCATACCTACATATGATGTTCTTCTAGATGAATTGAAAGGTCTTCTACTCCGTAATTGTTATCATTGGTTCTGCCTCTACCCACTTTAAAAGGTAGTCAATGGCAACTATCAAGAATCTATAGTTGTTGACTGCTCTTGGCAAAGGTCCTACTAAGTCAATTCCCCACACCGCGAACGGCCATGGAGAAGAGATTGACGTCATAGGCTGATGGGGTTGATGAGGGATAGCGGAGAACCTCTGACATTTGTCACACCTCTTCACATAGTTAGCAGCGTCCTTAGACAAGGTAGGCCACCAGTATCCCTGAGTGACGATCCTCTTGGCTAAGGGCCTTCCCCCTATGTGGCTAGAGCAAGAGCCTTCATGAACCTCCTGTAAGATTCGGGGTACCTCCATGGGATGCACACATCTGAGGAGGGGCAAGAGAAACTCCTTTTTATACAAGACGTCTCCTACCAATGAGAACTTGGCCGCCCTGTATCTCAATTTTCTTCTTTCCAGCTTGGACTCAGGTAGATCCCCCTCTCTTAGGTATCTGACAAGCGGGTCAATCCATGAGTCTCCTAGGTTCACATTATGATAAGGGCTACGTACCTCATCCTCCTCGATGCTTGGTTTTCCTAAGACTTCGATTGGGATGGTCCTTCCCAAATCTGTCTTCATCGCCGAGGACAGCCTTGCCAATGCATCGGCGTGATTGTTGCTCAGCCTAGGCACTCTCTTCAGTTTGGCCTCTTCAAAATACTCTAGCAACCCTCTTACCTTCTTTAAGTACTTGGCCATCCTTTCGTCCTTGGCCGCGTATACTCCCAGCACTTAATTGACAACCAATCTCGAATCACTATGAAGCAGGAGTTGCTTTACTCGAAGAGTTGTTGCCAATAAGAGACCTGCTATCATGGCCTCATACTTCGACTCATTATTTGAGTCTTGAAAGTTGAATCTTAAGGCGTATTCAATGTTGGCGCCATCTGGGGCTGAGAGTATTAGCCCCGAGCCGCTTCCACTATCACAGGAAGAGCCATCAACGAAGAGGCTACATACGTGTGCATCTGATGAGAAGACCCCTTCTCTCATAACCCCCTTTTCGAAGAGGTATCGATCCTCCTCATTCTCTTCTACTCTGCTCCGAGCCTTGCCTGGAACAACCTCTTCTCGGCCTCGGAAGATGTACGGGGCAGTCCCTTCCGAATCTTGGAAGACACTTCGGTTCGTCTCTTCGTCGCCATCCAAGCCCTTCTCTGTCTCGGTCTCTTCCCAAGTGAACTCTGCGACAAAGTCTGCAAGGGCCTACCCCTTGATGGCTGTCCTGGGCCGGTAAGTAAGATCATACTCTCCTAGTTCAATGGCCCAAGTCATCAATCTTCAGAACTTCTCAGGTTTGTGCAGAACCTGTCTTAGCGGGGAGTCTGTAAGGACTACCATGGAGTGAGCTTGAAAGTAAGGCTTCATTTTCCTTGAGGCATGGATGAGGGCATAAGCCAACTTCTCCATTCGGGGATAGTTTTGTTCAGACCCTTGCAGGGCCTTACTGTTGAAGTACACGGGCCTCTGAACCCCATCCTCTTCCCGTATGATGGCCGCGCTAATGGCTGACTCTGAGACCGCCAGATACACAAACAACCTTTCCCCCGTGACTGGCCGGGATTGCAGCAAGGGAGACCCCAAGTAGGACTTGAGTTGATCAAAGGCTTTTTCACACTCTTCATCCCACTGGAAGGCCTTCCTTAGAACTTTAAAGAATGGAAGACACTTATCCGTTGCCCTGGAAACAAACCTGTTCAGGGCTGCCACTCTTCAAGTGAGTCTTTGGACATCCTTGATACTCCTAGGAGTCTTCATGTCGAGTAATGCCTTGATTTTCTCAGGGTTTGCCTCAATCCCCCTTTGATTAACAATGAACCCTAGGAACTTCCCAGCTCCTACCCCGAAGACACATTTTGCCGAGTTGAGCTTCATTCTGTACGATTCCATGACATCAAAGGTCTTCTCATGGTCTGCTACGTGAGTACATGCTTTCAGGCTCTTCGTTAGCATATCGTCCACATACACCTCCATGGTCTTACCTATCTGCTCCTCGAACATCCTATTGATAAGACGCTGATACGTTGCCCCCACATTTTTCAGACCAAAAGGCATCACCTTGTAACAGTACGTCCCCGTGTCAGTGATGAAGGCTGTCTTCTCAGAGTCCTCGGCATCCATGAAGATTTGGTTATAGCCTGAATAAGCATCCATGAAACTCATGAGCTCGTGCCCTGCTGTTGCGTCCACCATCTGGTCTATCCTAGGCAAGGGATAGCTGTCTTTCAGGCAAGACCTATTCAGGTCTGTGAAATCTACACACATCTGCAACTTTCCATTGGCCTTAGGTACGATGACTGCATTTGAGAGCCACTCTGGATAAGTAACCTCCCTTATGAACTCGGCCTCTTCTAACTTTTTCACTTCTTCCCGGATTACCTCATACTTCTCTCTGGAGTAGACTCTTCGCCTTTGTTTAATAGGCCTGGCATCTCTGTCCATGTTGAGCTTGTGGGTCATGGCCTCAGGGTCGATACCAGGCATGTCTGCGTGACTCCAGGCGAAGACACTCTGCCTCCTCCTGAGGAAGTTTATCAGCTCTTCCTTGATCCTTGGTTCTAGGGCCTTGCCGACCTTGACGGTTTTTTCCGGTTCGTCCTCATTGAGGACGATGAATTCTACCTCTTCCGCGGCCTCGCCCTTCTTCAGTTTGGTTTCATCTCTCGGATCAAGAGTGTCAATGCTGTAAGTGGTGGTTACTCTCTTATGGGCCTCTCGCTCTTCGGCTGAGTTGAAGTAACACTCCCGCGCCATGGTCTGGTCCCCTTGCACTTCCCCTACCCCATAAGGAGTCGGGAATTTTAGCATCTGGTGGACCGTCGACGGCACGTCTTCAAACTCTTTGAGGGCTACTCTTCCGATGATGAGGTTGTAGGCCGAGAAGACATTTTCGTCCATAACAAAAAAGTTTATCTTTTTAGTCAGCCTCATAGGCCACTCATCCCCCATTCGTACATCCGTTTCATACATGCCCAATGGGTGCACCTTCTCACCACTGAATCCTATCAATGGGTGATGGTAGGGCACTAGCCTTGCCCTGCTAAGACCCAAGCTTTTGAAACAAGGCCAGAACATCACATCTGCTGACTTTCCCCCATCTATGAGGATCCTCCCAACATCTCACCCATGCACCCTTGTTGTTATGACTAAAGGGTCATCATGGGGGGCTAAGATGCCCTTAAAGTCAAGCCTGGAGAACCCCACTACGAGGGTGTCCATGTCCACCTTCTTCCTCTTCTGCACTGCGTCAGAAGACGTTAGATTCACAACCTCAGGCTTGGCCACTGACTTGGCCTCTGCTACATGAGCCTTCCTGTCGGCTACCTCAGAGCCACCTCCTGCGAATCCCCCACATATGGTGCTAACACCAAAGGAAATCATTCCCGCCCTCTTCACCGGGGTGTTGTCATCTTTTGGCGGGAGATCCGGGTCATCTCCATCATCTCCCTCTGAGTCATTGTCCCTTCTGGCCGGGACATCACCACGACATCTGTCATTCCTTCTCTTCTTAGGGTATTCTCTTCCACCCTTTGGGGCCTTGCCGTCAACATACTTTCTCAGCTTCCCAGATTTCAGCATCTTCTCAATCTCATCCTTTAAAGCGAAGCATCTATCTGTGACATGGCCGTGATCCTGATGGAACTCACACCAGAGGTTTGTATTCCTCTTATGTGGTGGGGCCTTCAATTTCTCTGGACACCTCAGAATCCGGTCAGTCTTGATCTCATTAAGGATGTGCTCACAGCTCACAGTCAGAGGAGTGTAATGAGCGAACTTGTCATCTACTGACCTCTTCTTCCCCTTTTTCTTGCCCTCGGACCTCCCAGTGCTACCACGGTTCTCCTCCTCATATTTGGCACCGATCGAGTTCTTTGGAAGAGAGGTGAACCAGCTGTGCGCTGCCCCTATCAAGGTCCCCGAGAAGGCCCTGCACTTCATCTCATCGGGTATCGAGTAAATATCTGCCACCGACTGATACATCTCGATATGGTGCACTGGGTTAGTGCTGCCATGATACTTAGGAGTCACTGTAGGAGGCTTGAACTTAGCTGGGGTTGGGAACCCCCCTATCCTAGCTACAAACGGGGAGCCCTCTGAGTAGCCCCTCTGTAATGGGTCCCTGCTCTTTATGAGGTCCCCTATCTTCTCCTCGAGACGTTGGATTGAATCATTCCAGGGTCTTCTCTCATCAACTTGGCCGAGGTTATCCCCTGCCACCTCCCTGCGATGGATAGAGGGTTCCCCAACCACGACCCGTTGACTGTTGACCTCTTCCTGTTCCCTGGCTCTTCTCTCCAAGGGTCGGCCTTGATCTGGCCGAGCCTGCCTATTCCCTCTTTGGGAGCCTGTTGCACTCCTTGACCTTGATAGCCTCTGTCTTAGGTCATTAACTGGGCCCAGCCTTTCGAAGGCCGACCCTCTGCTCAACCTGTTAAAAGCGGACCCTCTTGGTTGGGCCTCTTCTCTTCTTCGTCCGACACATCCTTGATTCTGTCTAAGAGGTCGTACAGTGTTATCTGACACCTCATACGGCTCCCAACAGTCTTATAGGGCCTCTTCAGCTTCCAGGTCATCATACCTGTCCTCTGGGCAAGGGTTTCCTTGCCTCCCCAGGCGCAAGCCCCTAGGGTCAGCAACGTCCCTCCTCCGTTGGGGTGCAGGCTGGTCCTTCATCGGTACCTGGGGTGGTCCCCTGGCGTCCGGTTGGGGCTGAGCTGCCGCCGAAGTGATCATGTCCGGTGAGACTCCAGGTGGCCTCATCATCATGGTTTGGCTGAGCTGGACAAATTGCTCCTTCATGGCTTGTTGTGTTGCAGCCAAAGATTTCAAGGCTGCTGCTACCTCCGCCATTTTGGACTGGGGAGGAGCCTGACTGGAGCTAGCCCCTCCACCTCCGGACGGCGGAAGAGGCGGCGGCAATTCTGGTGCCATGTGTTATCACTATAGAGCTTGAATAGCAGGTGAGCTTAATACCTTAAAGGACCTCTTTCAATGGTGAAACAGCTCCACACAAGGGGTGGTTCCTGGTTCACCACCAGAGTCTCCGGTGAGGTAAAGCAGAAAAAGAGGAAGAGATAGCTTCTCGTTCCCACAGACGGCGCCAAAATGATGATGCTAAGAATTATCACCACCAGGTATGGTGTTTCCAAGCTCAATAGAAGTATAAGAATGGCAGCACAGCTATATAAAGAAGATAATAGAAGGTGGTGAGGAGAAGATGGTAACACACCGGAATATAAGTGGTTCAGCCAATCTGGCCTACGTCCACTGTGAGTGTGTGAGTAATATCACTGAAAGAAGGCACTAATGTCCATGGATACAACCTCTCAAGCTCTCTCTCTCTACTGTATATTTAGACAGAGTTTTAGCTAGGGTTTTAATAACTGGATCCCTTTGCAAGGTAGGGGATGATCCCTATATATAGTGCCTAGGGGTGTAATGTACCCCCCATGCATGTAATGTGCATGTGTGTGGTAACCTCACCAATGGGGGAGTGCCATCTGTCACTAACACATGTAAGTAATGATGATGAAATATTCTCCCCACATGTGGAGAATAATCTTGTTACAACTGATTTGTGCCCAGGTGTCCTTATCCAAATGTCAACAGATGCTCGGCAGTCATGTTGGCGAATGACCTCGGCCTAGGAGAGGCCGAGCTGTAAAGGCTTGATGGTCGTTCAGTCCGAGATGTCATAAGGAGCCTCGGCCTGATCTCAGTCGAGACATATGCCGGGGTAGGCCCAAGCCGAGGTTGGACATACAGTATGCTGATGATTATTAATGCTTCTGGTCACCTTGGCCCAAGCCGAGGTAGGACTAGTTCCATAAAAAAGGTGACCAGGGCTCCTTGTCACCTCGGCCTACTATTGGCCGAGGTTGCTATTCCCAGGTACTTGAGGATGCTGTTGATGCCTGCGATGCGTGTAGTGTCCATGGAAGTGTATATGGTAGTGTCGGCCTGGGCCGAGGTAGGTCTGGCCTAGGGATGATATCGTGAGCCCCTGGCCTTCATAGGGTCGATCAATGTCTCGGTCATCATCTCGGCCGAGGTAAGTATCCCCGGGCCGAGGTTATACTTGGTCATATCAAACAACATATCTCAACTGACCACTTCCTAGGAACCCAAAAGTTTCCCTGTCCTAGTCCGAAAGGAATAAACTGAGCTCCATACTCCCCTCTCCAAAGTGTATCAAGCCCTATTAAGACGAAACCTTATCAAACCCTTGGAACCCCTTCCATTGCCAAACCCACTTCCAAGAAACTTCAAGGCAGATGCCCATTGCTCCTTTCACCAAACCGCTGGTCATACCACATATATAGGGGGCTTCAAGCTAATTTTGAGATTAGAGATAAATCCCCATTAGCAACAATGTTTGGGGATTAAGGCAACGAGGCAGTTCAGCGTGGAAACTCATATCTTGCTGTGTTAGTTAGTGATATTGTATTTTTGTTTATATTGACTATGATCTATAACGGTTGTAATGATGTAACGAGAATAATAATGAGCTTTAGTGTGAGGTCAAGCGGTTCTCGCGAGAGACCAGGCTTGGCAGGGCCTGGGAAAGCTTCCACGCTCTATCGAATGACCTCGCCGGGGGAACTCTAGGGGGACTTATCTTAGAGGATTGAGAAGTGAGGCACCATTGGGGCTTGCCCTGATAATATTAAATACACCTGGTAAAACAACGAAGGACCCTTACCATGGAACCTCAGGCAAAGCAGCTTGGAGTTCCATCGGAGGTTGAGTTATGAGCCAAATAACCCTCTACTTAATGTCACATCCACTTTATCTGATGTCACTAACCAACTAGGCAGTGTCATACCTGCACTTGAGTAAACCACTCTAGTATTTGAGGTTATCAGACAGTTGGTGGGCCACCTCTATGATAACATCCCCCTGACACACAGTGGTTAGGCAAAAGGCATGCCTTGGCGTTTAATGTTTATAACGTGGAGACAACTAGTGCATTAGGTATTTTTTGTTTTTGACATAAAGTATGAGGGATGTCTTTCACAGGCATTAATGGCGGAGTTGCCTCAGGGATTGTGTGGGAGCTATTTAAGGACCCCAACCACCTCTTGAGAGAGGATGATCTTTTTGAGAGTTCAGAAGTGATTACTAAAGAGTTATTACAATCCAAATAGTTTACTCACCCACCATTGTCATTTATTACAAATCTTTTAATACATGATAGGGATTATTGAGGGTGGTTACCTTTTAAGATGTATCCAGGGTGCTTACTTCTCTCTCCCTATAGCTAAGTTACTTATAAGTTCATTTCTACCCGTAAGGACAGACTACACTATGGGAAAGTATGCCCAGCTCTTTATTTCTGAGATAGTGAGACTTCACGGTGTGCCCCTAAATATCGTGTCTGACCGAGAGAAGATATTTGTTTCACAGTTTTAAGAGAGTTTTCAGGAGGCCATGGGCACGGAATTGGGGTTGAGTACGGCGTATCACCCGCAGACCGATGGGCAAACTGAGCATACAAACCAGATGTTGGAGGACATGCTACGTATGAGTATCATTGATTTTGGGGGTGGATGGGATCAGTATCTTCCACTGGTGGAGTTTGCTTACAACAACTCCTACCAGTTCACCATTGGCATGGCTCCATTTGAGGCGTTATACGGTATACCTTGTTGTTCCCCAGCATGCTAGTTGGAGGTGGGGGACAACAAACTACTTGGGCCGGAAATGATTCAGGATACTTCGGCGAGGATAGAATTGATTCGGAGTCGCATTCGGGTAGCTGAAGATCAGTAGAAGAGCTATGCTGATGCGAAGAGGTTCTTCAGGGAGTTCCAAGTGGGGGACCAGGTTTTGCTCAGAGTATCTCCTATGAAGGGGATTATGCGTTTCGGGAAGAAAGGGAAGTTGGCACCGAGGTATGTGGAACCATTTCCTATTATTGAGCGGATTGGACTGGTTGCGTATAGGCTTGGGTTATCGGAGCATTTGCATCGGATTCACGATGTGTTTCATATTTCCTTGCTAAGGAAATATCTTAGAGACGATTTGGCTCATTCTCACATTGCTTTGGAGGACATGGATCTCCAGCCTGATAGCTCCTACGAGGAGGGGCCGATTGCTATTTTGGACCGAAGTGAGCGGAAACTGCGGTCAAAGATAGTTCCGTTAGTGCGTGTTCAGTGGCGACATCATAATGTCGAGGAGTCCACATGGGAGCGCGAGGATGAGATGCGCGAACGTTATCCATAGTTGTTCTTACCAGGTACTTTCTAGTTCCGAATTTCGGGACGAAATTCAGTTATTAGGGGGGAAGTATGTAATACCCTGTATTTTTGTGATATTTATTTATGGGATTAATTAAATTAAATGTGTATTAATTGGAAATTAATCCGGATTAAAATACTAACGAGATGCGAGTTGGTATTTGATTATAATGTGCATATATGATAATATATGAATATTGAATTATGAAATTTGTCGTGAGATTGAAATACGGCAATTTGGAAATTTTGTTGAGACGCGTGTGACAGTCGCGTCAGGGAAATATTTATTTTAATTAAAAAGCGAATTTTAGTTCTATTAACTGTATGGTCATTTTGAGTGCGTCAACGCGTCCGGAAGGGTCGAAATAGTCAGAAAACACTAGCCGGGGGTTTGGTTTGGGTCCCGGGGTATTTTTAGGCCATACCGGCAACCAAAAAGGGCAGTTTGGTAATTTTAGAATTTTGGGATTTTTGATTAACGAATTTTAGGAGTTTTAAATGGAAAATTAAAAGACCCACTAACCCATTACCAGCCATTAACTGATTAGAGGGCTGCGGGGGTTATTAGAATTAGCCCCAAAAGTTCCTAAGACAAACCCTAGCCTCCATTGCCACCATTAGAGAAGAGCTTGTAGAGGGAGAGAAAGAGGAGAATTTTGCAGAGAGAGAGAACCATTCATCGGATCGATATCAAAATCAGAGTTATACATAAGGCAAGTGGTTTAATTCCAATTAATTTCAGAGAATGCTTCTTCCATGCGTAGGAATTTGTTATAATTGTATTTGTTTGGGAGTTGGATGAAAACTCATTAAATTTGGAATTAGAATCTTGCATATTGATGAGGAATTGCATGTAGAATTGTATGTAGGTGATTATTCTGATGATAATAATATCTTGGATGAAATAAAAACGGATTTAATTAGGCTCATTGATGATTTATAAATTTTAGGGTTCATGTTCATGTAAATTGGGGATAAATGAAGAGATTTGATAATTGAATGAGGTTAGAATGAATTAACCCCACAAATCACGTTAGTATATGACCTAAATATGTTTAGGGATGATTAGTGGCTTTGAACAATCGTTGGATTAATGTTTGGATGAGATTTGAGGAGTAGAGAAGTTGGAAAAACGAAAATAGAAAATCTGGGCTCGAAACTGGCCACTCGTTAGAAGACATGCCCAGATCGTTCGAACGAACTCATTCAAACGAGCTTCTAACGAGTTGACCTTTGACTTCTAACGAGGGTGAAGTTCGTTCGATGTTTTCGTTCGAACGAGACCTCGTTAGAAAGCCCACTTCGTTCGAACGAACTCTCGTTCGAACAGCCTCGTTCGAACGAGACTTCGAACGAGTTGACAGTTTAGGCTTTTTAGCCTGTTTTGATCCCGAGTGTCCCATAACCTTGTGTATATGTAGAGATAACCTTCCCTTGATGATTAATTGATACATTTGGGATGTCTGGGATATAATGAGGAGTCAAACCTAGAAGTGTAGTTTGAACCTAAAGGAAAATATGAAGTAGGACGTAAGTGTCTATTACGATGCGAGAACTATTGACGGCCTAATTTATTATATTAACCGGGAACATATAAATTGTGTAGTATTATATGTCGGTACGAGAATGAGAAGTGTACCACCAATATATTATGGTGATTACTAAGATGTGTGAATACTTAATATATGTATTGATTTTATGTGTATGACATACCTACCATACTTGCTATCACGGGAGGTTTACGTTCGCTTAGGGCCTTCTAATCCTTGTGTTGCCCGGATTTAGATTGGTTACCTCGAGAACATAGGTCAGAGAAGGGCTTATTGGGATATTAATAAGTCTGCTGATCGTGGGAGCGTAGGTATGTGCGTGACCCATGTGATGTGACTGTGTTCACCTCCATTGTTTGTGATGTTGTTATCTGAGAACGATTCCTGAGAGATTCGGAATGCGTGATCCTTATGTACGTGATGTACCGGGATGGATAGAAGAGTATGTGTGCACCACAGCTTAGTCTCGGGGTGCTTGTATTGTATATTTATGTTGTGAATAATATACACTTAATTAATGGGAACTTTCATATTGATATTGTGAATACAATTATGGTAATGTTTTGAGAAAACATAACGGGTTAACCGATAGTGAATTGTGTTACTGATTGAGAATCTGAGTTTAAGTAAAGCCCTCTATTTATTTTATAACGCTAGAATGTAATATGGTAATCGAGTAGTAAGGGGTAGAACTTATTACGGTTTGGTTAGACATGTCGGTCATGTAGATGGGTACGGTACGTTAGGAGTGCACATGTAGTCGAGAGGTGAGAATTTCATGTGAGTGCACGTCCTAACATGTATTTTGCATTTAATGTTTTAATGTTATTAAAACACTTGCTGTTTTTAAAATGATTTCCACTTTCGTGCTCTGACCCATTTGCTTTCAAATCTATTTTTGTAAAAAATATTTTAGGTGCCCAGCCACAAGGACACCATGCTTAGGATCCTCATTCAGGTGACGAGCTGTAGCTGTTTGTGGAAGTTATAGGACTTTGCTTGTAGACGCTTCATCTATCTTGACTCTATATTCAGCATTTTATCAGTTGTAGGGCATGTCGCCCATTCCTTTTAGAGACATTTCATTTATTTCAGTTATTCAGACTTCTGGCATGTAATTATTCAGGATTCAGACTTGTCACATAATTTTCAGTTGTGGGATTGTTGTGAGGAGTTTTCCTCCGGATTTCTATTTATCATTTGTTGGTTATTTCATTACTTCGTTATGGTGAATGGATTATGTTGATTCTTCCATTATTATTTTATTGCATGTTAACCAGACTTAACTTAAAATTTGGCAACTTACTTTTTAAATACTAGGTGGTTAGTAAATATTAAAATGTTTTCGACACTGATGCTATTAACTGAACCAACTTGGCAATTTGTATTGATTTAATAAAGGAGTAGCTACCCGGTATTTAATTAGTCGGGGTGTCACAGTCCCTCGATGTGAGGGAGGAAGCTAAAGAATCCAAGTTATTGCAGATCTGTGCGGAGGGGCTGATTCCTGAATACATCTGTCATCTCATTAATGAAACGTGCGAAGGGACTTTTTTGGCGTTCTTAAAAGCATAAAGAAATATCTCCTTGGTGGTGCGACCAAATCCAATGGTGGTGCCCATTATGTTTAGGCATCCTATACAGCCTGTGGGAGGTAGGTCTCAGCCCCCACGGGTAGGGTACACCGAGGGAATAGATGGGGGCAAGGTGTCGAGGAAGGACAATAAGAGGAAGTTTGGAAGAGACAGGGAGAACCCACCACCATTGCCTTATACGATGGAGGAGGCTGTCAGTTGTTACAACGCAATGGTCTAAGGAGGAACGATCTACGAACTAAAGGGCATTCCCATGGGGGAACCCGATGCAATAACGAGGGAGGATTCCAAATATTTCTAGATTCATCAAAATATCTAGCTTCCAAGAGTGAGATGTTTCACGCTGAGGAGAATCATCGATAAGTATGTGAAGACAGGGATGTTGCAAATCTCTCTGCAAAATATTAACAACAGCCCACTCCCAGCACTTGGGGCTAATTTAGTGGTGGCCTATGACAAGGGAGCAGTGAGGGAATAAAGAAAGCCAACTACGAAGTGGGAAGAGTTCAAAGAAGCTCTGGAAGATTGTACAAAGAGAATGGATAATGTAGTACTAGCCCACGATGAGGCAAGCACTAAAGATGTGGAGGATGTATACATCGTTGAAGGTGAGGAAGCAGACCTAGTCCTAGAGTACTGCGCAGTTTCAAAATCCCCAAAGTTCACCTGGTTTTTGACCAAGTGGGGATATCGGGGGAGATTAGGTTGGAGATAACCCAGGAAATACTTGATATTACGAGGAAGAAAGAAGTCCCCTCACTGAGATAGAGGGGACCCATGGCCAGGTTGTTAAGAAGGTTTGTGTCAGAAGTAACTTTCAGCGATGCAGATATGGCTGTAAGACTCCCTCATAACAGGCCATTGTATGTAACCGCCAACGGCAACGAAATTAGTTTCGCAAGGACCATTATGGATGGAGAAGCTTCCATAAATATTATGCCAATCAACTCTTTTCACGCAACAAATATTTCGTAGGAAAGGTTGGTCCCCATGCCTTTGGTGATTTCGGGATACAACAACCAGTCTTCCAAATCTATTAGGTATGTGAATGTTGGGATTGTGATGTGAAATCTGAGTTCCCATATCAAGTTCCATGTAATAGAGAGTGCAACTTCCTACCATCTATCGATTAGAAGATTGTGGATGCACAACCAAGGGATAGTTCCCTCGACGTACCACCAATGCGCTAAGGCGAATATCAAGGGAATGGATGTGACCATTAGGGATGAGAAGAGGCCCTTCACTGTCGAGGAAGATCACTTGGTAGATGCGACATTTTACATCGAGTTGGAGGAGGATGTCCGGGTCCTAACGAGAAGAATGGAGGGAGAAAGGGTTCCCTCGATCAGAGAAAGGATGGGGCCCTTGAATGAATAGAATAAAAAGGGTTTAAGCAGTGCAAGAGGGATGACCGAAAAAGCTCACCCGATAGCCCCTTGGCCCCAAAACATCTTGAAGTAGCTCAGACCCAGGATGAGGCCCAGGGTGGATCCGATGGAACATGAGGTCCAATAATAAAGCGTGTTGAGCCGGTTCTAAGAAAAAATAGTGGTCGAGGCTTCTAGAGAAAAGAAGAGGAAGGATGCTACATCTACCAGTAAACAATGCAAGAAGGTCATCACCGAAGAAGGGAGGGTGATATATCGATTATAATGGTGTGAACGGGCGACTGAAGAAGCTAACAATGAGGCTGACCTGATAGATGAGTGGTTTTTAATGGATCAATGGGGATAATGTATGGTGATAGATAACTCCAATGTACTTGAATTTATGGAGGAAGTCGCCGAGGAACCAGGATACATGGCGGATCAACCGAAACCACAGGTGAAATAACTGGAGCAGTGGAACCTGGCGAAAGAAGAGGAGGACCCAAGGCTTATTTTTATCATGAAAGATCTCAGTAAGGATAAATGAGAGGCTTTGGTTATGTTGATTCGAGAGTTCATAGATGTTTTTTCGTGGAAATACATGGAGATGGAAGGGATGGATGAGGGAGTCAGCTGTCATAAATTGAATGTAATGTCTTCAGCCATTCCGGTGAAAAAAGCAATAAGAATATATAAGATTGAGCTAGACTTAAAGATAAAGGAAGAGGTCCAACGCTTACTGGTGATAGGGTTCATCAAACTGATACAGCACCCGCTTTAGCTGTCTAGCATTGTCCCGATTGGAAAGAAAGACAAAAACTAAATAAGGATCTGTGTAGACTTCGGAGATTTGAATAGATCTTGCCCCGAGGTCCCTATGCCATCCATTATATCTTGATAGATGCAATGGTTATTCATGAGATGGATAGCTTCATGGATTGGTGTGTAGGGTATAACCAGATCAAGATGGACTCCTTGAATGCAGAGAAAATGGCATTTAGAACCCCTTTGGGGAACTTCATGTACAAAGTAATGCTGTTTGGGCTCAAGAACGCTGGGGCTACTTACAAGACAATAATGATAGCCATTTTCCATGACTTCTTCCACAAATTTGTGTAATTCTATGTAGATGATTTAGTCATCAAGTCAAGAAAAGAGGAGTCCCATCTGGGCGATTTGAGGAAGGGTTTTGCCTGATGTAGGAAGTATAAATTGAGAATGAACCCACTGAAGTGCGTCTTTGTAATAACAAGTGGAAAATTCTAAGGCTTCATAGTTGATCGACAAGTGGTGCAGATGGACCATGACAAGCAATGAGCAATCTTGGAGATTCCAAGTTCAAGAACGGCGAAGGAGCTGAAGAGTTTCCTCGGTAAAGTCTCCTATCTTAGGAGATTTGTGCCTGGATTAGCCGAGATGACACATTCGTTGATGCAACTGTTATGAAGGAACATGAAATTCAAGTGGGAGGAGGTTCACCGGTATTCACTCGTTGGGCTATAGAAGCTGCTCGTTTCACCACAAATCATGGTTCCCCCACAAGCGGGAATATTATTGCAGCTATACCTCACATCCACCGCGAGGTTTGTGGGAGATTTATTGGCACAGGAGATCGATGGAGAAGAACGGACGGTCTACTACCTCAGCAGAATCATCCATGGTCCAGAAGTTAGATATAGTATCTTGAAAAGGCATTGTTTAGCCTTAGTCTGTGTAGCACAAAAACTTAGACATTATATGCTATCTTTTACAATTCATATTGTAACTTGATGTGATCCTATTAAGTATTTGCTGGGAATAACTATATTAATTGGTAGGGAAGATAGGTGGTTCCTCATCCTCTAAGAATATGACTTAAAGTGTTTGGTTCCTCGCGCAATCAAAAGCCAAGCGTGCACCGATATGTTGGCAATCTTCCCCTCGGGAACAATTGAGCCACCTAAAGAAAGTATTTCGGGAGACGATTTGCAGGCCAATCACCTAGACGCAACGGATAAGGAATGGACAATGCAGTTCAATGGATCTTCAATAACAAACAAAGGAGGAGCAGGTGTTATTCTTTCAAAAGGAATGGAGGAGATTTGCCTTTTCTACAAGTTAGATTTCCTTTGTTCTAACAACAAGACAAAATATAAAGCATTGGTGCTAGGGTTGCTAGAGGCTCTTCGAAGAGGAATTCATACACTTTGCATCAAAGGTGATTCAAACTTAGTAATTCAGCAGGTGAACAGAGAATATATATTTTAGCACATGAGCTTGGCACCATACAGGACAATTATTCAGAGACTCCTCTGCCAGTTCCATCAGATAAAGATCAAAAGACATCTCAAAATAATGAACCGCCATCCAGACGCCTATACCACCATTTCCCAGCAAATGGTCATGAGGAACGATGCAGCTACCGTCGTGATCCAACGGAGATCGTCTCCTTCGGTAGTAAATTCAATTTTACTGATGGAAGAGGACGCAGACTGGAGGGGAGAGATTTGGAAGCAACTGGAGTCTGGCGAAGGAACGATAGGACTAAGAGAATTAGCTCAATACTTCACAAACCGGGGGGACCTTTACTTTACAAACGTAGGAGGGTGGTTATCGAGGTGCATCAGCCCAAAAGAGGCAAAGTTAAGTTTGAAGAAAACACATAAAGAGCATTGTGAGACAACTGAGATACCCCTCTACCGAAGGATTTAAAGAGAGGGGTATTTTTTGCATAAATGAAATAAGATGCCGCAGAGCTACAATGAACATGCGATAAATGCCAGTTATTCTTTGAAGCGGCGGAATGTCATTTTGTGGAAACTCAACCTGGTTAGAAACGGCCCTACATTACCTTCATTAATGGATTCATCCCAATAGAAAAGATCAACGTAATGGGACTCAAGCGAAGGGCCCCGAGACTCTATGTTCAGGAGGGATAGCTTTACCAAAGGGGACACTTTAACAGTCCGTTGCGTTGCATCACGAAGGAATAAGAAATTGAGGTCCTCACCCAAGCATACAAACCAGCACACATAGGAGGGGTTATGTTGTATGATCATTTGATGACGTTGGGGTATTATTGGCCAATGATGGAGAACGACTCCACTGAGTTCGTTCAAAAATGCAAGGTTTGCCAACTTTATGGATATATTATCCATGCCCCCATCGGTGAACCTACACTCCCTGGCAACTCCCTATCCTTTTCGCACTTGGTCGTTCAACCTTGTAGGGGCAATACACCCTTCTTCGAGGTGGAAGATATGGATCCTGGTGGCAACGAAGTGCTTCAAAAAGTGGGCTGAAGTGTTACCACTGAGAAGGGCAACAACAGGGGTGGTGAACAACTTCATCAGAGAGTACATCATTTGCTGTTTTGGGATCCCAAAGGTCATCCTTCCAGACAATGGAACACCTTTCATCAATTCAGAACAAACTATGCCCACAGAGAAGTACTCTATTGTTCATCATACTTCGACGGTGGCATATCCAAAGGGAAACGATCAGGCCGAAGAGACTAACATAACATTAGTTAATATCTTGGCTAAAACGATGGAGGATTTCCCAGGAGCATGGGATGATAAGATACTAGCTGTATTGTGGGCCTATCGAATAAGTAAGAGAAATCCCATAGGGTGTACTCCATTCTCCCTCATTTATGGGGCTGGGGCAATCCTTTCGGTGGAGTTAGAAGTTCCCTCTGTTCGATATGCCTTGCAAAGTAGCATGATCCCTCAGAGTAGACATGTGCAGCTGGAGGTGTTGGATGAACACAGAGATAATGCAATGTAACACTTTTAAATGTATATAAAACAGCTCTCCAGGGCATATGATAACTTATTTAGACCAAGGAAGTTCGTGGAGGGAGACCTCGTTATGAAAGCAGCAGTGAAGCACATCAGAGGGATTCCCCTACCTAAGTTTGCAACAAATTGGGAGGGAACTTTCATTGTTAAATAAACTCATGATTGAGTTTGTAGGAGGGTAGTGAGACTGGGGTCTATGAATAACTGGAAAGGGTGAGGCGTGACCCACTCCAATGGACGCTGTCTGCAAGGTTCTCAAGAACTTCTGGAGCAGCTTCTGATGAGACCTTCTACTTTTGGTAAAAATGGAGCTCAAGCTGGAACTCCCTCCTTGCAAGAAGATGAACTTCCACAACAATAATAGTAATTTCTCAAAGAGGAGCTCCTGAGAGTGATGGCTGTCAGTGGGGAGTGAAAGAACAAGGCACTTAGCACTTAGAGAGAGCAGGGAGAGAATACTAGAGAGGTTCTGGTGTGATTTTGACAGAGTGACTTTGCTATTGAGTTTTTATCTCATATCTATGACCTTGCCCAGGGGTCCTATTTATACTTGGGCACTAAGGCTGGGTTGGCACTTTTGGTGCCAAAACTTAGAGGGTTGGTGAGGGACAAAGTTTGCAGTGTACTATTTGTCCCTACCTGCAGGCAGGTCTGCCTGTCCCCTCTGGCAGATGCCCCCTCGTGCCGACCAAAGTTCAAAAGCAAATATGTCTTCTAATGGAGATAAAATATCTGATTTTCTAAATAGCTTTTGAAATGGTAACTTTTGGTACAAACTTTGTAAACGTGAGGGGGGGTCTCGAGGACCACCTCCTCTAAAATCTTTGTAAGCTTGAGGGGGGTCTTGAGGACCCCCTTCTAAAATCATTTTTCTTGAGAGGGGTTTAGAGGACCCTCTCCCTTAAAATTATTTTATAAACAGTTCTTTTCTTGTGAGCAGTCAGCCCTTTGGCTGCTCACTTCACTTGTGACTAAGTGTGATGTGTGTGTAGTCTTGAGTGACTTCTGGGTCTTCCTACTAGTATTATCTCAATCCTATAGTGCTAAGTGGTTGAGCTTGCTCAACATACCTTGTCCCTTAGCCGCCAAGCCAAAACTCCCAGAAGGTCCCAACTGGCCTACTTGAGCCCTGCTTACTCAACTAGGCAACCTGTACAAGAAAATAAGTGTTAGTATTTCTATTCTTTTAAAGAATGATGTTTCATGATGAGGAGTTTCTCATGGTAGCCACTCCCTCATCCTGGCCTATTTTTCTGGAAGCTAAGGGGGAGGACCTTGACTGCTCCTCGCCCTGACATTATCTGTCGTTAAGGGACCTTGAGGGTTCCTTCTCGATATGAGTTTCTGTAGGGACCTTGGGTGAGGTTCTTTCTCAATATGATTTTCTGTCAGGACCCTGGGGTGGCCTTTCTCAATCTTGGACTTCGGCAGTGGCCTTTGCGGGGCACTTCTTCAGATGCCATCTCTGCAGTGACCCTTGTGGTGGCGCTGACCCTTGCAGTGGCACTTATCAATCTTACATTTCTACGGTGACCCTTGCGAGGCACCTCTCGAATGTCATTTATGCAGTGACCCTTGCAGTGGCGTTGACCCTTGCAGTGGAACTTCTCAATCTTGGACTGTTGCGGTGACCCTTGCGAGGCACCTCTCGAATGTCATTGCTGCAGTGACCCTTGTAGTGGCGCTGACCCTTGCAGTGGCACTTCTCAATCTTGGACTTCTGCGATGACCCTTGCGAGGCACCTCTCGAATGTCATTGCTGCAGCGGTGCTGACGCTTGCAGCGGCGCTGACCCTTACAGCGGCGCTGACGCTTGCAGCGACGTTGACCCTTGCAGCAGCGCTGACACTTACAGCGACACTGACCCTTGCAGTGGCACTTCTCAATCTTGCACTGCTGCGGTGACCCTTGCGAGGCACCTCTCGAATTTCATTGCTGCAGTGACCCTTGCAGTGGCGCTGACCCTTGCAGTGGCACTTCTCAATCTTGGACTTCTGCGATGACCCTTGTGAGGCACCTCTCGAATGTCATTGATGCAGCGGCGCTGATGCTTGCAGCGGCGCTGACCCTTGCAGTGGCACTTCTCAATCTTGGATTGCTGCGGTGACCGTTGCGAGGAACCTCTCGAATGTCATTGCTGCAGTGACCCATGCAGTGGCGCTGACCCTTGCAATGGCACTTCTCAATCTTGGACTTCTGCGATGACCCTTGCGAGGCACCTCTCAAATGTCATTGTTGTAGCGGCGCTGACACTTGCAGCGGCGTTGACCCTTACAATGGCACCTCTCAATCTTGGACTTCTGGTTGACCCTCGCGGGCACCTCTCCGATGTCCTTAATAAAAGAAGCATTTTTATTTTATTTTCTTTTTTTATTGATAGACACCCTTCTACAGAGGTTATTGCTTAATTTCTAGGATAGAAGATGACAAGCCATTCAAGATTAACAAGAAATGGTTGAAAGTCTATCATGTGTAAGTAATTAAGCTTAGACCATTATTGTATCTAGAGTTGTTATGATGAATGTACAAGTTTTTATTTATAACTCGAACAAAGATGAAAGAATTGTTGAACTTCATAATATATGCAAACAGTTATAACACAAAGAAAGGACATGGAAAAAAATAAATCTCTTTCATTCATTCATAAACTTTGGAAGCATTACAAAATTGGGAGCTACTGCCCAAGAATTACACAAGAAGAAAAAGAAAATATTTACAACAAATCATTGACCCAAGAGGAACCAAAGATCTGGAGAAGAGAAGAAATATCCAGGAAGGCCCAAAAAAGTTGCCAGGCAAGACTGTTGGGCATTTATAGAACCCTCCAGCCTCGTTTGCACTTGTGTACACTCGATGAGGAGCTTCTCTCACTTCGACTTTGCCAAGCGTAGAGCTTCTTCGAGGTCCCCCACCTCCTTGTCAACGAATTTAAGAAGAGGTGCTAACTCAGCCAACTTAGCTTCCTCATCCCGTTGATCCTCTTGATGCTTCCGGAGCTGTTCCCTCTGGCTATCGAGTCTCTAGCTCTTTAAAGTTTTCGAATGCGTACTAAGCCAATCAAGACGAAATCCATCATGACCCAACTCCTTCAGGTGACCCAGGATTTGGTTGAGGAGGGCTCTAGTAACAATTGAGGTAGGAGTACTAGCAATCTCATCCACAACGGTAGCCATGCCCTAAAGCATGTAACTCATCACAGAGATGTTGGAACACAGGCAATCCATGGTGAACGTTTCGGGATGGTGGTTTACAAGGCGCTCAAATACCAAACGATAGTTGGCAGGCATCTGAGGAGAACGCTGAAGCACCATCAGGCGGAAGGAATGAGGAGACAAGTCGGGCAGAGGAAGCTCACAGCTATATTCGCTTTCAGCAGCAGCACCGGTCGTGGAACCTTGATCGTTGCGACTCGAGCCTTCTGAAATAATGAGTTCTCGATGGAGTGATGAGGTAGGAGAAAGAACTGGTCGATAATCCTCCCGAGCAACCTGAGGACATTTAGAGGAAATAATGATTAGGGAAAAATCTTAACAAGTGTTTTTGTTGTTAAGTCACCGATATAGGTGGAGTTTATGAAAAAATCTTAACAAGTGTTTTCGTTGTTAAGTCACCGTTATAGGTGGAGTTTATGAAAATCTTAACAAGTGTTTTCGTTGTTAAGTCACCATTATAGGCGGAGTTTATGAAAAATCTTAACAAGTGTTTCGTTGTTAAGTCACTGTTATGGGTGGAGTTTATGAAAAATCTTAACAAGTGTGTCCATTGTTAAGTCACCGTTATAGGTGGAGTTTATGGAAAATCTTAACAAGTGTTTTAGTTATTAAGTCACCGTTATAGGTAGAGTTTATGAAAAATATTAACAAGTGTTTCGTCGTTAAGTCACCGTTATAGGTGGAGTTTATGAAAAATATTAACAAGTGTTTTCATTGTTAAGTCACCGTTATGGGTGGATTTTATGGAAAACCTTAACAAATGTTCCCAGTATTAAACCACCATTATAGGTGAAATTTGAAAGGTTGAAAAAAAAAGTTCACAAAAAAGAAAAAAAATGGCGAAGTACCTCAGAAGTAGCAGGAGCGAGAATGGGAGTCACAACGGGGACCATAATGGTAGAAATCGTTGGGGGAAGACATATTCCCTCAGGAACATCAATGTCACCGTCAAACGAATAAGCTTCAACGGGCGGTGAACATTCCTCACCTCTAAAAGGTACTAAGGTCAACATGGGCATTTCACTGGGAGAAGATATTGGAACCTCAAGAGATGCCCCAACATCTGTGGGTACATAAGAACTAACACGATGAGTAGTAGCATCAACCTTGGCCTTAGAAATGTGCATACCACAAAAAGCAAAGGGTGGGGAGAGACATGGAGAAAGCTGCAGCAACAAAGTTAAATGTTAGAAACGGCGAATAAGTACTGAAAAAGAGAGAAATGCCTATAAACGTTAATGGCCTCAGTTATAGCACTAAAAATTGGAATTGTAGTCAGGGGTCTCGTCAGCGCAGTGGGAAGTAGAATGTTAGCTATTTAAGACCCCACTTCCACCTAAAACATCCAAACATATCAGAAATGATAAACAAAGCAATGGGATAAGGAAAAGATGTGATACTTGATAAGAAATTCTTATTTTTCACCTCAGGGGCACTCTCCTCAACCACAATGATGGACAGAGGTACCTCTTGCTCGGACAGTAATTCAGAAGGGGCTGGAGGAGTTGTCTCTGGTTGCGAAGATATCTCGACAAATTCAATGGTAGCAGCCCTGCAGCAGCATCTTTAGCCCGTTGGGAGGATAAACGGTTAGAGTAGGTAAGACCTATCATAGAAGAGCGGGGAGGAGTAGTATCGGCTTGAGAGACACCGAAACCCCCCTCCCCATAAAACACTTCATGGGGGAACCAGGGGGACTAGGCCTTTCTTCAACTCCTTGCACCAAGGTTATCAAAGAAATAAGAAGATGCAGCTTTCCTTAAGAAAAGGGGAACAAGAACAAAAGATGCACACATACCTCAGATCCGGAGGTAGAATGAGAAGGTATAACCACTGGTGAAGGTGGAGAGGAGGCAACAGCAGAAGGGGCTGGGGCGGGATGTATCTCGGGCATCCGTTTCTTTCGGGACTTGGTACCCAGAGTTTTCTTCCTCGTGCCCGTTGCATCAGCACCTTTAGGTACCCGCAAACTTTTTCTCTATTTTTCCGTTGGCTCAGTCAGATCAACTATGTCCGTGGGAAAGGCAGCCGAAGGAGGAACAACAGGGGCGTATCATTGAAACTGAGCATTTATTCTTTCGACCTCATCTTGAACTTTCCTCCTCAGCTCTTCACTTACCTCTGCAGATATAGGAGGGGGAATGGAGGCAATAGGGAATGCCTCCAAAGGATTCCGTACTTGAGCTTGGTACTTGGACTTTGAGGATTTAGATTTTGAGGAAACCCCACGTTTGGATTTCTTGGTCTTTTTAGCAGGTGGCTTAGAAGGTCCTTCCCCTATTGCAGCTTCGATCGAAGGGTTAGGTTGTTTGGGAGTTGCAACGGCCTTGGGCTTGGGAATGGCAATGGGGATCATGGAGCAGTATGGAGGAAGTTCAGTACGAGGTACCTTGGGGGTTTGGCTTAGAGGGAAATCAATCCCAAGAACGAAATTACCTTTTAACCCCAACACCAAGGCAAAAAATGAAAGAGATGGAAGATACACGAGATCCCCCTCGACGATCTCATAAATTTGGGCCAGTTGTCTCGGCCAGTACTTTATTGCAAATAGAGGGTTCACATCCCCTTGTCTGGTAATGCTGAGAATGGTGACTCGCCTAGCCATGGTAGAACTCACTCCCCATGCAGCAGTTGAGGAGAACAGGGAACATGCCTCGCTAAAAGAGACCTTGGGTTAGATGATTGAAAAACTGGGCGATGAGCCCCTTGATCGAAACCAAACTGACGGCTGCATCGGTTGGGATTGTAGTGCTCACTGGTATATCCCCACTCGGTGTAAGAGGTCAGGTATCCTGGAAAAAATAGAAGGACCACAGCCAGTGAAGGGTTTTTAATAATGAGGTCTAAAGTAGTTGCTCGAACCACTCTTGCTTCATATTTGAAACAACCACAAGTGTAGAGAAAGATATCCTCTTCATAAGGCCTCATCATAAAATTTGAAGAATGATCGATAATAGAGGTCAACTCCTTTAGGCTTTATCTCTTGTGATAAACAAAGGTGCTTGGGGGCAGAATTGCTTCCACTGAAGGAGGGCGGTTGATCTTGGCTGCTATGGCAGGGAAACACACATAGAGGAAGCCTATTAAGAGGACACAGTTGGCAAAGTTGGCGAGGTTATAATGACCCAAAGAGCAGTCCATGTCGAAAAGGGTTTTATCAAGCCATGTGTAGAGGGATCCTAGGGCGATTGCAGCCAGAGGAAGATTGATACCCCAAACTAAACGGAGGGATTTGTTAATGAGGTCCCTTCGAGGTTGGTCGTTGGGTTTCCCCGTTAAGAGGAAGCAAGAAAGAATGATAAGGATATAGGCAGGAAGTTTCGGTGATGTACCTTATCTAGGGGCAGCCTCAGAGGAACTACTTTCAGAAGGATCCTTGAATAAATAGTTGATGAGTGGAGTGAAAGTGTCTTTGTTCGAAGAACCTATGCACCTTCGGCAAAAGAGGTCCAGCTCCAAACGATCAGAACCTTCCTGGGCATCTAGGGCCTCATCATAATAAGGCTCATGGCCTGTTACTTCAAGTCCTAGGAGCTCACACATGTCTTCCAATGTTATTGTAAACTCGTCCCACGCAGCAATGAATGTATGAGTGGTAACGTTCCAGCAAGACACTAGAACGGTAAGGGCAACATTATTCTTGGATAGGGTGAACTCACCAAACCATTAGCCCGATGAAGCCTAATTTTGTTGAGAGTATCAGCATGAGAACTCTGCATATGGGATTTCCAGGAAGAAAAGTGAGCAGGAGAGCCCCCAGGCCCTTCGAAGTCGATATGGGACCACGGGAAGTCCCCTCGCTCAAGACAAAATCGGAGATTCCCCTCTGGAGGTAGAAATCCCCAATCATCAGCACTTTCATCTTCATCACCAAGCGTCAGGGCATCATACTTAGCATTAAAAACATAAGTCTTACAAAGACCAGCAAATTCATCACCCTTACCGAATATAGGGTACCAGCGGTAGAAGCGTAGCTGGTCCTGGCGGGTGGCAGTCAAAGAGGTGACAGTAGAGGTGGTGGAAACGAGAGTGGCAGTCGGAGCACTGGTGGAAAAAGTGGTGGGGTTGCCTGAGGAGGCCACTGAAGACAAAAATAAAGTACGAAAAAATAAGCTCGGTAAAATAGGGATTGGGAATGAAGATGGAGAAGCACAATCATAGGTGGTGGCAAAAAAGATGAGAGAATGAAAAAGCTAGGTAAGAGCTTGGTAAACAATGGAGTTCGCACAGAGTTCTATCTCTAAAGAAGACGAGAGCTTGAAGAAGATTAAGGAAAGAGAAGGGTTTGCAAAAAGAGACATTTGAAACCCTTTAAGGAACCTGTCTGTTGAGATTCCCACCACCACACGTGCAAAGCAGCCTATAATCATTTCAAATGAACACATGGCACTTTGGGAAGTGTTTTGACAACTAAAAAGACAGTGCCATGTCAATTGCGAAGTGACGCCTGGGGAATAGAAGGGGTTGCCTTCTTCAGTAAGTTTAAGTTTTGGCGCAAGAATTTTTTACAGACATATCCAATAACTTCCAATGGAAAAGATGGCCCACCGGTTCAAAAAAGCTACGATGACCCCTCGCTAGAAGTCGAAACGTTGTTTAAATGGTCACTCGGCTACATCGGGGAGAATTTTTACTTTTTCGAACATAGTGAAGTGTTACAAGGGAGAATTTCACTTACCAAGAGTCAAAACGAGTATTTGAGAAGGTTAACAGGACTTTCGGGAGAATTTCAAATAATAAAATTTAGAATGGTTGAAGCTCAGTATAAGGACAAAGTGGTGATGTCCCTTCGTCAAAGCACCAATAATCCGTAGCGCTTCGGTTCAGGTACATCGGGGAGAATTTCTCTTTTTCCTGAAGATTCTAACGCGGTAGTTCTAACGAGGGAAAAGATGCCAGAATTTTTTCACAGAGAGAAGGTTCATCGGATCGAGAAGTTTCATGCAAACATTTCTTATTCCAACAACAAATCTCTCCACGAAGGGCAAATATAGAGGGGGATTGAAGTTAATTTTGGTATTAGAGATAAATCCCCATTAGCAACAGTGTTTGGGGATTAAGGCACCGAGGCAGTTCAGTGTGGCAGCTCAAGCGGGGCAACTCATAGCTTGCTGTGTTAGTTAGTTATATTGTATTTTTATTTATATTGACTATGAGCTATAACGGTTGTAATAATGTAACGATAATAATAATGAGATTTAGTGTGAAGTCAAACGGTTCTCACGAGAGACCAGGCTTGGCAGGGACTGGGAGAGCTTTCATTCTCTATCGAATGACCTCGCCGTGGGAACTCTAGAGGGACTTGGTATGGAGGATTGAGAAGTGAGGCACTGTTGGGGATTGTCCTGACCATCTTAGATACACCTGGTAAAACACCGAAGGACCCTTACTGTGGAACCTCGGGCGGAACAGGTTGGAGTTCCATTAGGCATTGAGTTTTGATCTAAACAACCCTGTACTTAATGTCATATCCACTTCATCTGATGTCACTAACTAGCTAGGCAATGTCAGACCTGCACTTGAGTAAACCACCGTGGTATTTGGGGTTGTCAGATAGTTTGTGAGCCACCTCTATGACAACATCCCCCTGACACACAGTGGTTAGGCAAAAGGCAGGCCTTGGCATTTAATGTTTATAACGTGGAGACAACTAGTTCATCAAGTATTTAATGTTTATGACATAAAGTATGAGGGATGTCTTTCACAGGCATTAATGGAGAAGTTGCCTTGGGGATGGTGTGGGAGGCTATTTAAGGACCCCAACAAACTCTGGAGAGAGAATGATCTTTTTTAGAGTTCAAAATTGATTACTAGAGAGTTATTATGAACCAGAGAGTTTACGCACCCACCATTGTCATTTATTACGAAGCTTTTAATACTTGACAGGGATTCGTGAGGGCGGTTGGTGTGTTTGGCTCCCTTTCCAGGTGTATCTAGGGTGCTTACTTCTCTCTCCCTATAGCTAAGTTACTTCTAAGTTCATTGCTACCTTCTGAGTTATACATGAGAGATCTATGAGTTCAAACTGAGTCTATCTTCATTGAGTAGTGTTTGTATGTTAGGTGGTTAATCAATAGTGTCGCTATTTAACTTATCATTACTATACTGAAAAAGGGGTTACGCCTCCATCTTATCTAAAATACCCTCTTACACCACCAGCCAATGCTTTCACCTTCGAAATGTAACCCAAGGTCTAATTGACCGGGGTACCATTTCCCCACCAGCCAATCCTAAGACAAACACTACTCACAACCCACTCACAAATCATACCAATGCAATCTTCCTAGAAAGGAACCCTGAATTTGATCCCTCAACCCAAATCACACCCGTACACTCTTCTAAACCTCTCCAAACTTGCCCATATCTCCTCCTACACCCTATTAGCCTCACTAATTAGGCACTGTCACTCCTTACCAGAGCATGCATCATTGTACGTACCTATTCTGAAAATGGAGGTATGGAATTATCATAAGTGTTAAACCAACTCCTAGAGTTCCGGCTGAAATTGCCCTCACAGATGATCATTGATTGCCAGAGGTTCAATATGCTATTCTTGGAAGCACGGAAATGGGCCCGAGAGTTAAACAATTGGGTGGTACCAACTGATGAAGTCAACCTAGATGATGTTGTCCATATCATGGTAGGATTATGCAGGCAAAACAACAATATATGTGGTATGACCGAGTTATATGATACTCTGAAGTTACAAGGATGCCTGGTCCCTTCACCCTTACATATACCCACAAAATGGAAAGTCCTGTATGAAGAAGCCATTGAAGTTATGGAATGCATTGACTGTTCATGGAAAGTCAGAATTGTTTCCACAGGATGGGGGGAAGAATTTGAAAATTCAAGTAAAGAGCATGATTCAGAAAAAAACTGGCCCGATAGTTGACATGTGTGGGATGATATCATTTGAAGAAATCCTTGGAGAAATAAACAAGATGGCAGAACAACCCGGGATTAATGAAGAAATAAGGTTCATGTTCTTCCCTTCTTTAGTAAATCGCATGACCAGATCAAGGAGGCATTACCAGATCCCAATCTCACTACCCGTAAATGATAAGGCGAAGGGCATTGAAAATATTCCTATACCAGAGATGACCCTCGAGGAGAGCAAGATCCTCGATCAACTGAAGAAAACTCAAGCTAACATCACTCTATAGGGGCTTTTCAAGTCTTCTCAGCTACACATAAATGCTTTGATCAAGTTTCTCACTAGACCCACAAGTCCTCCTTCTACTACACCAGAAGAAGCGGTAAATTTGGTCGGATCCTTGACCTTTACCCGAATGCTATCCTTTTTTGAAGAAGAAATCCCCAAAATTGGGCCAAACCACAATCATGCACTCAATATCTCCGTCGAAGTTATGGGGAAGATCTTACCACTCTCTCTTGTAGATTATGGATCCACTTTTAATGTCTTCCCATTAAGAACCTTCAAATGTTTAGGAATAAAGGAAATTGACCTCGCTCTAACCTCCGCTACTATACGTGATAATGATAATACCCGTCGGGAGGTGATGGGATCCATAAAACTTGTAATAGGGACTGGCCCCATAAACCCCGTCGTTGAATTCCAAGTTATTGACATCCCATCTTGTTTGAACCTGTTACTTGGATGACCTTAGATCCACAATATTGTGGGTGTGTCTTCCTCACTCCAACAAAAATTAAAGTTCATCGCTGATGGACAAGACATCACCATTTTGGGCGACGACGACAATGTCGAGGGTGCCCAGTCCAATCCTTTAGATACAGCACGGGTCACATAATATGCTCCTATCAGGATTCTGAGTTGAACCACTCCTACTCCCGACAGGGGAAGATTATAAAGAAAGGGTTTGTCCATAATATGACCCTCATGGCAACGTCATTGTGATTCAGATGTTTAGAAACATGCACTTCATGCCCGGACTGGGGCTAAGACAACAAGGGATACTTGAGCCCATTGAACTGAAAAAAGATTTCCATCCTTGTGGTTTGGGCTATCAACTATCAGAATAAGAGCTTAAAATGATCCACCAGTATCGACCAAAGAGAATATTACACTGCATCCAGAATATCCCACGTGACTCCTTGAATGGACAATTCATTAAATAAGGTGAGGACTTCCCCTTGTGTGGATTTTCGAAACCATGGTATGACCGTACATACAAGAAGATGAAACTCAAAATGGAGTTCTTTTTCCAAGACAGCTACCCATGGGCCAAAATTTCCCAACACTATGAACAACCCCTCATCAGAGATATCGAAAAGACAGAGGAAAGTGACTCCGAGGACTCGTTCAACTTGCAAACACTGGGGATAACACTCTGCATGGTTCATTCAGGCACTACATCACTAGATCCATCCCACATGATTAAAGCTGCTGATACACCTCTCCTCAATTGGCATGTTGCGTCGGTTCTACCTGTTGAAATCCCACCTAACCCCAATGTTTACCCTATTTATTATTATGTTGTCTATCCTTCCTCAAATGTAATCGAGACCTCCTTCGATGAGGTTCTTAATATTGTGTTTCCTATCAATAAAATAAACGAAATTTTGAGTATCTTGTTGTCCCTTACATTAATTATTTAGATTCTAATCAAACTTTTGATGATGACGATTTTACAAATGAACAATTCTTAACTGATATAAATAAGGTTAATAACAAACAACATAACCGCATTCAAGTTAATGAAGAAGAGACTGTTATTATTAACCTCAATTCTAGTAGCCAACTAGGCGAGACTAGGATATGGGATACCCTTGACGACCATGAGCACACACAACTCGAAGAATTATTAAAGGAATTAGTGGATTTCTTCACATGGTCCTATGACGATATGCCCGACATTGATCCTAAAATTGCTCAGCATGAAATCCCTATTCTTCCAGATTACAAGCCGGTTAAACAAAAGATGAGAAAGCTCCGCACCGAATGGTCTCTCAAAGTCAAAGAAGAGGTGGTCAAACAGCTGAACGTGGGTTTCATTCGTGTGATCGAATATCCCACATGGTAGCCAATATACTGCTTGTGCCAAAATTAGGAGGGAAAGTTCGGATGTGCGTAGACTACCGGGACTTGAACAAAGCCTCTCCAAAGGATGATTACCCGCTACCCAATATCGACATGATCGCGAATAACATGACCAATCATGCTCTCAAGTTATTTTTTGACGTGATTGTCGGATACAACCAAATCAAAATGCACCCAAATCATCAAGAAAAAAACGTATTCATCACCCCATCGGGAACCTTTTGCTACACTGCTATGCCATTTGGTCTTAATAATGCCGGGGCTACCTACCAGAGGGTTGCCACAACCATCCTGCACGATGTGATTCATAAAGAAGTCGAGATTTATATGGATGATATGATTATCAAATCCAAAACTAGAGAAGGTCATGTTCCCACTCTCCAAAAGTTCTTCGAACGATTACGACAATATCAGATGAGACTCAATCCTCATAAATGTGTCTTCGGCGTTACAAAGGTAAAACTCTTAGGATTCATGATCAGTGAGAAAGGGATAGAAGCAGATCCTTCCATGCTAAAATCCATACTTGAGATGCCGCCTCCCCGAACGAAGAAAGAAGTTCGAGGCTTCCTTGGGAAATTACAAAACATTGGCCGGTTCATCAGCCAGCTCACCTCCATCGGCGAACCTATTTTTAAACTCCTCCAAAAGGATTCAACCAAATTTTGTAACGAGGCCTGCCAAGAAGCCTTCGAATGAATCAAATAATACCTGACTCAACCTCCGGTACTCATGCCACCACAGCCTGGTCTCCCCTTGCTCCTATACCTAACCATAACCGACACTATAGCTAGGGATTTGTTAGCTCAGTATCTTGAAGATTCATGCAAAGAAAGAGCCATCTATTATGCTAGTCATAAACTAGTCGGTTATGAAGTCAACTACACTACTTTGGAAAAAGCATATATCACGCTTGTTTGGGTCACCCAAAAGTTGCGACACTACATACTCGCCTTCCCCATTAAGCTTGTATCCCGAATGGACCCCATTAAATACCTGCTTGAGAAACCCACCTTATCCATTCGAATGGCCCGATGGTTGATGCTCTTAGCCGAGTTTGATATCGTGTATGTCACACAGAAAGCTATGAAAGGAAGAGGCATATCTGACTACCTCGCTGACTACCCCGTGAAAGAGGTTGATGACCGGATCTTCAAATTCCTCGATGAAAACATCTTCTATACTTCTCGATACGGCCTTCGATGGAAAATGTTCTTCGACGTCGCTGCCAACAAAAAGGGATATGGCATTGGGATACTTCTGATCGTCCCAGATGACTCCCACACTCCCATCGCCATCAAGTTGGATTTCCCCTGCACCAACAACATAACTAAATACGAGGCATGTATGGTAGGCCTCAGAGTTTCTCTGAAGAAAGGTATCCAACGCCTAGATGTCTATGGGGATTCTTCCCTCATTATTGGTCAAGTGCTCATAAAATGGAAAGTCAAGGACTAGAAACTTTAACCCTTCCATGCCCACTTAGAAGAACTAGCCTCCCAATTCCAAGCCATCACCTTCCACTACCTACCTCGAGCAAGGAATAATCTAGCCGATGTCCTTGCTACCTTGGCCTCCATGGTTGACATGCCTGAAGGAATAACAATAGCCCCCTTCCTGATCCAAAAGCAAGACAAACCAACCCACTGCTACCACATTGGGCTCATCACTAAAGAAGATCTCGAGCTAGCCAATTTTTGGTATTATGATATCTCGTACCTCCTCAAGCATGGTAGGTATCCCGAGGGTTCTATCAAGAAAGACCAGGTAACCCTTCGAAGACTGGCCGCCCAGTACATCATCTGTCATAAAGCACTGTTCAAGAGAAACCTTGATGGAATCCATCTACAGGACATCGCAGGGGCTGACATTGAAGAGGTGATGCAAAGAATCCACAACGGTAAATGCGGACCCCACATGAATGGTCACATGCCTGCTAAGAATATCATACAACAAGGCTATTACTGGACCACCATGATCTAGGATTGCACCGCCTATGTCCGGATATGCCTCAAATGCCAACAGTTCTCCCACCTTCAACACCTGCCTCCGCGTGAATTATACAACATGACTTCTCCTTGGCCGTTCTCCACCTAGGGCATCGACATTATAAGAAAGGTTACACCCAAGGCCTCTAACGAACATGAGTTCATCCTGGTTTCCATTGATTACTTTACCAAATGGGTCGAAGTTAAATCATACGCAGTTCTGAATGCCAAGAAAGTGGCCAAACTCATCAAGAAAAACATCATCTGTCGATATGGGGTCCAACACAAGCTAGTTTCAAATAACGGGTTGCATTTCGAGGAAGAAGTCACAGAAGTGGTCAACGAGTATGGGATCCAGAGATACAAATATTCTCCCTACCGACCTCAAACTAATGGTGCAGTCGAAGCCGCCAATAAGAACCTCAAAGCCATCATCAGCAAGATGACTGAAAGCTGTCGAGATTGGGCTGACCGAATCCCATATGCCTTCTGGGGCTACCGAACCTTAATTCGAACCTCTATTGGGTCTACTCCTTACTCTCTAGTCCATGGCATGGAAGCAGTCCTACCTGTGGATCTAGAAATACCCTCGTTACGGGTCATGCCTGAAAGCAAGGTGAGTGCGGAAGATTGACATCAAAGCCGCCTCAACGAGCTATCACTCCTGGATGAAAGAGGATGAAGATGTTGTATCACACATAAGGGTTCCATCGCCGAATAACGCATTCATTCAATAAGACAGTCGAGGACTGCAGTGTCCGAGAAGGGCATTTATCCCTCAAAGAAATAATAGAGCCCATCTAGGACCCTAGAGGGAAATTCCAGCCCAATTGGAGTGGCCCATCCATTGTGAAGAAGATCTTATTCGGCGGTGCCGTCATGCTCACCGACTTAGATGGAGAAGAGATGGATCGTCCTGTCAAGTTGGACCGTCTCAAGAAATTTTACCCCTAGTCCAAAATCTTAATGCACTACGACTCTTCTCATCTCCCTTCTATTCTAAAAAAAACTTTTCTTTTCCCTCTACCAAGAACTACTTGGGCCTGATCCTCTGTAAAAATTATTCCCAAAAAAATTAAAAAATTTCAAAAACCCCCAAAGGTACGTAGGCAAATCATATATATCACATGAGCACGACCCTTTCTTTTTCTTAAAAAACTATTCTTTTCTTATCTCCGAGAACAACATTTTATTCTAACATATACTGGAACAAAAGGATTATGTATGCCTTAGCGATCGATATTAATAATACAAAATACAAAATTCATCAAAAGGCATAGATGGATAATCAAAAACTTATTTATTTCACAAATAAGAAATTACAGTGCAATTACATAAAGGAACGGATAACTCCCTTCCCACTACCTTCCTAAAAATCCAAATAAAATAAAAAAACCAAACTTATTTCCCACTACAAAATAAACTCCCCCCAAGAGCCCTACCCATAGCTACCAGAGGAGCTCGCTCGATCATAATCATCTACATCGTGGGGTCCCCAAGCTTCCCTTGCCTTAATGGAGTGTCGCAGATGCTTCATGGACCGATAAGCTCGAACCAGCCACGAAAAAACTACCACACCTCCCTCCATGGTATCAGATAAGGCAAGCCACCTTTGTCCAGTCTCCACTTCCAACATCTTGCTGACTACTCTCCTCCACAACCACTTCATATAATCCTCAGGGATGTGCCAAACTCTCCCCTTAGACTGAGAGGGACGAGATGACGGATGCCCACTCTCCCATAAAAATCCAAGCCGCAATCGCAAATGCTCTGTCAAATCTTCTACCGAAAAGAAGTCTAGTGTCCGAGGTAGCAAGATCTTCACCTAGCCAAATTATCGCTGAAGTCGCCAAGGAAAATAGAAAGAGGTCTGCCTAAGACCAATCTTCGGGACATATGGGTTTTCTCCCAGTTACAGAATAGGCAGCAGCTATCCCCACCAAGGCACTCACCAGTACAGATTTTGAGCCCCATGCTCCACAAACCAGTTCTCCCAGCTCACAAAATCCAGACCAACACTGATGAAATGGCGCGAAAATAAGTTGGGTACAACTGATAAAGTATATTTTTGAGGAGTCACCAAGCGGAATCTTTCACAAAACCACATAAACAGCATCACTGGGCTACCCCTTACAAAGTTAGAACGACCTTCTCGTCAGGCATTTGGGCCATTCAGAGTCTCCACCAGTATCACAGTCGCAGGATTGCGATGGTATGACATCCATGAGGTGATAGATGTAAGTTGTGGGTCCATCAGTAGTTCACCAGTCACCAGAAGCAATTTTGAAACCAAGCCCAGAACGACGGCTATGACTTATCCAGCATCACCAACCTCCTGCAAATGAACAAACCGCAGCACCTCTGGAAGAGAAATCACTCCTCTAATGATCAACGATCTACCCGTCGAGGGTGAGACACTGATAATTCCAACCAACAACTTCCGAGGAGATCGGGAAAACTCAGGCATAGCAGCCGCCACAGTAGGATTTACTCCCAACATGGAAGAAAATTCCTCATAAGTCGGACAGGCTTCTTCCAAGCAAAAGCGAAATACATGATCTTCAGGGTACCAAAATTGTACCACCGCCATCAGGATGTTCCACTTTATAGGCCGATTACACCATAAAGAAACTCGACCCATGTTGTAGGCATCGTATTCGATGTTGTAGTAGCACATCACCTCCAAAGTATCGAGGTAGTTGGCAAACTTAACACTACCAGGGAGAGCCATCTCACAGAACAGGAAAGTAGGAATGTGAAGGTGTGAGGAAAACACTCCACTCTTACCCCTCTTTTATACTTGAAAACCCCCACACAGGACATAACCCCTGCAGAAATCAGAGGAAATCCTGCCCCACAAGGTACTAACGGCAGAAGAGGTTACCAATCAAAGCGTTGAATTGATGGGACTAGACTGACCTGCTAATAGGCAGGACAGGGTGCTTGCCGATCGCCAACCCCCTACTTTTGGAAATTTTCCTTTTTCCTCTTTTATTAAAATTCAGAAAACTCAAAATAAATTGATATTCTCAACAGAATTTCAAAAATTACCTTTTCATCTTTATATAAATTCTCATTTTGAATAAAACTTTCTTTCAAAATGCCAAAAATATTTCTTTTTACAGTCTCAGCAGTAAAGTAAAAAGCGCATGTGCATGCATTCATTCATCATTAACAAAAGATAATAAAAAAACTCCATTGCACTGCATAGATATTTCTTTGTGTTACATCATCTTAGAGTAAAGAAAAGCAAAAAACAACGGGACTCAGTCCGAACCCACACACTCTCTCTCACCTAATCTTAACCTCTCTCTCCTAGGAGTTTCCACCCCTGTGACGCACTCTCTTCCCCTGATGGCGAGATGACACACCACCACTACCTGAACCTGACTCCTCCCATGATGAGGAAGACAGAACCAAGAAATAAGGAATAGGAACCGCGTCCCAAATATGGGAAGTCATCGAAAATATCCAGACCCTAATGTCCCTCAGCCAAGTGGTGGACACCCGGATGTGCTACAAGAAAATGATGAATCAGTGTCAAGCAGAAAAGATCAAAAGAAACCAAAAGAAAGGAAAAAAAGAGAGAAAAAAGATATACCAAAGGACGAAGAACCTCCTCTGTCAAACCCAACTCCTCCGGGTCCATCGCATGAGGACGATGCAGTATAGGAACCATCCCTCCATCAGCCCGTCGAATGTTGTATGAAGGAGTATGCAGCCACACAAAGGGAACTTCCGAAGTCGCCGCCGCCGCAAATGTCGAAGGACTGCCACCGCTGTGGGAGGACCCCACTAGCCGACTCGAACCTGTAGAAGGGAAGGGCAGCGCATCATACATGATAGGCGCCATCATCCAGCTCGTCACAAAGTCCATATAATCATAAGGCACATCCATATCGGTGTACAGCAGGTAGGACTCGCCAATCATCGCCGCAATCCTCGCATCCTTCGACAGCAGCCGCTCTCGCCTCATAGACATAGGGGGCCTCGCAGGTGGCACCACCACCTCCCCCTCAGCAATCTGTCCGACCACCCTCACCCTGAGATACCAAGAGTGGCCAAACTCATACGCTAGCAAATGCCTCATCTGCGCATTTACTTCAGTCACCCCGTGTTATGAACGGTTGTCCCCCAAGGGTAAAAGGTCACCTAAAAAATCCCCTGCAAAATATAAGGAAACATAGAATTAGAGCACCCAAAGGTCTTAGACTGAAAAAGAAAAAAGTCTTACCCTATCACTGGTTAGGCCATTCAAGACCTGACGCACCGTCTCCAGAGAGAGACCTCCTCAACTGCCGATTGGCTTTGCGCCATCGATGCAATCGGCAAAAGTCCCCAATAGTCTCTTCCTTTAAAGAAATCAGCTGGGTATTACACCCGATCACCTCATAACTCCACGTCTGGCAAAGATAAAAATTTCATAATAAACAAGTGGTGGCTAAGGAAAATGCGAATGCATAAAAGAAAAATGTGAAAATTAAAGAATACCTCAAGAAGATACATGGTTCCAGTGAAAGACTACCAGCAGAACCGGTTGAACGCATCCAAGGAAAAATAAAGGGTCGCCAAAGTCAGGCTCCCTCGGTCATATAGGGGGATGTTTGAAAACATCCTCAGATTTGGTGAAAACCATAAGTGGACAACGTCGCCGCTCGACGCAACCAAAAATCCTCCAAACACCAGCAAAATAAATAACTGAGACATCTGCCTCACCTACAGCCCATCCTCCACATCAATCACACTGCCTAGAAAAACATCCTTCAGTAGCGATAGACGGATGGAGTCCCCAGACAATATCCTCCCCGCATCACCAAGCGCTGCAAGCACCGCCTCTGGCCTCACTCGCAAAGAGCAATCCACCTATATCTGCTCTCCATCATAATCTAGTCCCAGCAGCTGCTTCTCATCTATGGGAGTCACAATCATCTCCCCAAAACCAAAATAAAAGGTGTGGGTAGTGTCCCACCACCTCTCCCTCAGAGCGCATAAGAATGTCATCGAACGAGGCATCTCATCTAGACCAGATGCCAACCTCCCAAAGCCTGTTGAGGATACCACCCAATGCACCACAGGAGGAATATGCTCCCAGACATCCTTAAGCCCCGTCATCCCGCGGGCACGCTTATTCGACAAAGAAACATTAGACTGCCAAAAGAGAAAAACCTTGTTAGAATCCAAGAAAAAAGGAAAATCACAAAAAAGAGAATGCCAAAAGTCATTTTACTTACACGGCTACCAGGGTTCACCACCCTCAGAGAGAGATGAAGTGACGGCTCCCACAGCAAGGTTCGATCATCCGCAACTGGCTCGAATGCGTCAAAATAGTTCTCGCTACCCAAAGCAAGAGCCACCCTGGCCCTCCACTCCATGTTTTCCCAGTCATCAACAGCCAACCATTCCCGGTGTACTGCAGTGCTCACAAAAGCGGCCATTTTTTAGAGATCAAAATGCTGGAATGATTCGCAGAAAGAGAGAAAGCAAGAAGCTGTGAAAAATGAGGGGAACTCGCACCCTTTATATAGGATGTCAAGGGTCATGTCGATTGGCACTGAACCCCCACCTAATGATCATCACTGACCTTTTACCTTCTCAAGGCAGTACAAAAGTTTGTGCCACTGCCGAATGGCACCTTCTACACCATGTCGACTGGCACCTCCCTTAAATTTCCGTACAAAAATTCCCAAAAAATACCAGAAAATTCCTAAAAATCCAGGAAAGGATTTAGAACATTTTTACCAAGAAAATTTCGCACTTCCTTAAGCATAACCCCTATTTCCCCAGCGGAACTCTCAAAAGACAAGCGAATCTCTCCCCGACAACGTACAAAACTTCAGGATCATCTCCTATTCCCCAAAGGTCTCAATTTTCCCATAGAAATGCATCCAAACCCTGGACCACCTAATCACTTACCCAGCATCAAATTGGTTCTTCCCCCAATAAAGTCTCCAGAATACTCACAAGGATTTGCCCAGATATCATCTCCCCAGCTAAAATCAAAATCACGAGGTAATTTCCCCAGCAGAGTTCCCCGAGGCCATTTAAAACTTAAGCCCGCAGAATTGGCTTCGACCCGTAGAATTGGTTATTTCAAACTTAAGCCTGCAGAATTGGCTTCGACCTGCATAATTGGTCATCTCACCCTAAGCCCACAGAATTGTCTTCGACCCGCAGAATTGGTCACCTCGCCCTAAGCCCTCAGAATTGGCTTCGACCTGCAGAATTGGTCACCTCAACTTAATCCCGTAGAATTGGCTTCAACCCGCAGAATTGGCTTCAACCCGCAGAATTGGTCATCTCACCTTAAGCCCATAGAATTGGCTTCGACCTGCAGAATTGGTTATCTCACCTTAAGCCCGCAGAATAAGCTTCAACCCGTAGAATTAGTCATCTCACTTTAAGCCCGTAGAATTGTCTTCGACCCACAGAATTGGTCATCTCACCTTAAGCCCATAAAATTGGCTTCGACACACAGAATCGATCATCACAACCTAAGCCCTCAGAATTGGCTTGGACCCGCAGAATTGGTCACCCACATCATTATTGTAGGTTCTCGGATTGACCTAAATATTTCCTTTAAGACCATCCCCAGCATGCCCCTTTAAGCCCTCAGAATTGGCTTCGACCCGCAGAATCAGTCACCCTCATCTCCAAGCCCTCAGAATTGGCTTTGACCCACAGAATAGGTCACCCTCATCTCCAAGCCCTCAGAATTGGCTTTGACTCCTAGAATCGTTCACCTTCATATACAAGACCTCAGAATTATCTTTGACCCGCAGAATCGGTCACCCTCATCTCTAAGCCCTCGGAATTGGCTTCGACCCACAGAATCAATCACCCTCATATCCAAGCCCTCGGAATTGGCTTCGACCCGCTGAATCGGTCATCCTCGTCCTTATGTCCTCAGAATCGACCTCGACCCTCCGGTCATCCTCTTTCAAAGGCATCATGTGGTGTCTATTCGAAGACTATCGTTTGTTCCAAATGCACCCATCAAGGGGATCTATCGTCACCCCTTTCTAATACCCCCTAACCTCTCCTTAGGTCCCTAGCACCTCCAATCATCATTGCAAACCCAAGTCATACCTCGGGTACTGACTTAAAGGCTATCGGGCACTCCCATGCTCCGTTTGACGAAAAGTCAAACTCTTCAGCTTGAATGAAACTGAATGAATCATCGAAGGGCATTGAATCCCCTTTCTAACGGTCTCTCTTGTGCACAATTCTGACTTACGGTGCGGACGAACAACCCATTTTCCCCCAAAACTCGATCAGGAGGTCACCGGATGCTCCCAGGCTCCATTTGACCAAATTCGACTCCTCATCTCGATCGAAACTGAATGAATCTTTGAATTACATCTCCTCACCTTTCCAACGTTCCACCCCGTGCATGATTCTCACTTACCATACGGTCGAATGATCCATTTACGTCCGATAATTCCCCATCCAAAGCAACGATGAATGCTTCCGATCCACATTTAACCCAAAGTCAACTCTCGGACCCAGGAGAAGTCCAAAGACTTTAAAAGGTCTCTGAATTATCTTTCCAATGATTCACCCCATGAATGATTCGGATCAATAGTTTGCGCTCTATGACCGATTTTCTGAAAGAACCAGAAAGAGACTGCCAAACTGCAGGTTCCAAACCCTGCCTATCAGCAGTGTTCCTAAACACACTTGTTGATTAGAAGGACCAGGTCTATGCCGATTGGCAATGCCTCGGACTTATAAAATGGAGGGCCTAACCTCATTCAGGAGGAGAAAAATCACAGATCCATTACTCTCAGCAAGCTCAGAAAATCCATCTCAAAGTCAGCGTGATTTCCACATCCAAATCCCTTTCCAACCTTCACCTTTCATCACCTTTTTCATCAAACTTGGTGAATTAAGTACCCTACATCATCATCCAAGTGCAAGTTCTGCTCTCCAACATCCAAGATCAAACTCAAGATCTCCAAGAAGGTCGAACTCTTTCAACTCTCTCTTTAAATTCCCCTAAATTCGCATTAATTTGTTTTATTACTTAGCACTTTTATTCTCTCATCTCTCATCTCACATATCTTAATATATTTTTTATATACTATTATTGCACGTCTCTTATTTTCATATAAATAAAACCCAAAAAATAAGAAAATAAGGATTTGCTCATAAATTCCAAACGGGAATTCTCAAACTTTTCTCACTACTAAAACACTTTTTACACACACACACGCATATAAGAGAAGTCCCCGATTGGATTTATGGGATGAATCCCACCCCTCATTTTACATGCGAACTACGTGGACTTTGATGCCTCTATAGGCTACGTAGGCGTCTCGGGGTAAACCCCGTGACTCGAGTCTTATTCCTACTTTTCTCTTATTTTCTATTTTCTCTATATTCTTTAAACTCAATTCTCTTAAATTCTATATATACATATATTTGTTTTTAATGGCGTATTATTCCATGTGCGTTATCATTCCATTATAACGATCAACGCGAGGATAATCGCTTAAATCCTATTTTCTAATATTATTCTTAGGAGCATTCCTACGGATGACTCGATTTAGCTCTTCCACGATGCAAGTAGATGATTCCTATCACCACTACGTATACATATGCACACATACCACGGGGAAATAAAGGAAAATAGCAACAACCCATGAGAGATCGTAAGGGCAGAATCGGTGCCTAACACCTTCCCGTTTTTTAACTTTTCCTCTGGATCCTTTTTAGAATCATTTTGGTTTCGTATGTATCAGTATGTCTTTGGATGCTATCTTTCGAGATGGCTCCCTTTTCTTTTGTCTGTTTTGAGTAAAATAGACTGGCGACTCCATCTCTCTACATTTTTTACCTCATCAATGATGCTGGCCGAAGCTCTCCCAAGAGGGACGTGCTGGACCAAAGGGATCCTCACCCGCTGCGAGGATTGGGAATGGCCACAGCCCAGGATTCTAGAGGATGTAATTATTTATGTCAGTACTGTGGATATCAGTTTTATTGATGGTAATGATATATTTTAACTAGAGAATTATTCCAGTCACATTTATTCTTGTTATATTTAGTTCTGTGGTGATGTGATGTGCTAATTGATATTTCGTATTTTTGAATGGTTTTAATTAAATTAAAAATGGAAAAGTTTTGACACTAGCTTAATTAATTATTAGGTGAATTAATAAAGAATTTTTTTTTCGACAGTGATGCTGATAATGAACCAACTGGATATTCTGATTTAATTTAATAAAGGACTGATCAACCAATATTTAATTAGGTGGGGTGTCATAGGTGGTATCAGAGCATCAGGTTCTAGTGTCCATAGGATCTGTACGGCTTTCTACATTTCAGCATAGTGTTCTTTGATGTAGAGCCCTATTATTAGGATGTTTTATTCCTCTTAGTATTACGACTTACGTGCTCCTACCACGAAATATAAGTGATGTAATTCTTATACGAGCTCGATCGGTCATCGATGACTACCGAGGGTCGTTAGAAGGATAGCAGGAGGAAGACTCAGCCGAAGATATAGAGTGTTTTGGAAAATGGTGATTGAGATAGAACCCCCCAAAAAAATTATTGTTCGGGCTGAGGATAATAAAGTAGTTGCTCGGGAGTTTTAATTTCCCAAGCACCTTCATAGATGGAGTTTGCGTCATTCCAAAAACCCCCAGCAGTGTCATTAAAGGGAGTCTTATGAAGGAAGGAATCCAAAGGCAATTATGTAGGGTGAAGTGTAGTGACACCCATGACTTGAAAATTTCGAGCAAAATTTTATTTCGCTAATAGGAGCAATCTAAAGTAATAAGAGTTAGACATCATATAGAAAGAATCATGTGTGAAGCTAAAATGAGAAATTTGGTTATGGTTCGATCATGAAATCATCCATTTGTGATTTTAATAGGGATGTGAAAGAATCTAGAAACTTATTTTGTCTGGGCAAGAAAGAAAGCCCAACACGAGAGAGCGATCAACTTGCTTAACGAACTCCTTACCCATCGACTAAGGGGTATATCGAAGATAAGAAGAGTTCAGTATTGTTAAAGGACTCATGAGTTAAATACTCAAGTGCGGACAAAAATCTGATAAAGATTACTAGGGTCCATGTTGCCAATAAATTTATAACCGCTTCTAGATGAAGAGGAGCCCGGAGAGTTGGGAGATCTGGCCGAAGGGAAAGATTGAATTCCATAGTGTTCGTGAAAAATTATCATAAGGTATATCCATTAGAGGACCTATTTAAATCCTTACTAAGAGGAGATGAATTCATCCAAGACCAGCATGGTCGACCATGTGTTTCATAGGACTAATATAGCCAAAGGAATAATGGAAAAAGTAATTGGGCGCTAAGACTGCCAAGTCAGAGAGAAGGACATTCCAAAATGGTCAGTATGACCAGTGATGAGGAAATTATCCTACCTATAGAGAGTGGGATTACCAGTGTTGAATGTGTCCATGTTGAGAAGTACAACCGATAAGATTGGGAAAGGTAAACCATGCAGTTAGGCATAACAACTGAAGGAGTGATAGTTTCAGTGGAGGAACTGGGAAAAGAGAATTGGGCCCAGTAAGTTACAACCCGAGAGTGGTGGGTTTAGGTAGGACCAGTGGAGTCCTCGGTAACAGTAACATACTGCAGTTCAGTGTCAACAAGGCCAATAAAGTAAAAGGGAGGCTAGTAAAGCCAGAAGTACGACCTAGAGATTTTGGGCCAACGTTTCAGTGATGTGCGTGTAATCCGCAGAAAAGAATAATTTGTCCACTATGAGGAGGGGGCAACTATTGGATGAAATCCTAGACGCATAACGATTACAGATGCTCATGGGTCATGTTCGCGGCTACATGCTAGGACCCCACGATTAAGCGAGACTGGTGAAGTTTTGCTCCATCCTTGTGAGTAAAGGATTAATTCAAGTGACATGGGTGTGTCACGACTTATATATAAATTGTAAACACTAAAATTCGCATGCGAGTCGAGTATAGTGGGTCCATTAATTTTAACAGTCTGGTTACAAACGTATTTATCATGAGTATCGGGACTTTTGATGTCGCCTGTGAGTGAGCCAAGTGGGCCCTAAGAGCATATTTTGGTGTGATAATTTACTACTTCATTGAGTTAGCAAAGTAGAACTTATTATGGTAATGTGTAGTGATTAATTACCGAATGTTTGAACGATAGTACATTGAGTGATAAGACTATCGTACTGGATATTCCGGGTGAGTAATATTACTTTGGTGAGGCGCCACCTGAAATAGGGTTGGGCATATATATACATATGAAAATTTCTGGGTATCGTAAACCAGAGTGAGTATGTTGTCTAGTTCTATGTGATCCCGGTGCGTAGGAATTTTATTATTGATGTGACTCAGGATAAATTGTGTTCTTTATAGAGTAGCGAGATATTCCTCATTATATATATGGTGTCGAGAACTTGGGATAGTGAAAGAGCCATGTTTCATGTTATTTTTAACGGACATAAGCGTGGACGAGTAGACTTTTATGTCAATATACAGAGATTATGTGAAGGTACATATTATGGACTAAGGGCCTTAGAGATCTCGATAACCGACTATGTTAGGTAGTAGTTTATCGGGGGGTTGATTATTTAGATTTTTCTTTACGAGACATCCCATGCATGAAACTAGCGAACGCCGGGAGTTAGTGAGAAGTTTGGATGATGGTAAACGAGTTTTGTACCTTGGTTATTATACATATATAAGAATATAACTGAGAGTCGATAATTCCACTACCACTGAAGGCCGGTAGAGTCGCATAGTCCTAACGGGAAACCAGTACAGAATGGTTACATTATGAATAGATTTAAGTAGAGTATGTTTCACTTGTGCAATAATGTGCAAGACATAGTGTGTATGGGTGCCCTAGGTAATTGAATCTTAATTTTGTTCCCATTCGGAATATATGGGATAAGGTAAATAAATATAGAACTCGAGATATAAATACTTGATTGTCTGATCATTTATATTAGTTGGACCACCATTCCCCATATTTCCATGAGGATGGTATTGTAACAGGCTGTAGATTATGATTATCATATGAATTCGACAACATTTATAGGGAAAGTCAAAGCTTATTCCGTAAGATTTGGCAGAGGCTTATGTTTCATGAGAAACTTCTTTTTAGAGCGGGAGACAGACTTGTGACATGTGGTGATGCAAAGTCACATGGATCACAGTTAGAGGTACATTTGAGAGAACATAAAATGTATCAGATTATAAATTACTATAGTGATGGGATTTAATGAAGATATATATTGCTAAATTTGTTTTTCAGTGGGCCACCTGTTTGTTGGTAAATCAGTGGACCATCTAAAATCAACAGGGTTTCTTAAATTGTTAAGGATTCCTAAGTAGTAATAGGAGTGCATTCCCAAGGATTTTATCATGAAGGGGATTACGATACTATATGGGTGATAGTGGATCGGTTGACCGAGGTAGCTCATGTTATGCAACTTAGGACTGATCATACTCTGGGACAAAATGCGTTGATCTTTATAGAAGAAATAGTGAGGCTACATCAGGTACCGCTTGATATCATTTTCGATTGGGACAAGATATTTGTATTTTAATTTTGGAAGAGTGTTCACAAGGCTATAGGTATTGAGTACGGTCTATCATCCGCAGATAAATAGGTAATAAAAGTGGACTAATCAGATGTTGAAGAATATATTGTACGTGTACGCTTCGATCTTAGGGGAGGATAATAGTAGATCCTTACACTAGTGAAGTTTGTGTATAATAACTCATATACGTTCACTTTGGGGACTGGTGCCAGTTGAGGTATGGCACGGTAAGCTTTGTTATCATACTTCTTATTAGTTAATGATGGGGGACCGGGTACAATTGCGAAGATCGAAAATGAGTTGATACTTATAGTATATAATGTGTCTAAAATATATACAGCGCAAATAACCAACTTGTGTGCGATAGTCGCGAGACGAGATCGTATGTATCTACAGAATGATGAATATACTAAAGCGCGAATAGTGGAAGGCTAGATAGTGAGTATCTAAAATAAAGTTTAAGTAGTCAAACTGAAACGGTAAGGCTTGGGCAAGAACCTACGTGACAGGGTAACCTGGCATTTAAAATGAACATATTTGAGGTGTTCATTATTAAGAGTATTTGATAGTGTACTGTATGGGCGATATGTAGTAGTTTACTTGTGAGTGCAAGGTTGCGATGCGCAACATATAGCCAAGTTGTTATTATCTGGTACTCTTTTTCTAAATATTGGGACGAATGTCCGTTTTAAGGGGAAGTATGTAAAACCCCGTATTTTTCATGACTTTTTAAATGGGATTAATTAGAATTAATTGTGGGATAATTGAAAACAAATCTGGATTTAAATATTACTCGAGAATAAAGTAATATGGGATCTATGTTGAATATTACTTGTGTTTAAAAGTAATATATATGATTATGACTTTACATATGATTATGATTTTATACATTGTCACGAGTTGTGAATAAGACAATTACGGTAATTAAGTCGGAACGCACGTGTGGGTCATGTCGGGACTATATTTAAATGAAATGAAAAGTAAATTATTTTAATGTCATACGAATGGCCATTTTAACTATGCCAAAGTGTCTGAAAGGGTTTAAATAGTCGAAAAGGTCTACCTGGGGATTACTTTACGTCTAGGCACAATTTGGAACCAAATAGACACCCGGGTATTTTGGTCATTTTTGTAATATTATATAAGTGTAGAGGGGGTGCGATTTAGTTTCATTCACCAAAAATCCAAAGAAAAGACTTAGGGGAGAGTGAGAGACTTCTCTAGGAAAGGAAGAGGCATCTCTAGGAGACCAAAAGCCAAGAGTCATCTTACACCACAACCACAGCCGGAAGTTGGCCAAAAAATGGAGTAATACTAGTAGACTTATCTTCCCCAATGGTTTACACCTACGAATTAGAGGCAAGTGATTAACTATTGCAAACTTTAGCATGTATATTGTCCATGTTAGGCTGTTCAGAAAATTCTAAAAAGTTGTATGAATTAAGATAATTTTTTATGAATCCTTGAATTGAGAGTTGTATAGGATTGATCTATTGATGAGTTTAGAATCAACACCATGAAATATGTGAATTATTTGGTGAAGAAATCTAGGATTTACAAGTTTAATTTATGATAAAGTCAAAACACTAGAATTCTGGGGATTGAATATGGAATCTGGGAAAATTTAAGCATGTTGATGATGTTTAATTGATTTGGATACATTAGAACTTCCCCATATATGTTTGTATATGATCTGGGTTACATGAAAATTAATTTGGTGATGATTAAATACGATTTTGGTGGTTAAAATCTATGAAACCCGTAACTGTTAAGAAAAATCTAGGCAAATATCTGATCGATCGATTAATCGACCCAAGAATGTCGATCGATCGATCGAGTGATTGACCAAAATCGTCAATCGATCGACTTCCCCTGGAAATGTGATTTGTTTCCTTTTTAATCTTTGTTTTAAATACCAACTTTTGAAATCTTTGGTGTTGAATAATTGAACATAATGGGACATAAGGGAGGGTTGTTGGATAAAGACCCGAAAAATATCATTATGTATGGGATTGAATGGGGGAAGTTAACGAGTGTTAATTGAATGAGTTACGGTGGAGAATTTTATAAGTTAGGGTTTAAATCGGATAAATGATTACTTAATATTAGTACCAGTAGTAAAAGGGGAATGTATGGGATTAACCCTAGGAGATGAAATAAAGGGTTAATATTGAATTAGGGATTGTCGAGAAATAAACCTAATTGATGATAATTTTAATTAATAGAAATTCGGGAGTTGTGATGACATGGACTAGTAGGGCGTGGATGTTTACCAACTGAATTTATACGAGAAATAAATGATTAACCTTCGAGTGATGAGAGAGGCTAGGGAATATAATTCAAGAAGTAAAGTCATAATCTGTAAATATGCAGGATATTAGAGATAAATATACTACGTATGGAAATATTTATATGGGTTGTGCATGTGCCCTATTGATATTATATATAGGTGGGGTGAATACCTTTATTATTATTTATTGTGTGTATAACATACCTACGCTACTTGCTATCGAGGTGGAGGTTTTGTGTTGTGAACGATCTTATCCTGATGAGCCAATTTAGGAGGATTTTAGATTCGTACCCTGAGCATAGGACCTTGAACACGTGCTATCGATGTGAATGATAGTTTCAACGGTTGCATGGGAACATAGATATGTGCATGACCATTTGGCTGGGGAGTATGCTCGCCTCCAATATGTGTGTTATGTTATTTATGGTTTGTGAGAGATGTCGAACCAATAGTCCTTTTTACAGCGAGAGATTTATCAGGACATGATAGCAGAGTATGAATGCACCGTAGCTGTGTATGGGAGGTACTCTATTAGTATGTATAATAATGTGATGAATATATATATTATGATGTAATCTACTGTGTGATAATTATAGATTAAAATATATATTGGGATGTAATCTACTATGTGAAATTTTATATTTGAAAAAATGAATAACGAGATTTGATTGAATTAATAAAGTGAATACTAAATCTTAAAGCTGTGAGAGACTACTTCATATTAAAGAGAGATGAATATGTTTAATTATCATACGTATTATGTGGGAACTACGGGGAAATGATATGGTATAGAATCATATTGAAAACCTTAATTTGGTAGATGATAAGGTACGATAGGCGTGCATACTAGATGGGAGGTGATAGGGTACGTTAGATGTCCACTATCAAGGATGTCGATATAGAATATGGATGCCTCGACGGATTATAGCTGCTACTGGGCCTGCAGACTTTGTTTAGACGCTTCTAATCTTTTAATTCATTCATGTGTAGAATTTACTTTCATTTAGGGCATGTCACCCAGGATTCTATATGTTGTAATTATTTATGCCAGTAGTGTGGATGTCAATTTTATTTGATGGTAATGATATTTTTTTACAAGAGAGTTATTCCAGTCACATTTATTCTTGTTATATTTAGTTATGTCGTGATGTGATGTGCTAATTAATATTCCGTATTGTGGAATGGTTTTAATTAAATTAAAAATAGAATAGTTTTGACACTAGCTTAATTAATTATTAGGTGAATTAATAACGAAATTATTTTTCGACAGTGATGTTGAGAATGAACCAACTGGATATTTTGATTTAATTTAATAAAGGACTAATCAGCCGATATTTAATTAGGCGGGGTGTCACACATGTAGTCAATTGAATTAGACTTTGAAATGAAATACACCTCTGTAAGCAAGAGGTAATATCTTAGTTTGATGATCGCTAAATACAAAGTTAAATATACCCTTCCCATTAAAAATTTTTTACATTCATAGTGATTGTGAAATCTATTTAGATAATAAAAAAATGTTCTTTATTTTTCTCATAGTGTTCAGCTAATAGAACTCTAATTGAAGTGTCGACAATACTAATGTAAATCATCAATCGCCTATTATCCCTTAAAGGTTCCAACATCGATGACTTAGAAAAATATCTCTTCAACGTCTGTAATCCTGACTCATGCTCCTCCCTCCAATATATCACCTCTTGATCCTTTACCTTCAACAAAGGAAAAATATTTTAGTTTTTCATGCAGCGCTAGGTATAAATCTACGAAGAAAAATAAGTTATCCCAAGAAGTTTTGCAATGATTTTTTTTATTTTGGGGGTTTGTGATTTCATTTATAACCTTGGTCATATTCCTACAAACTTTAATACCTTTTAGATGAACCAAATAACCTAGGAAATTCCCTAAAAAACTCATAAGAAACATTTTAAAGGATTTATTTTGAGTTGATTGAGCCTCATCCTTTCGAAGGGATTTTGTTAGTGTGTTATGTGATATATTACTATTTGTTTGGCAAGTATATCTGTGGTCATCCCCAATCCTCTCCACGCGACGGAGGATCCTCAGGTCCTGCTCGTCCCTCTCGTGAGCGCTTCGGTCGACGTCATTTTGAGGAGAGGTGAATGAATGCAGAGAGATTAGACTCGTCAGTCTCTTTTTACTCAAAACAGACAAAAGAAAAGGGGAAGCCACCCTGAAGGAAAGCATCCAAAGACATACTGGTGGATGCGAAACCAAAATGATTCGAGTAGGGTCCGGAGGTTAAGTTACGAAATGGGAAGGTGTTAGGCACCCATTCCGCCCTTTCGGCCTCTCATGGATTTTTTTTATTTTCCTTTTTATTTTCCCCGTGATATGTGTGCATGTGTATATATAGTGGATATAAGAATCATCGACTTGTACCATGGAAGAGGTAAAGCGAGTCATCCGTAGGAAGGTTTAAAAATAATATTAGAAAATAAGATTTACGCGATCATCCTTACGTTAATCGTTATGAGGGAATGATAACGCACATGGAATGATACGCCCCTAAGAACAACAAATATATGTGTATATATATATATATATATATATATATATATAGTGAAAGAGAATGGAGGTTAGACAAAATGGAAAATGAGAGAAAAAGTAAAGAATAGGACTTGAGTCTCGGGTTTTACCCCAAAACGCCTACGTAGCCTATAGAGACATAAAAGTCCATGTAGTTCGCATACAAAACGAGGGGTGGGGTTCGTCCTATAAATCCAACAGGGGATTCACTTCTTTTTTTTTTGTGTGTGTGTGTAGAAAAAGTGTTTTAGTTGTGAGGAAAGTGTAAGAAAAGTATGAGTATTACCATTTGGAATTTATGAGCAAACCCTCTTTTTCTTATTTTTTGGGTTTTTATTTATATGAAAATAACAGATGTGCAATACTACTAAATAAAAAGTATATTAGGATGTGTGAGATGAGATAATAAAGGTACTAAGTAATAAAACACGTTATTCCAATTTTATGAGAATTTAAGGGGAGAGTTGAGAAAATTGGACCTTCTTGAAGATCTTGAGCTTGGCCTTGAATGTTGGAGAGAAGCCCTTAGACTTGGATGATGATGGAGAGTAGTGAATTCATCAAGTTTGATGAAAAGAATGATGAAAAGTGACGGTTGCAAAGGGATTTGGCTGTAGAAATCACGCTGACTTCGGGAGAGGTTTTTAGGATTTGCTGAGAGTGATTTCTATCAGATCTGGTCCCCTCTTGCAAGTGAGGTCAGGGCCTCATTTTTAGAGGCCCAGAGTATTGCCGATCGGCATAGCCCTGTTCCTGCCATTCGGTAGGTGTTTTTAGGCACAATGCCGACAGGCAGGGTCTTAGACTTGCCATTTGGCAGTATTTTTCAGGCCCTTTGGTAAATCACCGCATAACGCAAATCGTTGATCAGAATTGTGCACGGGGCAGACCATTAGAAAGGTAATTAAGAGACCTTAAAAAGTACTTGAACCGCTCTCGGGTTTGGGAGTTGAATTTGGGTAAAATATGGATCGTAATCATTCGTCAGTCTATTGGACGGGGAACTATCGGATGCAAACAGATCGTTTGTCCGCATGGTAAGTCCAAATCGTGAACGGGGTGGACCGTTGGAAAGTTTATGAGATGTACTTCGACATTCCAAAGAGTTTGATCTAGTTTGGGGAGTTGACTTTTGTCAATCGGGCCCTGGAAGCATTCGGTGACCTCTCACAGTAAAACAGATCATTCGTCCGTACCGTAAGTTAGAATTGTGAACGGAGTGGACCGTTAGAAAGGGGATTCAGTTCCCTTCAAATATTCATTCAGTCTCGGTCGAGATAAAAAGTTGACCTAGGTTAAACAGAGCCCGAGAGCGCCCGACGGCCTCCTAATTGAGTCTCGGGGAAAATGGGTCATTTGTCCACATGGTAAGTCAGAATCACTCACGGGATGGACCGTTAGAAAGGGGTTTTAGTTCCCTTCAGAGTTTAATTCAGTCTCGATTGAGTTAAAGACTTTGGCTTTTGGTCAAATGGAGCTTGGGAGTGCCCGATGGATTCTAGGTAAGTACCCGGGGTATGACCCGGGTTGGTAGTGATGAAGGGAGGTGCTAAGGACCTAAGGACCTAAGGAAAGTTTTAGGGGGTAATAGAATGGGGTGTCTATAGAGCCCCTCGACAGGTGAGTTTGGAAGAAATGATAGCCATCAAATAAACACTGCATGATGCTTTGAAGGAGGATAACCAATTCAGAGGGTCGAGGCCGATTATGAGGGCTTAAGTTGAGATGACCAATTCTGCGGGTCAAAGCCAATTCTGTGGGCTTAAGTTGAGGTGACCAATTATGTGGGTTGAAGACATTTCTATGGGCTTAAGTGGAGGTGGCGATCAAGTACCAAGGTTAATTTTAACCTAAGAGTGGTCACGACCGAGGATTGAGGACAATTCTAACATAAGAGAGGTGACGACCGAGGACCAAGGTCAATTCTGACCTGATAGAGGTGACGACCGAGGATTGAGGTCAATTCTGACCTAACTAAGGTGAAGATCCAAGATCGAGGACAATTCTGACCTAAGAGAGGTGACGATCGAGGAACGAGGTTAGTTCTGACCTAACTATGGTGATGATCTAAGACCGATGTCAATTCTGACCTACGAGAGGTAACGACCGAGGACCGATGTCAATTCTAACCTAACTAAGCTGATGATCTAAGACCGAAATCAATTCTAACCTAAGGCAAGTGACGACCAAGGACCAAGGTCAATTCTGACCTAACTAAGGTGACGATCCAAGACCGAGTCCATTCTGACCTAAAAGAGGTGACGACTGAGGACCGAGGTTAATTCTAGCCTAACTAAGGTGACGATCCAAGACCAAGGTCAATTCCAACCTAAAAGAGGTAATGATCGAGGATCAAGGTCAATTCTGACCTAACTAGGTGTCGATCCAAGATTGAGGTCAATTATTACCTAAGAGAGGTGACGACTGAGAATCGAGGTCAATTCTGACCTAACTAGGGTGACAATCCTAGACCGAGGTCAATTCTAACCTACAAGAGGTGATGACCAAGGACCGAGGTCAATTCTGACCTAACTAAGGTGACGATCCAAGACCGAGGTCAATTTTAACCTAAGAGAGGTGACGACCGTGGATTGAGGTCAATTCTGACCTAACTAAGGTGACGATCTAAGACTGAGTTCAATTCTAACCTAAGAGAGGTGATGACCGAGGACTGAGGTTAATTCTGAACTAACTAAGGTGACGATCAAAGACCGAGGTCAATTCTGACCTAAGAGAGGTGACGATCGAGGACCGAGGTCAATTATGACCCAACTAGGGTGACGATCCAAGACAGAGGTCAATTCTGACCTAAGAAAGTTGAAGACCAAGGATCGAGGTCAATTCTGATCTAACTAAGGTGACGATCCAAGATCGAGGTCAATTCTGACCTAAGAGGGGGGATGACCGAGGACCGAAGTCAATTCTGACCTAACTAAGGTAACGATCCAAGAACGAGGCCAGTTCTTACCAAAGAGAGGTGATGACCGAGGACTGAGGTCAATTCTGACCTAACTAAGGTGACGATACAAGACCGAGGTCAATTCTAACCTAAGAGAGGTGACGACCGAGGACCGAGGTCAATTCTGACCTAACTTGGGTGATAATCCAAGATCGGGGTCAATTCTGACCTACGAGAGGTGACGATCGAGGATCGAGGTCAATTTTGACTTAACTATGGTGACGATTCAAGATCGAGGTTAGTTATGACCTAAGAGAGGTGACGAACGAGGACCGAGGTTAATTCTAACCTAACTAAGGTGACGATCTAAGACCGAGGTCAATTATGATCTAAGAGAGGTGACGACCGAGGACCGAGGTCAATTCTGACCTAACTAGGGTGACGATCCAAGATCGAGGTTAATTTTGACCTAAGAGTGGTGACGACCGTGGACCGAGGTCAATTCTGACCTAACTACCGTGACGATCCAAGACCGAGGTCAATTCAGAACTAAGAGAGGATGAAGATTGTATTTTGGGTTTCGCTGGGGAATGAGCTGGGGAAAACGTAGTGTGGTCTTTGGAGACTTTGAAAATGACTTTCTGGAGTTTCGCTGGGGAACCTTGTGACGTTGTTTTGAGCCGGGGAGTTAATTGTCGACAAAGTGTTTGTAATCTACGAAGGAGAGGCGAGTTTGATGTCGTAAACTTTACTCAGGAAGTGATTAGGTGGTCCAGGTATTGGACGTATTACTCGAGGAGGTTTGAGACCTTTATGGATCCTCCGGGGGCGTCGCCGGGAGGAGTTTTACTCGGATTTTTTAGAGTTTCGCTGGGGAAATGGGGGTTTTGCCTGAGGGAGTACGAAATTTCTTGGTGAAAATGTTCTAAATCCTTCCTGGTATTTTTAGGAATTTTTGAGGGTTTTTCTTAATTTTCTGGGAATTTTAGTACGAAATTTCAAGAGGGTCTCGGTCAGCATGGTGTTGGGGGTGTCATTCGACAATGGCGCTGACTTTTGGAGTGCCTCGGGAAGGTAAGGAGACAGTTTTGATCGATGGGTGGGGGGTCAATACCGATCGGCATGACGATTAGCATCCTATATGAAGAGGGCGAATTCCCTTCATTTTTCACAGCTCTTTGCTTTCTTTCTCTCTGCGATTTTCCTCTGCATATCGTTCTAGTATTCTGATCTCTAAGAAATGGCCGTCTTTGTGAGCACTGCAGCGCATAGGGAATGGTTGAATGTCGATTACTGGGCGAACGTGGAATGGAGGGCTAAAGCTCCTCTTTCTTTGGGGAGTGAGAACTTATTTGCTGCGTTCGAGCCGGTTGTGGATGAGCGAACTTTGTTATGGGAGTCGTCACGTCATCGGTCTTCTAAGATGGTGAGCCCTGGCGGTTATGTAAGTAACCTGACTTTTGGAATTCCTCTCTCCTTTTTGTGATTTTTCCTTTCTTGAATTTTGACAAGGTTTCTCCTTTTGAAAGTATGCTATCTCTTTGAAGAACATGCGTGCCCGTGGGATGACGGGGCTTAAGGATGTTTGGGAGCTTCTTCCGCCCATGGTGCGTTGGGTGGTATTATTAGCATGTTTTGGGAGGTTGGCATCTGCGTTGGATGAGATGCCTCGATCGAAAGCGGTCTTGTGCGCTTTGGGGGAGAGATGGTGGGATACTACCCACACCTTCCATTTTAGCTTCGGGGAGATAACGGTTACTCCCATAGACGTGCATCAGCAGTTGGGTTGGATTGTGATGGAGAGCAGATAGAGGTGGATCTCTCTTTACGGGTGAGGCCGGAGGCAGTGCGTGTGGCACTTGGTGACATAGGGAGGATAGTCTATGGGGATTCCATCCGACTGTCTTTGTTGGAGGATGTCTTGCTAAGTAGGGTGATCGATGTGGAGGACGGGCTATAGGTGAGGCAGATGGCCCGGTTGTTCATTTTGTTAGTGCTGGGAGGCTTTATGGTGGTGTCGAGCGGCGACGTCGTCCGCTTGTGGTTCTTGTCATAATTGAGGATGTTTTCGAACATCCCTCTCTATGATTGGGGGAGACTGACTTTGGAGACCCTCTATTTCTCTTTGGATTCATTCAACCGGTGCTATCGATAAACTTTTACTAGAGCCACGTATCTCCTCGAGGTATCCTTTAATTTTGCGCATTTTCCTTTCATGCATTCACAATTTCCTTATGCGTCGCTTTTTTTATTGTGAATTTTTGTCTTTGGCAGACATTGTTCCATGAGGTGATTGGGTACAATACCCAGCTGATCACTCTGAAGGACGAGACTGTTGGGGACTTCTGCTAATTGTATCGATGGCGGAAGGCCAATCAGCAGTTGAAGGGATCTCTCTCTCTAGAGGCAGTGCGTCAGGTCTTGAATGGCCTGACCAGTAGTAGGGTAAGACTATTTCATTTTCAGTCTTGGTTTTGGCATGTTCTGATTATGTATTGACTTATGCTTGCTCGGGGATTTTCAGGTGACCTTTTATCCTTGGGGGACAGCCATTCAGTATACAGGGGTGACCGGGGTGAATGCGCAGATGAGGCTCTTACTGGCGTATGAGTTTGGCCATTCTTGGTATCTCAAGAAGTGGGTGGTTTGGCATATTAGTGAGGAGGAGGTGGTGGTGCCACCTGCACATCCTCCTATGTCCATGAGGCAGGAGCGGTTGATGCTGGAGGATGTGAGGATCGCGGCGACGATCGACGAGTCCTACTTGTTGTACACTGATACAGCTGCGCCATATGACTATATGGACTTTGTGGTGAGCTGGTTGATGGCGCCCAATATATATTATGCCTTGCCTTTCCCTCATGTGGGTTCGAGTCGGGCGGTGGGGTCCTCCCATAGTGGCGGTGGTCCGACGACGGCGACGGCTTCAGAGGTTCCTTTCGTGCGATTGCACACTCCTTCGTACAACATTCGACGAGCTGATCGAAGGATGGTTCCTATGTTGCACCGTCCTCATGCGATGGATCCGGAGGAGTTTTGTTTGACCGAGGAGGTTCTTCGTCCCATGGTATACCTTCTTGCTCTTTTTTTGTTCCTTTTATGTTTTGATCCCTCTTTTGATACTAATTTTACTTGCAGCAAGTCCGAGTGTCGACTACTTGGCTGAGGGACATCAGTGACTGGACATCTTTGGTGACTGCCCATATTCAGGATGAGGTCCTGGTTCCTTCTTGCTTGGTGTCATCTGCTTCATCTGGGGAGGAATCGGGCTCGTTTAGCGGTGGTGCGTCGTCTCGCCGTAGGAGAAAGAGAGCGCGTCAAAGTAGTGGAAGCTCTTAGAGAGAGGGGTGAAGGGAGAGAGAGAGAGGATGTGGGTTTGGGCTGAGTCCCGTTGTTTTTTTATTTTCTTTTATTTCCTGCAAAATTTGATGCAACACAGAAGGACAAATATATATGCAATGCAATGGAGTTTTCATTATCTTTTGTTAATGATGAATGAGTGAATGTATGCACATTCTCTTTTTACTTTGCTGCTGAGATCGTAAAAAGAGATGTTTTTGGGATTTTGAAGGAAAGTTAAAAATGGAAAATCATATAGGGATGGAAGAGTATTTTTGATATTTTGTTGAGAATATCAATTTATTTTTATTGGGTTTTTCTGATTTTTGACAAAAGAGGAAAAAGAAAAATTTCCAAGAGTAGGGGGTTGTCGATCGGCAAGCACCTTGTCCTGCCTATCGACAGTCAAATCCAGTTCCACCAATTCAAAGCTTTATTAGTGCCCTGTTCAGCCTTTGGTACTTTCTGGGGTAGGATTCCCTTCGATTTCTGTAGGGATTATGTGTCTTGTGAGGGTTCTCATGTATAAAAAAGGGTAGGGGTGGGGTGTTTTCCTCACACCTTCACATTCTTACTTACTTGCCTACTATCTCTTAGCCTTGTAAGATGGCTCTCCCTGGTAGCATTGAGTTTGCAAATTACCTCGAAGACTTGGAACCGATGTGCTCTTATAACGTCGACTATGATGCTTTCAGCATGCATCGAGTATCTTTATGGCGCAATCGGTCCATTAAGTGGAGCATGCTGATGGCAGCGGTACAATTCTAGTACCCAGAAGACCATGTATTCCGCTTTAGGTTAGATGAAGTTTGTCCTACCTATGAGGACTTTTCTGCCATGGTGGGGATTGATCCCAGTGCTGCTGGGACTTTACTCGAATTTTATCGTTCTCCCAGAGATTTGTTGGTTGGGATTCTTCACATTTTGCCTTCGGCGACTAGATCACTGGTTGCTGGAGGAATGATTTCCCTCCCAGCGGTGTTGTAGTCCGTGCATTTACGGGAAATAGGTGATGATGGCTATGTTGGAGCCGTTGCTCTGGGCTTAGTATCAAAATTACTGCTGGTGACTGGGGAACTACGGGTGGATCCGAAACTTGCAGACATTACTTCTTTTCGTGTCACTTCTTCTACATTAGCCTGGATATTGAGAGCTGGGAGAATTGGCTTATGGGACATTGGGCTCGGAATCTGTACTGGTCAGTGCCTTAGTGGGGACAGTTGCTTCCTGTTCTGGAGCTAGTAGAATACTCATATGCGCGCCTGGTTGGTCTCCTCCAGACCTCTTTTTATTTCCCTTGGAAGCTTATGTGCCAATTTCGCTAGGCACGGGTCGTGCCACCTCGGACACTAAATTTCTTTTCGGTAGAGGATTTGACTGAGCATCTCCGCATGTGGCTTGGCTCTCTGTGGGAGAATCGACATCCGTCGACCCATCCCTCTCAGTCTGTTGGGAGAGTTTGGCATATACCTTGGGATTATATAAAATGGTTGTGGAGGAAAGTAGTTAGCAAGATGTTGGCAGTGGAGACTGGACAAAAGTGGCCTATTTCTTTTGACACCATGGAGGGAGGTGTTGTGGTTTATTTGAAGTTTATTCGATCTTATCGGTCCATGGAGTGTCTGCGACACTCTGTTCAGGGAGTGGAAACTTGGGGACCCCAGGATGCTGATGATGACGGAGCAGGCTCCTCTGGTAGCTGTGGGTAGGATAGTTTATTTTGTAATGGGGAAAAAATGTGGGGATTTTATTATAGCTTTCTAGGAAGGTGGGTGGAAGGGAGTTATTCGTTCCTTTTCTTATGTAATTTGTACCATAATTTCTTATTAAGGAAATAAACAAGTTTCTGATCATCCAACTGTGCCTTTGATGAGTTTGTGTTGTTTGAATTATCTATACAGATCGCTAAGGCATACATAATCCTTTTGTTCAAATATATGTTGGAATTGACTGTCATTCTCGGAGGTAAGAAAAGAATAGTATTTTGTGAAAAAGAACGACTATGATCATGTAAGGTGTATGATCTGCCTACGTACCTCTGGGTTTTTTGAAAAGTTTTAATTTTTTTGAAAACGATTTTTGTAGAGGATCGGGTCCACGTAGTTCTGGGTAAGGGGAAATGAAGAGCCTTTTTTTTAAAATATAAGGGAGATGAGAAGAGTCTTAGTGCGCCGAGATTTCGGGCTAGTGGTAGAACTTCTTGAGATGGTACAGGTTGACTGGATGGGCCATCTCTTCCGCATCCAAGTTGATGAGCAGGGAGGCACCACCGGACAAGATCTTCTTAATAATGTAGGGTCCGCTGCAATTGGGCTTGAATTTCCCTCTGGGGTCCCAGATGGGTTTTATGATTTCTTTGAGGGCTAGTTCCCCTTCTCGGACATCGCGGTCCTTGACTCTCTTATTGAATGAACGCATTATTCGGCGATGGTACCCTTGTATGTGGTATAGTGCTTTTAGTCTCCTTACGTCCAGGAGGGTCATCTCGTCAAGACAGCTTTGATGTTAGTCCTCTTCGTTGACCTTACTTTCAAGCATGACGTGTAGCGAGGGTATTTCTAACTCCACAGCTAGGACTGCTTCCATGTTGTAGACCAAAGAGTAAGGGGTAGCCCCAGTAGAAGTTTGAATTGAGGTTCGGTATCCCTAGAGGGCATACAGGATTTAGTCGGCCCAATCCCGACAGCTTTCGGTCATCTTGCTGATGATGGCTTTGGGGTTCTTGTTGGCGGCTTCAACTGCATCATTGGTCTGAGGTCGGTAAGGGGAAGATTTATGTCTCTGAATCCCATACTCATTAACCAATTCTATAACTTCTTCCTCGAAATGTAACTCGTTATCTGATACTAACTCGTGCGGGACCCCATACTGGCAGATGATATTTTTCTTGATGAATTTGGCCACTTTCTTGGCATTTAGTACTGCGTATGACTCCGCTTCGACCCGTTTGGTGAAGTAATGAATGGAAACTAGGATGAACTCATGCCCATTAGAATTATTTGGTGTAACCTTCCCTATGATTTCAATGCCCCTGGTGGAGAACGGCCAAGGAGAGGTCATGTTGTATAATTCATGCAGAAGCAGATGCTAAAGGTTAGAGAATTGTTGCCATTTGGGGCATCTTCGAACATGGGCAGTGTAATCTTGGGTAATAGTGGTCCAATAGTAGCCCTATCGGATGATCTTCTTGGCAAGCATGTGACCGTTCATGTGGGGTCCACATTCCTCGCTGTGGATTTTCTGCATTATCTATTCAATGTCAGCCCCTGCGATGCAGTGTAGATGGGTTCCATCGAAGTTTTGTTTAAGCACTGCTTTGTGACAGATAATGTACTGGGCGGCCAGTCTTTGGAAGGTTGCTCGATCTTTATTGTTGGAACCCTCAGAATATCTACTATGCTTGAGGAAGCGCCAAATATCATAGTACCAACATTTGGCTAGCTCGGGATCTTCTATAGTGACGAGCTCAATGTGGTAGCAGTGGGTTGGTTTGTCTTTCTTTTGAACAAGGAAGGTTATTATTATTCCTTCAGACATGTCGACCATGGAGGCCAGGGTAGCAAGAGCATCGGTAAGGTTATTCTTTTCTCGATGCAGGTAATAGAAGGTGATATCTTTTAATTGGGAGGCTAATTCTTCTAAGTGGGCATGGAAGGGTTGGAGTTTCTCGTCGTTGACTCTCCATTTTCTGCGCACTTAACCAATGATGAGGGTGGAATCCCCGTAGACATCTAGGCATTGAATACCTTTCTCGAGAGCAACATTGAGGCCTACCGTGCATGCCTCGTATTCAGTCATGTTATTGGTGTAAGGGAAATCCAATTTGATAGTGATGGGAGTGTGGGAGTCATCTGGGGCGATCAGGAGTATCCCAATGCCATATCCCTTTTTGTTAGCAGCACCATCAAAGATCATTTGCCATCGGAGATTGTCTTGAGCAGTGCAAAAGATATTTTCATCTAGGAATTTGGAGATCCAAACATCGGCTTCTTCTACTGGTTGATCAGCGAGGTAGTCAGAGATGGCTCTTACTTTCATGGATTTCTGCGTGACATACACGATATCAAACTCGGCTAAGAGAATCAACCATCAGGCCATTCGACTGGATAAAGCGGGTTTCTCAATAAGGTATTTTATGGGGTCTATTCGGGACATAAGTTTGATGGGGAAGCCGAGAATTTAGTGCCGTAAGTTTTGGGTGACCCAGACAAGTGCGACACACACCTTTTCCAAAGCAGTGTAGTTAACCTCATACTCGGCCAATTTGGGACTGGCATAGTAGATGGCTCTTTCTTTACGAGAATCTTTAAGGTATTGGGCTAGCCAAGCCCCAGATGAAGTGTCGGTTATGGTTAGGTATATGCGCAAGGGGAGACCGGGATCTGGTGGCATGTTTACCTGGGGTTGGGTCAGATATTGTTTGATTCGGTCAAAAGCTTCTTGGCAGGACTCATTCCAAACCTTAGTTGAATCTTTTCGGAGGAGCTTGAAGCTAGGTTCACAGATGGAGGTTAACTGGCTGATGAACCGACTGATGTATTATAATTTCCTAAGGAAACCTCGAACTTCTTTCTCTATTCGGGGAGGTGGAATCTCAAGTATGGCCTTCAGCTTAGCGGGATCTGCTTCTATCCCTTTCTCACTGATCATAAATCCTAAGAGTTTCCCCTTTGTAACGCTAAAGATGCATTTTTGCAGAGTGAGTCTCATCTGATACTGTTGCAGTCGCTCGAAGAACTTGCGAAGAGCAGGAACATGACCCTCTCTAGATTTGGACTTGATAATCACATCATCCACATAGACCTCAACTTCTTTGTGAATCAGATCGTGCAGAATGGTTGTGGAAGCCCTCTGGTAGGTAGCCCTAGCATTCTTGAGCCCAAATGATATAACGGTGTAGCAAAAGGTTCCCCATGGGGTGATGAATGCGATTTTTTCTTAGTGTTCTGGGTGCATTTTGATTTGGTTATATCTGGCAAACCCGTCGACGAAAGACTTGAGAGCATGATTGGATGTGTTGTCCACGGTCATGTCGATATTGGGTAAAGGATAATCAACCTTTGGATAGCCTTTGTTCAAATACCAATAGTCTACACACACATGAACTTTTCCTCCTGATTTCAGCACGGGCACTATGTTAGCTAGCCATGTAGGATATTCAATCACACGAATGAAGCCTACGTTCAACTGTTTGACCACCTCTTCTTTGACTTTCAGCGACCATTCGGTGCAGAGTTTTCTCAACTTTTGTTTGACGGGCTTGTAATCTGAGAGATTAAGATTCTCGTGATGAGCTATTTCAGGATTAATGTCGGGCATATCGTCGTAGGACCATGCGAAGGCATCCACAAATTCCTTTAGCAATTCTTCGAGTTGTGCACGCTTATGCTCGTCGAGGGTATCCCGTATCCTAATCTCGCGCAGTTGGCTACTAGAACCGAGGTTAATAACAACAGTATCTTCTTCATTATCTTGAACATGGATATGTTGTTTATTATTAACCTTATTTAGATCAGTTAGTAATTGTTCATTTGCAAAATCATCATCATAAAAAATTTGATTAGAATCCAGACAGTTAATGTAAGGCACAACAAGATACTCAAAATCTTCGTTTATTTCATTAATAGGAAAAATGGCACTGAGAACCTCATCAAAAGAGGACTCGATTACATTTGAACAATGATACACAACAGAAGGAGATATAGGGTAAACATTAGGATTAGGGTAGATTTCAGCAGGCAGAACTGGCACAGCATGCCAGTTGAGGAGAGGTGTATCAGCAGCTTTAATTAGGTGGGATGGATCTAGTGATGTAGTGCTTGAGTGAACCATGTAAAGTACCAGCCCCAGTGTCTGTAAGTTGAAAGAATCTTCGGAGTCACTTTCCTCAGTCTCTTCGATATCTTTGATGAGTGGTTGTACATGGTGTTGGGAACTCTCGGCCCATGGGTAGCTGTCTTGGAAGAAGATCTCTATTACAGGCTTCACCTTCTTGTCTGCATGGTCATACCATGGTTCAGGGAAGCCGTAAAAGGGTAAGTCCTCACCCTTTTTGATGAATCATCCATTCAAGGAATCACCTGGGATAGTCTGGATGCAGTCTAGTCTCCTCTTTGATCGATATTGGAGGATCATTCTGAGCTCTTGTTCTGATGGTTGATACCCCAAACCACGGGGAGGGAAAGCCTTTTTTAGTTCAATCAGCTCGAGTATCCCTCGTTGTCTTTGTCCTAGACCCATTATGGGCATGAAGTTCATGTTTCTGAACATCTTAATCACATTGACGTTTCCATGAGGGTCGTATTCTGGACAAACCCTTTCTTTAAAGTCATCCCCTGCCGGGAGTAGAAGTGGTTCAACCTGAAATCCTGATATGAGCATATCATTTGACCCGTGTTGTATCTCACAGATTGGACTGCTGGTACTTGTACCATCGGCATTGTCATCATCCCCCACTACCCAATCTGCGGGCATATGTAAGGGTGAAGGGCCCAGGCACCCTTGTAGCTTCAAAGCATCGAACAACTTGGTGATACTACAAATATTGTTGGCCTGCGTGAAGAATTCTGCTATAATTTGGACGACATCATCCATATTGACTTCATTGGTTGGTATTACCCATCTATCTGACTCTCGGGCCCATTTTCGTGCTTCCAAGAATAGCGTACTGAACCTTTGGCAATCAATGATCATCTGTGTGGGAAATTTCAGCCCGAACTCTAGGAGTTAGTTTAATGCTTTTGAAAATTCCATTCCTATATTTTCAGAACGGATACGAACAGCGATGCATGCTCTGGTAAGGAGTGACAGTGCCTGATCAGCGAGGCTAGTAGGGTGTAGGAGGAAATATGGGCAAATTTGGAGAGGTTTAGGAGAATATATGGGTGTGATTTGGGTTCAGGGATCAAATTCTGGGTTCTCTTCTAAGAAGATGGCATTGCTATGATTTAGAAGGGGGTTGTGAGTAATGTTTGGCTTAGGATTAGCTAGTGGGGCGATAGTACCCTGGTCAATTAGACCTTGGATCATATTTCGGAGGTGAAAGCATTGGTCAATGGTATGGCCATCTGTTTAGTGATAGGCGCAATGGGAATCTGCCTTGAAGTTTCTTGGGAGTGGATTTGGTAATGGACGAGGATCCAACGGTTTGATAAGGTTTCGGCTTAGGAGGGCTTGATAGGCTTTGGAGAGGGGAGCATGGAGCTCGGTGTATTCCTTTAGGATTGGGACATGGCAGCTTTCTGGTGCCCATGATGTGGTTGGTTGAGAGATGTTGTTGATGGTTGAGATTGTAGCACTAACAGGCCTGTCATATTTTCTGGGAGTGAACAGTCCGGACACCTTCTTTGGGTCAACTTCTGTTTTGTCAATACCTTCCTCGATTTCTTCTCCTGCTTATCTGAGAGCTTGAAAATGGGAATAGTATTATCCTCCCATCGTTGCTCAGATATGGGGTAAGAAGTTCTTCTTAACTATGCTGACTTGTTCTTCCTCGGAAGGCCGATTGGTCATAGTTGCTGCTTTTTCCCTCCATCGGGCGATGAAGTTACTGACTGACTTAGCAGGGTTCTATTTGAGCAACTCCAAATCACGGCGGGTGACCTCAAGCTCTTCATTGTATTTGTACCGCGACATGAATTCTCGAGCCATATCTTCCCAACTACGAATTTTGGATTCTTCGAGAGACAAAAACCATCGGAGGGAGGTATCCTTCAGAGTTTGTTAAAACAATTGGGCCATCACTTCTTCAGAAGCCCCTATTAGAGTCATGGAACGGTGATAACTTCGGAGATGAACAATCAGGGGTCCACTTCCTCTGAATTTCTCGATATTTGGCATCTTGAACTTCTCGGGTAACCTTGCTTTAGGATAAGGCGACAAGTGGGTGTAGTCCATGTAATTTCCTGAGATTCTGACTTGGCCAAACTTCTTGGTGAGCATCTTGAGGTCTTCTTTTACTTTGTTCAATTCTTCTTCTTTCGGATCAATGATCACAGGCAAGTTAACCCCATGTTGGGCAAGATTTGGCATTGGAAATTAGGAAGGAGGCGTCCCATTGACAGGAGGGGCACATGGAGCATGCTGATACTCTTCAGGAACCTAGATGGGCTCGGGTGGATCCATAGCGCGAGGAAATAGGGCCTCAGTCTCTTGAGGAACGGGAACCTGATTTAGTTACATCTCTCGAACCTCGGTTTGGAGGTTATTAATCTCGAACACAATCTGAGCTAGAATTACCATCAGATCCGATTGCGCAACGGGTACTTGATTTGTGTTATCCATGGAAAGTGGATGGATTCCAGACTCGGAAGGAGTAATAAGGGAACGGACGGAACTCCGGGGTGACTTGACTGAAGACCTAAGCCAATAGGGATCCAGGCCAAGGGTTTGCGATCGACCTGAGAAGGCGCAAAATGGGATTTATTTTTGAGAAAAGGGGAAGAAGTTTTTTTTCTTTTTTTTTTTGGATTTTTGATAGAGAGATGAGAAATGTTTTTTGATTTTTGATAAGGAAAGAAATGTTTTTGGATTTTTGGTAAAGAAAAGAAAGGAAGTTCCCCCTTTGGGGACGGTCTCTGCATGATTATTATAATTATTCTGTTCTCACTTGTATTAATTCTCCTAAATGCAAAATGAAATGCCGAAGGGGACCCGAGCCTGGAAAAATTGGGTTTGTAATATATGCAAAGCTATGGTTGGACTTGTGACCAGGATCACGGACAGGGTCCCGTTTTAAAAATGCACAAAAAATTCGGGCGACAGGCCGGCCCAAAATTTTGGGAGAGTTTCGGGTTGAAACTGGTAATCTAACATGTGTGTCCTAGGGTTGACACCTATATGCGGTATGCAGTTGGTTGGGTGAATCGGAAAGGGTTCCCCCCTTTGGCGTGACTTCCACGATATACGTCTTGCTCTTACGAGCAATCGGTACGTGTGGACAAGCCATTTGATATACCTGAGTGTACGTAAATTGCCTCACCATATACCTCATGGGGATGGTACGTGTGTGAGCGAATTCGATATACTCGGCGTACGTGAACGAATTCCCTGCAATATACCTCCTGTCATGACTTCAGTCAAGTGGTACGATGCGGGGGAACCATTCGATATACGTCTAAGGTACTTGGCCAATGGAAGGTGAGATTCACATCTCTTAGGCTAACTGCGACCTGCCGGACCAGCGCCCATCATGAAGTGACCCTCCAATTACTGGGTAAATTTGGTCAATAGCAATGCTCTTTGGTGATGTCGTGTGAATCATGCATGATCCTCTTATTATTATCTTATGAAAATGCCTTTCTTGATTATGCCAAATAAGGAGCAAAGTGCAAGTACCAATGGTACACCAAGTATGGATGGGGCGTGCAACCTGTGGATATATGTGACCCTAGGTGTACGTGGTGCGAAGTGTACATGGAGAATTTTCTATAAGTGTGTGAATAGAAGCATAAGCATGGGATACACATGAGTAATAAAGGGGGAACATGCAAATAGGAGGAAAATATAAGCAAACATAGCATCCATGTAAATAGATTCTAGCCCTTAAAATAAACATATAATAGTCCCCAGCAGAGTCGCCACTGTGGCCATCCCCAATCCTCGCCGCGTGATGGAGGATCCTCAGGTCCCGCGCGTCCCTCTCAGGAGCGCTTCGGCCGGCGTCATTTTGAGGTGAGGTGAATGAATGTAGAGAGATTAGAATTGCCAGTCTATTTTACTCAAAACACACAAAAGAACAGGGGAAGCCATTCCGTAGGACAGCATCCAAAGACATACTGGTGCATGCGAAACCAAAATGATTCGAGAAGGGTCCGGAGGCTAAGTTACGAAATGGGAAGGTGTTAGGCACCCATTCTGCCCTTTCGGTCTCTCATGGATTTTTGTTATTTTCCCCGTGATATGTGTGCACATGTATATATAGTGGAGATAGGAATCATCGACTTGTACCATGGAAGAGGTAAGGCGAGTCATCCATAGGAAGGTTTAAAAATAATATTAGAAAATAAGATTTACGAGATCATCCTTACATTAATCGTTATGAGGGAATAATAACGCACACGGAATGATACGCCCCTAAGAACAAAAAATATATGTATATATATAGTGTAAGGGAATGGAGGTTAGAGAAAATACAAAAATGAGAGAAAAAGTAAAGAATAGTACTCGAGTCTCGGGTTTTACCCCAAAACGCCTACGTATCCTATAGAGGCATAAAAGTCCACGTAGTTCGCATACAAAATGAGGAGTGGGGTTTGTCCTATAAATCCAATCGGGGATTCTCTTATTTTTATGTGTGTGTGTGTGTGTGTGTGTGTGTAGAAAAAGAGTTTTAGTTGTGAGGGAAGTGTAAGAAAAGTATGAGAATTCCCATTTGGAATTTATGAGAAAACCCTCTTTTTCTTATTTTTTGGGTTTTTATTTATATGAAAATAACAGATGTGAAATACTACTAAATAAAAAGTATATTAGGATGTGTGAGATGAGATAATAAAGGTACTAAGTAATAAAACAAGTTATTGCAATTTTATGAGAATTTAAGGAGAGAGTTGAGAAAATTGGGCCTTCTTGAAGATCTTGAGCTTGGTCTTGAAAGTTGGAGAGCATCCCTCAGACTTGGATGATGATGGAGAGTAGTGAATTCATCAAGTTTGATGAAAAGTGTGATGAAAAGTGAAGGTTGGACAGGGATTTGGGTATAGAAATCTCGCTGACTTCGAGAGAGGTTTTCAAGATTTGTTGAGGGTGATTTCTATTAGATCTGGGGCCATCTTGCAAGTGAGGTCAGGGCCTCCTTTTTATAGGCCCATGGCATTGCCGATCGGCATAGCCCTATTCCTGCCATTCGGCAGGTGCTTTTAGGCACACCGCCGATAGGCAGGGTCTTAGACCTATCGTTTGGTAGTATTTTTCAGGCCTTTATTGGTAAATCAGCCGCAGAACGCAAACCGTTGATCAGAATCGTGCACGGGGGGGCCGTTTAAAAGGTAATTCAGAGACCTTCGAAATTCCTTTAGACCTCTCCCGGGTTCGAGAGTTGACTTTGGGTCAAATATGGCTCGAAAGCATTCGTTAGTCCATTGGACGGGGAATTTTCGGACACAAATGGATCATTCGTCCGCATGGTAAGTCCGAATTGTGCACGGGGTGGACTGTTGGAAAGTTTAGGATATGTACTTAGACATTCCAAAGGGTTTGATCTAGTTCGGGGAGTTGACTTTGGTCAACCGGGCCCTAGAAGCATTCGGTGACCTCTCGAAGTAAAACGGATCGTTCTTCCGTACCGTAAGTCAAAATCGCACACAGAGTGGATTATTGGAAAGGGGATTTAGTTTTGAAGATTCATTCCGTCTCGATCGAGCTAAAGAGTTGACCTAGGTCAAACAAAGCCTGAGAGCGCTCGATGGCCTCCTAATTGAGTCTCGGGGGAAATGGGTCGTTTGTCCGCATGGTAAGTCAGAATCACTCACGGGATGGACCGTTGGAAAGGGGTTTTAGTTCCCTCCAGAGATTAATTCAGTCTCGATTGAGTTAAAGATTTTGACTTTTGGTCAAACGGAGCTTGGGAGTGCCCGATGGCTTCTAGGTCAATACCCGGGGTATGACCCAGGTTGGTAGTGATGAAGGGAGGTGCTAGGGACCTAAGGAGAGTTTTAGGGGGTAACAGAATGGGGTGTCTACAATATCATTAATACAACACTGTAAAAATGCGCCAACCATATAATGGAAAATAATGTGTATTCCCCTTTGATAAGACCCTCTTACACTTATTAAACGAAAATGACATTTTTATCCATTAGAGTGTTCCCTAATTACTTGGACACATAAAAGAAGTTTTGTGTAAATCTTGATCGGATATGCATATTTGATGATATCCTGAATGACCGTCAATCATAGACATGATAGCATGTCCAAGAGACCGATCAACCAATAAATATACCATTAGCATTGGATATTCAGCCTTTGGAGTGGCTGCATTTAGATTTTTGAAGTCAATACATAATTTAGCTTTTTATTCTTCTTGATGACTAAAACTATATTTGAGAGACGTCCAATATACTTAGGGGTTCAAATGAACCCAACCTCTAACCACCATTGAATTTCCTCTTTTAGCTTTTTTATGACCTTTGGAGTCATCTAGTGAGGCAGCTGCTTCACAGACATATCATTCCTTATTTGGAAATTTAGGTTCCACTAATCTTTTGTCTGAACTGGGAAATTCATTATATTCCTAAACAAAGTAGTCCTTATACTTATGTAAAAGTTCAACAACCAACTGTTGGTAAGCTTTACTAAGGTTGGCATTGATGTATATTACCCTTTTTTTTGTTCAGTCCCTAAGTTACTTTTATTAGAGGATACAACTAATTTACTATGATTTCTTTGTAATCTATCAGTTAACTTGTTAAGTCACTAATGTATTGAGATTTTTTTCCTCTTAATTTTCATCGAATACATAGTCTGGACAAGTAATGGTCCTTTCCTCACTGATTTTTGTACTTATTTCATCTCTTTAAATCTATACAACGCTATGGCTAAAGCTTCGTTGGACTTTTCTAGTCAAAAGGTGTGTTATCAAATAATCAACCATTTTATCCTTTGCAGTTGGTGACCATACACTAAAGGATAATTCCTCCCAATCATTATTTCAAACTTTTTCTCCCGATGTCGCAGCTATCAATGTGTCCACCTTAATGGGTTCCACATTTTTCTAGTAAATCTCAGCTTCTACACAATTAGAACTGGTGTAGAATGGCAGAGGATGGGCTTCTACCTCCTCCATGTTCTTATGTTTCTCCATTAACAACAACTTCTGGTACACAGAAGAAGGGATAAATTTATTACAATGGATTAAGTCTCTACTAACTAAAACATAACTATTGGTTTACCATTAATGATGAAGAATATATTTTTGGACGTTTTGTAGCCACTTCAATATCCACTAGTAGTACACCTTTGGTTGAATTTTTATCCCCAACAAAGCCAAAGATTATTATTTTTGTTTGAACTAACTAAGCGTATTGCTTATGTTATTTTAGAAAGCATTGAGTATGGCATTATATTGATGGCGACACCATTATCTACCAATGTTTTATTTATTAAGACGTCTTTAAATTGGGCCTTCATAAATAAAGTTTTAATGTGATTATTCATATATTTAGTAGTTTCTTCGAACCCATAAATAGGATTTAAGGAAAAACCGAACAAATTAAAGGTATCTACCTTTAATTCATCATCTTCGTCCATAGTTGGCTCTAGAATCTCTCGTCGTTTCTCAGCTTCGAACCTTTGTGGGAGGTTGATTGTCATTGTCATTATCACCTATAATGGTAGGTATTAAAATTGGATGAATTGTTATTAATCGGGTCTTACTATAGATCCTAGTTCATCTACAACCGTGACTTCTTCTTCTTCACTAGAATAACCATCCTCAAACATGCTTCCTCTGTCAATGCTCATGGCCTTCTTTAATTTTTTTCTCTTCTCTTCCAACATGTCTTATGAGGATCAATTCTCATCTTTCTTTTTACCGATCCCGCGGTTTGGCTTAAAAGATTAACATACCATGTCCTCAGGTCCATTCTGGCGTAAAACCTCATAGGCCTATTGCCATGACCAATATTTCCTATAGATCCTCCTTTTTTGGGTGAAATAGATCATAATTTCTAATTATCTAGTCTTTCATTTGGTTGTTCCACCACATGCCACATCCCCGTGGCCACTTACTGAGGCTTTATTGGCTTTGGCCTTATGGTCATTTCATTGAATTATTAAGAAACTTACGCCATGAACCATTCTGGTACCCCCTTCACCAGGGGTCCTAATTCAATAACACCTATAGTCCTTGGGGTGTGTAGGTTAGATTGAACCTCTTGGAATCTTGTTCTAACATATTCAAAGTTTCTCGATAGTTTAGACTCTCTTCGTGGATGATATGGACTAGATAATGGCCATACTCTCCCTAGATAAAAACCTTGAAAGTTCCGTTGGCTTGTCCACCCTTGAGGTTAGGCAACATGACCATCGTTTATTTCCTTCTTAAACTTAAAATGTTATATTCCTTTCAAAGAAACAATTTGACATATTAGCATACTATTTTCCTTACCTAATGAATAAGTGCTTGAGGATGTTTTTGAAGAACCTTATACTCTTGACACACTTGAGTCTATATTGTATAAGTGTTCATCTACTTTGGAAATTGTGACAAAATTATGTCTAACCTAGAATCCAAAGAACCTCAGAGCTTGCATTTCTATTTCATCTTTGATTGAAGGGATCTAGACCTAATTACAAACACTCACACACAGTAGAATGAATCATTTACATGTCATATTGCATATTAGTGTGTGTACATATGTTGAGTGTGTTTAAATCCCCAATATTGTTTTTTTTAAATATTTTTTGGGATTTTTTAAAAATAAGGTTTTATTAATAAAACTTGGTTTTAAAAGGTTATGGGGTAAATCTGCTATTTTAGAATGTTGGTTTAATTGTCTAAAGTTGCCTTGGGTAGAATTCGAAAGCGGCAGAGACTTCAGGGTTTACATTGTAATTACTTTAGACGCGCATTTTATCTCGCCCCATATGCCAACATGTGTTAGCTTCGGATTGGTGAGAAGTGTGTTTCCTTGCTGAGACAATTCAAGTGATCATTTTCATCCCTTGGATCGTTCTTATCAAAGATCTGCATGTCTTCCATCATAATCCATGTGATCCCCTTTGAACCAATCAGCAGAGCTTTAACCACCGCATATCGTATGCCCTTGGATCTAAGTCAATTGAACTTGACTAAATCTGGTCCCTTGATTTCAATCCTTATTCTCGAACCTTCCCAGCCTCTTATAAAAAGGCCCCTACTCTCAGCATTAGAAGACTTTTGTCATTTCGTCCTTTGAGAGAAAAGAAAGAGAGAGACGAGAGAAAACAGAAGAGAGAGAAAGAGTTAGAAACCCTAACCCTAACCCTAACCCTAAATCGTCTAAACAGTTCAAACCAAATGTAAATCTTCAAACCTCTATACTTTACCAAACACAACCTTTAGTGTTTGAGTGCTTTGAGAGATGATTTGAGAGTTGGTTTGTTGCTGTAACCTCTTCTTATTTGGATCTTGTTTCCAACTTAATCATTTTCTTAGATCTATTGTTCTTGTATATAGAAATTTTCAGATCTGAGTTTTTCATGATATATTACACTTAGTTTGCATGTTTGTTTCTCAGCTTGAGAAATATTTTGTTGATTCGTTTTCTGTAAATGTTTTTAACTTTGAAATAAACAAAAATGTTTTCTGTTTCTATTTCTCTTGAAACAAGACCTTAGACCTAGTTTGGAATCACACTTGGAGGTTTTCAATCTCGAAAATCTTTTCAAAACTCTGAGATTGATTAAGATCTTGACTGTCTTCTAAGCAAGATATCCGTGGATTCTGGGATTGTTTTAAAGGTCAAAAAGGTTAAGTTTTGTGAGAAGAGAGAAAAAGAAAACTCACAGCATATAGACTTATATGTAATTTGCTAGGACTGTTTGTACATGATAAGTGTGTGTGTGTGTGTGCCTGCATGTGTTAGAGAGAACCTCCACAAACACTTTCACTCTACCACATGAAAAGTGTTGGTAATAAGATCTTGAGAAAAAGAGTCGACGTAAAGAGCTTGAACAAATTGGAGTTAACAAACTGAGAGGACAACATCAACAATCAGAACTGCAGAGAAGTTAAAAGGACACCAGAGGGTACATTCCTAAACTTCTATAGGTCTGAGTGGTATGCATGTTTGTTATATAGTTTGTAACTGTTAAATTTGTTTATAGTGGATTTTTATTTTACTCCGTAGAGGGAGTCATGGATGTTTCCTCAGTTGGGTGAGGGTTTACCACGTAAAAATCTTGTTCTTAATCTTCCTACATCTTCTCATCTCATTCTTGGTTGTGCTGGGTTTAAAAGCTTGTTTAAAACTGTTTAATAAACATGTTATTCAAATCTTGAATAGATCTCGTACATACTCTTATCAAACACATCTTGTGTTCAAATAGTTTTGGTTTTTAAGAAAAGAGTTTCTTCAAAAAATAGTTCGGAGTTACTTAAATAGTTTAATTTTATTAAACGGCTTTAGTATCATAATTTCAATTGGTGTCAGAGCTTGGTAAATTTATTTTAAAGAGATCCTGTGTTTCTGAAATTGTTTTCTGAAAATCCAATATGGATGAGAAAAATGAAAGATTTGGTAACTTGACCAGCCCTCCTATCTTTGATGGAACCAATTTTGCTTACTGAAAAGTAAGAATGATTGCTTTCATTCAAGGAACTCTGGGAGATGATGTATGGGACATTATTGAAAATGGTTATAGTTTTCCTACAAAACCAGCCACTGAAGGAAGTAATGAGAGGGTTAAGAAAGCATTAAGTGAGTTCACTCAAGAAGAGAAACAAGTTTCTCGAAATAATAACAAAGGAAAGAATGCCATATTTATGTCTATAAATGAACATGAGTTCAAAAGAATCTCATCCTGTACCACTTCTAAGGAAGCTTGGGACACTTTAGTTACTTCTCATGAAGGTGACACTAGAGTTAAGGCTGCTAAAACTCAAATGCTCATTCAACAGTATAATTCCCTAATTATGTCTGAGACTGAGTCATTTGATGACTTCTATATGAACCTGACTGATATTGTGACCAAACTGCATGATAATGGGATAACTTATGATTGACAAGAAATTGTATATAAAATTCTGAGATCATTACCACAGAAATTTGATAACAAAAGATATGCTATTGAGGAAATGTGTGATATTAATCCCACTCCTGAAGTACTCAGTAGTAAATTTAGAACTGTGGAAATGGAACTGGAATTTAAGAAACAATTGACCCAGTCCCATAGGAAACAGACTAGTTCCAATCTAATCTTCTCTTCTAAATTGACTAAGCCTAAGTTTAATACTTCCAATGATGATTCTGATGAGGAATGCGATATAGAGAGTTTGGACAATCAGATTTCCTTAATGTCAAAATAGTTTAAGAAAATCATTAAATTTAGAAACAACATGGAAAATAAACAAGGCAAGTCCAATTATCCAACTCCTTTCAATCACAGACCATATGAGAAAAGCCATGACAAAAATCACAAGGACTCTCACACTAGACCTAACAGAGACCTTAAGAAGACTGAATGCTATAGATATGGTAAACTACGACACATTGCACAAGACTGTAGAGTTAACTTGAACACTCAAAACAAACATTCTAGAGCCAACATTTGCAAGACATGGGATGATTCAAGTGAATCTGAAAATGAGGAAACTGAGTCATCTGATGTTTTTGACCCTTGCATGTCTTTCTTTGCCAAGATTATCTATAATGATGATATGCCTATGTTTGTTAATGATGATGAATCTTATAATTCTACTTCTGATGTTTCGAATACTTCTGTTACTGGTTTAGATGCTTTGATTACTGAGAATATTGCTATCTGTTCCTCGGGGTGTGTGAGTTAAAGGGAAAGCGATAATGACGATGTCAATGGGTGTGTGAGTACAAAGAATGAAGCCCTAGGTGTCACTTCAGACACTACACTTAGTGACTCGGACAATGAAGACCTCCCAGATATTCACACTCTCTATGCGAAATCTCTCCAGAAAAGCACTAGACTAGAAAAGATTGTGAAAGATCTCACTAAGAAGTTAGAAGATCTAAGCCTAATGGTTAAACTGAATGCTGAAGAGTATACTACCCAATGTTTGACTCATGAAAGCGAAATCAAAATGTTTGATCAAAAACTCAGAAATTTAAATGAAACAAATGAAACTCTGGAGAAAAAATACAAAAGGACATTGTTAGAATTGGAACAAACTAAAGAAAACACAGCAACTATTTTCAAAAAATTTACTAAATTTGAAAACAATTCAAACTGTTTTGATGAATTTGTTGCTGAATCAAAAACCAATTCTAATGATCGAACTGGAATAGGATTTTACCCCAATTTGAAGACACAAACAAAACCTTTTGAAATTATCAAGTTTGTGTCAGGAGGTAAAAGACCTATTGAAACTTGCCCAGACTTTCATTCTCTAAAAACTGAGTTTGACTCAAAACATCAAAATTTTAACATTGGGGAATCAAGTTTCTCTAAACATGAAAGTTCACCTAAGGCTAAATACGTTTGCCCCTCTATTAGGAAGAGTGAGTCTGCATTCAAGACTGTCACACCTAGGAATAGAGTTCAACCTCAAAACTTCTCAAAACCTTTGTTTAGAGACTTTCCTAAGGAGACCCCAATCTTGAACAATCTTTATTGCTCTTACTGTGATATATACAGTCACTCTTTTGATAGTTGCTATGCTAGGAGACTAGTTACACATGTCTATAGTTCTCCTATTTATCAGAACTTTAACTATTCTAGGAGGAGCCGAAACAATTATGTACTTCCTAGACAACCTGACAAAAATACTAATTATAGGAAGAGAAAGACCAAACCTAAGAGAACATTTCCTAGAAGGATTCCTAAGCACTTTCCTAAACCAAATGCTCATGTTTTTCATAAAACTCAAAATCATGCGCAAAACATTTTTCAACAAAAATTGAATGCTCGCAGATTTTATCAGTTGAGAGCTAATAAGCGCAAAATGAAAACTAGAGCTATTTGGGTTAGAAAAGATGATATATTACCTCAGATGAAGTGTAACATAGTTATTACTGCTTTAAAAACTGAATACACATCATCTGGTTGGTATTTAGACTCTGGATGTTCTAAGAACATGACTGGGGATGATACTAAACTTTTGAACAAAACCAGCTTTGCTGGTGGAAAAGTTAGTTTTGGTGATGGAGTATCATCTCAAATCATAGGCAAAGGAACTCTCCACGAAGAAGGACTCCCTGTTCTTGAAAATGTCCTTATAGTTAAAGGTCTCAAGGCCAATCTTCTTAGTATATCGCAATTTTGTGACTCAGAACATACTGTTACCTTTTCAAAGAACAATTGCAAAATTTTAAATGAAAAAGGTGAATGCATAATTACAGGATTCAGGACTCCTGACAATTGTTATACTGTCATGAACAATTCTGAAATCTGTAATGTTTCCAGAATGGATGACAACGAGATATGGCATAACAGAATGGGTCATATAAATTACGATAACTTTAATAGACTGACCTCTCAAGAAATAGTTAGAGGAGTTCCTAAAATCAAATCCATTCCTAACATTGTCTGTGGTTCCTGTCAGGAGGGTAAAATTGTTAAGGTACCTCATAGGAAAGTTAATGATGTTCTTACCTCCAATCCCTTGGAGCTCATCCATATGTACCTAGTGGGTCCCTCCCAAAATGTTAGTCTTTGTGGACACAGTTATATTTTAGTTATGGTTGATGACTTCACCAGATTTACTTGGGTAGCCTTTTTGAAACAAAAGTCCGACACTTTTCAAACTTTCTTAAAAATACTTCTTCGGATTGAAAATGAAAAGGACACTCAAGTAAATAGAATCCGTTGTGATAGAGGTGGAGAATTCAAAGACACTGGTATAATAGAGTATTGTGACTATAATGGTTACAAACACGGGTTTAGTGCTCCTAAGACTCCTCAACAAAATAGGATCGCAGAGAGAAAGAATCGTACCCTTCAAGAGATGGCATGTGTTATGTTACATGCCAAGAATTTGCCTAAGTATTTTTGGGTAGAATCTATTCGTACTGCCTGTTACATCATAAATAGGGTCTATCTTAGAAAGAATTCCAAACAAACCCCTTACAAACTTTGGTACAAGAAAAAGCCCGATCTTAAGTACCTTAGAACTTTTGGTAGTACTTGTTATGTATGAAAATATAGGGAACACTTGTCCAAATTTGAGAGCCGAGGAGATAAAGCTATATTTTTAGGATACTCGCCTAACAGTAGAGCCTATAGAGTGTATAATCTTCGCACTAAAACCTTGATGGAATCCATAAATGTAATTGTGAGTGACACTACTGTAGAGAGTAAGACTGGTGAATCAACTATTGAGGAAGAGCCTAAAAATATTTTAGAAAATAACTCTCCTGAAATAGATGATTCATTACCAATTGAGACACCTGAAGTACCTAACTGGGTTTCTAAAGATCATCCCATAAATAACGTAGTTGGTAACCCTAGTGAGCCAGTGCGTACAAGATCCCAACTAAGAAACTATGCACATTGTGCATGTTTTGTTTCCCTAGTGGAACCAAAGAATGTAAATGAGGCATTGAATGACTGTCACTGGATTTCTGCTATGCAGGAAGAACTTCTTCAATTTGTCATTCATGATGTTTGGTATCTTGTTCCTCGTCCTGATCACAAAAAGGTTATTGGTACACGTTGGATTTTTAAAAATAAGTCTGATGAAAGTGGGATAATCATTAGAAATAAAGCTAGATTAGTTGCTCAAGGATTCTCTCAAATTGAAGGAATAGATTTTAACGAGACCTTTGCTCCTGTTACTCGGTTAGAATCTGTTCGTCTTCTCTTTTCTATAGCTTGCCACATGCATTTTACACTTTACCAAATGGATGTCAAATCTGCATTCCTTAATAGAATATTGACTGAAGAGACCTATGTAGAACAACCTAAAGGGTTCATTGACCCTCAATATCCAAATCATGTATTTCGTCTTAAAAAGGCTCTGTATGGCCTTAAACAAGCACCTAGAGCTTGGTATGGGCGTCTTTCCAGTTTCCTCTTAGATAAAGGTTTCAAAAGAGGTGGAAATGATCAAATCCTTTTTGTCAAAAATTTTGACAAACACATCATTATTGCTCAAGTTTATGTTGATGATATTATCTTTGGATAAACTTCTCTCTTAGAAGTAAAATCCTTCTCTGAAATTATGCATAAGGAATTTCAAATGTCTCTTATGGGGGAGTTGCAATTTTTCTTAGGCCTTCAAGTCAAACAAAATTCAGAAGGATTATTTGTCTCGCAATCTAAGTACGCTTTAGAGATAATAAAGAAATTTGGCCTTGAGAGTGCTAAAGATGCTAAAACGCCCATGAGTACTATGATAAAACTATCCAAAGACGAAACTGGAAAATCCATAAATCCTACTCTATATCGTAGTATGATAGGAACCTTATTATATCTTACTGCCTCACGTCCTGATATAATGTATGCTGTGTGTGTATGTGCTCGTTATCAAAATAACCCTAAAGAGAGCCATCTGAATTCTGTTAAACGTATCATTAAATATGTAAAAGTCACTCTGAATCTAGGACTTTAGTACACTAATGACACACCAGGCACTATAATTGGGTACACTGATGCTGACTGGGCTGGGTGTACTGATGATAGTAAAAGCACATCAGGAGCATGTTATTATATAGGTAATAACTTGGTAGGATGGAGTAGTAAGAAACAAAACTGCACATCACTCTCAACAGCTGAATCTGAATACATAGTCGCTGGCAGCTGTTGTGCTCAATTGCTACGGCTTAAACAAATGCTAAGTGATTATGGTATTCAAGAAAACCAATTGCATCTCTATTGTGATAATCAAAGTGCGATTAATATTTCTAAAAACCCTATTTAATACTCGCGAACAAAACACATTAAAATAAGACATCATTTTATACGCGAATTGGTTGAAACTAAGGAATTAGAAATCAATTGTCTTCCTACTGATCTACAACTTGCAGATATGTTTACCAAACCGTTAGATTACAATCGATTTATTTCTTTGCGTAAATCTATTGGTATGGTGTGTGATGATTAATCTCTTTGTTTTTTTTGTCCCTTTGTCCATTTGAGACAAAATGGGGGAGAAATTTGAGTCTCTAATAATTCTTTATATATGCTAAACAGCTTGATCTTAGTGATTCATTGCAGGTTTTTGCACAGTTTTACTCAACAGTTGTAATAGGGTATTCAATTGTAAATAGTTGAGTTATGTACTTTTGCTTTCTAGGATTTGGGTAGATAGATTTTTGTAGGAATAGGTTTCCTTTCTTTTTATTGCCCTATGAGTTCTAGATGACTCAAAGGAGATTTCGTCTCATATTTCCAAAGGGGGAGATTGAAGCACCTTATACTCTTGACTCACTTGAGTCTATATTGTATAGGTGTTCATCTAGTTTGGAAATTGTGACAAAATTATGTCTAACCTAGAATCCAAAGAACCTCAGAGCTTGCATTTCTATTTCATCTTTGATTGAAGGGATCTAGACCTAATTACCAATACTCACACACAGTAGAATGAATCATTTACATGTCATATTGCATATTAGTGTGTGTACATATGTTGAGTGTGTTTAAATCCCCAATATTATTTTTTTTAAATATTTTTTGGGATTTTTTTAAACATTTTAAAAATAAGGTTTTATTAATAAAACTTTGTTTTAAAAGGTTATGGGGTAAATCTGCTATTTTAGAATGTTGGTTTAATTGTCTAAAGTTGCCTTGGGTAGAATTTGAAAGCGACAGAGACATCAGGATTTACATTGTAATTACTTTAGACGCGCGTTTTATCTCACCTCATATGCCAACATGTGTTAGCTTCGGATTGGTGAGAAGTGTGTTTCCTTACTGAGACAAATCGAGTGATCATTTTCATCCCTTGGATCGTTCTTATCAACGATCTGCATGTCTTCCATCATAATCCCTGTGATCCCCTTTGAACCAATCAGGAGAGCTTTAACCACCACATATCGTATGCCCTTGTATCTAAGTCAATTGAACTTGACTAAATCTGGTCCCTTGATTTCAATCCTTATTCTCGAACCTTCCCAGCCTCTTATAAAAAGGCTCCTACTCTCAGCATTAGAAGACTTTTGCCATTTCGTCCTTTGAGAGAAAAGAAAGAGAGAGTAGAGAGAGAAGATAGAAACCATAAGAGAGAGAAAGAGTTATAAACCCTAACCCTGACCCTAAATCGTCTAAACAATTCAAACCAAATGTAAATCTTCAAACCTCTATACTTTACCAAACACAACCTTGAGTGTTTGAGTGCTTTGAGAGATGATTTGAGAGTTGGTTTGTTGCTGTAACCTCTTCTTCTTTGGATCTTGTTTCCAAATTAATCATTTTCTTAGATCTATTGTTCTTATATATAGAAATTTTCAGATCTGAGTTTTTCATGATATATTACACTTAGTTTGCATGTTTGTTTCTCAGCTTGAGAAATATTTTGTTGATTCGTTTTCTGTAAGTGTTTTTAACTTTGAAATAAACAAAAATGTTTTCTGTTTCTAGTTCTCTTGAAACAAGACCTTAGACCTAGTTTGGAATCACACTTGGAGGTTTTCAATCTCGAAAATCTTTTCAAAACTCTGATATTGATTAAGATCTTGACTGTCTTCTAAGCAAGATATCCGTGGATTCTGGGATTGTTTTAAAGGTCAAAAAGGTTAAGTTTTGTGAGAAGAGAGAAAAAAAAAACTCACAGGATATAGACTTATATGTAATTTGCTAGGACTGTTTGTACATGATAAGTGTGTGTGTGTGTGTGTGTGTGTGTGTGTGCATGCATGTGTTAGAGAGCACCTCCACAAACACTTTCACTCTACCACACGAAAAGTGTTGGTAATAAGATCTTGAGAAAAAGAGTCGACGTAAAGAGCTTGAACAAATTAGAGTTAACAAACTGAGAGGACAACATCAACAATTAGAACTGCAGAGAAGTTAAAAGGACACCAGAGGGTACATTCCTAAACTTATATAGGTATGAGTTGTATGCATGCTTGTTATATAGTTTGTAACTGTTAAATTTGTTTATAGTGGATTTTTGTTTTACTCCGTAGAGGGAGTCGTGGATGTTTCCTCAGTTGGGTGAGGTTTTACCACGTAAAAATCTTGTTCTTAATCTTCCCACATCATCTCATCTCATTCTTGGTTGTGCTGGGTTTAAAAGCTTGTTTAAAACTGTTTAATAAACCTGTTATTCAAATCTTGAATAGATCTCGTACATACTCTTATCAAACACATCTTGTGTTCAAATAGTTTTGGTTTTAAAGAAAAGAGTTTCTTTAAAAACAGTTCGGAGTTACTTAAATAGTTTAATTTTATTAAACGTCTTTAGTAACAGAATTTCAGTTTTGATTAGGATGCACAGTTATCTTAGGCTTTAGTGCATTGGTGTCTACTTTGGTTTTCATTTTTAATTCAAAATGGCCCGTGTTCCTTGGTAATTGGATGGACTGTAAATTGACCCTTTTTTTTTTAAATTGGGAAAGGGGTCTTCATCAACCAAAATATTATTTCCTTCATTGCCTAGAAACTTGATTTTCCCTTTCTCAAGAAAAATTTGAACCCTGTCGTGAGAAACATAACAAGATTTAGTTGAGTGAGATAAGACATTATGCCATTTTCGATATTTGTTTTCCTTTTATTGCATTTACACTTTGCATTTTTGCAATATCAATCAATTTTATCATTTTTCCTCTTAAAAGATAATCAAAAATTTCTTCCGCCTTAGATTTTTTTTAATCATTCCTTTTGACCTGTGCGTATATGACTCTGCTATTAGGTTCTTTTGAACCAAAGGTTCACAAATTATGGAGTCAGTTCCAATCACTTCAGTATTATGTATCTCCAAATTTAGATCTTTATAGTATGTTTTAAAGGAAAAAGTGTTCATGTTATGCTACTCCCATAATAAGGCTTCATATATGGAAACTTTCCATTAATTTCCACTAAATTTCGTAATTATGTCGCATCAAACTTATTTTGAAGTCTAAATTTTATCCTATTTGGGGCAAATTTGATAAATTCAAATTGAGATAACACCATCTGGCATTTATTTATGGCCATTTTAAACTTTTTTATGAAACTAGTGGCCTCTTCATCTCGACTTTGACTTAGTATGGTCAATTCAGTTATTGATACTTCTAGTTTAGTTTGAAAAAACTGACCATGAAACATAACTTCCATTTGCTGCCAATATTGAGCAATGTTGGGTTACAAGTTGATAAACCAAGTGAAAGTCACATCCGCGAGGGAACTAGAGAACAAGCGCATTTTAAGAAAATCATTAATCCTTGAGTCAGCATAGTGACTGGTAAATCTCGTTACATGTTCTACTGTGGATTAATTCCCATTTTCCTGAGAATAAAAAGAAATTTGGGTATTTAAATACTTTGGTAGTACAATCTTATCTACCCATTAAGGTCAAGGCTTTTCAAACATTAGGGTCTGCAACCCCAGGCCATTGGACAATAAATCTCGTGTATGAGATCTACAATCTTATTTCTCCCAACTTCTCCAGGTAATTAGTTATTTATTTGAGTAATTCGCTATTTTTATGTTGGTTTCTCTTGCACCGGTGGAGGTGAGACTTGTAAAGGTGCATTTTATTGCATTGGGAAAGACATTTGTGGTTGTGCTTGGTGAATTTGTTTATCATCCATTTGGAAAGGATAACTACGAAACCACTTGTTAGTTCCCAACTTCCCCAGTTCATATTCCAACATCGCAATAGTTACTACTCCATGGTTTGAATCCCCGAGAAAACCTAGTGTGAGCTCATTGAAATTTCGCATGGGCCAATTCAATTTTGGAACACGCATTCTCCCCATTGGGTATTTATAGCCCATTTGTTGGTAGCTTTGAGGTCGCCAAAGACACTCTATTGGGTTTCTCATATTGAATCCATTGTTAAAGTCTTGATTCCCAATCCATTATTTATCCTATAATAAACATGATGAAAGTTAGAATGTTGTATCCTCGTGCTTACGCTACTTTGTGGTGCCAAACCTTGACCTTTTGGTATTGTAACCGTAGAACATGGTAGCTACTCATTACTTTTGTGAACATGGTGTTATTAATTTTCTTGATATTACCAAGATGATCAAACACCGGATTGTGTTGATCCATTAATTGATATTGGGTATTTGAAGACATACCTACAACAAGTGTTATGATTAAGTTTTCATTTTTTGAAGTCTTTATTGCATTTAATTATTGGTTTTTATTTTATGGTATTGTCTCTTAACCATTTTCCACACCTGTGTGGTCTGTGGTGGTGGTGGTGCTGGTGGTGGTTGTTGTGGTGGTGGTGGTGAGTTGGCTTATTGAACCAAATGCACCAATATTTTTAGTTTTGTCATCACTTTTTTGTGTCCTAACCTTGATAAATAATTAAAAACCATTAAGAGAGTGTGTATTATGTATCAAAATGGAAACCCACAAAAAATTATTAGAGTACACCTACAAGTCTAAGTTTAAAAATTTACAATATTTTAGTCAACCATTATTTAAGAGAACAACAACAGATGTCTAAGGACAAAAACCCACTAACAAGAAAAACCTAAAGAAAATTCAAAAGTCTCACTAAAAACTTGGAAAATACTTACAGAAATGACTAACGACTAACACTCCTTTCGTACTAACTCACACCTTAAAAAATTTCCATCAATTCTAGCAAGTTGGAGATCCCTATACACTAATAGAAGTTCTCAACGTCACTTATATCTCGACACACATCGACAATATTTCAAGATCCTTCGTCTTCGAACTTTAAAAGATCACAAATATTTTGACCTAGAAAAAGAACCTCAAAGATCACAATACTTCTTATAGGGAGTAAGACCCTATGTGTCAATCCCAGGGCCTCGGATTCCCTCCAGCATGTGCGCATGGTGCTCCCTTTCTTGGGGCTCTCGGTCATCCTCATTATGGGGCATAATGTAAAGATATAGAGTTGCCACCCTATTTTTCTCAAAGTAGGCAAAAGAATGTCACTGCCTCAAGAGAACGATATCAATTCCAATATTGATGCTTGCAAAACCAAGTAGTTTGAGGGTACGAGGACTATGTTACGGAATGGGAAGGTGTTGGGCACCTATCCCGCCCTTTCGGTCTCTCATGGGCAATTGCTATTTTCTTTTAGACTCCATGATGTGTGTGCGCATTTGTATACTATAGGTGGATAATGGAATCATTCAACTCCCTTTATGAAAAGGACGGAGTGAATTCATCATTAGGAATGTTCCCAAAAATAGTAATTCAAAACATAATATGAGTGTTTTGCCAAATCACAAGTCTCTATGGAAGAGAGAATGTGTGTATTGGACGAAACACAAGAATGTAGGAATATGAGATTCATAAAGAATATATATATATATATATAAGATATGAAAGAAAAATGTAATAATGCATAAACGAGGACTCGAATCTTGCAATTCATGATGCCTATGTATCCCAAGGGGCATCAAATACCATGAAGTTAAAGATAGCTTAGGCTAGGGTTTAATCCATAAATCCAAATAGGGGAATTTTCTTGTGTGTGTGTGTAGAGAAAATATGCTTTTAGGAGTGAGAGTGTGAAATGGAAATCCCTCTCTTGGAATTTATGGATAAACACTTTTTTTTATTATTTTTCGGTTTTCTATGAAAATAAATTATGTGCAAATACTACTAATAAAAAGTTGAGATTAATGGATGTGATATAATGAGTCAAAAGTACTAAAATAGAAATAAGATGATTAATGATAAATTGGAAGAATTAGAGAAGGGGTGAATAATTGGACCTCCTTATGAGTGCTTGATGTTGACCATGCGATGTAGATATGCTCATCTTGCAATGGTATGAAAGTTATATGGAGAGGTGGGGGGAATTACCAAGTGAGGTAAGAAATTGGTGGAAGGGAATGTGGGGAAATCAGTTTCTTTAGGGAAAGGGAACAACTCTGAATTCGAGAGAATGTTCTTTGACTTACTGAGAGGGGTGTTTAGGGGTACTTTTCAAAGTGAGGTCATGACCTCTATTTATAGGGCCAAAAGGGGTGATGATCGGCATGGTCCTATACATGTCTATTGGCATAGAACCATAGGTACACTGTCAATTGGCAGGTCCCTGGATGCCTATAGGCAGTCCAGAGTACATTTTCTCGGAAAGTAGGCATAAAAAACAAATCGTAAGTTCGAATCGCGCATGGGGCTGAATGTTGGATAGTGTTTTTAAAGCCCTTAAAGAATCCATTGGTTTTCTAAGGAAAGTGAATCGTTCATCTGAACCGTAAGGCCAGTTTGTGCATGGGGCGGACGGTAGAAAAAGAAAGCTAGTTCCCTTTGAGATTTCATTCATCTTTTTTCGGTTTGAAGAGCTGACAAAGGTCAAATGGAGCCCGGCAGTGCTCGATGACCCTTTGGAGTAAAACGGGTCATTCATCCAAATTATAAGGCTTATTTGCGCACGGGATGGACCTTTGGAAAAGGGTTTTAGATCCCTTTCAAGTTTCATCGAGCTTCATTCAAGCTGGAGAGTTAACCGGAGTCAAATAGAGACCGGGACTGCTCGGTGGCCTCCAGATTAGTTTTCGAAGTAAAATAGTCCATTCATCAAGATCGTAAGTTCGATTCGCACATAAAATGGACTAATAATTCAGAGAATTCAAAGAATCATTGAGATGTTTCTTGAGTAAGAGAGTTGATCAAAGTTAAATGGGGCCCAAAAGTACCTTGATGGCCTCTAGATTGGTACTCGGAGTATGACCTAGTTTTTATGGTGAAAAAGTGAGTGCTAGGGATCTAAAGAGTTGCTTAGGGGTATCCTAGTATGGGTTGTCTATAGATAGACCCTCGATGGGTGATATTGGAATAGGTGCAAGCCGTAGAATCATTATAGCTATATCAATGTTGGGGAAGAGGATTTTAGGTTAATTTTGGAGAGCTAGAGGATGAGGATGATCGATTAAGAGGGTCAAGGTCAATTTTGCAAACCTGGAGGACGGGATGACCGATTCAGAGGGTCGAGGTTAATTCTGAGAACCTAAAGAATGATGACCAATTTTGTGGGTCGATGTCAATTTTGAGGACCTTTAGTTGTGACGACCGATTCTTCGGGATGGGGTCAATTCTGATTACTTAAGGTTGTGGCGATGGATTCTGCAGGTCGAGGTCAATTTTGAGGACCTATATTTGTGATGACTTATTTTGTGGGTCGAGGTCAATTCGGAGGACCTTTAGTTATGATGACCAATTATGTGGGTCAAGGTCAATTCTGAGGACCTAATTATTAGAATGACCAATTATGCAGGCCGAGGTCAATTCTAGGGACCTAGAGTTGCGATAATCAATTATGCAGGTCGGGGTTAATTATGCTTACTTAAAGTTGTAACGACAAATTTTGCAGACCGAGGTCAATTCTGAGGACCTTGAGTTGTGACGACCGATTTTGCGGGTCGAGGTCAATTCTGAGGATCTCAAGTTGGTACGGACAATTCTGCGAGCCGAGGTCAATTCTGAGGACCTAAGGTTCTGACGACCGATTATGTGGGCCGAGGTCAATTCTAAGGACCTAAAGTTTTGCAATCGATTATGTGGGAGGGCATCAATTCTGAGGACCTAAAGTTGGGATGACCGATTTTGCTGGCCAAGGTCAATTCTGAGGACCTAAAGTTATGACGATCGATTTTGCAGGCCAAGTTCAATTTTGAAGACCTAAAGTTGACATTATCGATTATGTGAGTTAAGGTCAATTATGAGGACCTAAAGTTGTGATGTCCGATTCTATAGGTCGAGGTCAATTATGAGGACCTAAAGTTGTGACAATCCATTTTGTGGGTCGAGGTCAATTTTAATGACCTAAGGTTGTAGTTAGGAGGGGGATAGCACCTTTGGTTCCGTTGGGGAATGGGTTGACTTGAAATAACACTAAGGGAATGTGTAGGTTTATGGTTCACAAAGGGAATCGCAGTAGACTAAGATGCGGACGCATCATTGGTTTCATTGGGGAATATGTTGATAAAAAGAGTGTAAGGTAATCCTTCAAGGGATTTTGAGAGTTTTAAAGGGGTTTGGTGTTCTAAAATGATTTTCTTGAGAGAAAATAAGGTTCAATATTTTCTAAGGATTTTTGGGTTTTTTTTATTTTGTGGCATTTTTGTGAGGAAATTTGGAGAGACAATCGATAGTCAGGTCTTGGGGGTGCCTATCAGCATAGGGCACAGACTCATAGGCATCTTAAGGAAGATGAAAGGTTACTGTCGACTTCCATTTTTTTTCATTAGAACCATGCTTCAGGGTAGATTGTTGAATCTTTGTTGGGTATGTAGGTGACATTTTATCCTTGGATTATTACTTGGGGGCATGGGGGTTATAGGTATGCCGATGTACATAAGAAGGTTTATGGTGCATGAGGAGGTGCGATGAATGAGGTGACATCCATTTTTGGATCTTTCCTTTCGAAATTTTCTTATAGATCCGTCGTTGTGACCAGAGAAACTTGGCATTGACCATATTGTAGTGACTTTGCGCCTGAAAATATACTCAAGAGATGTATTTTTTGCTTTATTATCTTGATTTGGTGGCTTAATCTACATGCACTTAATTTTCTATTAAGATTATATTTTGAGAAAAAGTAGGAAATATATTGTTTTTTTAATTTTTTTAGTTGAGGAAGGCCTTAGAGGCTTGTTTGCGAAAAGCTTCCCATTGAAGGGAGTTATTTTGAGAAAAATGTGTTTTTATAAATTTTTGGATAGATAAAGACCTCAGAGTCTTGGTTGGTAGATGGATGAAGGGATAAAAGGCTTAATATAAAGTGGATCTTGTCGCCTTTATTGGGTTGTACTGAATCCGGTGTGTCGGAGGGATTTTTCTAATGTTGGTTTTGTTGAAGTTGTTGCCTTAAGCTTGACAGCTAGGTTGTTACTGGCGACGGTGACTTAACGGTCGATCCTCAAGTGGATACGATACTTGCGTGGATGTCATACCATTATAGTCCTATGGCAGTGGTACTGGTGGAGGCCTTGAATGGCCTCGATGCTTAGAAAGAGGGTTGTTTTGATTTTTTAACGGGGAGACCGGTGATATTGTTTATGTGGGTTACAGAGAGGTTTCGTCGGGCATCCCCTCTTGAGTGTCCATTATTGGGTGTGCCTAATTTCTTTGTCCATCCTTTCTTCAGTTTTGTCCCTTCAATAGAGAACTAGTTAAATGGTTCGTGGAGTACGGGGCCCAATGTCTTTGTTGGTCGGTGCCATGGTGGGGAGACTTGCAGTCTATTTTGCTACTATAAGAGTATCAATACGTGAGGTTGGATGGCCTCTAGAAGACTTCATTCTATTTCCCTTGGCAGATACTATATGAAGTTAGGTGGGAACAGATTAGTTCCTCCTTGCATAGGGAACTTCATTTCGGTGGAGGAGCCTGACTAAATCTTTACAAATAACAATAGAATGACCCTTGTGGTAGTGCCTTCAAACGTCTGACCATCCGTGACAATATCTAGGATGGGCTTGGTATGTGCCTAGGGATTATCTGAAGTGATAGTGGAAGGGGGTAGTTGGGAATCTCTTAAAAGCAGAGATTGGTCAAAGGTGGCTTGTGGCTTTTGACACCATGAAGGAGGGTGTTGTAGTTTTGGCCAAACTTGTCAGGGAGTATCACTACATGTAATGCGTATAAAGTGTTAATCAAAGTGGGAGGCTTGGGGACCTCTGGGTGATGGAAATAATGATGAGTCAGGGTTGTCTGATAATTGAGGGGAGCGTCTGAGAAGCTGGGGGTAGTTACTATGAAGTTCGGGGTAGTATCTGTGAAGCTGGGGAAATTTATGTTTTGGGTAATTTGTGTTCGTATCTGTCATGTTTTAGAATTTTTCTATGAAGATGGTTATTTGGAATGGGTACTTTTTTTGTGGGAAAATTTAGGCTAATTTCTTTATCGAAAGGGGGTGGTCTGTTTGACTTCTCAACTGATATTTCTTGTAACAACTGTTTTCTTTGGCTTTGAAATAAAAATGATTTTGAAATATTTTCGTGTCTCTTGATGACATTCACATTTGAATTATCTATACCAATCGCTAAGGAATATATAATCCTTTTTTCATGTAAATGATAATATGGACGGTCGTTCTTGGGGGTTAGAAATGAATAGCATTTGGTGAAAAAGAAAGGGATCGTGCCCATGTACGGCGTATGGGATGTCGACATACCTCTTAGGGTTTTTAAAATTTATGATCTTGATTTTGAAAAAATTATTTTGTGAGCATCAAAGCCCACGTAGTTCTAGGTAGGGGTAAATGAAGAATGTTTTTTTAGAATATAAGTGGGTGAGAAGAATCCTAGCGCGTCAAGGATTCGAATTAAGGATAATTTCTTGAGACAGTCCAGATTAATTGGAGGCGTCGTCTGTGAGCATAGAGGCACACTTGACAGAATTTTCTTCACGAAGTAGAGGTTGCTCCAATTCCGTCTGAACTACCTTCTAGGGTCCCAGACAGGTTCTATAATTTCTATGAGAGCCAAATCTCCTTCTTGGACACCATAGTCCTTGAATTTCCTGTTAAATTTTGGCTATTCGGCGATGGTACCTCTATATGTGGAATAGATCCTTAAGTCTCTTTTCATTCAAGAGAGAGAGTTCGTCATTATGTCTCTGATGCCAATCTTATTCGCTAATTTTGCTCTCGATCATGACACGTAGGGAAGGTACTTCTAGTTCAACAAGGAGAACTTCTTCCATGTCATATACTAGAGATTAAGGGGAAGCCCCGGTAGGTATTCTGATAGATATGAGGTAGCCTCAGAGGGCATACGGGATTCGATCAGCCCAATCTTTGCAACTTCCAGTCATTTTAATGATGATTTTATTGAGGCTTATGTTGGTAGATTCGATAGCACCATTAGTTTGGGGTCGATAAGAAGAAGACTTGGGTCTCTGAATTCCATACTCGTCGACCAGTTCTATGACCTCAACTTCTAAGTGGGGCCCATTATCAAATACTAACTGATGGGTAATCATGTATCAGAAAATGATGTTCTTTATGATGAACTTAGCAACTTTCTTAGCATTCATCACTGCGTATGACTCGATTTTGACCCATTTAGTGAAGTGGTCAATGGCGAATAGGATGAACTCATAACTGTTTAAAGTATTTTGAGTGACCTTCCCTATGGTGTTAATGCCCTAGGTGGAAAAGGTCCAGGGAGAGGTCATGTTTTATAATTCCTGGGGAGGTAAGTGTTGGAGATTAGCAAATTATTGGCACCTAAGGCATCTTCGAACATCAGCAGTGTAGTATTAAACCATGGTAGTCTAATACTAACCTTAACGGATGATCTTATTTGCAATCATATGACCATTCATATGGGATTCGCATTCCCCACTGTGGATTTTTTGCATCATTCCTTCAATAGCATCCCATGCTATGAAATGCAGATAGGTTCCATCAAAGTTTCTCTTGAAAAGTGCTATATCACAGATGATGTACTAGGTGGATAGTTTGCTAAGGGTCACACTATCTTTATTATCTGGGTCTTGGGAATATATAGCATGTTTGAGGAGGCGCCAAATGTCATAGTACCATAATCCGGTCATTTTGGGGTGTTCTTCGATGATGAGGTCGATGTGTTAGCTGTGAGTGGGCATAGCCTGCTTCTAAACCAGAAAAGGGGCCATTATTATTCCCTCTAGCATGTCGACTATAGAGTCCAGGGATGCAAGGGCACCAACCCTATTATTCTTTGAGTGAGGAAGATAATGGACAGTGACATCTTTGAACTAGGAGGCAAAATCTTATAGCTTAGCAAGGTAGGGTAGGACCTTCTCTTCTTTGACTTTCCATTTTCTGAGGGTTTGGTCGATAATGAGAGCAAGGTCCCGATAAACGTCTAGGTGCTTGATCCTTTTTTAGGGAGATCTCAAGGTCTATGGTTCATGCCTTGTATTCAGTCATGTTGTTGATTCAAAGGAATTCTATCTTGATGGAAATGTGTGTGTGAGAGTCATCAGGGACGATCAGAGTATCCCAATGTCGTACCCTTTCTTCTTGGAAACTCCATCAAAGAAAATATTCCATTTGAGATCCTCTTGATAGATGCATAGAATGTTTTCATCTGGAAATTTAGAGACCCAAGCATCAGTTCTTTCCATAGGATAACTACTAAGATAATCGGACCTAGCCCTCCCTTTCATGGTTTTTGCCTAACATACGCAATATAGAACTCGGATAGTAACATCAACTAGCGGGTCATTCGACTTAACAGAGCCGATTTCTATAGTAAGTACTTGATGCAATCCATTCGGGATACTAGTCTAATGGGAAAGGCAATCATGTAGTGTCGTAACTTCTGCGTGACCCAAACAAAGGTGACATATATTTTCTACAAAGCATTGTAATTGACTTCGTACCCCATCAGTTTTTGACTGGCATCGTATATGGCTCTTATTTTACATGATTCTTCAATATATTGGGACAACAAAGCCCATATTGGGTATCGGGGATGGTTAAGTATCAGAAGAGGGGGATATCTCTCTACAGAGGCATGAGCACTGGAGGTCGGGTGAGGTATTCCTTGATTTGGTCAAGGCTTCTTGGTAGGCCTCATTCCATAATTTGGTGGAATACTTATGGAGAATTTTGAAATGGAGGTTAGTTGGCTGATGAACCGACTGATGCATTGCAATTTACCCAAGAACACTCGGACTTCCTTTTCCATCCCGGGTGGTGGCATTTTAAGTATGCCTTTTATTTTAGTGGTTTCCACTTCAATCCCTTTCTCACTAATCACGAACCCACAGATTTTTCCTTTAGTGACATCATAAACATGCTTTTGGGGATTTAGATGCATCTCGTACTATCATAGTCACTCGAAGAACTTTCGAAGGGAGGTAATGTGACCTTCCCTATTCTTGGACTTGATGATTAGGCCGTCCAAATAAACTTCAACTTTTTGTGAATAAGGTTGTGCATGTTGGTTGTGGCAACCCTTTGGTATGTAGACCTAATGTTTTTTAGTCTGAATGGGATGATGGTGTAGTAGATGGTTTCCCGAGGGTGATGAAGGTAGTTTTCTCTTGATGGTTAAGTTGAATCTTGATCTAGTTATAACTAGAAACTCCATTAACAAATGACTTAAGGTCATGGTTGGTCATGTTTTTCATGAATATATTGATGTTTGGCAATGGATAATTATCTTTTGGGGATGATTTATACAAATCTCGATAGTCAACACACATGCGGCTTGTCCTCCCGACTTTGGCACAGAGACAATGTTAGCAAGCCATGTAGGGTATTTAACTACGCAAATGAGATCCACGCTCAGCTGTTTGACCACTTCTTCTTTGACTTTGAGGGAACATTCTGTTTGGACTTTCCTTAAATTCTATTTCACTGGTTCGCATTCTGAGAATGTCGAGATCTCATGCTGAGCTACCTTTGGTTCAATGTGAGGTATGTCATCGTAGGACCATGCGAAGACATATACAAATTATTTCGATAGTTCTTTGAATTGCGCACACTCATGCTCGTTAAGGGTGAACCCTATCCTAATCTCACGTTGGTGTCTACTAGAACTGAGATTAATAACAATGGTCTCATCATCATTAATTTGAACGGGGTTATGTTGTTTATTTTTTTCCTTATTGATATCAGATAAGAATGTTTCATTTGAAAAATCATCATCATCAAAATTTTGATTCGAATCAACACAATTAATGTAAGGTACAACAGTTGACTCAAAATACTCACTTATTTCATTTTCAGAGAAAATAGCATTGAGAACCTCGTCAAACGAGGTCTCAACCACATTTACATCGAGAAAAGGAGAAATAAAAATAGGTGCATATATTTGAATAAGATAGATAATAGGGTTTAGTTGGGCTTGAGCAGGCAGGACTTGGATAGCATGCCAATTTGCGAGAATGATATCAGCAATTGTGATCTTGATGGATGGGTTTGATGGAACAACATTTTGGTGGTTCATGCATAGATCCATACCCAATGTTTGTAGGTCAAAGGATTCTTTAGAGTTACTTACTTCGGAGTTCTCAGTGATTTCCATAGTTTTCTAGTCAGAGATTGCACCTCATGTTTATAGTCTTCGACCCAAGTGTGGTAACTTTCGCTGTCAGATGTGATATTTCAACTTTTAAAGTCTTTACCCCAATCACTAGTGATGATGTCTTCCTACCAAGAGTAATCAATGCATTCAACAACCTCCATGGCTTCATCATATAAATCATCCCACTTAGCGGGTAAATATATGAGTGAAGGGACCAGTCATCCTTGTAGTTTCAAAACTATAATCAATTCGGAGATGCCACAGATTTCTTTGGTTTAATAAAATGCATCAATCCTGATCTGTACCACATCATCGAAACTGACTTCTTCAGCAGGCACCACCCATTTATCTCACTCTCGAGCCCATTTTCGGGCTTCCATAAATAAGCCACTGAATTTTTATTAGTCGATAGACATCTTGGTGGAAAATTTCATCCCAAACCCTTGGAGTTGGTCTAATATAGCAGGTAGTTCCATGTGTCCCCCTCATATTGAGTGTGTATGGTTATACAAGCCCTCAAAATGAGTTATAGAGCTTGATCAGAAAGACATGTAGGGTGCAAGAGAAAAGACATGCAAACCTTGAGAGGTTTAGGTGAGACTGTGGGATGATAGGTGCTTTGACTGGAATAATCTGTATAGAAGGATCGAAATTAGGGTTGTTTTCTGTGAAGATGGCATTCCTCCCGATTCCACGTACTGGAAGAGGGTTGTGAGTGGTCTTGGTATTATCTGGTGGGGCAGCGATACCCCGATTTATCGGGGCTTGGATAACAATTCTGAGATGAAAACATTGGTCGATGGTATGACCCACAGATTGGTGGAAGTCACAGTGGGCAGTAGCCTAGAATTTTTTAGGGAGTGGGTTTAGTATGGTCGAGGTTCCAATGGTTGCATGAGATTTTTCATTAATAGAGCTTCGTAAAAATTGTACAGTGGAGCATGGAGCTCAGTGTATTCTTTTCTGGTAGGATTCGGGCGACTTTTGGGTGCCCAAGAAGTTGCACGCTTTGACATATTGTTTATGGTTGAGATCAAAGCATTAACGGGATTTTCATACTTCTTCGGTGAAAACTCTCTAGCTAGATTCTTTAGTTCAGACTCCACTTTAGTGATACTTTCTTCGATTTCCACACCAGCCTCTCAGAGGGCTCAAAAGTGCGGATAGTATTTCCCTCCCATAGATGCTCAGATATGAGCCAAGAAAATCTTTTTCACAATGCTCACTTATGCCTCCTCTTAGGGCCTGTTTTTAATAGTGGAAGCTTTCTCTCTCCACCTTCAAATAAAGATATTGACTAATTCCCCAAGGTTTTCTTATTCAGCTTTAGGTCTCGCCACGTGGCCATTAACTCTTTGTTGTACTTGTACTGAGACATGAATTCTCGATCCACATCTTCCCAACTAAGGGTTCAAGATTCTTAAAGAGAGAAGAACCATTGGGGGCAATTTCTTTCAAGGTCTGCTAAAACATTTGGGCCATTATTATAAGAGAAAATATACTAAAGTTGCTCATAGCTTACGCTTGTATTTGTACTTTGGCATATTTGGCGTATCCCGTTAGAAATCATCACGCACGGACATGTCGAACCCATCTCCAACATCTACAAGTTCAATACTTCGCTGCATCTCATGACGGTATAAAACTTATAGGAGTTCTTAATTATTCATATTTACATTTAGGATGTATTTCTTATAAAATTCGAGGCTGTATTTTTTAAGATTTAAAAATGATTTTTTTTGCCTCGCTCAAACAAGTTTGAATCTCATTCGAACAAAATTGCCATTTTGTTTAAAGGTCGTTAGATCTTTACTTCAAAAGAACATCTAACGGGTTTCACTGCATTATAGTGACATTTCTTTAGAAGCTCGTTAGATGTACATTTTGAACGAAATGGATTTTTTGTTTGAATTAACTACTGTTCTCGTTCGAATGAAATGACATTTTCGTTCGAACGACCCTTATTATCGTTCGAACGAGCTGCTGCGTCGAATTTATATCAAACCTGTAAAAACATGTTACGCACCTCTTTTTATAGAGACTTTGTGAAAAAATGATTTTTCTATATCTTTTCCAAAGATTTTGGTATTCTAGGTCTCCAAACACCTTTTGGTTCATAAACTTTCATCCCTATATGAATTGTGAATCCTTTTGAAACCCTAAAGTTTCATACCTCATATACACTTTGTGGAGATCATTATCTACAGTCGAACTTGTAAGCCGAAGGATCACTACTGAAGGAAGAAGAAAGGTTGATTAGTGACTACTGAGGGTAGATCTCCGCCTGGGTACGACTCTGGACTAAGCTGTTTTCTTTAGAAGTTTTGAAGACTAAACGTCATAATTAGTTTTTTTGAGTGATTTATAAGTCAATTGTCTGGTAAAATGTTCTAAAGTGCTGAATATAGGTTTTTCCCTAAAAAATGATTTTTCCTCATATTCGTGGTTGATTGCATTCGTATAATTTTCTGTGATTGGAACTTTGGTACTATACACATTATATTTAATTAAATATTAAAATTTGGTAAATTTTGAATTGTGTGTTTGGGACATTTCATTAAATAAATTGATCCATTATTTCGTGCACACTCTCAAATTGGTATTAGATCCGATTACACAAAAAAAACTGTGTGATCTTTTTCCGCAAATTTTTTTATATCAATTTTTTTGAAAAATTGTTAATCTTTAAAAAGCTGCAATATAATGGATAATTTATATGGTTCCAATTATGATTACTGGAAAGCTGGGATGAAGTCCACACTAAAATCAATTCATGAGCGCGTGTGGTTGCTTTGTGAAAGAGGACGGACACCACCCACTATTATTGTTGAGAATGACGTTGTCCCTAAACCAGTCTTTTAATGGATAGAGGACGACTTTAAATGGAGTAATTTCAAGTCATGTGGTTTGAGTGCCTTCTAGAGAGCCATCACCCCTGACGAGTTTCGCCGCATTATGGCATGAACCACGTCTAAAGAAGCTTGGGATACCCTCCATCTCACTCATGAGGGAACCAATGTTGTTAAAGCTTCTAAGATGTAGAATCTCACCACCCAATTTGAAACAAGTATTATACTTGAATCTAAATAATTTGATGAGTTTTATGCACGATTGCCTGATATAGTAAACTCGAGTTTCAATTTAGGTGTGAAAATACCTGAGAGGCATGTCGTTAAGAAAATTTTGAGATCTCTCCCTACTCATTTTATTCCTAAGGTTAGCGTACTTAATTCATTAGGGTACCTAGACACTCTTAGGTTATTAGAACTTGTAGGAGATACTCAAACATACGAGATAGATATGTTCCCTAAAACTATAAAACCTAAGGAAAAGGAAGTTTCACTTAAAACCCAATCTAAAAAGAAAGAGGAAGTGTCTAAAAAGAGAGAGGAAGTGTCATCTGATTCTGAGTACAACTTTGATTTAGATAATTTTGCCTTTTTTTCTAAACTTTCAAAAAAAATGTCAAACTTAAAAAGCAAAGTACTTCCAAAGAAACGAAAGGTTTTGAGAATGATAAAAAAATATAAATCGGGAAGAAAAATTTTTAAAAAGAAAAATAAAGACAAGTAGAGATGTTATGAGTATGAGGGAAAGGATCACATAGCTCATGAGTGTACGACTAGGTTAAAACATCAAGAAAAAGGCAAAGGGCTTTAAATGTCATGCTTAGCAATAGCGAGGTTGAGTCTATGAGTTAGGGGGATGAATCACCATATGGATATAACTTCACTGCATTCATGGATAGTCATGTTAGTACATATAGTGCACCTTAGAATGCTAAGGAAGCTACTAAACATGGACCCCTCAATAGTGAGTTTATTCGTTCAGAGGAGAGTTAAGGAGAGAATGTTTTAAGTGAGAGCAAGAGTTACCTATAGCACCCCTATGCCGATCTTTATGCTGAGTCCATTAAAACTAAGAAACAAAATAAAGGGTTATCCATGAGAGTTTTAGCACTAAAGGAAGAGTTTAGAGAGAATGAGTCATCGGTGAGAGAAGATTTGGGAGAGAGAGTTTCTTAACGTGAGAGAGAGAATGAGGACTTTACGAACAAGGTGTCTAGTCTTACGAGAGATCTTCAAGCATCTGTGGAGACCTCGTGAGAAACTTAAAGCACTTATATGCTAACTTTAGAAAGATCTTAAACATGGACTGGAGGTCAAGGTAACTATTGAGAATACATCGAATAAGGTAGGTAAGTTGGTCTTCGGCTCTGATTAAGGTTTTGGTGAGAGGCATGGAATAGGTTATGATGGTGAAACCACTTCACATACGGCACCAAAACCGGTTTCTAAATTTTGTGGTTAATCCTTATGGGTCATAATCTAAACCACAAAGGAGAGTTAAACTTAGAAAAAAAACCAAGGTAGACCCAAAAATGTCTATGTTTGCACTTTTTGTAAAAAAAAGAGGTCACTTTAGAGAGTTTTGCTATAAATTAGGTAGAACTAGACGTACACGTACTCCCACGCACCACTTTAGTGACTTTGCTAGTCTCTCATGACCTCGCATTGTTCCATGGAAGAATTTCAACAGATGTCTTTACTGTTTGAGAATGCTTCCAACATTCTAACTAGAGTCAGTAATGATAAGGGCAAATAAAAGGTTACCTCCACTTGGGTACCTAAGCAAGATAAAAATGCCCTTACTATTCACATTTCTCTCACCGCTCAAAATACTTCCCAATAGTATTTTGATAGTGGGTTCTCTAGGCACATGACCGATGATGTCTCATTTTTTACCCACCTTGAGGATATCAAGGAAGGTAAAGTCAACTTTGGAGATGGGAGCTGGTCTAGCATATTAGGACAAGGTAGTGTTGAGATACCCGAATTTCCTAAGTTAGATGATGTGTTGTATGTAATGGGTTCAAAGCGAACATAATTAGCATAAGCCAACTACGTGACGCAAACTTTCTGGAAAACTTTTATTGGTCCGAATGTAATGTTTATGATCAATTCGGTAAACTTGTATTACAAGTGAGGACGAAAGATAATTGTTTTGGAATTATACCCAAGTCATCCTTTATGTGTAACAGTGCCACGGTCTCCACTATGGACCTTTGGCATCAATGACTAAGTCACGTGAACTTTAGAGATATTGAGAGATTAGTGAAAAAGGACCTAGTTCTTGGCTTACCATCACTTGGGAAACTAACTTCCTCTATTTGTGGACCTTATCAATAGTGGAAACAAATTTGAAGCCCCCATCAAAAGTTGAATACCATTACCACCTCCCATATTTTGGAGTTGATTCACATGGATCTTATATGTCCTACTCGCTTGGAGAGCTTAGGTGGTAAGATATATATTCTTGTGGTGGTCAATGAATTTTCTAGATATTCTCTCATAGAATTCCTTAGATAAAGGTTCGATGCGATTGAGTTCCTTACAATCAAGTGTTGTGTCCTACAAAACCAACACGGTGTCACTATTAATCGGATGCATATGGAGAATGGCACTGAATTAAAGAAGATAAAATGGATAGCTATTGCGATGGAGTGGGTATTAAACATGAGTTTTTGACTGTTCGTGCTCCTCAACAAAATGGGATTATTGAGAGGAAGAACATGATGATAAAAGAAATGGATAGATCTGTGATTATTAGGAGAAATGTGACTAGACGTTTTGGGGTAAAGGCAGTGAGCACTACTTGCGATACGGTGAATAGTGTGTATCCTCTCCTGCACACACTTCACATGGCTTATGAGTTGTATATAGGGAAGAACCCTAAGCTATCATAATTATGTCTCTTTCGGGGTACTTGCTACATCTTGCGAGATAGGAAACACTTAGAAAAGTTGGACTACTGGAGCAATGAGGGGATATTTTTAGGTATTCATCGACAACTATGGCTTATTAGGTTTATAATATGGCTAGGTCTCAGGTTATGGAGTCAATAAATATCATGATTAGAGATGAAGAGCCACCAGCATTTATTGCTCGTATCCCACTGTGTGAGGATGGCGCACCCCCTAGTGACGATCTCATCCTTCCTCATTCTACCACATTGGATCCCATTCCTATTTTATGGGGGACACAATCTTGGGTTCGAAAGAGTCATTCCAATCTTGGGTTCGAAAGAGTCATGACCCTTCCGCTATACTTGGTGATCTTACACTAGGTGTTAAGACTCGTGCTTAACTTGAAAATGTGGTTAACTATCTGTGTTACACATCCTTAGTCGAGAACAAGAATGTGAAAGAATCCATCAAGGAAGAGTATTGGATTTCTTCCATACAAGAAGGGTTGCTTCAATTTCGAAAGAATGATGTTTGGGAGTTGGTCCCCTAACCTATAGAGACTAATGTGATAGGTACCAAGTGGATTTTCATGAATAAGGGGGATGAAAATGGTACGATAGTCCTCAATAAGGCTAGGTTGGTTTCGCAAGGCTACACACGGATTGAGGGTATAGACTTTAAGGAGAAATTCTCTCTTATTACTAGTCTTGATTTCATATGCTTACAAGTCTCCATAGTATGTCATCTATGCTTCAAGCTATATCAAATGATTCTCAGAAGTGCCTTTTTAAATGGCATTTTATAAGAGGAGATTTACGTCGAATAATCAAAAGGGTTTGAAGATCCTAAGCACCTGGGACACATCTACTATCTTAAGATAGCCTTGTATGGTTTGAATCAAGCTCCCCATGCTTGGTATGAGAGGCTTACTTCTTATCTCTTAGCTCGTAGCTTCAAGAAAGGGGGAGTGGATAAGATGTTGTTTGTGAAGAGAGAGAGAGAGAGAGTAGTGTTATTTTGGCTACCCAAGTCTATGTGAACGACATAGTCTTTGGATACAAGTGTTCTCGCCATGATCACACCTTTGAGGAAGAGATAAAGAGTGAGTTTAAGATGAGCATGGTAGGTGAACTTACGTTCTTCCAAAGCCTCTAGGTTTGTCAGATTGAGGATGGGATATTCATATCTCAATCCAAATATGCAATAGACCTTGTGAAGAAATTTGGTCTAGACTCTTCTAAACACTCTCATACCCTTATGAGTACATCGACAAAGCTTAGCAAATAAGCTTTAGGCAATGACATATAGCAAATAACTTATCAAAGTATGATAGGTAGTCTTTTTTACCTGACTGCTAGTCATCCTGATATTTCCTTTAGTGTTGGAGTATGTGCGCGATACCAGGCACCCCCGAAAGATTCACACTTAAACGTATTATCAAATACGTGAGTGGAACTCTTTTATAAAGTTTTTGTTATTCCTTTGATACTGATGGCCATTTGTTTGCCTATTCGAATGTCGATTGGTCCAGGGATATAAATGGTAGTAGGAGTACTTTGGGTGGGTGTTTTTATTTTGGGAGTGCTCTTGTCTCTTGGTTGAGAAAGAATCAAAACTCCATATCATTGTCCACGGCAGAGGCTGAGTATATTGATATCGGGAGTTGTTGCACGCAACTTTTATGGATGAAGAAAATGATGGAGGATTATGGTATTTCACAGGTCACAATTACTATTTTCTTTGATAATACGAGTGTTATTCACATTTCTCGTAATCCGGTCTAATTTTCATGCACGAAACACATTAGGATATGCGAGAACTTTATTCGAGACCTAGTTGAGGAGAAGTTTGGGTCCATAAGCTTTGTGAACACCGATCGTCAGTTAGCCAACATATTCACTAAACCTTTAGATGCCCTTCGATTTGAGGATCTAATGAAATCTTTAGGTAATTACACTATTGACTGAGTTCGAGCTATTCATCTAGTGTAGGATTATTATCATGATTATATCCATTTATTTCTATTTCTAGATTGTATTACTATCGTGATATCATTGTATTCAACTTTTTCATTACGATGTTTTTTGAAAAATCCAAAAAGACTTCTTTTTCTTAAAATTTCTAAAAATTAAAAAAAGATTTTCTGTTTGTAAGAAAATTTTGAAAAGGACAAAAATATTTATTTTTATAAAAATTTTGAACAAGTCAAAAATGAGTTTTGTAATTTTTTTTATCACCTTATATGGAATGAACACTTAGAATGTATGAATCACCCATTCATTCCTTATCCACGTGACCATTTTATAGCATTTTAAGACAAGACATCATTTCAATTATGTGCTTAATAATGTGTGGAGTCATTACATTGTGATTTGATGATTATTTGCTACATGTCTTGACTCCTTGTCTCTTTTAATGCAAGTGAGCGCGAGCTTATTTGAATATTTGCACTTTCCTGTCACATGTCGATCATAGTGTTTTCATCCTAATTTTTCTTTAAAACGAACCAAATGTAAAAACGAGATAAAAAGTTGTGCATGTAATAACCATTGCCCGAATTTAAATTATTTATTCAAAAAATTTGTTATATAATAAGCAATGGAAAGGAGCTACGAAAGATAAATGATCTTTGCATTAAAACCCCCCATTTGCATAAAAGAGACTCAAAAGATTAGAGGCACATAAAAACAGAAGTGCCAGACCAATTTTTGAACATTGATGCTTCGCTACATATGAACATTAATTTCTTCAAAAATGGTTGAGAGTATTCTTAGTTATGTGAAATTTTGAAGGATTTAAGTTGAAGATCAATGGGTTTGAACAAACTATATAAATCTTGAAAAACATTACATAGTCTTGGGCATCATTTGTGTGAGAATCACTTTTGTTCTAGATTTGTGTATTAGGTTAAGACAATTTCACATGAGTTCACAATTTTTACACCTATGGTAGACATTGAGATCTTTCGTTGGTGGTATCTCAATCCTTTATGCACAAATGTTATGATTGTCTATGTGATTAACCTATGGAATATGTTCACACCCGTATATTCCGCATTCACGATTTGGGTATTTTTGTGTTAATTCATGGTGTGATGTATTTGTAAAATTTATAATTGAAAATTGAAAATTTTCAAAAATAGTTGATTACTTTGAGAGTATCATTTCATGTGTATTGTTTCTATATCTTTGTGATGATATCTTACTTCTTATATGTGATGCTCTATACTTCATGTTTAGATTCTACTCCTTTGTTTATTTCAGAGAAAAAAGGGGTGAAAAAATTATGGGGGAGATTTGATGAGTTTGATTTATGGGGGAGAACGCATTACGAGTTTATATTTTGTATTTCAAACTCTATAAATCACATGTATTTTCTTTACTTCGTGTGTGTAGGTATCTAAGAGGAAGAAATATTACACTAAATGAATAAAAAGTTGCCCAAGGGAAGAAGATGAGATTAAAGACAAAGTTTCATTATGTCATTCCATTTCAAGGGTTTGGGATGCTATTAGAATTATTTTGTCATAAAGGGGTTTTTAATGTAATTTGGGTTTGGGTTTAGGTCTGTATAGTTTTGTACCGGAGTATCCAAAGGGGGAGATTTTTAAGAGTAAATATTTTTAAATTGCTCATAGCTTAGGTTTGTATTTGCATTTTGGCATATTTAGCATATCCCGTTACAAACCTTCACGCACCGACAAGTCGAGCAGAACTCCAACATCTCCAAGTTCAAGACTCCTCTACATCTAATGAAGGTATAAAACTTTTAAGAGTTATTAATTGTTCATATTTATATTTGGGATGTATTTTTTTATAAAAATCGAGGTTGGATTTTATAAGATTTAAAAATAAATTTTTTTCAGCCTCATTTAAATGAGTTTGAATCTCATTCAAATGAAATTGCCATTTTGTTTGAAGGTCGTTAGATCTTAACTTCAAACAAACATCTAACAAGGTTACACTGCATTACAGTGACATTTTTTTATAATCTCTTTAGATGTACATTTCGAACGAAATGCCTTTGTCGTCTGAATAAACTATTATTCTCGTTCGAATGAACTGACATTCTCGTTCGAATGATCCTGACTTTCGTTCGAAAAGCCACCTCCTTAAATTTTGTGGGGCCTATAAAAACCTAGTTTGAACCTCTTTTTGAAGAGACTTTAGAAAAAAATGATTTCTACATATCTTTCCAAATGCTTTTGACATTTTAGGTCTACAAACACCTTTTGATTCACAACACTTTCGTCCCTATATGAATTGTGAATCCTTTTGAAATCCTAGAAGCTTCATACCTCATATACACTTTGTGGAGATCATTCTTCGCGATTGAACTTGTGACCCAAAGGATCACTACTGAAGAAGAAAGGTTGATCGGTCGAAACCGAGGGTGGATCGCCACCTGTGGATGACTCTGGACTGAGACATTTTCTTTAGAAGTTTTGAAGACTGCGCATCATACTTAGTCGTTATAAGTGATTTTTAAGTCAACTGTCTTATAAAATGTTCTAAAGTGCTGAATATAGTTTTTGCCCTGAAAATGGATTCTTCCTCATATTTGTGGTTGATTGCCTGCGTAAAATTTTTTGTGATTGGAACTTTGGTCGTATACACACTATATTTAATTAAAGATTAAAATTTGGTAAATTTTGAATTGTGTGTTTGGGAGATTTAATTAAATAAATTGACCTATTATTTCGTTTGCACTTTTAATTATCTCTTCGAAAGCACTAAAAAGGGTCATGGCTCGGTGATTGCTTTGAAGGTGTATGATGGGGGACTTGCTGCCCCCGAACTTCTCGATGTCTTGCATCTTGAACTTCTCTGGCAGTCTGAATTAGGGATAAGGAAACATATAGGTGTCCATGTAGTTCCCATATATCTTGACTTGGTCGAACTTTTTTTGAAGTTGTCTAAGGTCTTCCTTGACCTTTTTCAATTCCTCTTCTTTGGGATTCATGGGTACTCGTAGATTAGCCCCGAGTTGGGTGAGGTTTGGAATTCAGGAGCTTAGTAGGTGGAAGCCCATTTGCAGGCACGACGCGCAGGAAATGCTGGTATTCTTCTGGGACTCAAACAGGCTTGAGGGTAGATGAACCCATATCACAAGGAAAGAGGACCTCGAGTTCTTTGAGAATCTAGGCTCGTTGTCGTTGTATTTCTTAGATATCAGTTCAAAGTTTGTCAATCATGGCACTGAGCTGGGCTAGGACTGCTATCAGATCTGGTTGGGCATACGATTATTGATCGGTGTTCTCTATATAGAGCTCTTGGAGTTGGATCCCAAATTTGGTTGAAGTAGCAGAAGAAGCGACGGAGCTTCAGGGTGGTTCAACGGAATACTGAAGACAATAGGGAGACAAACCAACTATGCAATCGACCTGTGAGGAAAAACATTTCGAATTTATTTTTGAAGGAAAGAGGGACAAATTTTTTTGTATTTTTGAAAATAAAGTGGATAATGTTTTTGGCATTTTGGAAGAAAGAGAAAACGGTTTTGATATATTTAGTTTTTTTTATAATGATGAGAAATGGAGAGGAATCTCAACATTATTATTATTATTATTATTATTATTATTATTATTATTATTATTATTATTATTATTATTGTTATTATTATTATTATTATTATTATTATGATGATGATGATGATGATGATGATGATGATGATGATGATCATCATGATGATGATGATGATGATGATCATGATGATGATTATTATTATTATTATTATTATTTTATTTTTATTTTTTTTATTATTATTATCATACACTCACTAGTTTTAGGTTAGCCTAAATTTAGAAAAAATGCCAGATAGGACTCAAGCCTGGGAAAATAGGGTTTAAAAGCATACGACACGGTTGGACTTATTTTCAGGCTCACGCACAGGGTCCTGCTTTAAAAAAAGAGAATTGGCGCAAAAATCCAGGAGGTATGCCGACCCAAAACTTTGGTAGAGTTTTGCATCGTAACTAGCATACTAATTATGAGTGCCCTATGGTTGACGCCTAAATGAGGTTTATGCAATTCTTGGGTTAGTGGAAAGGTTTCCCCCTTAGACATGACTTTCACGATATACATCCTGCTTATAAGGGAAATCATTCATCGGTACGTGTGTACAAGCCATTTGATATACCTAAGTGTACGTGAATTGCCTCGTGATATACTTCGTGGGGATGGTACATGTGAGAGATAATTCAATATACTCGACGTACGTGAATAAGTTCCCTGCTATATACCTCTCGTCGTGAGTTTGATCAAGCGTTATGATGCGGGGGAGACTGTTCAATATACGTCGAAGGTACTAGGCCAATGGAAGGTGAGATTCACATCGCTTAGGGTAACCGCGTCCCGGTGAATTTGGAACCACCGCGCCCCAGTGAAGCTGTAAACCATCACAAAGTGACCCATATTACGGGATAAAATTTTGGTCAATATGCCCATGCTCTGGTGATGTAGTGTACAAAATTCATGAGTCTTAATTAGTATATTATAGAGAGAGATGTCTTTTTATTTTCATGCCAAGTAAAGGGAGTACTACACTAATGAGGGAGAACATACAAGTATCATGAAAAGTAATATAGCATGGAGCATGAAGACTATATTAAGCATGGTGATAGGAAAGCATGGGGATATATACATGTGAGTGAGTTACACGTGAGTGAGTGTGCTAGCGAGCCTACACATGGATCAACTACAAGTGGTGTGTGAGATGTGTAAGTGAGAATAGAGATATATACAAGTAATAGAAGTGTGGGTGTGTTCTAGTGAAGCTAAGCATGGATAATCTAAGTTGTGTGTGGAATATGTGAGTAGGAGTGAAACTAAGTGTAAGTGTGTGAAGTGTGCATGGAGAATACATACAAGTGTGTGAAGTGTATAAGTGAATCAAAAGTAGTACATACATGAGATAGGGGCACGGTAGATATAAGCAAAAAGTAAGTATAGGGGTAAAAGGAACATACAGGTGGGAACATATGCATACATGTAGAAAAAATAACACCCATGTAGAAATAGTGTCTAGTCCTCTTAAAATAATGCCCCCGGTGGAGTCTCCACTATGACCATCCCAAGGACTCAGTTTTCCTCTGGAGCGCGCATGGGGTATGCCCTTCCTCGGGGCGCTCGACCGCCATAATTATGGGGAATAATGTAAAGAGATAGAGTTGCCGCTTATTTTGCTCAAAACGTCAAAAGAATGTCGTCGTCTCGAGAGAATGACATCAAGACTAATACCGATGCTTGTCAAACCGAGTAGTCGAGGTTCCGAGGACTAAGTTACATAATGGGAAGGTGTTAGGCACACACCCCACTCTTTCGATCTATCATGGGAAAATGTTAATCTTTTCCTATTAGATTCCTATTAGACTCCATGATGTGTGTTCGCATGTGTATAATATATGTGTAGAATGGACTCATTCAACTCGTGCCATGAAAAGGACGGAGTGAATTCATCGTTAGGAATGTTCTTGAAAATAGTAATTCAAAATATAATATGGTGGTTTGTTGAATCATAAGTCGCTATGGAAGAGCGAATATATGTATTGGACGAAACACAAGCATGTAAGAATATGAGATTTATATAATATATATATATATATATATATATATATATATATATATATATTTATATATATATATATTTATATATATATATTTATATATATATATATATGAAAGAAACATAGAAATATACATAAAGGTGGACTTGAATCTCGGGACTGGCCGAAGACATCTACATAGCCCAAGGGGAATCAAAGTCCACGTAGTTTGAAGATAGCACGAGGTGGGGTTCAATCCATAAATCCAAAGAAGGGATTTATCTTATATGCATGTGTAGATAAAATGTTCTTTAAGAGTGAGAGTGTGAAATGGAAATCCCTCTTTTGGAATTTATGAATAAACCCTCTTTTTCTTGTTTTTGGATGTTTTTATGAAAATATATTGTGTGCAAATACTACTAATAAAAATTTGAGATTAATGGATGTGATATAATGAGACAAAAGTACAAAAATACAAATAAGACTATTAATGGTAAATTGGAAGAATTAGAGAAACGGATGGAGAATTGGGCCTACTTATGAGTGCTTGATGTTGACCTTGAGATGTGGATATGATGATCTTACAATGGTATGAAAGTGGTACGGAGAGGTGAGGAGAATTAATAAGGGAGGTATGAAAGTGATGGAAGGGAATGTTGGGAAATGGGTTTCTTTAGGAAAGGGAACAACTCTGAATTTGAGAGAATATTCTCTGACTTGTTGAGAGGGGTGTTAAGGGGTGCTTTTTAAAGTGCGGTCATGGACTCTATTTATAGGGCCAAAGGGGGTATCGATCGACATGGTCCTAAACCTGCCTATCGTCATAGCACCTCATGTACACTCTTGACTAGAAGGGTCCCTGGGGTGCCTATAGGTAATCTGAAGAAAGTTTTTTTATTAAAAAGGGCATAAAATGCAACCGTAAGTCTGAATTACGCATGGGGTAGACTGTTGGAAAGGGTATTCAAATACCTTTAAGAATCTATTGATCCACTCTCGTTTCTAGGAGTTAAATGAATTCAAAAAAGTCTCGGAAGCACCCAATGGTCTCTAGACGATAGGTGACCTTTGATGTTTCATTGATATTTTTTTGGTTCAGAGAGTTGACGAAGGTAAAATAAAGCCTGAAAAAGTAAAATGAGTGGTTTCTTCGAACCGTAAGGCTGATTCATGCAGTGGACGAACCATTGGAAAGAGTATTCAAATCCCTTCGTAGATTAATTGATCTTCGCTCAATCTATAAAGTTGACTGAAGTCAAATGGGGACCGAGAGCACCCGAAGACCTCTAGATCCATTTTTGGAGTGAAACGATCCCTTCTTCGAGACTGTAAGTGCGATTTGTGCACGGGATGGACCATTAAAAAGGGAATTCAAAGTCCTTTGAAAATCATTGATCGAAGTCAAATGGGGCTCGAGAGTGCTCGGTGGCCTTTAAATCTGTACTCGAAGTATGACCTATGGTTTACAGTGAACGAGTGAGTGTTATGGAGCTAAGGAGGTTCTTATGAGGGTCATAGGATGGGGTGTCTACACCATAATTATACAGTCAATTGATTTTTGAAAAATATTTTCTTCATAAAGTCTTCATCTTCAATGATATTAATCAACCTCAAGAAAGAGAGGTGATTAAATGCAAAGAATAGAAGGGAAAAGATTAACTAGATTTAGAAAATGGGTTCTCTATTTTTCACAGGCGTGTCTTTACGTTCTTAGAAAAGAATAAGATAAAAATACACGCAAAAATCACTTGGTATTTTTCTCTTGAAATGTCTTTTAGATATACTTTTAAATTAAGAGCATTGATGGTTTGAGTAAAAAAAACCATCTAAGTGGGCTACCCCAACTCCAATGAAACCTAAAAGATCACGTATCTTACACAAAGCATGCGTGAGAGAGTTGTTTGGACTACCATGGCCAATCAACACCCCAAAAGTGATTTTTGTACAAAAATCTAGAAGATTCTCAAAGATATTTAAGGCAGATTTGTGGGTTTGTTCGTGTCATTAGATATTCGCTACAGTGAAGAAAATTCATGTTGTAACGAACATACGGCGATATACAAGTCGCGGGAATGCCCAGAGATTTCAATGGAACCTCGACAGATCTGTACGGCTAGCAAGGAAGGATCGTTTCATAAAAAAATATTACTGTGAAGATGCTTCAGCGATAATGATGCTCGCGCCAAAAGCCAAAGAATTTGGCAAAGAAATAACTCCATTTTCTTTTCAGTGGAGGGAAACCTTCGCTGCAACAAAGCTAAATTATTTCACTCAAATTTTCTTTTCTTTTTTTATTTTTCAAAGATTTGTCATATGCAATATGAACATAGCAAATCCTAATGTTTTACATATAAAAACATTTTTACCAAGACGTTTCAGATACTTGTAAAAACACGTGACATGATTATGGGGAATCTCTAATATAAATTTCAACTGAAATATGATCTATAAGATTATGAGGATGATAGAATAGATCTTACATATCTTAAACTTTAATGAAGCTTTTCGGGGAGGTAAACCAAGAACCCAAAGTGTTTTGAAAATTTGTAATAAGAAAATAACCTTTTAGGGCACTAATGAGTGTGTGAAAGCTCTTACACATAATAGTCCCACCGGGCATGCACAAAAATATGTTTTGTTTGTTTCGTTAGTGTTTGTATTTTTTATTAGATGCCAATGTTCCAAATAAAGTTATGGTATTGTCAACCATTTGATTATCTTAGCTTATGATAATCAAGAAATTATGACTTGTTCGATGCTTCAATTAATAAGACTTTCTAGCTAGTGTTAATTATATATATATATATATATATATATATATATATATATATATATATATATATATATATATATATATAGGACTAAGAAAAAATTAGAAAATGGAAAGATGAAGGTAAAAATAAGGTTCAAAATGATTAAAATAGTAGGATAAATAAATCCAAAACTAAAATAGTAAAATAAGCTAAATCTAATGGAAATAAAGTGATTTGAACTTAAGAAAAGTGAAATAGATTAAAACTAAGAAGCATAAATAGTTTTAAACTAAGGCAAAAGAAAATTTTGTTAAACTAAAAGGAAATTACAATAGATCTACCTAAAAAATTACTTGGAAAAGAATGTTGAACTATGCGAGAAAAAATATACATAATAAGAAAGAAGGGAAAAGAGAAGAAAAGGAAGAGAAATGTGGAAACGAATAAAGAAAGTTTTTTGGCTGGAGACTCCTCCTTTGGATTGTCCTGGAGTTGCTTACTTATAAACCCCTTGCCTTCGTAACTTTCACTCTAACTACTATGTGGTTATATATTCTTAATAATACATTTGTGGTTCTTTTACGCCCCAAAACAATTATGTAAGATCACCACGTTATGTCTTTGACAAGTGTCCCATTCATGTTTAGCCATTTGTTTTAATATGAACTTTTAGATTTTGTATTTTACAGTTGTAATAATCGATCCATACATCCATGTGTCAATGCGTTATTGGATGGAAATTATAAGGTGTAAACATCCTCCAAGGCTATATCAATGCATAATATGGCCAAAACATAGTTAATGATGTATTTTTTTCTAAAACAATCACTTACACATTATTTAATATGACCAATAAATTATTAGCAATGTAATTGAGTGATGTAACTCTTGTTTAAAAGGTATGGTATCTATAGATAACCATACTTTCTCAATAAATACACATTTACCCCCTAATGTTTATTTAATCAACCAGTTTTTTCTACTTATGGGTATCACAATTATTGATGCTTAAATAAATTACAATATCTCATCCTTCATGTTTATTCAATCAAGTAATTGGTATACCTATGGGTAACACAATTACAAATGATTAAATAATACATGAAAAAAAAATAACTTTACGTCATCATTAAACTATAGTCACTTATTGTCAAGTTCATTATTGAGTCTAATGTTCTTGAACATAATTGGACGACTATGTGATTGGGAAAATCATATATAATATGAATGATCTAATATTAAATTCATGAACATAGTTAGATCACTCTCATGATTTTAGAATCATCATAATATGAACTTCAAGTTTAGTTATAAATTGCATAACATCTATAGGATTTTTGTGCCAAAAATATCAAGAAATCGATATTTTTTTTCCTTCAAAAACTGAAGTATTTGAAAAAAAACAAATATTAGAACATCATTATTATGTAGTCCAGGATCACAAATCATTTGGTAGAATTGAAAATTTGATTTCCTAGAGAAAATTAGTAGCATCGACATTATCACAAAAAATGATAAAATCTACATTAACGACTTAAAATAAGACAAAATATCAATATTGGGATGTGCGCATTTCATCTAAAAAAATTATTTAGACGTTTATAAGTGACCATGTTAGTTTTGTAAAACTCTACGAACATTGATCTCAATTCATGTTGATAATGATCGTCAATAACCCAAATATTAATAGAAAATTAAAAGTTCATAAACCTTCTCTTTCATACCACAAGTACAACATGAATATTTTGTGTTGAACATAAACCTTGAAAATATGTAAGCCATAATAACTTGAATTTCAATATTTTTACATGTATTCTCAAAATGAATAAACATATGTTATTCCATAAATATGTGTAAGCGGGGAGTTTTATCTCGAAAAATACCAAATTTTTGTACGTGTTTCACTTGACCAACTTCGGTTGCGCCTCTGTATCCATCATCATCGGAATCAAAGTTAGCGTAGTTTGTGGGTTCTTACTACTCGTCGAAAAAACTCATTTGTAGTGGTTTCTTGGAGAGGTGGGAGGTGGTGACACTCTTCTCAATACAACTCTTTATACTTTTCTCAAAGCTCACCTTAAAACTCTTCTCCACGCAACTCTCTAAAAACTTTAAAGACAAAAAATCTTATCTTCTAAAGAAGCCCTCCTTCTAATGTAAGCAAATGAGGTCTATTTATAACAAAAACCAACCCAAGTGGGTTTCCACATGCCAAATATATGGTTGAGACATGTGTCAAATAACCTGTGGTGACATATATCCTCTTTTGGATGGCTTGTGGCATATAACATATGTTGCACCCTCAATACTAGAATATTATCTAGTTTATGTATAAATAATATACAAATACGCGTGATATGATGGACGCGAATAATAATACCTCAGTCAAATAAACACATGTACTTTTATCAATATTAATCATCTCTAATCTTATTTAATAATTTAAATCAGAGGCTTACCATTAAGCCCCTCCTACATTTACCCCCTTGTACGTATTGTTGATTTATTAATGCATGTCTTAAATATATCTATTGTATGTACGAAACACCTTTAATCGGTTTTGATATGTTCGATCAACCTATGGATCATGGGTAATAATCTCATATCTCATTTCAGCTTGATGATATACTTTTATCTCATATCTCATATCTCACATTATATGATGTACTGCCGTCTCATATTACATATCTCAGTTACATGATATACATCAATCTCATATCTCATTTATTAAATCTCATATCTCATTTTATATATTTTGAGTTCATGGGTTATTCTGACAGTCCTCATGGTCATCATTTTATATGCAACTGATATACACTGAATTTTTTCGATTGCCCCCATTTTGGTTTGAAGGAGTATTTGAGGTTTGCCCCCACTTAGGCAATATTTTATGTATGCACATGCTAGTTACTCGTCTAATCACGATGATATTTGTGAAAAAATACACTTGCTTGGTGACTTAGCTCAATGTTTTGTTAAGATTTTCTCAAACATACATCTTAAAAGGTGACATAACAATGAAATCACACTTGTTAAGTTTTTTCGCAAACTCACATCTTTAAGGGGAATTAACAATAAAAACACACTTGTTAAGATTTTTTGCAAACTCACACCTATGAGGTGACTTCACAATGAAAACGTACTTGTTAAGATTTTTTGCAAACTCACGTCTATAAGGGGAATTAACAATGAAAACGCACTTGTTAAGATTTTTTGCAAACTCACACCTATGAGGTGACTTAACAATGAAAACACACTTGTTAAGATTTTTCACAAACTCACACTTATGAGGTGACTCAACAATGAAAACACACTTTTTAAGATTTTTCACAAACTCACACCTATGAGGTGACTTAACAATGAAATCACACTTGTTAAGTTTTTTCGTAAACTCACACAAATGAGGTGACTTAACAATGAAATCACACATGTTAAGTTTTTTCGCAAACTCACACAAATGACATGACTTAATAATGAAATCACGCCTGTTAATTTTTTTCGCAAACTCGCACCTATGAGGTGATTTAATAATGAAAACGCACTTGTTAAGATTTTTCGCAAACTCACACCTATGAGGTGACTTAACAATGAAAGCACACTTATTAATATTTTTCACAAACTCACACCTATTAGGTGACTTAACAATGAAAACAAACTTGTTAAGATTTTTCGCAAACTGATTATTCGGTATCACGTTTTAGTTTGCGAGGGAGCCCACGCCTATCGAATGGAAAACCCTCTGTCCTCATTCGCCTGTTGTGTCGCCCCATCGAGAGCCAGCCTCTCCGGATGAGTCAAGTCACAATGATCGTGGTTCAACCACTGACCTTCAATCAAAAATATATGTTACATAATAATATCCATTTGCCCCCTTGATTTTATTTTATTTCAAGATAAAATAAAATAAATTACATATATCATTTACAATGCCCACCCAAAAAAATGAAAGCAACCTAATCATTACATTTCATGGGATGTATATCAAACTATCATATCTTTGAAAGATGACTTGATGTTTGTGTTGCTCGATATTTATTCATTCATAAGCCTCTGGAAAATAATATAACTTTTCTGACACAATAATATAACATTGCAAATGGTTAGTAAAACTCAGGAAATATCCAAGTACAATTCTCATCATGCCCCTTTTATTTTTATTTTATTTAATGTAATAAAATAAAAATTAAATAAAGTTCGGGGATATTTATGTAATGATTCGTAACCACCCATACTCGTAGGTGTATCGTGCACAATTTAATGTCGTTTAAGCACACATCTTACCAAATTTTAGAGTGTGTAAAATATGAAAGTGAATTCTGAATTGTGAAACATACTCAAGACGTTTCGAAATATATTAGTCATGTTTCAACATGGTCTCCATCTATAAAGAAACATTATGAAAACTCAGTATTTAGATGAAGATTCATTAAACTCCCTCTAACTCATTTTAGCTTTATATTATAACATAGTGCATATATATATATATATATATATATATATATATATATATATACATATCATGTTATTAATTCTACAGCGAACCCATTAGGTGTATCTCATAGCAAACAAGAATTGTTGTATCTCAGGTGGTGTGGTTCATCACGTACACAGGCTTAAAGTGTATTGTAATTAAATTCAAGAATGATGAATCATGTTCAACACGATTTAAAGTCCTAAAATAACATTTGTAAATATTTATAGGATGCCATAAAATATTCGGATGAATAACTCATTACATTCCACCTTTTTTTTTACGTTTAAACAAACTTAATTCAAACCGAAAAAAATAGTAAGAATCATACGGTGATTCTAGTAGGCGTATTCTGCACACACTTAAAAAAACAATTTCCAATCAGCCACTCATCATTTTAAGTCAATGGAATTAAAAAGAACTCATATCACGATTTATCATAAACTAAGCTCAAATACCCACATCACTGTTACACACGATATTATGGACTAACTACACCTTATATCACGATTTATCACACTCTATCTCATAACATGGACCATTAGAGGAAACCCCATGTGTGGAACAAATACCCCCATCACTGTTATGCACGATCAAATTGAAGCATAGGACCGACCAACTCCATTGAAACAAGGTTCGTGGATCGTGGTTCCAACGCAACTGTGCTCAGAGGGAGATCCATTGGGTCGTGGTTTTCTCGGAGAAAGTTCATGGCTTGTCTAAGTAAAGTTCTTGGATCATGGTTTCGCAGAGAAACCTACGTCAATTCGAAGGTTTGAAATCTACAAATGGGTGCTTCGATTTTGGATGTCATCAGTGCTACTGTCAAGCTGGGTCGGTTTTGGTTCTCGCTGAATCATTTTCAAATAAATCCATGGTCACTCGATTCATGGTCGTTTTATTTTTAGCAAAATCCTCAACTAAACTCATGGTGGGTCAATTTTTGTTTCTCATGGTCCGCCAATTTTGGTTTCTCATGGTGGGCCAATTGATTTCTCAGTTGTAAATTCATGATGGTTCAATGTGTACTTAGATGTGTATTTAATGGACATGGTTCGGTTCTATATCTCGGTCATGGTGAATCGTGCTTTATTAGCTTTGTCACCGGCTAGATGGTGTAAAAAGAGAAAAATCAAACGGACCCTACTTTACTCCGGCCAAAGTTACGCTAGAGAAATTATTCCGTAGGAGTTCTTATTTTTGTCTGTTAATGGACAACAAAAAAACATGGCATGGTGGGTTTCTAGTCTGACACATAAACGAGTACAAATTCTAGTCTGACACGCGAAATAGCTATTACTTTCTTTAAATGATCCAGACTTATATTGCATTATCAATATAATATTATATTCTCGGTAGTCCCAGTTTTTATCTTTACAGCTACCACACAAATAGTACAATGTTTTATCGCATTACTTTTTATTATTTTCTTATCAACATCTATCAAATGGAAAGGACTGCACAAGTAATTGTTGACATTGAATAAATGTTATTTGAAAAACTGTACAATGAATTAATGTTGACAGGGTATATTTGTACCCAAATAATCAAGTTTAATCAACCTTTTTATATACAGTCATTAGTTTTCTATCACATGCCAATCAGTACGCATTACTCAAGAACGAGCATATCATTCGGTAGGGTTGATCATAAAAAGTTAATCTAATACCAAATCTCATATGACCACGCTTTTCTGTATATTTTTTTTACACATAAATTGTTCTCTTTTCTTTAACATTCATGGATTACCAAATTTTATGCAAATAAAATATCTATTCTCTTGTAAAGATATTAATGGCAAATAACTTTTGTTTTCTTACAAAAGTAAGATTTCAAATAACTTTTATTTTTACGTAAACTTGCACTTTTAGAATATATTGTGATCTCTTTAAAGTATAAAAACAAATTGTAATACAAAGTTTATGGACTTATCTCGAATAATGCAAAATAGTCCCTCCCAAAAAAATTAGAGTAGTTTCTCTATCAACACTTTGTATCTCTTTCCATATATATATTTTTTTCCAATCACGAATGCGGCGTTACACGATAAAAATCGTGAATACCTCCCCAGCAGAGTCGCCAAATGTAAGAGGGGAGTTTAATATGGATAAATACCTGATTTTTGTACGTGTTTGACTTGAGAAACTTTGGTTGCGCCTACGTATCCATCATCATCGGAATCAAAGTTAACGTAATTCACGGGTTCATACTATTCATCGAAAAAACTCATTCGTGGTGGTTTCTCGGAGAGGTGGGAGGTGGTGAAACTCTTCTCAACACAACTCTTAGAACTTTTCTCAAAACTCTTCTCCACACAACTCTCTAAAACCTTTAAAGACAAAAACTATTATCTTCCAAAGAAGTCCTCCTTCAAATGTAAGGTAATAAATTCTATTTATAACAAAAAAACAACCCAAGTGGATTGCCTTATGTCAAATATATGGTGGAGACATGTGTCAGAAAACTTGTGTTGACATATGTCCTCTTTTGGATGGTGTGTGTCCCATAACATATGTTGCACCCTCAATACTAGAATATTTTCTAGTTAATGTATAAATAATACACAAATACGCGTGATATGAAAGAGACGCATAATAATACCCCAGTCTCATAAACACATGTACTTTTATCAATATTAATCGTCTCTAATCTTATTTAATAATTTAAATGAGGGTCTTGTCATTAAGCCCCTCTTACACAATAAATCCTGTATATATCAATTCATATGTTTGAACATGTCTCTTCATTAGAAATGTGTTTCTTGATCTCAAAGTTGAAAATGAATTTCTCCATTTTGGCCTTCATTTAACGCTTCGATGTGCCATTCTTAATATACATAATTATTGAATATTGTGCACTAATTATAAGAAGATAGAGGACTAGTCTCGTAATTATTCTTAATGTGCACAATTATTATACCTAAATTTTAGTTTCCATCAAAGTAGTATTATAATAATAAACTTACGCATTCTAAACCACTCAAATTAATTCAATGACTCAACACCGTTAGGCCTGTAATATTTAATTAAACTATGATTCTTATATGTTCCAGATAATAGGATGAAAATTCTGAAAATATAGTACCCCAAACTTATTAGGAATTATTCGTAATATTTTCAACATAAAAAATAAGGACAAACTCATATTGGTGTGGTCATTGCGTAGATAAAGTGTATGATAATGAAATAAATGCATATATCAAAACATGACATGCATTTCTTTCATAATAAATAAAAATGTAATAGTCCTCAATCTTTCCCATATTAAAAAAAACACTAATCTAAATCAGGTTCAAGACAATCTGCAATTTATGATCGGTGATTTTCCTGCAAGTCCTTCTCATTGGAACCATCTCTAAGAACACGTGCAAGATTTTTTAATCAATCTTAAATAGTAGGTTATTTTGAAAAATCTTTTACTTGTGGTAATTTTATTTATGAAAAATGCCATTGGAGGACCATTTTTACTTTAGCATTTTTTTATATAGACAAAATCAGTGGCGGAGCCACAATAGTTGTAAGGGGTGATGGTTCTCGAAATATCCCAAATTTTAATTTCTAAGAAAAATTTTAATTTCTTTCAAAATTAAAGTGAAATTAAACTAAACAAATATTTAAATTTTCACTTTAAAAAAATTAATACAATTCAAGTTCTAAATTTGCCAAACAAACATAGCATGAATAATTTCAAACTAAATTAATTGACTTGAATTAAACTAAAACTACCCAAATTTAAGCTATCACCAAATTACACTAAAGATGAAACTTAATCAATTTTTATCTTTTTAAGCCTACACATGCATCTAATTGATTTTTGCAAGATAAAAATAAAACACAATACACAACGCTACGATGTACGAGAAAAACCCACAATGGGAAAAACCTCTGACAGCCCAACAACAAATCTACTAAGTATTGTTTTACAAAAGACAAGACACAAAACTTACTTCCTTGACTCGACTCCCTCTCAAGCCTTGACTCTTCTTCTTGCTTCCACCTCTGCCTAGTTGATAACTCTGATGGGTCAAATCAATCGCCAACAACACACGGAGCCTTTCTTCGTATGCCCACCACGAAATAACAAACACGAACTTCTCTGTAGGAAACTTCATCTTTTGGGATAAAGGCGAAACCCGATGCCAAAGATGATCTCAAACAAGTATATATATATCGAAACTTGGATCAAGGTAAACTATATGGGTGTAAACATGTTTTTGGGTAAAGATTAAAATATTTGGTTTCACAAAAATAACGAGACTTTTGGTTAAGAATTTTTCTCTCAAAAGTGTGTTGGAAAAATCTCGAAAGTCTATCTAAAAATTGTGTTCCCGCACCTTTTTAAAATAGCTAAGAAAGTAGTGGGGAAGTGGGAGGTTAAAAAAGAAAACTGAGGAAAAACTACAAAACTGTCCAGGTCGTTCGAATGACTTTTGAATGTCGTTCGAAGTACTTCGTTCTAACGAGACTTCAGAGTTGAAAAGGGAAAAAATATCGTTAGATAACGTCATTCGAAGAATGACATTTATAATGAAAAAATAGAGAAAAGTAAACGATTCTCATTCATATGTTCGTTCGAAGGACCTGGGAATCTCGTTCGAACGAGATCCTAGTTTCGTTCCAACGACTTTTTCGAAAATTCAAAAATTCTTTTAAAGCTAAAAAACTTTATGATAAAATTTGGAAAGTTTTTCTGAGAAAACATAAAGTCATTTTGACACAAGTTTTATAAAAAGACACCCATAAAAGATTAACCAAGTCTATATATATTAAATGCATTCATGCCTTTAGAGACTTTGGAAAAACTGAAATGTTGATGCTGATAAACATGGAACAAAAATCGAAAAGATGATAATTTCACTGTACGCTTTTTCGCTACACCTTCAACTCGATTGTCATAGGCTTGAAGGACACAACAACGTCTATCCTATGACTCAATAGTTTTGTCCAAAATTAATCCAACACTTACAAATTGACTCAATTGAAAATGTGTCCTTACAAATCTCCCCCTTTGGCTATTATGGGGCAAAACCAAAATAAAAATCCTATGGGTCGTCAAGCTCATCTAAAAAGACAAAAACCCACCCAAATATAAATAATTATAGATGCTTGACTGACACATGGAATGAGAAGCTTTTCTTTGCTTTAAAAGGTTGCCAGTGAAGATAAAAACCTCCACACTTAAACACACCATCAAACGTATATGGAATATAGCAATATAAAATGCATTATTAAATCCTCCCCCTTTGACTAACATGATTTACCTAAGAAAGTCGTGTCTCCCCCTAAGATAAATCTCCCCAAATTAAAAGGTTTAGATACCATTTCTCCCCCTTTTGTTCAGGACTAGACAAAGATAAATATGCATAAAGTAACCCATTTCTCCCCAACTAAAACAAATTCTCCCCCTAAATTAAACAAGGGATAAGGATAATGGAAAAATAATTATATCATGCAATGGTAAAGAGAGTTACAAAAACAATAAAGTAACATGGCAAAAAAATAACTAATATAATATTATATACTTATATCAACAAGAAGCATACATGAACTAGATAGCAAGACAAAGACTCAAAAATAAATTATACCATATATATAAATACTTAAAGTATATCAATGACACACAAGAACATATAGATAGGTATAAATACCACACAAAACACAAAATACAATGAGCTTTCCACACTCATGTGGCATAAATGTGTCTAAATAACCATGTGGTAAGCGAAGTGAAGGGGTGTGAACTAAAGACAATAAAATTATGACCCAATCACTTAAAAATGTTCAAGGAGTTCTATTTGATTGCATAAACTTTAACAAACATAGATTTAGCCTCATGTGATAAGATAAATTGAATTTAAAGAACAAACAGACACAATGCATACAAGCCTAGAATTTTGATGATTCTATAAACCAATAGAGTCATGACAAAATAAGCATAACTAGGATACATTATCATTGTACAAACCCATTGATATTTCCATCCAAACCCCCTCATACATAATAATTATTTTCCTTTCCTTTTGAATGAACATTCCAACTAAACTATATAGGCATTGGATACTTTTTACAATGCCACACTTTTTAGGCCTTTTTAAACTCTTTGGTTCTTGGCTACTTTTTTCAATGCCACACTCTTTTAGACCCTTTTCCCGTGCACCCTCGTGTATAATTTTTTATACAACTCAAATAAATCTCATGTGCAATGGTTCTTACATCCACAAATGCTCCATAGTCATAGCAACATGCAGATGACTAAATTGATAGAAGAACATCTCACTTAGCTCAAATATACATGTGAAGTTAAAGTTCAAGGAGCTCGTGCATGTGTGAAAGAGGCATATAAAACTAAAATCCATTAAGCAACTCAAAATCAAACAACTCGATGCAAGCATAATAAAGAACATTTTACGAATTAAAAATCATAACCAAAAGTTCTAGCCACCTGGAAGTGGGGGAATGACATTAGATCAAACACAAGTATATGCCATTATAAAATATGTAAAATTAAACTACAGAAAAAAAACTTTTTAAGTTTTTCGAAATAAAAAATAACTCAAAAGAAAAAAAAAATCTTTTTTTTAAATAGCAAAAAAAATAAAATAAAATACAAAAGATACACATAATATAATTCTAGCATAATTTATGTAACGAAGCTTAACTAAAATATGACAAACAAGCATACAACTAGCAAAAATCTATCTTGAAGCAAAAAAGCTAGTGTATGTAAACAAAACTAACACAATCATCCTTTAGATTTAGCAAAGGGAGGAATCATGTGCAAGTAAATGAGAATCATAAACCCTATAATGTAAAGCCTCCAAATCGGATCTCCTAACTCATGGGATTCACAAACAATGGCCTCAAAATTATCATGTATTAAATTATTCTCAATGGAAGATTTCTCAATATCGCTCATATGACGAGCTAAGAATGCGGTCAAATTGCTCTCAATGGGGGAATCGGGTCCCTCTTTCGATTCACTATCACTAAGGGTGGCATTAAATGAAATACGTATCTTACCCTCCTTCCTTACTTTAGTAGGACACTCAAATTCCCTGTGTCCATAACCCTCACAACTACAACATCTATTTGACTCGTCCCTATCAAGATCCTAATTATGATTTTTAGGGAATTTATCGTATTTTCTATGCTTAGACTTCTCAAACTTCTTACAATCTTTTTTCAGTTTGTCTTTATTAGTCTTAAAAAAATTTCTAAACTTATTAGCAAACAAATACATATCAAATAACTCAATCTCAAACTCATCATCCGAAATAGGTGTTTCCTCCTTCCGGGCTTTCAAAGATATTCCCTTATCTTTCTTTTTCTCATCCTTGGAGGGAAACATGTCAAGTTCATAGGTTTGAAGGTCACCTATAAGCTCTTCAAGTTTCATAGAGTCTAAAGTGCTTAAAAAATTTTAAACAATCATTTTTGTAATAAATCTATCGGGTAATGACCTCAAAATTTTCTTTACAATACATTTGTCGAGTATCTTTTATCCAAAATTAAAACATAAATTCAAAATATCTAACAATCTCGCATAAAACTCACCAAACGTCTCACTTTCTAACATCTTAATGGTTTCAAATTGAGTGGTGAGGTTTTGGAGTTTCAAAGCTTTGACAACACTTGGTCCCTCATGGTTGAGTTGGAGTATATCCCATGCCTCCTTAGATGTTTCACACATTATAATCCGGTGAAATTCTTCTGGTGTGCCTGCACTAAAAAGAGCATTTAAACCATGGGAATTAAAGTGTCCTAACTTAAGTTTAGTCTCACTCCATCTTTCTACAGGTTTAGGTACACGAAGCTCTCCTTGTAGGCATGTTGGTGGGAACCACCCTTAACTACCGATAGCCAAACCTACTCATCTAAGGATTTAAGTATCGACCTCATACGCGCTTTCCAATAAGCGTAGTTAGAACCATCAAAATTACAAAATTTTGAAAATGGTATATTTTCCACATTTAAACACAAAAACAAACAAAAGGATCTTAACACAATATTTTAGCGTTCCTGCTCTGATACCACTTGTAAGGGGGTGATGGCTCCCGAAATATCCCAAATTTTAATTTCTAAGCGAATTTTTAATTTCTTTCAAAATTAAAGTGAAATTAAACTAAATAAATATTTAATTTTCCACTAAAAAAAATTAATACAATTCAAGTTCTAAATTTTCCAAACAAACATAGCATGAATATTTCCAAATTAAACTAGTTTACTTCAATTAAACTAAAATTACCCAAAATTAAACTAGATCCAAATTACACTAAAGATGACATTTAATCAATTTTTATCTTTTTAAACCTACACATGCATCTAAGTGATTTTTGCAAGATAAAAATAAAACACAACACACAACGCTGTGATGTACGGGGAAATTCCACAACGGGAGAAATCTCGGATGGCCTAGCCACAAATCTACTAGGTATTGTTTTACAAAAGACAAGACAAAAGACTTACTTCCTCGACTCGACTCCCTCTCAAGCCTTGATGCTTATTCTTGATTCCACCTCTGCCTAGTTGATAACTCCGAAATCCATCGTAGTTTCGGAATCCAACGATGGGGCAAATCAATAGCCAATAACACACTGTGCCTTTCTCCTTATGCGCACCACGAAATACCAACACACGGACTCCTCTGTGGGAAACTTCCTCTTTTGGGGTAGAGATGAAAATCGGTGCCAATGATGATCTAAAACAAGTATATATATTGAAACTTGGATCAAGGCAAACTATATGGGTGTAAACATGTTTTTGGGTAAAGATTAAAACATTTGGTTTCACAAAAACAAAGAGACTTTTGGTTAAGATTTTTTCTCTTAAAAGTGTGTTGGAAAACTCTCAAAAGTATATCCAAAAAATGTGTTCCCGCGCCTTTTAAAATTGCTAAAAAAGTAGTGGATAAATGGGAGGTTAAAAAAAATAGTGACGAAAAGCTGCAAAACCACTCAGGTCGTTCGAACGACTTTTTAATGTCGTTCCAACGACTTCGTTTTAACGAGATTTTAGAGTTGAAAAAGGCAAAAGTCTCATTAGATAACTTTGTTCTGACGTTGTCGTTCTAACGAAATTTCTAAAGAAAAAACAGAGAAAAATAAACGATTCTCATTAGTATGTTCGTTCGAACGACCTGAGAATCTCGTTCGAACGAGATCCCAGTTTTGTTCGAACAACTTTTCAAAAAATCCAAAAATTCTTTTAAAGCCCAAAAACTTTTATGATAAGTTTTGAAACGATTTTATGAGAAAAAATAAAGTCGTTTTGACCCTAGTTTTATAAAAATTCGCCGATAAAAGAATAACCCAGTCTCTCTATATATTAAATGCATTCATACCTTTAGAGACTATGGAAAAACTGAAATGTTGATGATGATAAACATGGAACGAAAATCGGCAAGATGATATCTTCACTTTAGGCTTGGCCGTTATATCTTGAACTCGAATTCCATAATCTAGAAATACACAGCAACGTCTATCCTATAACTCAAATAATTTTATCTAGAACTAAGCCAACACGTACACATGGACTTAATTGGAAATTTGTCCTTACAATAGTATGTGGGTGGGTGTAAGAGAAGGTTTTATAATTACTCAATTTAACTTTATTTGGGCTTATCCCATTATACCTACACTGCACCTTCATGATTTTTATGGATTCGAAGAGAAAATTAAAGACTTTTAGAAGATTGAAGAATCATACGTCTTAACAACATTTAGAAGAAGTTATTGATGCATTTGGTAAAGCTTTATTTTTTAGGGGTTTTAGAATTTTAATAGTTTGTATTTCAAAATGTTTTAAAATTTTTTTTGGAAAACTCTCCAACTCGTTTAAACGAGAATGTCTTTTCATTCAAATGAGCTATACTATGTTGTTAGAACGAGTTCCTTTGGTTCGAATAAAATTTGAATCGGTGCCTTTGGGCAAGCTCTGGAATCTAGTTAGAATCCTCATTAGAAGTCATTAGAACGAGAATAGGTAGATCATTAGAACAAGCTTTCCAATGATCGAACGAGGTGATTTTTCATCAAACTCTGGAAACTCGTACGATCTGTCATTAGATACCTGATCAAATGAAAATGGGTGTGTCATTTGAACAAGGTTGCCATCATTCGAACAAATGCACGAGATTGTTTTTTATATTAGATATGATCCAAATCTCTAGTATTTATCCTTTTGTAAATACTTTCCTTGTGAACAGATATGTGGGATTAGAGTCACTAAGAACTCTTTTGAAATATTTTCACACCCTCTTTGAGTTCTATTTTTTTATCAAACTCTTTCAATACTTTTCCAAACCCTTTGGAAACTTAAAGATCATTTTATCAAATCAAGAAGAACCTTTATAGTTCAACCATATTTATAGATATTAATATATACTAGTGAATTATGGGGGAAGAGCTCTACTGCTGAAGAAGAAGTCTGATCGGTGGATACCGAGGGAAGATTGCTTTTGGTGGGCAGTGTTGAACTGTGTCATTGCTGTAGACTATTTGAAGAACCGGGCATCATACTTAGTTATTATACGTAGTTTTTAAGTCGAATGTGTCTATCAAATCTTGTATAATTTTGAATAAAGGTTTTGCCCTTTTTTGGGATTTTTGGCTTACTTCTTCGAGTATTTATATGCATGGTTTGTTAAATTTAAATTAGACCACATCTTTATATGCATACCTAATTAAATCAAAGAAAAAATTTGGTGAAATTGAACTTGTGTGTGATAGACTAATATGCGAATCATTCCATAGAACCCTTGCATTCTCATATTGGTATCCGAGTTAGTTACACTAAGTTTTTATGTGATCAGATAAAAATTTGGATTTTATGGATAATTTTTATAATAGAATGCTTGTGTTTGATGGGTAAAACTATGCTTACTAGAAATCTAGGGTTAGGTATGCATGAAAATCATTAGATGAACGTGTTTGGCTTATCTATGAAAGAGGTTGGATGCCACCCATAGTGACCAACGACAATATCGAAAATCTATAACCTGCCTCTGCATAGACAGAGGATGACTTTAAAAGGAATAGTTTTAACTCACGCGGTCTGAATGCTATCTCTGGAGCTATCACCCCTGACTATTTTCATTGCATCATGATGTGTACCATATCGAAAAAAGCTTGGGATGCCTTACAGCTCACTCATGAGGGTACTAATGCTATAAAAGCTTCTAAGCTGCAAAATCTCACCACACAATTTGAAATTATGACTATGCTAGAGTCTAATTATTTTGATGAAGTTTATGCAGGATTGTTTGACATCATAAACACTAGTTCTAATTTAGGTGAGAAACTTCGTGAGACGCATGTAGTTAAGAAGATTTTGAGATCACTTCCGGACCGTTTTATTCCTAAGGTTACCATGCTCAATTCATTAGGAATATTAGATACTTTTAGGTTAGAAGAACTCGTAGTAAACCTTCAAACATATGAGATAGATATGTTTCCCAAAACTATTAAACCTAAGGAAAGGGAATTGCATTGAAAGTACAATCTCAGAAGAAAGAAAAATTTTGTAATTCTGAGTCCGAGTTTGATTTTGAGCTTGACGATTTAGATCTTTTTGCAAAAAAAGCAAAAAAAATCTAAAATTCAATAAAAAAAATTCTTCCAGAGAAAAGATTTTTGAGAAAAATAAAAATAGGAATAAAGGCGAGAGTTTTTATGAGAAAGATGAAGTGAGATGCTATGAATGTGAGGGAAAAGGGCACAAGGCACATGAGTGTCCTACTAGACTAAAGAGACGGGGAAAGAAAGTTGCACATAAGTCCATTCTTAGTGATAGTGACTTCATGTCGATGAATTTCGAGAATGTGTTACCACATAAACCTAAGTTTCACTAAGTTCATGGCCAATCAAGTTAGTACATCTAGTTTACCTCATGTCTATGGGACATTGCTAAGCGTAAAATCCTCGATAGTGTTTTGATTCCTTCTGGAGAGAGTGAGAGTGAGGAAGATAATTTGAGTGAGGGAAAAGGTGGACTCTAAAAGGCCTTTAGTGATCTTTACCCCGATACCGTAATAAAATAAAAGGCTTAATAAAGATTTGCCACTTAGGGTGTTTTATTTAGAGAATGGGTGAATGTTTTGAGAGAGTATGAGGTGTCGGTGATTCAACTCAAGCAGGTGAAAGTTTCTTTATATGAGAAGTTGATTGTTGTAGGTAGTAAGAAGACTGATTTGACCAACACCGTGGCTAGTCTTACAAGAGATTTCCAAGCTTTATTGGACATTCATGAGAAAATTGAAGCCCGCGTGTTCCAACTCGAGACTAATCTCAAACGTGCTCAGGAGGTCAATATCACTTTAGAGGACACATCTAAGAAGGTAGAAAAGATACTCCTTAGCCCCGCATTAGGTAACGTTGAGAGACAAGGAATAGGTTATGATGGTGCAGCTACTTCCCATGTCTCACCCGAGCCGGTTCTCGAGTTTGTGATGGATCCATATAGCCCTCATCCTAACCCATCTAAGAGACCTAACCCACCAAGGAGAGCTCATCCTAGAACTTTTGAGCAGGATGGGTACATGCCCATTTACGTTTGTTCACATTGCAAATGAAAAGGTCACCTTTGAGAGTTTTGTTTTAAGCTAGGGAGAGTTTTTCATATGAATATTTCCCGATATGCTCCCTTATGAGTTCCTACAAGTTCCTTCACGCACTCCCACACATGTTACTCCACATGCTCCCATACATCACTATAGAAATTTTGAGAGTTTTTAAGAGCAAGTCGAGTTTTTAGTCAAGACTCCACAATGTTTGATGGAGGAATTTCAGTGGATGTCTTCTACTTTTGAGAGCTCCTCCAGGCCAAAGGAAAGACGTTGAGACATATTTCGATAATAGTTTGTTTATCATGTTCATGTCTTATACTCCTATTACTGGCATGTATTATCATTGTACTTATCTATTGTTCTTTTTGATATATTTAAAAAAATCCAAAAAAGAGTTTTATATTTTTGAAAATGAAAAATCATAAAAAAAGATTTTTGTTTTTTAAGAAAAAAAAGTGAAAAGGATTTTATTTTGATAATTTTTTTGAAAAAGACAAAACGAGTTTTATATTTTCAATTTTTCAGCGTATATGGATGAACATTTAAGATATTCAGATCACCCCAACATTCCATCCATTCACATGACTTTTTTCGCAGTGTTTTGAGACATGAATTTATTTCAATAATGTGCTTAATAATGTGTGGATATCATTTGGTTGATCATTAATGATTACTTTTTACATGTTAGACTTTATGGGCATTGTTCTTACTTTTCACTTATCGAATACGATGTTCTTATATCAATTCTAACTTAATAACGAACTAGATATGAAAAGAGATAAGTTGTGCATGTTAGAAACCTTGCCCCGAATATCATTTTTTCTGAATATATTGTTATATATTAAGCCATGGAAGGGGATACGAATGATCAAAATATTATTTACGTAAAAAGCACAATTTTCATAAAAGAGCCTAAAAAGATTAGAGACACACAAAAACTGATGTTCCAGGACATTTAATTAAAATCCATTGATGCTTCGCTACACATAAGCATTATGATTTCTTCAAAATATATGAGAGTAAATTCTTATAAATGGGAGATTTTGAGGGAGTTATAAAGTAAAAGATCAATGGGTTTACACAATGGACTTTCTCGGAAATCATTAAATAGTTTGATGTTATTAGTGTGAGAATCATTTAAGTTCATGGAATATTGATTAAGTTGAGTCAACTTCATACTAATTCACTATTTTTTTACACCTGAGGTATACTTTGAGTTCTTTCTTTAGAAGTGTCTCATGACTTCATGCACCTATGTTATGAATATTTATATTGATTTGCCTATGAAAAATGTTCACACAATTACATTTCGTTTTCACGATTCGAATATTTTAACATTATTACATGGTGACTATGTGTTTTGTACTTATATGTACTCTTTATACTTGAAATTTTTTTAAAAAGTTCAAAAATAAAGGCATATGTTCTCTGGGTTTCCTTTTTTATACCTTTTGAGATTATCATTACATATGCGTTAATTGAATATAATTGTGACGATATCTTACTTCTTCATATGATGCTTATTTTTCATGATTAGATTATACTACTTTGTCTATTACGGACAAAATATGGGAGAACGAATTGAGAGGAAGTTTTATTTTTCTTTTAAAACTCATATGTGTCATGATATTTTGTCTGTCTCATGTGTGTAGAATGTTCCGCCTGGATGATGATCACTCGTACCCACATAAGATGAAGACAAATCTAGTCAAAGGGAAGATCAATTTCAATTGAAGACTTATACAAGAATGCATTTTCGTTTCTTCATTTGGGAGGGTTTTTATTTCATTAGTCTTTATTATTCAATTTGGATTCGTTTATGTTTTGTACCGGAATAACTAAAGGGGGAGATATGTAAGTGCAAGTTTTATAATTGTTTAGTTTGATTTTATTTTGGCTTATCCCGTTGCACCTGCACTGCTCCTTCATGACTTCTACAGATTCGAAGACAAAGTTGAAGACTTTTGAAAGATTGAAGAATCATACGTCTCAACAATATTTAGAAGAAGTTATGGATGCATGTGGTAAAGCTTTATTTTACCAGGGGTTTTTGAATTATTAAGAGTTTGTATTTAAAAATGTATTTAAGAAAATTACAAAAAACATGTCAGCTCTTTTGAATGAGAATGTCTTGTCGTTCGAAGGATCTATGATATGTCGTTAAAATGAGTTCTCTTAGTTCAAACAAAATCTAAATCGAACCCTTTAGGAATGCTCTGGAATCTCGTTAGAAGTCGTTAGAACGAGAATAGGTAGGTCATTAGAACGAGCTTTCCAATGGTCGAACGAGGTGTTTTCTCATCAAGCTCTGGAATCTCGTTCGATATATCATTAGATACATATTCAAACAAAAATAAGTGTGTTATTCGAACGAGGTTCCTATCATTCAAATGAACGCGCGAGATTTAATTTTTTATATTAAATCTGATCCAAATCTCTAGTATTTATCCTTTTGTAACTAATTTTCTTACAAATAAATATGTGAAGTTAGAGTCTCTAATAACTCTTTTTAATAGCTTTTCACATGTTTTTTTAGTTCTATTTGTGATCAAACTCTTTCACTACTTTAAACCCCTTGAAAACTTAAAGATCACTTTATCAAATCAGAAAAAACCTTTCTTGTTCAAACACTATTGTAGAGATTAATCTTTACTACTAATTTGTGGAACAAAGGCTCTATTGGTGAAGAAGAAGGCTGATCGGTAGATACCGAGGGAAGTTTTCTTCATATGGGTGGTGCTGGACTATGCCATTGATGTAGAAGATTTGAAGAACAACACATCATACTTAGTTATATTAAGTAGCTTTTAATTCATGTGTGTCCACTGAGAGACCCCGAATTTTAATAATCACAAATTAAAATAAATAATTTCCTTTTTATGTAAAACACAATAGAGATGCGGAAGCGTTGTAAAAGGTGATGGTTTAACTTCCAAAAATTAACAACAACAAGTTTTAATTAACTCAAGTCCTAGAATTTGCCTAAGTCATAATTATCAATTAACCAAAGTTAGGCGAAACCAATTTTAGCAAACGACTTGAATAAACCAATTTTACCCAATATTTAATTTAAGTCCCAAATAAAATGAGTGTGATAATTAAACCAAATTTTATCTTGAAATTATCCTAAGCATGGATTCTAAATTATTGTGCAAGATAAAATAAACAATGTCACACTACGCCGAGATGTACGAGGAAAAACCCAAGACGGGAAACAATCTCGGACCGCCCTAGCCACAAGTCCACTAGATATGGAATTACAATTACAAGACAGATAGACTTACAACGACTGACTCGATCCCTCTCAAGCCTCGACGCTCCTTCTCGTAGAAACCTCTTTCTAGCGGACAACCTCGGAACACCACCGCGGTCTCGGAATCCACCGATGGGACTTTATATGGTCACCGTCACCCAAGCATGGAGCCTTTCTCCGTGTGGGTAGAATCTCAACAAAAGTCTTCTTTGTGATGGGGTATAGAAGCAAACCCGAAACGTCTCTTGAATTCGGTAGAGAAAACCGGTGCCAAAAACTCCAAGCAATTGATATAAATATAGAAACTTGGATAAACACAATTGGGTGTAAACTAGAGTGTGTATGAATTTTTCTTTGAAAAAATAACACTCAAAACATGATCTTTTTCCTTAAACAAATTTTGTCTCAAAATACTCTCTAGGAGTTTGTATGGTATGAAAAAGATACCCCTTGAAAAATGATTCCCGTCCTTGATAAAGCCTTAAAAAATCAGTTAAGAAACAAGTGGGATAATGGGGTGAAAACTGCCAAAAAACTGCTCAAAACCGTTCCCGCCTGGCGTCTCGTTCGAACGAACTTGACTCTCGTTCGAACGAGACTTCTAACGAGCGACCAGCCTGGGCTCGTTAGATACCTCGTTAGAACGAAAAACTCGTTCGAACGACATATCGAACGACTGACCAGTTTAGGGTCGTTGGCAAACTCGTTCGAACGAAATCTGGTTCGAACGAAAAAACTCGTTCGAACGACATTTCTAACGAACGACCAGAAAGTTTGTAAAATTCGATTTTGGCCTAGAAACTTTTATATACTTATTTTAAAGTTCTATTTGATTCTTTCTGAAAATAAAATGCAGTTTTTATTACACCTAACACCCAATACATATTGTTCCAAGCTCCTATATAAATATAATTACATTCATACCTTGGGAGCATGGAACCTTAGTTGATGACGTAGAAACGAGGCACACAAACCGGCATTTTGATGAAGCTTTAAATTCTTTGCCGCTACGTCTTCAACACACACTTCATAGGCTTGAGAATATTACAATAAATCACTAACCTATGGATAAATGTTTTTGTCCGGAATTGAGCCAAAACTATATATGGACTCAATTGGAAATTTGTGTCCTTACAAATCTCCCCCTTTGGCTATTCCGGGACAAAAACCAAACAAAATCCTAAAGGGCCGTCAAGCTCACTGGACTCAAACCATAACCCGCCCAAACTTGACTCAACCCAAGGATCAAACGCTTTGCCATAGAAAGATGACGCTTTAGAATAATTCCTGCACACTTAAGCAAACTCATCAAATGCATAGGGAATATCAAAATATTAAATGCAATTAATTCATTACTCCCCCTAAATTAATTCTCCCTTTAAACACATGACCTACTTAGAAAGACGTCTCCCCCTAAGATAAATCTCCCCCAAACTAAGATACGATAATAATAGGATTAGATACCATTTCTCCCCCTATCATCATTCTCCCCATCTTTGTTCGGGAATAGGCAAAGGATAAAGAACTAATAAACAGCATGTGAAAGCTTAAAGTGATAAGACATGAAAGCATATGGGCAATAAAAGCAGGGCAAAGACAAACAAATATCATATATATATATACATTAGAAATATACCAATATAGTACTTGCATATATATAGATATAAACACACACATGACACAAAATACAATAAGTTTGCACACTCGTATGGCAAAAATGTGTCATATGGAAACGGAAGTGTAGGGGTGTGAACTAGCAACAATTAAATTTAGACCCAAACACTTAAGAAACGTTCACGGAGTTCTCATTTGATTGCAAACTTCATCACAGTTAAATATAACCTCACGTGACAATATAAAGATTGAACTCAATGAACAAACTTACACAATGCATACAAGCCTAGCATGATGATGATTCTACAAACCAAATAGAGTCATGACATTAAAGACAACTAGGAGAAACGGACATTGTGCAAACCGCTGATATACCATCCAATTCTCCCTCAATGAGCATATATATTCTTTTGTTTTTGAATGAATATATCAAACAAACATAGGCCTTGGCAATTGCTTTCTTTTAAATGCCAGATATTCTGTTTTTAGGCCTTTGGATCACGTATTTCTTTTAGATCCAATCAACGGTGGCTTACTATCGCAAAGGATTTAATTCATCCTTTCGGAGCCCTTCCCCGTGCATATATTAATTTATCATGTTTTCATTTTTCGCACAAATCTCACATGCAACGGATTTTGACATGCACTAGTCCTCCTAGGTCATAGATATGTAGATGACTAGATTGATAGGAGAACACCTCAAAAAGCTTAAATATAACATGTGACATTAATATTTCAAAAGAGCTCGTGCATGTGTGAAAAGAGGCATATAGAAATAGAATCCATTTAAACAATACAAAATCCAACTACTCCATAAAATATGGTAAAGAACATATTAAGGATTGAAAATCTAAACCAAAAGTTCTAGCCACGTGGGAGCGTAAATGATGGGATTCAAACACAAGTATATGCCACATAAAGTGTGTCAAACAAAAATACACACCAAACAAAATCTTTTTGAGTTTTTAACATTTTTAATCAAAAAGAAAGATATATACTCAAAAAACTAAACAAAAATCATTTGTATTTTAAATTAAGCATAAATGAAATAAATAAAACACAAATGATAAACAAAAATCTTTTTATTTTTTGCAGTTAAATCAAACACAAAAAATAATACAAAAAGATAAACAAGTCATAATTTCTAGCATGTGATATGAAATAAGGCAATGACTAGAAAATGACTAAACAAGCATACATTTAGCATATGAATATGGCATGAAGTACAAATGCTAAAGCATGCAAACACTAACACATTTATCCTTTAGATTTAGCAAGAGAGGAAGCATGTGAAAGTAAATGAGAATCAAAATCCCTATTTTGTAAGGCAACCAAGTCGGATTTCCTAACCCAAATTAATGAAGAATTACTATCTTGGGGTGTAGGAACGTTAGCTATCGTGGTTACTTTACTATGGGATTTTCTAGGAATTCGTTTAAGATCTAAACAAAATTGCCTAAGATGACCTTTTCGACCACAATGTGTACAAGTAAGAACATGTCGAAAAGATTTATCTAAAGAGTGATCATTAAATGCATTCCTAGAAGATTCTCCTAAAACATTGGTTTTGACTTTAGGGTTAAATTCATTACAAGAATTGAAGCCTAAACCAAAAGTGTCATTTTTAATTTGGACCGTTCCTAACATTTTATCTAGTTTTTTCGAACGACACTCCAAATCAAATTTGACATTACTAGAATCTTTTAATTTATTTTCCAAATCTAAAATTTTAGATTCTAGTAAAACAATTCGCTCTTCAAAAGCAAGAAGCTCCTTTTTCAAGGATTCCATTAAACCCCTAAGGCTATCTCTCTCGCCTTCTACATAGTTAAGCTTCTCTTGAAGAGTCCTCTCATGTGTCCTAAGGTCTTCTATTAAGGCACTTTCATCAATGACCTTTACACTCTCTCTTAAACTTGCTTCTAACTTCAAATTAGCTCTTTTCAATTTAATAGATTCTTTATATAATTCATGAAAAGCATTTTGAAGTTCACTCTCATCAACCTCTTCTTCATTTTCACTCTCTCTTTCTTCTTCACTATCACTATCATAAAAAATAAGAGAATCATGTACAATGACCTTGGAAGTGGCATGTGCTATAATTTCATCATTCGATGAGTTCTCACTATCACTCACATGTCTAGCCATAAAAGCCACAAAATTTTTCTTAGTGGGGGAATCGGGCTTCTCTTCCTTATCACTATCACTAAGGGTCGCATTATATGCAGTGGATCGTTTACCCTCTTTCCTTAGTTTAGTGGGGCACTCATAAGCCCTATGGCCATAACCTTCACAACCAAAACATTTATTAGACTCGTCCCTATCTAAATTTTCATTACTAGTTTTAGGGATCTTCTCGGCTTTAGAAAACTTCTCGCTTTTATCATCTTTAGAAGAATCAAATTTCTTAAAATCATTTTTAACTTTATCTTTGTTAAATTTAAGAAATTTTCTAAATTTGCGAGCAAACAAAGCCATATCTTTCGAGTCACTTTCACTATCGCTCTCTACTACTTGTTTGACCTCTTTTCGGGCTTTTAAAGCAACACCATTTTCAATTTTCTTTTCAGTTTTAGAGGGAAACATATCTAGTTCATAGGTTTGTAAATCACCTACAATCTCTTCTAATTTCGTAGAGGCTAAAGTGGGTAAATAATTTAAAACGGTCACTTTAGGAATAAATCTATCGGGTAGGGACCTCAAAATTTTCTTTACAACACGGTCGTCAGGTATTTTCTCTCCCAAGTTAAAGGATGAATTAACAATATCAGAAAGTCTAGCATAAAATTTATCAAAAGTTTCTTTTTCATCCATTTTGATAGTTTCAAATTGAGTGGTGAGGTTTTGGAGTTTTGAAGCTTTAACGACACTAGTTCCTTCATGAGTTAATTGTAAAATATCCCAAGCTTCTTTAGCGGTTTCACACGTCATAATACGTCGGAATTTATCCGGTGCGACGGCGCTAAACAAGGCATTTAAACCACGGGAATTAAAATTAGCAAGTTTAAACTCATTTTCAGTCCATCTATCGGCGGGTTTGATAACACGTTCATTTTCAACTAAATAGGTTGGTGGGGAGTACCCGGTAACAACAGACATCCAAACTCTCTCGTCGATAGATTTTAGTGCCGATCTCATACGCGCTTTCCAATACGCGTAGTTTGAACCATCGAAAATAGGAAATTTTGAAAATGGGGAAAAATCCATTTTAGCCAAAAAATTAAAGGATCTTAACGAAATAATTTATCGTTTTTGGCTCTGATACCAATTTGAGAGACCCCGGATTTTAAAAATCATAAATTAAAATAAATAATTTCCTTTTTATTTAAAACACAATAGAGATGCGGAAGCGTTGTAAAAGGTGATGGTTCAACTTCCAAAAATTAACAACAACAAGTTTTAATTAACTCAAGTCCTAGAATTTGCCTAAGTCATAATTATCAATTAACCAAAGTTAGGCGAAACCAATTTTAGCAAACGACTTGAATAAACAAATTTTACCCAATATGTAATTTAAGTCCCAAATAAAATGAGTGTGATAATTAAACCAAATTTTATCTTGAAATTATCCTAAGCATGGATTCTAAATTATTGTGCAAGATAAAATAAACAATGTCACACTACACCGAGATGTACGAGGAAAAACCCAAGATGGGAAACAACCTCGGACGGCCCTAGCCACAAGTCCACTAGATATGGAATTACAATTACAAGACAGATAGACTTACAACGACTGACTCGATCCCTCTCAAGCCTCGACGCTCCTTCTCGTAGAAACCTCTTCCTAGCGGACAACCTCGGAACACCACCGTGGTCTCGGAATCCACCGATGGGACTTTATATGGTCACCGTCACCCAAGCATGGAGCCTTTCTCCGTGTGGGTAGAATCTAAACAAAAGTCTTCTTTGTGATGGGGTGTAGAATCAAACCCGAAACGTCTCTTGAATTCGGTAGAGAAAACCGGTGCCAAAAACTCCAAGCAATTGATATAAATATAGAAACTTGGATAAACACAATTGGGTGTAAACTAGAGTGTGTATGAATTTTTCTTTGAAAGAATAACACTCAAAACATGATCTTTTTCCTTAAACAAATTTTGTCTCAAAATACTCTCTAGGAGTTTGTATGGTATGAAAAGATACCCCTTGAAAAATGATTCCCGTCCTTGATAAAGCCTTAAAAAATCAGTTAAGAAACAAGTGGGATAATGGGGTGAAAACTGCCAAAAAACTGCTCAAAACCGTTCCCGCCTGGCGTCTCGTTCGAACGAACTTGACTCTCATTCGAACGAGACTTCTAACGAGCGATCAGCCTGGGCTCGTTAGAATCTCGTTAGATACCTCGTTAGAACGAAAAACTCGTTCGAGCGACATATCGAACGACTGACCAGTTTAGGGTCGTTGGAGAACTCGTTCGAACGAAACTGGTTCGAACGACAAAACTCGTTCGAACGAAATCTGGTTCGAACGAAAAAACTCGTTCGAACGACATTTCTAACGAACGACCAGAAAGTTTGTAAAATTCGATTTTGGCCCAGAAACTTTTATATACTTATTTTAAAGTTCTATTTGATTCTTTCTGAAAATAAAATGCACACCTAACACCCAATACATATTGTTCCAAGCTCCTATATAAATATAATTACATTCATACCTTGGGAGCATGGAACCTTAGTTGATGACGTAGAAACGAGGCACACAAACCGACATTTTGATGAAGCTTTAAATTCTTTGTCGCTACGTCTTCAACACACACTTCATAGGCTTGAGAATATTACAATAAATCACTAAAGTATGAATAAATGTTTTTGTCCGGAATTGAGCCAAAACTATATATGGACTCAATTGGAAATTTGTGTCCTTACATCTACCAAATCTTATATAGAGCTGAATAAAGGTTTTTACCTTTATAGGATTTTTTCTTACTTCTTTGAGTATTTGCATGCTTGGTTTATTGAATTTTAAATTGGACCGCATCTTTGTATGCACACCTAATTAAATCAAAGATAAATTTGATAAAATCGAATTTGTGTGTGGTTAACTAATATACAAATCATTCCATATAATCCTTGCATTCTCAGTGGGGCACTCGAGGATTGATGGGGCTTTAAGCGAGAGGGATCGTGAAGAATTTTTAGGTTTTATAGTAACATTTATAGGAAAATTCAATTCAAATTTTTGCAAGATTCTAGTGGTTATTTTTAAATTTTAATTATATATTCAATTGCTAAATATAAATATCAATTGACTCAAATGTGAGATTCAATAAATACCCACAATAATAATACAAATTTACAAAGCATAATAAAAAAACCATGCACAACTACAAAAGAAAGTTATGTAAAATACAAATTCATAGACACAATGGATCAATGTTTTTATACATGTCTACTTATTTTATGTAATTATGTTTTCTTGATGTGTGCATGTTCTTTGACTTAGAGCAATGGTTACATAGTAAATTTTATTTTTACGAAAATGTCGAATTTCAAAGGAAAAAAAGCTTAAGTGGTTGTTTCATTATCATAGTTGTTTATCCATTAACATAAATAAACGACATCCTTTTAGGTATTATAAGTCTAATATTGCTCTTAATACAATTTTTTTGTAGGTCTGAGTCATTTAATATTGTTGGTGGGACTACTTTCCTGGTCATTACAATATAATTTCAGTGTTTTAACTTCACATCTGCTTCAAATGTAAGTATGTCATGTACCGACAAAGTTGAGCAGGATACTACCATATATATAAAAAGTAGCAAATGTAGTTAGCATTAATGTTACTAGAAAGGGTTGATTATGTTCAAACATACGGCTATATATGGATTCCTCCCACCTTGTAGATCAAGGTTATGTCCAAACACACATCCATAAAAGAAGCAAATGGCTCTGACGAAAATATTGCATTTTTCTGCAACTCGTCCGTGCATCGCACAGGGCTTATAACTAGTTAGTCTATTAAAATACGAGTTATATTCCGCTAGCATTTATTTACTGATTAAGGTCCTTAAGCAAAACATTTATGTTGTCTTTGGTGTAGAAAGGACAATTGCGGTGCTAATAAATGCTTAAAACAAGAAGCAGGTGACCACACACTTCCAGTATTTTAGATTGTTACTATTAACATCGAAAAGTATTGCATAAGAAGCCTTATTTAGTCTCTAACTTCTCGATGTCAACTACAGGGAAGTACAATTGATGATGATGATGAGTAGGAATATGATAGGCCAAAATCTGAAATTAATCCTGAAGACGATGATGAAAGTGGGCAGGTATTCGTACTTCATGCAATTGGGAAATTAGTTGTATGGTATTTTTTTATATAATGATAAGATTTTGAGTGAAACAAATTTTTATTACTATCATATAAGATACAACTTCCTTTTTCTCATTTCTCCGTCCTCACTCACACTTTATTTTTCGCCCAGGCATTGTCTAAACTAACCCCGACTTCATCGGACTCTCGATTGGCCAAATTGACTAATATACGCTTCTTTTTTAGGTTAAAAATAGGCGTTGGGGGGCGAAAAATTTAAACAACAACCTGGTTGTCTAGATTTAGGTATAAACACTTCAAGCGATACCAAAGTAACTTGTCTAAATTAATCGTATCCTCGTCGGACTCTCGGTTGCCCAAATTGATTAGTATACACTTCTCTTGGGGGTTAAAAATGGGCTTTGGGGGCGAAACTTGAAAACAACCATCTAGTGGCCTAGGTTTAGGTACAAACACATCAAGCGATACTAAAGTAAATTGTCTAAACTAATCGCGTCCTCATCGGACTCTCGGTTGGCCTAATTGACTAGTATACACTTCTTTTTAGGGTTAAAAATGGACGTTGGGGGGGAGGCAAAAACTTACAACAACCTAACGATCTAGATTTATGTACAAACACATCAAACGATACCAAAGTAACTATGGACATTTGGTGTGCATCGATTACTCCCCAATAAAATTACATGTGTGTTAATGGAATTAGAATGTACTAGTCTTTTGTGTTATTTACTCATTTATGATTACACATTTACGAAGGTTGATTTTGTTCAAAAGGTTCTTATTGAAAAATGTGAAGATTAATTTTAGGAGAATGAAGTCTACTTTTACAAGGAAAATAATGAAGACTACTTTTGGGAGAATAATACGCGTAGAACTTCAATGATGTCAGACTTTGTTTCAATTTTGTGGTTAAAAGCTAGATGGTTTATCTTGTACTACATTTTGTTTTTGGAATTTTAATGGTTATGAATGAAATATAGTTTTAGATTGGTTTAATATCATCGAAATATAGAGCCCTTCAGTTTGTCATGTGTGTTTCGGAATTATGTTTCAAGTGAAATTTGTTGGCATTTGTTCTAAATTGCCATTTGTTGAGCGCAAGAGTTATTACTAGTGTATTCATATCTATTTGTTTAATGGAAAACTAATATTTTTTTAAAAATATTATGATATTGTTAACGGACTTTAACTGTTACAAATAAAAACATTCGTTATAAATATATGACACTCCCAATCCATTACAATATATTTTGTAACGGTTTTATCTGTTACAAATTCTATATTTGTAACGGGTCAAAACCGTTACAATTTAGTAAATCCTTTACTAATATATGTAATGTGTACCAACACCAAATCCGTTACAAAATAAATTGCAACGATTTTAAACCGTTACAAATATTATATTTGTAACGGATTTTATCTGTTACAAATTTCGTTAGTAAAATAAATAACGCCAATTTTCTAACGGATTTAATCCGTTACAAATATTTTTTGTAACGATTTTTGTCCGATACAATTGACATGTTTTGGTATAGTGTACGGACAAATACTAATTAAATCTTTTTTTTGTAATTGGTGAATTTGAATATTTAAAGACTAATCGAACAAAATTTCATTAGAATTTTTTTTTCGTATGAATGAATTCTAATATTGAATTTAGTTTTTGTGGATTTATTTTCAATTTTAGCTTAATTTTATTATTATGAACTTGATATTAGCCCACCCCTTCGGGTGATCCTCGCTCCACCCTTGCCGTTCACCATATATATATTTGTATGTGTATATATATATATATATATTATATCTATGTATAGATGACTATCTCAAACGACGGTAGAGGAAGAAGTGTAATCTATTTTATTATGATTATATTACGATCATTATTTTGACACAAACACAACATGCTATAATTTCATGTCAAAAAATCCCTACATGAATACGACACGTTGAAGACATTTCCTATCAATTTCAGATCAATTTTCGGATCATATTATTGTGTTGTCAAAATTATGATGTTGGGTACTTTTTTATACTCATTCACAATAAAATATTAAGCACAATAAATTTCTATATATTATTAATTATTATCTATTTATATTTATTAAGTCGAGTTTTAAATAAATTTTGAAGCACTTACTTTTTATTTAAACATCCGAGTTAAATGCTAATATATAATTTTAATACATTGATTATTAATATAAAACGGATGAAACACAATTTACATCTAATCAATAAGTCTCCTGACATAGGTATAAGGCGAGTCTAATATATAAATTGGATAGTGGATTCATGTATAACACGTTTTAAATTATTAAATATTAAAGTTTCAAACCCAATTAATATGTAGGGGCCCTCAAAATTTTGAACAACAATCCTATATCGACACAGATTTGTGATACAAAATGGTGCGATATATTGCACCGATATTAATTATTGTCTTATGAATGTGAATTCGCGTCAGCGATCATAGTTAATATTGATGTTTCACTTCATTCTATCGCACCAAATGTATGGCAAATATCTATCGAAGTAGAATGATTCAATTTTGAATAAATTTGTCAAACTTGGGAACAAATGTTTAGAGAAGTGAACCAACCCTATGATATGAATACCATAGTTGGAGGTAGGGGTGTGCACGAACCTGAATAGACCGAATGGACCGAAAAAATCGAACCGAACCGAATACGCTTTTGTGATTTTTTTTAATTCGGTCTAAAAATTTATAGGACCGCATTATTCGGGTCGGTTTCAGTCTTGGATTGAAAAAAACAGTTTTGGACCGGACCGGATCGCTTTAATTATATATATATATATATATAATACACATGCACCCTACTCAACTCAACGCACACACACACTGTGACGCTGGCTGCACACACACGCCTCAACTCATTTTAACTTAAGGGTTAACTTGAGTCTTGAGATAACCACACCACACACTCAACCCAAGTTACCCAACACACACACACTGTCACTCACACATGCTCCGAGTCCCACCAAAAACAAAAACAGGAGCCCTAATCTCATTATCCTCCTCTCCTCCAAGGCTCCATATACGACGAGCAGCAAAGGAAAGGTAATGGCCTTGGACCCTTATTTGTTTTTTTTCTTCCATGCCTGTTAGAGGCGGTCCTTAATGATTAGATGAAATATTTTATTGTTGATTCTCATCCATGCATGTTCTGTTAGAGGGTTGTCAAATTTTCATCCATGACCATACCTGTTAGAGGCTTGACAAATGAATAGATGAAAATTTATTCTTAAACCAACATGTTGATAAAACACAAGTTTGATAGTTAAATAAATACGAAAACAGGGGGTAACTTAAGATGTGTTATTTATGTTTCATTATCAATTTCTGTCTACAGCTAAAAAGAGATAAATTGATACTCTAACTTTATGTGTTATTTATGTTTCATATGTTATTAAGATCTCGAATTTGAGATTTTTTCATCTGTTATTTTGGGTACGATTTTGGGTACAAGGCCATGTGATTTGGGATTTTTTCATCCATACCTGTTATTTTTAAAGGAGAAGTGTTTTTTTTTTTTAAATGTGTTGTTTTCAATATAAAAAAAATATGTGATGTTTTATATGCATTGGATCGAATAGGAACGAGACCGAACACGAATTGCTTGAAAATCGAATAGGACCGAAATTGATTATTTCGGTTCGGTCTCAATCCATAATTTTTTTGGGATCGATTAATACGATTCGATCCTAACAATATCTAAAAATTGAACTTAACGGATCGCGAACACCCCAAATTAGAGGTTGGGCGGGTCGTACTGGAAAGAACAGGGTCCGTGTTTTGCTACTCTAGTTCCTGGTTGACCCATAGACGGCTGGATGGATGAGGCACCTTTGATTGACGCTAAACCTGCGGACCAAAACAAAAGGTCCACTCACCAATAAAGTCAGCTCCTTCATTTACAACTCTCTCTCTCTCTGTGGCGAGGGGTCAGGACACTCATTACTTTGTGTTGAAAACTTTGTAAGTCTGTCTTGTTTGTCAGCTTGCACACCTCAAACTTACCTCATCGTGACACTACTTTTATAGTTTAAGATAACAGAAATCAGAGTGTCTAATTTGAGAGCATAAAGTATCTATTATTTTTATAGGTTATAAAAAATATTAAAGATTAATTCACCAGTTCGCTGCAATCAAAGATTTTGAGTAATTCTACGATAATAAAGTTCAAGACATCTTTGAGTCATTATACAAAAATGTTATCCTAAAATGCTTTAGTATTATTTTTGTTCCCCAAAAAATGATCCGAATTCTGAGTAATAAGTATAAAAGTAATACTCCCCCAACAATTTAAGTGTAGCTAAGATGAAGAAAATTAAACATAAAATTACTTGCAATAAAAAACCTCGCTAGAAAGTAAAATAAAAAAGAGCTTACACGACATTTCAATAGCCACGCAAGCATAGTTTTAGAAGTTAATTTTGCAATCAATTTTGCAACTCTAACAACTTTAGCATTTTTTACACTTCTTTGAAGAGCCAAAACACAAATTGGGGTAAAAAAACTTTTTACCAATTTACTAACTATTTTTCTAAGTTTATCTAGTAACTATGTAATTTGGTACCTATCTCCCTATCATGAGAAGTAATCATCGGTGCCTATTTTTATGGGCATGTTTTATTATTTAGGGCACATAAGAATTGCTACTGTCTCAATCATTTTAACTATCATCAATATAATTTACACATGCAATATCAAAATAAAATATCTCTACCGTTTTTAAATAGGAGAATATTTTGAAAATGGTGTTCCTAAGAAGATTAAGGATTGAGGGTCAAAAAAATAATTTACAAATGTGGCATATAATGCATTTTTTGGTATATAAAATTCGTTATCTTATATTAAAGTGTTCTAATAATGTGTGCCCTTAACACATGATGAAAACCTAGAAATAGTCAAGAAAGGTTTTGACGTAGAATTATTTGTTTACAATAGCATGTAGGAACGTTATTTTTACTATTTTGAGACTCCAAATATGTGCAATGATTTAAGGGCCTATTATTTTTATTTTCTAAAGTACCAATTAAGACATTAAAGTACAATAGTTTATTTTAATTTTTCTTATTTAAAAAAAATATATTGGCTCTTGAAAGGACATTTGGTCGTTGGCCCACATGGCATCTTAAAGTCAAGGTGGTGAAGTTGCTCGAATAACGTGGAGTTATTAATAGAGAATCAGAAAAGGATCATAGCCTAGTGCGGCCAAATACAAGGCAGTTACAACTCTAAGGATAAGATCAAAGTCGATAGACGATGAACAAAGGAAAGACCTAGATTTGTAGGGCACTTGTAATTATAAATAAGACTCACCTCAACTAGTTGGGATGTGACCAATTGCACTCTTGGGATCACGGCTTGGATTCTCAGCTAGTATCCCTAGCACTGCAATCGTCCTCTCTTATTCTCAATTAATAAACGATCCCCTCCCTTCCTCGTGGACCTAGGCAAGACGATCTGCTAAATTACGTGATTATTTGTGTCTTTTTCTTATAGTGCATTTATATCTTGGGACGGGTTAATAATATTGCAATTATTGTGGGTTCAATAACCCCTATAATTTAGCACCATTAGTGGGAAAGCTTTGAATTCCCACCAGCGAGAAATGTCAACCCTACAACAATACGAGTGCTCACCAGTCTCATCGCTCGCATTCTATAAGTCATATCCAGTCTGAGGTAGGAATTGTTATGAGGGAATAGACTCCTTTGAGGTCCCCTTTACCCCTAGCGAAATGAGGTCAAATGGATGCACATCCAAAAGGTTTGGTCCTAGTTGGCGATGCTACACCCCATCTACAAAGCGACATGGAAAGTAACGTCACGATTAGTCAACCCTTATGAAGAACAAATGGACGATCGTGACAAAGAAATTTTTCGGTTAAGGAGACCGTGCAGTTAGAGGAGCGTGGCTATAGTTCTCATAACCTGGAGCGCCATAAAAGAAGGAATATTCGTTCTCATAGGCACAATGGATCCAAACGCGTTAGCAGAGCATATAGATCAAGGAACCCACTCACAGTGATGTTTAATTAGCAATGTGTGAACAATCCGCAAGATCATCATTTCGCTAGTCTTAGTCATGTACCCACTCAGCCAACATAGTCTACACAAAGTTATAGGACGTCTAAACCCATGCCACCATAAAATAAGGTCGGTAGTGACAAACTCATAGACTTTATAAAGAAAGAATTGGAGGACGACTGAATCCCAATTTGGCACAAACTCGATAGGACCTTGTTATAACGAAACTAGGGCATGGATTGATTTCTCCTTTCACGGTGGAGATAGAGATGTTAGAACCATCGAATAAGTTATCCATCCTAAAGATCACAACCTATGATAGAAGGGCAGATCATGCTAATCACATTGGACACTACAATCAATCGATGTACTTATAGAGTCGTCACGGTGCCCTCATATGTCATGTTTTTCCATCAACTTTGGGGAAGTAGATCTTAGGTGGTTCAAAAAATTAGCCCCGATATCAATTTTTGTCATGTAAGGGGTTGGCCAAGTACTTCATAACATGATTCATCACTAACAGTAAGGCGGTAAAAGAGGTCGATTCACTAATTTCCTCAAGAGGGAAAAGGGGGAATCCTTTAGAAAGTACACTCGGCGCTACTAGGAACTATTAAAGGAGATTGATAATTGAAATGAACAATTGATGATCTTATACTTTAAGTTCGGACTTACCAGATCGGCCGATTCTTACTAGTCACTAACCAAGAAACCAACATCAATTATGGGTGACCTCATAACCCATATTGAGAAGTACACTAAGATTGAGGATGAACTCCTAAATGTAGGATATCCGACCGAACAGAATCCTAAGAAACCCAAGAAGAATGATTCAAAGAAAACATCCAAGAGAGGATATCAATTAACTTCAACAAAGAAGGGATCAAATATTGATAGGACGATCCAATGATTTATGTAATGAGAATACCTATCAGGTAGTAGACATTTTCTTCAAGGAACGGATTTACAAGTTATTTTTCTTTAGATAAAGGATAAGTCTTTCTTCCAAAGGCCACCCAATATGGCCAGTGGTCCAAACTATAGGGACACTAACCTTAGGTGTACTTTTCATCAAGATCATGGACATCGAATAGAGAAGCGTAAGATTTTTAAGTGATGCCTTGAAGATCTTGTACGAGTGAGGCATTTCAAGGAGTGTGTTGACACGGCTAAGACAAAGTTCTCAACTCGGGTGAAAACGATACAAAAGGTTGGCGAAGACAACGACATTCCAACCTCAGGGATGATTATATTCATACAGGGCTATACGGATCCCTCATAATGCACATACAAGAAACTTAAAGAAAAGTTGAAGATTGCAGTTTATGTCCATGATGCCTTGCAGGTGGAAGTATCTAAGCCTGTTATGAATAAGAAAAAATGCAAGGATATTAATTTTGATTGGGAAATAATAGTCATCGAAGAGTAGTTAATTGGCTTCAATATGCCCCATAAAGACCCTTTGGTTCTCACTCTCTAGGTGCCAAATTTCGATATGAAGAGTATATTGATCAATCGGAAGAGCTAGAGATAATGTGCCTAAATTTTCTTCTCAAAGTAGGTTGCATCATCCAGGACCTGGACAGAAAGGTGGGGCCACTTATTATCTTCAATGAATATGTGGAAACCCCATTGGGAAAGATTAAGTTTTGGTCAAAGTCAGCCCCATAAATCGCGAGATAGAGTTTCATTTTATCTATTTATAGTCACCTTATAACGCCATTCTTGGCAGAGGACGAATCCACACCATAAGGGTCGGACACTCTTTACTTGATAAAACGTGCAAATTTTTTAGAGATCAGGGAGTTGTGGAGGTTAGGGGAGACCAAGAAGAAATTCATAATTATCTTGTTGCCATTATTAAAGTCAATCACACTCGTTCTAAGAAAATTCAGAATGATAAAGATTCAGAGAATGACTAACCCAAATAGAAACCAAAAGGAGTTCAATCGGGGTTTGAGGAGACCAAACGAACCCCATTGACCGAGTGATAGATTAACTAATTAGCATTCCTCTAAAATCATCCCAACCATTCTCTTTCTCAGAACAACTCATTCAGTTTCTCAAAATTAATACAAAAGGGTTATCCTTGCAACCTTATGATCTTGCATGAATTTATCTAAACGTCATTTGTCACCGACTGCATGTAAATTTAACATGTTAACTAGTCAATCAAACACCAAGGAATTCAGCACCAGAGAAAGTGAGAGTCGTGGATAATGAAGTTGATAACCTACTCCATGTTGGATCCATTAAAGAAGTCCAATTACCAAACTGGATTTCCAATAACATCATGGTTAGAAAAAATATCAAAAAGTGGAGAGTCTGTGTTTATTTATCGATCTCAATAAGTCCTACCCAAAGGACACTTATCCACTCCCTCGGATCGACCAACTCATAGACTTAACAATAGGACACTAGAGGATAGGCTCCAAGGACGGCTACTTTTGTTGTTCTCAGACACCTCTATTCGGCCCCAGCTAGGAGAATATTTCAGTCGTCGCAATAAAGTCATACGCTTTTACCTCAAAAAGTCCAGAGTAAATTATAAGCACCTAGTCACCAAGATATTCAAGAAGTATATTGGAATAACCATTGATGTATACGTAGATGATAGGCTCTTCAAGAGAAGATAGACATTTGATCATATCAGAGATCTAACTAAGACCTTCAAAATCAGAAGGTAATAAAAGATGAACCTAAATGCCTATAAGTGTGAGAGTGTGTCTCTCGACGGTAACTACCCAAATAAAAATTAATTAACCTAATTAAAGAAAAATAAGTATGATTTGTTGTTATCAAAAGGATAAATAATCCAAAAATATATCTGGCAAAATATTTTACTAGGTTTTAAAATCTAAGTTTTATCTTTTTTAATTAAGACAATGATTCTAAAATATGTGAAAAAGTAAAATGAGCATAAGAATGGATTTACAAGGGGAAAATCCACTAACGGGAAAAACCACGGGCCGATAAGAATGACAAATTAACTAGGGTGGAGTATTACAATTAGAAGACAAAATCTTACAACCACACGATGCTATAATAGACTAGAAATTCTTTCGCACCATATATTCCGAGGATAGCATCAACGATTGAAGAATGCTACAAAATCACGATCGGTATTAGTCCACGACCATTGTCTTCAAATCCTATTGGCAAAAAATTTCTTATTTAAAGTTACAGAAACTTGTTCCAATAATGGATCCTTCAAGCAACCAAAAACTTTACACCAAGGATTGTGAATGAACCCTAAATGGTTAGTTTGGTATATTATAAGGGTATGTTGTTCTTAATATCACAATTATTTTTTCAAGACAAAGAAGAGAATATTTACTCACGAACAAAGTTTAAAAAATGATTTTGAACACAAAGATGAGTAACTAAATCTCTAAGGTTTTCTCAAAGAGAAAACCCAAAAGCAGTGGGTTGAAGAACTCAAATAAAGGGAGGATATTTAAAATACTTTTTATGAGCAAAAATATTTTCAAAACTCTCACTCTTGGTCTGGAAGACTATTGACTACATAACTATATAGCCTTAGGTTTGAAATTGTTTAGGAGGATAATAGGTTAGATGTAAAACTCTTAAGGTCTCAAGTAGTCATATCTCAGGTTTAATCATCCAAAAAGGTGTACTTAGAACAAAGACCAATGAGATTTTAAGGAAATAACTCATAAAAGTTCTTTTGGCGGATGTTAGACTTGTTTGCTAAAGGCATCATTGCAGCAAAAAATTATTCAATCTACCGAACTTGTAGCAAAGATGATGCATAAGTTTCCAGGGAAAAATCACGGGGATAAAGTCTTTCAGCGAATGCCTTTCGCTGCAGTGAATAAAGTATTCACTGCGATGAAGCTCCAACAAGCAGCCCGCGAAAGTGTCTAGGGATTTTATCCATTTTTGCCATAAAATTATTTTGAAAACATGTTTTCAAAAACTCGGAGTATGTTTGCTCCAACCAAGAACAACCATATTTAAAAATGGATGAAAAGATTCAATTTATAAGAAAATAGATTTTTTTATATGAAGAGTATATTTGCAGAGTGTATTTGACAATTTATCAAAACAAGGTTAATTAAAAAGATTTTTCAATTATGAAAAAATTAACCAAGGGCTGAATCCAACTCCTCTAAGTCTTGTACCTTTCCTAAGTGGCGTAGTTAAGTTTCGGCATGAGTGAATATGTTTGAAGTTGATGAAGCTTTGGGGGGACCTCATGGATAGAGAGTTAAATAATGTTTTGATAAGGAATTTAAATAATATATTCTACGTAGCACATTGAGTATACTATACTCTTACAATCTTTCCTTTGTCGAATTCCAAGAAAAATATAAAAGTGAAAACCTACAAGTAAATGACATAAATTTACCATGTTATGACTCACTTGGCCAAGGGCAAATACGAAAATAAAAAATTACACTTGTTGCAAGTAACTAATCACAACAAGAGACTCAACCATCTTCATGGATCAAAAGTGCTTATTACAAATATACTTTCATTTGCATAGTAGCAAACTTATCAAAATACCGACGTGAAGAACAAGAAAAGGAAAATATGATAAAAATTAACATGGGAATATAACAATAAGAACATGTGAGTATCATATCTATATTAAATAGCTCCCCTCAAATATATAATTATTCTTAATAAACATGATATAGAAACAAATAAATCTAAGTAACCTATACTGCTTTGAAAACAATACTCTAATATCTAAAAACTTCTCCGCCATTTTTTCATGAAAAGTGACAAAGAAAATAACTAAGCATATAATAAGATGACGTAAATGGAGAATTTTAAGAGAGTAAAACATGACAATCAATAAAATAGATAAATAATTATAAAATTAGTGAACAATTATAATGAAGTCTAGGCAAGGTATAATCATGAGAAAATTAGACCTGAGAGCAATAATTTTAACTACATATGGAGAGATAAAATATACCCTGCAAAGATATTAAGGTATGCTAAATCGAGAAGGATTTTAATAGATATAATCAATATAAGTCAAGTCAAACGACCCTCCAACTATTAAATAAACAAAGCTTAAAACAAAATAAAATACATCACTTCTTCTTCTTCAAAGTCTTAATATCACATAAGTATATAAAACTATCAGAACATCTTATAAGGTGTCCCCAACTATCATAAGTCGTTGTAGAAAGGAGAAATCTCTAAAATAAAGGAAGAAAACTAATTCCTAGAGTCCTCAAATATGGGTAGAAAACAAGCACGCAATTCAGTAGATAACTGCGAAATGGTAGAATCCAACTCATCTTCAATCGAGTAGCATATACCAGAGTTTGATATGTAGGGGTAGGATGAGGTTCTAGTTGAGGAATAATGTGGGTAATCCAGTATAGTCGTTAAGCTAGGTAATAGACCAATAATAGGATTGGATTGTTAACGCAGACTCATGCTTTTCCTGAACTTCATCTGAAAGAATATGATCCCTAAAATCTAAACCCAAGAGCATAATCAAATATTCAAAGGACAAAGTGTGAGTTTTCTTATCATCCAAAATGTGATCAACGATCGAATCCCAGATCAAATCAAACAAAAAAATACGATCACCAATCCCAATGGAATACAATAACTATGCATGTTTAAAAGATATGTTATGAGGATTACATAAGGAAACCACCATACTATAAATTTGAAATCATTAGCAAAAAAATCTTGAGGAAAATTCTTCCTAATCCAATACTGACAATGGTTGTCACTATAAAAGTTAATCGCATCCCGTTTTGAAGGTTTAACAATAATCGATGTGTAAGGATATTTGGGATGATATTCTTTTGGGACATTAAAGTGGATGCCTATACACTAAGAAAAATATTCACTTGAACTCCCCTGACTATGGCAGATAAAACTCTATAGCCTAAGTGATCCTTACCATCCACAAGTACCGAATAAAATTATGTCATCATATTAGGGCAACAAGGTCTAGTTTGAGAATGAAATCTAGTCCATTTTATTTTTATCATGAATTTTAGTACACGAGTGTCAAAAAGTGAAGCTAAACCAACTGATCTCTCCCAATGAAGAGGGTGTGTATAGAAGATCTCATCAGATCGGAACATACGAAGGAAGTCTAGGCACGTGAGAAAGTTTTCGGAGCCATGGAGAATAGCCTAAAAATCACAAATACCAAGGCAACAAAGTACATAAATCCTATGATGAATGGTATGATAAGAAGATAAACTAAGGTTCATATACTAAAAATATGAAAAGAGTGTCATGAATGATAATCTTCCCAACACTCATAAACTTTAACACATACAAACACAAGAGTTGACAAACCCTAAAAATGTGTAAAGAAACACTATATACACTAAATGATACTCTAGAGAGTAAATCTTCTCTCAAGATAAGTAAAACTCATCAATCATAGACAAAAAATCATCAAAAATTAAACAAAACAACTAACATCTAGTGCTAACTATAGAAATTGAACAAATAAAAAAATCTAGGAGAGATAAACTTACCAAGATGACGATTGACCACTAGAATGAGGTTAAGAAAACCTAAATTAGCTTCCAAAATACTTAGACATGACGAAGGTTTGACGGTTCTTAGGTGAAAGAGGGTTTTGAAAGATAAAGTGGGTGAAAAGTTTCATAATCCCGATTTGGGCATTTTTAACAAACCCAAAAGCGTTTGCTGTAGCAATAGGAGCCATCATTGGTCGCGAGCTTCACTATGCCCAAGTACCAGCTAATCAGGATATGTGTGAAATAAAACACATATATCAAAATAATATGTACACTTATGATTTCTTATCTTTAAGAAGACACATTTTAATCCCCAAAAAATACCACTGTTATGATCAAGCAAGCATTCAAAAGACCATACAACTATTCTTAGTCATGTCAAATACTCTAGACTAGGGGTGTGCATTAGAATCGAAAATCTAATAAACCGAACCAAACTGATGGTACTAGTTCGGTTTGGTTCAATTTTTTGGACTAATGGTTCTGTTTTGGTCCCCAAAAAAATGATGTTTCGGTTCGGTTCCCAGTTAAAAAAAAATAACCCAACCTAATTCGAAAACCGATTTGAACCAGACCCGACACCGAATCCGAACCAAATCGGGACCATATATATATACTAACTTATTAAGTAACCTTAACAATTTGTAAACATAAGAGTCGTTCCTCTCTCTCTCTCTCTCTCTTTCTTTTCCATTTGAGCAGTTCCATATTCCATTCAGTTCGGAGTAAACCCAAACTCAGTTGAGGTCAGAATATATTTATTTATACATCCAGTTCAGAATATATTTATTTAAAATATTTTTCTCTTATTTTATTTTTTATCTTTCCTGTTTGTGATCGGATCTTACGATTTCTGAACAAATAAAAGTTCACAAAGATTTCTAGGATATTTTAAGAATCAATGAGCTGATTCTGTTTTTTTCAAAGCCAGGTTTGTTGATTTGGGGTTTGATATCTATTTGTGAAAAAATAGAAGTTATTTTTTTTTAAGCCTGGTTATTTTAAAAATAATATTTTCCAAGACAAAAAAATTTATGTTTTTTACCACAAAAATAGTGAACAAATGATTTTTTACTAAAACTAGTGAACAAATAATTTTTTATTATCATTTGCTTTTATATATTTCTACTTTTTATATAATCTGTTTTTTATATAGTTATTTTTTTTTATTTGATACTCTAAACTGATTTTTTTTTATTTGTTATATATAATTTGTGTAATGCCTATTTCTTTATTTTAAAAAGTGATTAGAACCGCGAACCGATTCGAACCAACCCAATAACCATTGTTTCAGTTTGGTTCGGTTCCAAGAAAAATCGGTGTCGATTCCAGTTCTAAAATCCTAGAACCGAACCACCCTGGTTCTAGTTTTGGTTTAGTAATGAAACCAAACCAACCCGAACCGTGTGCACCACTACTCTACACAAAGAATGATTTAGAATTCAAAGGCCTAAGGTAAAATTAAAGCCGTATAAAAAATAGAGTGATTCAAGAAGATAACTTGTGATAAAAAGTGAACAACATGAGTATTAACCCGTAAAATCAAGATAAGATTAATGTTTGAACTCACTTTTGAAATTTTGTCTTTGTGCGAAAAAGAGAAATCATCATTTTCCCTTGAAAACGATTAAAAATTTCAACTACCACTTTTTTCTCCCTCAATTAGTGATTTATGATTAAAATATTTTGAGTCTCATATCCTTGATGTTACTCAATTTTTCATAGATAAAAATATTTATGAGAGTGCGCTTGCGAGCTTAACACTACACCAAAAACAACAATCTGATGCGGTTTAAAACTGTGTCAGATTAAATCTGACACGGTTTTGAACTGTGCTAGAATCAGGTGTTCCAAAATAGACAGTTTTTTCTATCACAGCTCAAAAGTGTGCCAGATTTGACCAAATAGGAACACTTCTGGCACACTTTAAAACTGTACCAGAATTTTATATTTTTGGCATACTTTTGGCACACTTTATAACTGTGTCAGAAATAGTATATTTTGATTCTCTTTTGCCACAGTTAAAAACCATGTAAAAAATTAATACACTTTTGGCACGGTTTTGAACTGTGCCAAATTTTTTCGATCAAAGAAAAAAATTGTTTAAAAACAGATAATTCACAAATTGCGAATCTCGAAAGTTGTTGATAAACTAATTTTCATACAAATTTCAAAATATTACAAATAATAATAGTTCACAGACCAAAAAAATTGGACAAAGTTTCCTCTATTTTTTGGATATTATAAAACCTGCTAATATAATACCTACGTAATGTAAAACCCGCATGACCATAAAATATAACAATAAAATTAAAAAAGCTCGCACGGCCATAAAAGCTAACAATAAAACTACAAATGTCCGCATGGACATAACACAAAAAAATATAATCCTGAATATTAACAACATTAAGTAAATAATGATCTTGTTGTAGACCATTGACTTCATGTGTTCCACGTGGATAAAAGCTAATGACAAAATGTTATCCTGCAAAAAAATAAGATACAAAAGGAGATGATGTTAGTAACCGAGTAATTTTAAAAATAAAATCCTATTCATGCTGAAAATTTGCATATACGAATTAAAATAATTATTGTATTCACAAATTGAAATTCTTGTGACTACGTGGTCAGCTCCTACGAGTTACATTAGTCCCATGCGAGGTGTTAGTGCCTCTTACTGGGCCGTTCGGGGACTGGTTTATGTTTTCACCCTCAAACGCCATATTTTTAAGCCTAATCTAGTTATTTTTAAATTATCGTCATATTCATAAATCCTGAGACACGTGACTGCACGATCAGTTCCTACAAGTTACATTGGCCCTGTGCCAGGTGTCCGTGCCTCTTACGAGGCCATTTGGGAGCTGGTTTGGGTTTTCACCCTCAAACGACATATTTTTAAGCCTAATCCAGATATAATCATACTATCGTCATATTCTAAAATCGACAGAAACGTTACTACACGGTCAGTTCCTACAAGTTACATTGTTCTCGTGCGGGGTGCTCGTGCCTCTTATGGGGCCGTTTGGAGGCTGTTTTAGGTTTTCACCCTTTAACGGGTTGTTTTTAAGCCTAATCTAGATATTTTCATATCATCATCATATTCTAAAATCGGGAGACCCGTGATTATGCGGTCAGTTTTTACAAGTTACATTGGTCCCGTGGGAGGTGTTCATTCCTCTTACGAGGCTGTTTGGGGGTTGGTTTAGGTTTCCACCCTTTAACGGATTATTTTTAAGCCTAATCTAGATATTTTAAAATTATCATCATATTGTCAAATCAATAGACCCGCGATTACGGGGTCGGTTGCTATAAGTTACATCGATCCCATGTGAGGTGTTCGTGCCTCTTACGGGGCAGCTTGGGGGCTGGTTTAGGTTTTTACCCTTTAACGTCTTGTTTTTAAGCCTAATCTAGATATTTTCAAATTATCGTCATCTTCTCAAATCGGGAGATCCGTGACTACGCGATCACTTCCTACAAGTTATAATGGTCCCGCGCGAGGTGTCCGCGGCTCTAACGGGACCGTTTGGGAGATAGTTTGGATTTTCACCCTTTAACGGCTTTGTAGACACCCCATTCTGTTACCCCTTAACTCTCCTTAGGTCCTTAGTACCTCCCGTCATCACTACAAACTCAGGTCATGTCCCGAGTACTGACCTAGAAGCCATCGGGCACTCCCCGGCTCAGTTTGACCCAAAAATCAAACTCTGCAGCTCGACCAAGGCTGAATGAATCTTCAAAGGGCACTGAATCACCTTTCCAACGGACCACCCCTTGCACAATTCTGACTTACCATGCGGACGAATGATCCGTTTGCATTCGAAACTTGACCCAAAGGCCACCGGGCGCTACCGGGCTCTCTTTGACCTAAGTCAACTCTTCAGCTCAGCCGAGGCTAAATGAATATTCGAAGGGCACTGAAGTACCCTTTCCAATGGTACATCCCATGTGCGATTCTGACTTTCCATGCGGACGAACGATCCGTTTGACTCCAAGAGGTCACCGAATGCTTCCCGAGCCCGGTTGACCAAAGTCAACTCTCCAAGCCGGGTCAAACTCTTTGGAATGTCTAAGTACATCTCCTAACCTTTCCAACGGTCCACCCCGTGCACAATTCGGATTTACCATGCGTCCGAACGATCCGTTTGCGTCCGAACGATTCCCCGTCCAATGGACCGACAAATGCTTTCGAGTTATATTTGACCCAAAGTCAACTCCCGAAACCGAGAGCAGTACCAAGGACTTTCGAAGGTCTTTGAATTACCTCTCCAACGGTATGCCTCGTGCACAATTCTGACTAACGGTTTGCCCTCGGTAGCTGATTTTCCGAAAAAGCCTGAAGAGCACTGCCAAATGGCAGGTTCCAGACCCTGCCTATCGGCAGGTGCCGATAGGCAGGAACATGTATATGCCGATTGATAGTTACTTGGGCCTTTAAAAGGAGGCCTTCGCCTCATTTGCAAGGGGAGCCCAAATCTGATAAAATTCACTCTCGACGAATCCCAGAAACCTCTCTCGAAGGCAGCGTGATTTCAACTTCCAAATCCCTTTTTTACTTCCAATTTTCATCATCCTTTTCATAAAACTTGATGAATTAGCCACTCTCCATCATCATCCAAGTGCAAGGGTTGCTCTCCAACATTAAAGATCAAGCTCAAGATCTTCCAGAAGGTCCAACTTTCTAAAACTCTCTCTTAAATTCTCTTAAATTCCCAATAACTTGTTTTCTTATTTAGAACTTTTATTATCTCATATCACACATCCTAATATACTTTTTATTTAGTATTATTGCACATCTCTTATTTTCATAAAACCCAAAAAACAAGAAAAAGAGGGTTTGCTCATAAATTCCAAATAGGGATTCTCACACTTTTTTCACACTTTTCTCACAACTTAAACATTTTTTCTACACACACACACACAATTACAAATAAGAGATCCCCCCATTTGGATTTATGGGATAAAACCCACCCCTCGTTTTGTATGCGAACTACGTGGACTTTCATGCCTTTATAGGCTACGTAGGCGTCTCGAGGTAAAACCCGAGACTCGATTCCTCTCTCTCACCTTTTCTTTTACTTCCTATTTCCTCTAAATATAATATTCTTATATTCTATATACTTGCCCTTAGTGACGCATTACTCCATATGCGTCATCGTTCCATTATAACGGTCAATGTAGGGGTAATCACGTAAATCTTATTTTTCTAATATTATTCTTATACCTTCCTATGGATGACTCGCTTTATCTTTTCCATGATACAAGTCGAGGATTCCTACCTCCATTCTATATATACACATGCACACATATCACGGGGGGAAATATAAAGGAAAATAGCAAATATTCATGAAAGATCGAAAAGGAGGAATGGGTGCTTAACACCTTCCCATTTCGTAACTAAGCCTCCGAACCCTTCTCGAATCATTTTGGTTTCGCACGCACCAGTATGTCTTTGGATGCCATCCTTCGGGGTGGCTTCCCCTTTTTCTTTTGTCTGTTTTGAGTAAAATAGACTGGAGACTCTGAATCTCTCTACATTTTTTCACCACATCTCAAACGACGCCGGACGAAGTGCTCCCGAGAGGGATACGTGGGACCCAAAGGATCCTTCCTCCATGCGCCTGCCCGAATGGCGAGGATCGGGGATGGCCACAGTGGCGACTCTGCTGGGGATATGTGTTTGTATTTTGAGGGCTTGACTCTATTTGCATGGATGCTATATTTGTTTATGTTTCCCCCCATATCTGCATGTTCCCCTTTTCCATGTGTATCCCATGCTTATGCTTATATTCACACACTTGTAGAAAATTCTCCATGTACACTTCACACCACGTGCACCTAGGATCACATATATCTACATGTTGCATGCATCACCCATAAATACTTGGTGTACCTTTGGTACTTATATTTTGCTCCCTGTTTGGCATAATCAAGAAAGGCATTCTCATCATAAGATACTAATAAGAGAATCAATGCATGATTCACACGATATCACCAAAGAGCATTGTTATTGACCAAATTTTACCCAGTAACTGGAGGGTCACTTCGTGATGGGCGCTGGTCCGGCAGGTCGCAGTTAGCCTAAGCGATATGACTCTCACCTTCCATTGGCCAAGTACCTTCGACGTATATCGAACGATTCCCCCGCATCGTACCGCTTGACCGAAGTCATGAAGGGAGGTATATAATAGGGAATTGGTTCACGTACGCCGAGTATATCGAATTTGCTCTCACATATACCGTCCCCACGAGGTATATAGTGAGGCAATTCACGTACACTCACGTATATCAAATGGCTTGTCCACACGTACCGATTGCCCGCAAGAGCAAGACGTATATCGTGGAAGTCACGCCAAAGGGGGGAACCCATGCCGATTCACCCAACAAACTTCATACCCGCATATAGGTGTCAAACCTAGGACACACACTTTAGATTGCCGATTTCGAGCCGAAACTCTGCCAAAATTCCGGGTAGGCCTACCGCCCAATTTTCGCGCATTTTTAAAACGGAACCCTGTCTGTGAGCCTGGTTACAAGTCTAGCCGTAGCTTTGTATATATTAAAAATCCCACTTTTCCAGGCTCGGGTCCCCGTCCGGCATTGCATTTAGGAGAATTAAATACAAGTGAGAACATAACAATCATAATAATCATGCTGAGTTCCATCTCCAAAAACATTTCTCCTTTCTTTATCAAAAATCCAAAAACATTTCTCCCTTCTTTATCAAAAATCCAAAAACATTTATCCTTTCTTTATCAAAAAAAATAAATAAATATAGTTTCTTCCCTTTTTCTCAAAATTAAATCTCATCATACGCCTTCTTAGGTCGATCGCAAGCCCTTGGACTGACTCCCTATTGGCTTCGGTCTTCAGTCAAATCACCCCAAAGTTTCATCCGTTCCTCTACTACTTCTTCTGAGTCCGGAATCCATCCACTTTCCATGGAGAATACAGATCAAGCACCAGTCATACAACTGGATCTGATGACAGTCCTAGCTCAACATGTGTCCAAGATTGACAACCTCCAAACTGAGGTCCGAGAAATGCAACGAAACTAGATTCCTATTCCTCAAGAGCCCGAGGCCCTATTCCCTTGTTCTATGGGTCCACCCGAGCCTATCTGTGTTGCCGAAGAATATCATCACGCTCCACATGCCCCTCATGTCAATAGACCGCCGCCTACCCAGCTTCCAATGCCAAACATTGCCCAGCCTGTGGCTAACCTGCCTGTGGTCGTTGATCCAAAGGAGGAAGAGTTGAATAAATTCAAAGAAGATCTCAAGATGCTGACCAAGAAGTTTGACCAAGTCAGGATCTCTGGGAATTACATGGACTACACTCACATGTTTCCTTATCCTAAAGTAAGGTTTCCCGAGAAGTTCAAGATACCAAATATCGAGAAGTACGGAGGGAGTGGACCCCCAATTATTCATATTTGCAGTTATCATCGTTCCATGAATCTACTAGGGGCTTCTGAAGAAGTGATGGCCCAATTGTTTCAGCAAAGTTTGAATGATAGTTCCCTCCGATGGTTTTTATCGCTTAAGGAATCCAAAATTCGTAGCTAGGAGGATGTAGCCCGAGAATTCATGTCGCAATATAAATACAACGAAGAGCTTGAGGTCACCCGTCATGATTTATAGCTTCTCAAACAGAATCCTGGAGAATCAGTCAGTAACTTCATAATCCGGTGGAGGGAGCAAGCAGCTACCATAACCAATCGGCCATCCGAGGAAGAGAAGGTCAACATAGTGAAGAAGAACTTCTTGCCCCATGTCCGAGCGACGATGGGAGGATAATACTATCCCCACTTTAGAGCTCTCAAAGAGGCTGGAGTGGAAATCGAGGAAAGCCTCGTTAAAACAGAGGTTGAACCGAAAAAGGTGTCCGAACAATTCACCCCTAGAAAGTATGACAAGCCTGCCAGTGCTACAGTCTCGACCATCAATAACATCTCTCAACTAACCACATCATGGGCACCAGAAAGCCGCCCTGCCCCCATCCGAAGGGAATACACTGAGCTCCATGCCCCCTCTCTAAAGTTTACCAAGCCTTGTTAAGTCGAAACCTCATCAAATCCTTGGATCCCCGTCCATTGCCAAATCCACTCCCAAGAAACTTCAAGACCGATGCTCATTGCGCCTTTCACCAAACTACCGGCCATACCACCGACCAATGCTTTCACCTTCCAAACATAATCCAAGATCTCATTGACCGGGGTATCATCGCCCCACTAGCCAATCCTAAGCCAAACACTACTCACAATCCACTTCCAAATCACACCAATGCCCTCTTCTTATAAGAAAACCCATATTTCGATCCCTCAACTCAAATCACACCCATATCCTCTCCTACACCTCTTCAAATTTGCCCATATTTCCTCCTACACCCTACTAGCCTCGTTGATCAGGCCCTGTCACTCCTTACCAGAGCATGCATCGCTGTCCGTACCCGTTCTGAAAATGGAGGTATGGAATTGTTAGAAGTGTTAAACCAACTCCTAGAGTTCGGGCTGAAATTGCCCTCACAGATGGTCATTGATTGCCAGAGATTCAGTACACTGTTCTTGGAAGCACGAAAGTGGGCCCGAGATTCAGACAAATGGGTGGTACCAACTGACGAAGTCAGCCTAGATTATGTTGTCCAGATTATGGTAGAGTCATTCGGGCAAACCAACAGCATTTGTAGTATCACCGGGTTACTAGACACTTTGAAGCTACAAGGGCGTTTGGTCCCTTCAATCACACGTATCCCCACACGATGGGAGGACTTGTATGAAGAATCCGTTGAAGTTATGGAATGCAATGACTTTACATGGAAAGAAAGAATTTTTACCACCGGATGGGGGGAAGAATTCGAAGATTCAAGTGAAGAACAAGCTTTAGGAAGAGCTGGCACAATAGCCGACATATGTGGGATGATCTCATTTGAAGAACTCCTCGGAGAAATAAATAGGGTGGCAGAACAACTTGAAATTGATGAGGAAACGGGATTCATGTTCTTCCCTTCTTCAGTAAATCACATGACCAGATCAGGGAGACATTACCAATTTCTAAGCTCACTACTAGCAAATGACAAAGGAAAGGGCGTTGAAAACCTTCCTATGCGAGAGATGACCATCGAGGAGATCAAGATTCTCGATCAACTGAAGAAAACTCAAGCTAATATCACTCTATGGGGATTTTCATGTCTTCCCAGCTGCATATAAATTCTTTAATCAAGCTGCTCACGGGACCCACAGTTCCTCCATCTACCACACCAAAAGAAGCGGTAAATCTGGTCGGATCCTTGACCTCTACCCGAATGCTATCATTTTCTGAAAAAGAAATCCCCAGAATTGGGCCAAACCACAATCATGCACTAAACATATCCGTCGAAGTTATGGGGAAGGCCGTTCCACTCTCCCTTGTCGATAACGAATCCGCCTTGAATGTCTGCCCACTGAGAATCTTCAAGTGTTTAGGCCTAAAAGAAAGCGACCTCGCTCCAACCTCTGCCGCTGTGCATGCCTACGATAATACCCGCCGGGAGATGATGGCTCCATAAAACTTGTAATAGAGGTTGGCCCTATAAACCCCTTCGTTGAATTCCAAGTCATAGACATCCCAGCTTGTTCCAACCTGTTGCTCGGATGACCCTGACTCCACAGTATCAAGGGTGTGTCTTCCTCACTCCATCAGAAATTAAAGTTCTTCACCAACGGGCGAGTCATCACTATTTTGGGCGACAACAAAAATGCCGAGGGTGCAAGAATCAGCAGTCCAATCCTTGAGATACAGCACGGGTCAAATGATATGCTCCTATCAGGACTCCGAGTTGAGTCACTCCTACTCCTGACAAGGGATGGTTTCGAAGAAAGGGTTTGTCCAGAATATGACCCTCAAGGAAATGTCAATGTAATTCAGATGTTCAGAAACATGCACTTCATTCTCGGACTTGGACTAGGGCAAAGGCAGCAAGGGATACTTGATCCCATCGAACAGAAGAAAACTTTTCCTCCTTGTGGCTTGGGGTATTAACCATCTGAACAAGAACTCAGAATGATCCTCCAGTCTTGACCAAATAGGAGATTAGACTGCATCCGAACTATCCCAGAAGACTCCTTAAATGGATAATTCATTAAAGAAGGCAAGGAGTTCCCCTTTTGCGGTTTTCCAGAACCATGGTATGACCACACAGACAAGAAGATGAGGCCGGGAATGGAGATCTTTTTCCAAGATAGCTACCCATGGGCCGAAAGTTTCCCACACCGCGTACAAACGCTCATCAAAGATACCGAAGAGACTGAGGAAAGTGATTCCGAAGATTCCTTCAACTTACAGATACTGGGGCTGGCACTCTGCATGGTTTATTTAGGCACTACATCGATGGATCCATCCCATCTGATTAAAGTTGCTGATACTCCTCTCCTCAACTGGCATGCTGTGCCGGTTCTACCTCTTAAAATCTCCCCTAACCCCAATGTTTACCCTATTTCTTATCCTGTTGTCTATCCTTGCTCAAATATGATCGAGACCTCTTTTGATGAGGTTCTCAATGCTATTTTTCCTATCAATGAAATAAACGAAGATTTTGAGTATCTTGCTGTGCCTTACATTAACTGCTTGGATTTTAATCAAACTTTTGATGATGATGATTTTGCAAATGAACAATTCTTAACTGATCTAAATAAGGATAATAATAAACAACATAACCACGTTCAAGTTAATGAAGAAGAGACTATTGCTATTAATCTCGGTTCTAGTAGCCAACTGCGCGAGATTACGATAGGGGCCACCCTTGACGAGCATGAGTGCGCACTACTCGAAGAATTTCTAAGGGAATTCGTGGATGTCTTCGCATGGTCCAATGATAATATGTCCGGCATTGATCCTTAAATAGCTCAGCATGAGATTCCCACGCTCTCAGATTACAAGCCGATTAAGCAAAAATTGAGAAAACTCTGCACCGAATGGTCGCTCAAGGTCAAAGAAGAGGTGGTCAAATAGTTGAACGTGGGTTTTATTCGAGTGATCGAATATCCCACATGGCTAGTGAACATTATACCTATGTCAAAATCAAGAGGGAAGGTTCGAATGTGTGTAGATTACCGAGATTTAAACAAAGCTTCTCCAAAGGATGATTATTCGCTACCCAATATCGACATGATCGTGGAAAACACAGCTAGTCATGCCCTCAAGTCATTCGTCGATGGATTTTTCGGATACAACCAAATCAAGATGCACCCCGACCACCAAGAAAAAAACCGCATTCATCACCCCATGGGGAACCTTTTGCTACACCGTTATGCCATTTGGTCTCAAGAATTGAGAACGTGTGTGCTCGCGTTCAAATGATCAAATTATATATAAAACCCTTTTAATCCAAACAAACCCTAAACATGCAGCAGTATGTGATTGAATAAATTGATAATCTACGCAAGAACATTCAAACACATGCAATTAAGGAAAAATCCCCCTCAGGGGCAAAACCATTTATTTTCACTATAATTTGTAAGAGAACGGCTTACAATCGGATTACAATGAAAATACAAGTTGACTAAGAATTACCCTCGGGTATCGGATTCTGTAGTCGCGGCTGGAATTATCCCTTTCCAGTAGGGCTGCAATGAAGAAGAAGAATGGTCTCCTCCACAAGGGTTGAACAAACCAAAGTTGTGTTCTTGGGTTGCTAAAGGATTCACAAAGGTTTGGCAAGGATGTGTGAATCAAACCATGAGTCTTGGGACTCAAAAATATGAAGACTAGAGTAATTTGGACTCTCAAAAATGTCTCCTAAAGTCTTGCAAAACAACTCCCCCGAAGTTGGTATTTATAGGAAAAAATATGAAGAGTCCCACGTTCTTAAAACTCTAAAATTCTATCCAGCGTACAAAAGAAACAGCATTCTTTAAGGAATTTTCTCTATCTTCAAAAGGTCATAACTCCTTCACCGTAGCTCGGATTGAGGTGTCGTTTTTTCCAGTATATTCGTTGCGGCGAGCTATTCAACTTTCTAGTTGACTAGACCTCCGAACTATGGATGTGAAATTACGAAAATGCCCTTGAACTCTCCTATTGTGCCTTTTTTTCACTGTTTTGACTTCCCTTGCGTACCACTTGCATTAAGTCCCTAAAATCTTGGAACGTGAAGTCGTTGAGGCAGATGTGGGACATATTAGTGGAGATAATGCATGCTTGATTCCCAGAATTCGGATAGAGGCCGTCATGTGAGATCGTGAGGAGACGTGCCAAATGTAGCGGCGTACGACATAAATAAATGAAACATTTCGGACATGTGAAAAATGTCCTTACAAATCTCCCCCTATGTCTATGCCGGTACATACATAAAAAATTCGAATTATCAACTATGAAATTGCCTATACAAATCTACCCTCCCATGAACCCAAAACTGGAAAAGGTACAAATGAATAGTCTTCATCGTTTGTTCTTTAATTCTTCAGGAATCTCAAAACTTTTCTCATCAGGGTGTGCAACATATAGATCTGCAATCTTCATACCTACACACATGAGACAAAGCAAATACCACGTGACATATCGAGTTTGAAATGAGATAACATGGATATCAATATATGATAAAAACATAAGCAACATCTCAAAAACTCCCCCAGAATTCAAACTCCCCCATAATATGATAATTATTTCTCCCCCTTTTTATGATGTCCCCAAATGGACAAATTAGAGAAATAAATCAAATAAGCAAGTGCGGGGTGTCACTAGGATAAAAACACACCATGAATAAATAGAAAGCAACCAAGTCAATGATAGCGTAAATGAAGTGGTGTGATCAAATTCGATAGGAAAATCAATGCATACAAACATGACATATGTGCACGATGAATATTGGATATTCCTAGCGAATGAACTCAAATGCTTCCTTTGGTGTAAAAGAGTGACAGTATAAGATATTGACTCGATCAAATCAATAAATCAAAGCTCAAAATGATTTTCACACCAATAACGTCCAAAATGATTTTATGCTTTTTCAGGACTTTCAAGGAAGTGCAAACCCGTTTAGATTCTCCAACCAAACTCTCTCAGATATTGTATTGAATAGAGGCATTCTAAATTCTCAAACTTTGGAGAATTGATGGTGAAACCTAAGTGGCCCATATTTGGCATGAATTGCTTTTTATTGCCTTTAAATTTTTTCGGGCTCTTTTAACCTCTTTGGACCTCGGATATTAAAATTCCTCCATTTTTAGGTCCTTTTTAACGGTGGCTTTTGCGCAAAGGATAGATGATTACCTTTCGCAGCCCCTCCCCGTTATACAAAAACACACAGTCTCACCAAAACGGTTTTTACATGCATTCCAATCTTGTCAAGTTTTATCGCATATTGTACATTGTATAGACATGATTGAGATGAAAACACGCAAGCCAACATGAGATAGACAAGTGCAATAATCAAATATAGCCGTGCATGTGTGCAATAAAGGATATAGGAGTCAAACATGTAGGAAGATATCACTAATTACATCTCAAAGACTCCAATCAATGTAAAGCACATGGATGAAATGATGTAGCCTCTCAAATCTCTATCAAACAGTCACATGGATAAATGGAATGAAGTTGTGACTTGGCTATCTTACATGCTCATCCATAAAAGAAGCAAAATACAAAAAACTTTTTGGATATTTTTTTTTTTTTAAATTTGGAAAAAAAAAGAAATAAAATCTTTTTGTGCTTTTCTCAAAATTTTTCTTAAAGGAAAATCTTTTTGTATTTTTTTCAAAAGAAATATAAAAAGCAAAAGGAATAAAACAAAGCTGTACAACAAAGTAATGGTACATATAAAACAGACTAGCAATAGGAAGCATATGATATGAACATGAAGAAGCATCCTATTCTAGACATAGACCAACCCCTCAGTCAACTGTGCAAATCCCTAAAGATTTCCTAAGACTCTCAAATCTAAGGGCATCTAAAGGTTTCGTGAAAATATCGGCTAACTGACGGTCGGTAGGAACAAAACTCAGGGATACGACTTTCTCTTCAACTAACTGATAAATAAAGTGCTCACGTATCCTGATGTGTTTTGTGCGCGAATGCTGAACTGGATTGCGGGATATGTGTATCGCGCTCGTGTTATCACAGGAAATGGTCATGGTGTCCTGTGATATCCCATAATCCTCCAGCATTTGCTTCATCCACAAGAGTTGTGTGCAACAACTCCCAGCGGCTATGTACTCAGCCTCCGCAGTGGACAAAGAGATGGAATTTTGCTTCTTGCTCAGCCAGGAGACAAGAGCAGAACCAAAATAGAAACACCCACCAGAAGTGCTCCTACATCCATCTACATCCCCAACCCAATCGGCATCCGAGTAGGCGGACAGACGGTCATCGGTATCAAAGGAATACCAAATCCCGTATGAGAGAGTCCCACTTACGTATTTAATAATACGTTTTAGATCAAGTAAATGTGACTCTTTTGGGGATGCCTGATAACGCGCACAGACTCCAACACTAAAGGCGATGTCGGGACGACTGACAGTCAAGTAGAGGAGACTACCTATCATACTCCGATATAAGGTTTGCTCTACGTCCTTGCCTGAAGTGTCCTTACTAAGCTTGGTAGTGGTACTCATAGGTGTACGTGCATGCTTAGCGGAGTCTAAACCAAATTTCTTCACTAGGTCTCTAGCATACTTGGATTGGGAGATGAACATCCCATCCTCTAGCTAACGAACCTGGAGACCAAGGAAGAATGTAAGCTCACCAACCATGCTCATCTCAAACTCACTTTTCATCTCCTCCTCAAAGTGGTGAGCATGCTGGGAGCATGTGGATCCAAAGACTATGTCGTCCACATAGACCTGGGCAACCAAAATAGTACCGTCATCTCTCCTGACAAACAACGTCATATCTACTCCCCCTCTCTTGAAGCCACGAGCTAAGAGATAGGAAGTAAGCCTCTCGTACCAAGCACGGGGTGCTTGCTTCAAACCATACAAGGCTTTCCTCAGATAGTAGACGTGCTCAGGGTGCTGAGGGTCTTCAAACCCTTTTGGTTATTCCACATAAACCTCCTCCTGTAGAATGCCATTCAAAAAGGCACTCTTGACATCCATCTGATACACCTTGAAGCGCAGATGACATGCGATGGTGAGCAGAAGACGGACGGACTCAAGCCTCGCAACAGGAGCAAATGTCTCCCCAAAGTCTACACCCTCTATCTGTGTGTAGCCTTGAGCGACCAAACTATCCTTATTTCGGATTATGGTACCATTTTCATCCATTTTATTCTTAAAAATCCACCGGGTACCTATCACATTAATCTCACTACGTCGGGGGACAAGTTCCCAGACATCATTCTTTTTAAACTGAAGCAACTCATCCTGCATAGCAGATATCCAGTGTTCAACCTTGAGTGCTTCTTTATGGTTCTTGGGCTCGACTTTGGATGTGTAGCAAAGATGGCTAACAACGTTCTCTAGCTGAGCACGAGTCTTGACCCCTAGAGTGGGATCACCAACAATGGCAGAAGGGTCATGACTCTTGCGAACCCAAGCAGGTGTGTCCCCTAACACAGGAGTAGGGTCCACAGAGTGTGAGAGAGGAATAGGTAAATCACTGTCAGAACAATCCTCATCCTCACACTGAAGGTTAGGATCAATAACCGTCGGAGGTTTGTCATCTTGCACGGTGACTTTTATTGATTCCATAATCTTAGAGCTCTTCAGGTTAAAAACCCGGTACGCTCTGCTATTCGATGAATATCCTAGAAATATTCCCTCGTCGCTTCGGGAGTCAAACTTTCCTAATTGCTCTTTATCCCGTAGGATGTAGCATTTACTCCCAAAGACACGGAAATATGCCAGGTTGGGCTTCTTGCCAGTCCACAACTCATAAGGAGTGTGAAGTGTGTGTGGACGCAGATACACCCTATTCACCGTGTGGCATGCAGTAGACACTGCCTCTGCCCAAAATCTCCTAGAAACTTTACGACCTAGAAGCATAGATCTAGCCTTCTCTTGGATCGTTCTATTCTTTCTCTCAACAATCCCATTTTGCTGAGGAGTTCTCACAGCAGAAAACTCATGTTTGATCCCAAGGCTATCACAGTACAAATCAACCTTTGCTTCCTTGAATTCAGTGCCGTTGTCACTACGTATTATGTTAATAGTGACACCGTGTTGATTTTGCAGGACACGGCACTTGGTCGTTAAGAAATCTACAGCATCGGATTTCTCTCTCAGAAAACCTACAATGGAGTATCTGGAGAAATCATCTACCATCACGAGGATGTACCTCTTACCACCTAGACTCTCAGTACGAGTGGGACCCATAAGATCCATGTGAATCAACTCCAGAACACGAGAGGTGGTAATGGAATGTAACTTCCTATGAGGACTACGAATTTGTTTTCCCAACTGACAGGGTCCACAAACGGTCGAAGTTGACTTTCCAAGAGATGGTAAGCCACGTACTAGGTCCTTTTTAGATAAACGATTGAGATCTCTAACGTTCACGTGACCTAGACGTTGGCGCCACAGATCCATAGGAGTGATCGTGGCGCTGTTGCAGACAAGTGAGGATGTGGGCTCAGTCCCATAGCAATTATCCTCGGTCCTCACCCCTTGCATCAAAAGTTTACCGGCTTGATTGTAGACTTTACACGCGTCCCGGTCAAACTTTACTGCAAAGTTAGTGTCGCACAGCTGGCTAATGCTGAGAAGGTTTGCTTTCAAACCTTTGACGTACAAAACATTTTCTAGCTTAGGAAAACCAGGTAACTCGATAGTACCTCGTCCTATAATGCTAGACTTACTCCCATCTCCAAAGGTGACTCTGCCATCTTGATAATCCTCAAGAGTAGTAAAAAATGAGGCATCACCTGTCATGTGTCTGGAGCACCCACTATCAAAATACCACTGTGAGGTATTATGTGCTTTGAGAGCAACATGAACAACAAAGGCCTTTTTATCTTTCTTAGGCACCCAAGCAGAGATGACCTTTTGTTTGCCTTTGTTGGTTTTAGCTGGAATGTAAGAAGCATTCACTAACGGCGAAGACATCCGTCGAAATTCTTTCATCAAACTCTGAGTCGTGGCAGCTAAGAACTCAACTCGCTCTCTCAGACTAGAAAACTCATCAGTATGTCGTGGTGGAGCAGTAGTACGTCGTGTCCGACCCATGCTATAGCAAGTTTCCCTAAGGTGGCCTTTTATTTTGCAATAAGTACAAAAGAACTCAGTCAAAGGCGGACCTTGGTTTGATTTTCTTGGTCGAACTCTCCTTCGAGGTTTTTTACGGTGACCATAAGGAGTTGTAGTAAACTCAGGAACTGGTCCAGGTGCAATTTGGGACGTGGAGGCACCATCATATCCAATTCCTTGACAATCACCAAAACCTAAAGCGGGGCCGAGGAGCATCTTTCCCATCTTCCCAGATCTGTCCTCGATTTGTACCTTGACTTCCCGTTCTTTCCCAAGATCATGAGTCAGCTGGGCAACAAGGGCTTCAAGTTTCTTCCGAGTCTCCACGGAGGAATGGAGCTGACTCGTAAGACTAGCCACTTCCTTGATCAAGTCCCCTCTCTCTTTCTCTAGAGTACTCTCTCTCTCTTTAAACAAATTCTCATTCTCGACACAGGTAGATTCTCTCTCTCTCAGGGCGGTGCAGGTGGAGAACTCTCTTTCTCTCGCTTTCCTTAAATCTTCCTCTAGGCAAGTGATCTTAAGAACTAACGCTTTGTTACGCTTTTTAGTTTTAAAAGACTCAGAATATAACTCAGCGTAGGCGCGTTGTATATCACTCTCGCTCTCACTTGTGTCATCCTCCCCCTCACTCACATCGATCTCACTGTCGAGGTGTCCCTGTGAAGCATCATCCTCATCGTCGTGAGGAGACCTAGGAGTGCTCACTTGGCTGGCCATGAATGCGGTGAAGTTACACTCATGCGGTGACTCATCTCCAGAATCCACCGTCTCGACCTCACTGTCGTCACTAAGGGTAGCATTAAGGACAGCTTTCCCTTTCTCTCTATTCAGACGATTGGCACACTTAAAAGCTCTATGACCCCTACCATCACACTCAAAACATCTCTCACTTTCTTTCAGAGAAGGATTTTTGGAAACTTTTTCATTTTTCTTTTCAAACTTATTTTTCTCAAATTTCTTTTTATCTTTAAAATTGCCATTTTTCTTAAATTTGAGAATCCTCTTGAAATTTTTTGCGAAAAGAGCCAAATCATCTAAGTCAAAATCGCACTCAGAATCTGACGTGTCAGTCTCTCTCTTTCTAGATGACTCTACCCTCTTTCTAGATGACCCCTCACTCTTTCTCTCTTGGGCTTTAAGAGCAATTCCCTTATCTTTAGATTTAGCATTTTTAGGGAACATATCAATTTCATAAGTTTGCAAATCTCCTACAAGTTCTTCCAATTTTAGCGTATTTAAATTACCCATAGAATTTAGCAAAGTAACTTTAGGGATAAAACGCTTAGGTAAAGAATGAAGAATCTTTTTAACAACTCTAGCATTCGGAATTTGATCACCAAGATTAAAACTAGTATTCACAAGGTCAGAAAGTCTAGCATAAAATTCATCAAAGCATTCAGAATCATGCATGGTGATTGTTTCAAATTGAGTTGTCAAGTTTTGCAACTTAGACTCTTTCACAGCATTAGTTCCTTCATGGGTGAGTTGTAAAACATCCCATGCCTCTTTTGACGTGGTACACGTCATTATGCGTTTGAACTCATCAGGTGTGACAGACCCAGAAATAGCACTTAGACCCTTAGAATTAAAAGATGACCATTTAATTTCTTCATCAGACCAAGAAATGTCAGGTTTCAAGTTGGTCACATTATCAACAGTCACGGTGGTAGGAGTCCACCCTCGTTCAACCAAAATCCAGACACGTTCATCAATGGCTTTTAAAGCCGACCTCATACGGGCTTTCCAATAAGCATAATTTGTCCCGTCAAAAATAGGCATTTTATAATATGACTTCTCCATTTGAACACGCACTTTTTCAAAAATCATTTTTTTCAGAAAATTGATATCTTAGAAAAATTTTGCGGAAAAAAAAAAGGAATACGCGATAGATTAGCGTAACCTGCTCTGATACCAATTTGAGAACGTGTGTGCTCGCGTTCAAATGATCAAATTATATATAAAACCCTTTTAATCCAAACAAACCCTAAACATGCAGCAGTATGTGATTGAATAAATTGATAATCTACGCAAGAACATTCAAACACATGCAATTAAGGAAAAATCCCCCTCAGGGGCAAAACCATTTATTTTCACTATAATTTGTAAGAGAACGGCTTACAATCGGATTACAATGAAAATACAAGTTGACTAAGAATTACCCTCGGGTATCGGATTCTGTAGTCGCGGCTGGAATTATCCCTTTCCAGTAGGGCTGCAATGAAGAAGAAGAATGGTCTCCTCCACAAGGGTTGAACAAACCAAAGTTGTGTTCTTGGGTTGCTAAAGGATTCACAAAGGTTTGGCAAGGATGTGTGAATCAAACCATGCGTCTTGGGACTCAAAAATATGAAGACTAGAGTAATTTGGACTCTCAAAAACGTCTCCTAAAGTCTTTCAAAACAACTCCCCCGAAGTTGGTATTTATAGGAAAAAATATGAAGAGTCCCACGTTCTTAAAACTCTAAAATTCTATCCAGCGTACAAAAAAAACAACATTCTTTAAGGAATTTTCTCTATCTTCAAAAGGTCATAACTCCTTCACCGTAGCTCGGATTGAGGTGTCGTTTTTTCCAGTATCTTCGTTGCGGCGAGCTCTTCAACTTTCTAGTTGACCAGACCTCCGAACTATGGATGTGAAATTACGAAAATGCCCTTGAACTCTCCTATTGTGCCTTTTTTTCACTGTTTTGACTTCCCTTGCGTACCACTTGCATTAAGTCCCTAAAATCTTGGAACGTGAAGTCGTTGAGGCAGATGTGGGATATATTAGTGGAGATAATGCATGCTTGATTCCCAGAATTCGGATAGAGGTCGTCATGTGAGATCGTGAGGTGACGTGCCAAATGTAGCGGCGTACGACAAAAATAAATGAAACATTTCGGACATGTGAAAAATGTCCTTACAAGAATGCTGGGGCTACCTACCAAAGGGCTGCCACAACCATCCTGCATGATTTGATTCATAAAGAAGTCGAGGTTTATGTGGATGATATGATTATCAAGTCCAAAACTAGAGAAGGTCATGTTCCCGCTCTTCGGAAGTTCTTCGAACGACTGCGACGGTATCAGATGCGACTTAATCCACAGAAGTGTGTCTTCGGCGTTATAAAGGGAAAACTCTTGGGATTCATGGTCAGTGAAAAGGGGATAAAAGTAGATCCTGCAAAGCTGAAGGCCATACTTGAGAAGCCACCACCCTGAACAGAGAAAGAAGTCCGAGGTTTTCTTGGGAAATTACAATATATCAACCGGTTCATCAGCCAGCTAACCTCCATCTGTGAACCGATTTTTAAGCTCCTCCGAAAGGATTCAACCAAGGTTTGGAATGAGGCCTGTCAAGAAGCTTTTGACCGAATCAAACAATATCTGACCCAACCTCCAGTTCTCATGCCACCACAGCCTGGTCTCCCTTTGCTCCTATACCTAACCATAACCGACACTTTAGTTGGGGCTTTGCTAGCCTAATACTTTGAAGACTCTCGTAAAGAAAGAACTATCTATTGCGTCAGTCGCAAATTGGCCGGGTACGAGGTCAACTACAATGCGTTAGAAAAGGCGTGTGTCGCACTTGTCTGGGTCACCCAAAAGTTGCGACACTACATGCTCGCCTTCCCCCATCAAACTTGTATCCCGAATGGATCCCATCAAATACCTTCTTGAGAAACCCGCCTTATCCAGTCGAATGGCCCGATGGTTGATGCTCCTAACTGAGTTCGATATTGTGTATGTCACACAGAAAGCTGTTAAGGGAAGATCCATCTCTGACTACCTCGCTGATTACCCCATCGATGAAGAAGATGTCCGGATCTCCGAATTCCCAGATGAAAATATCCTCTGCACCGCTCAAGACCGTCTTCGATGGAAAATGCTCTTTGATGGCGTTGCCAACAAAAAGGGACATGCCATTGGGATACTTCTGATCGCCCTAGATGACTCCCACACTCCCATCGCCATCAAATTGGATTTCCCTTGCACCAACAACATGACGGAATACGAGGCATGCACAGTGGGCCTCAAAGTTTCTCTCAAGGAAGGTATTCAGTACCTTGACGTATACGGGGATTCTGCCCTCATCATCGGTCAAGTGCTCAGAAAGTGGAAAGTTAAGGACGAAAAGATCCAACCCTTCCATGCCCACTTAGAAGAGTTAGCCTCCCGATTCCAAGATATCACCTTCCATTACCTACCTCAAGCAAAGAATAACCTAGCCGATGCTCTCGCCACCTTGGCCTCCATGGTCGACATGACCGAAGGAATAATAATGACCCCCTTTCTAGTTCAAAGGCAAGACAAACCGACCCATTGCTACCATATTGAGCTTGTCTCCACCGAAGATCCCGAAATAGTCGATTACTGGTACTATGATATCTGGTGCCTCCTCAAACATGGTAGGTATCCCGAGGGTTCCAACAAGAAAGATCTAATAACCCTCCAAAGACTGGTCGCCCAGTACATTATCTGTCATAAAGCCCTACTCAAGGGGAACTTCGATGGAACTCATCTACACTGCATCGCATGGGCCGAAATTGAGAAGATAATGCAGAAAGTCCACAGTGGGGAATGCGGACTCCACATGAATGGTCATATGCTCGCCAAGAAGATCATCCGAAAGGGCTACTACTGGACCACCATGATCCAGGATTGCACCGCCTATGTCTGGAGATGCCTCAAATGCCAATAATTCTCCAATCTTCAACACTTGCCTCCTCGAGAATTATATAACATGACCTCTCCCTGGCCGTTCTCCACCTGGGGTGTCGGCATCATAGGGAAGGTTACACCACAGGCTTTAAACGGACATGAGTTCATCCTGGTTGCCATTGATTACTTCACCAAATGGGTTGAAGCTGAGTCATACGCAATATTGAACGCCAAGAAAGTGTCCAAATTCCTCAAGAAAAATATCATCTGCCAATATGGGGTCCCTTACGAGCTAGTGTCAGATAACGGGTTGCATTTCGAAGCAGAAGTCACAGAAGTAGTTAACGAGTACGGGATTCAGAGACACAAATATTCTCCCTACCGACCTCAGACCAATGGTGAAGTTGAAGCCGCCAATAAAAACCTCAAAGCCATCATCAGCAAGATGACTAAAACTTGTAGGGATTGGGCCGAATGGATCCCGTACGCCCTCTGGGGCTATCAAACCTCAATCCGAACCTCTACTGGGGCTACTCCTTACTCCCTGGTCTACGGCATGGAAGGAGTCCTACCTGTGGAGCTGGAAATACCCTCGCTACGCGTCATGCTCGAAAGAAAAATTAAAGAAGAAGACTGGTGCTAAAGCCGTCTTGATGAGCTAGCCCTCCTAGATTAAATAAGATTAAAAGCACTTTACCACATATAAGGGTACCATCGCCGAATAAGGCGATCATTAAACAAGAGAGTCAAGGACCGCGGTGTCCGAGAGGGGGATTTAGCCCTCAAAGAGATAATAGAACCCATCTGGGACCCCAGAGGGAAATTCAAGCCCAATTGGAGCGGCCCCTACATTGTGAAGAAAATCTTATCCGACGGTGCTTCCATGCTCACTGACCTAGATGGGGAGGAGATGGCTCGTCTAGTCAATCTGGATCGTTTTAAGAAATTCTACCCCTAGTCCGAAATCTTGGCGCGGTACGACTCTTCTCATCCCCCTTCTATTCTAAAAAAAAAAACTCTTCATTTCTCTCTACCCAGAAATACGTGGGTCTAATCCTCTACAAAAACTATTTTCAAACAGATAAATTTTTTTTCAAAAACCCCAGAGGTACGTAGGCAGCTCATACACCTCATATGAGTGCGGCCCTTTCTTTTTCACAAAATACTATTCTTTTCTTACCTCCGAGAACGGCGATTAATTCTAAAAATACTTGAACAAAAGGATTATGTATGCCTTAGCGATCAGTATAGATAATTCAAAATACAAAATTCATCGAAAGGCATAGCTAGATGATCAGAATCTTATTTATTTCATTAATAAGAAAATTCAGAACGGATTACATAAGAAAAAGGAACGGATAACTCCCTTCCTCACTACCATAAAAAGCCAAATAAGATTCCCACATCTGTTACACAAATAAACTCCTCAGGAGTCCTACCCACAGCCACTAGAGGAGCCTGCACCCTCATCATCTATATCCGGAGGTCCCCAAGTTTCCCCTTCCTGAATAGAGTGCCGTAAACATTCTATGGATCAATGAGCCTGAACCATATTCGAAAAGACCACAACACCCCCTTCCATGGCGTTGTATAAAACAAACCATCTTTGTCCAGTCTCCACTGCCAACATCTTGCTGACTACTTTCCTCCACAACCACTTCATATAATCTTTGGGGAATTGCCAAACCTTCCCGACAAACTGAGAGGGACGGGTCGACGGACGCCGATTTTCCCACAGAGACCCAAGCAACAGACGCAGGTGCTCAGTCAAATCTTCTACCAGAAGGAAATTTGAAGTCCGAGGGGGCACGACCTGCGCCCAGCCGAATTGGCGTAGAAATCGCCAAGGGAAATAAAAAGAGGTCTATTTGAGACCAATTAGCCGCACATATGAATACTCTCTTAGCTCCAGAACAGGCTGCAACTGTCCCCACCAAGGCACTGACCAATACAGCCAACGAGCCCCATGCTCCAAAAGCCAATTCTCCCAGTTCTCAACATATAGGCCAACGCTGATGAATTAGCGTGAAAAGAAGTTGGGTACGACCGACAAGGGATATTCTGGAGGAGTCGCCAAGCGGAATCTTTCAGACAACCACATGAATAGCATCACAGGGCTACCCCTCAAAAAGTCAGAACGACCTTCTCTCCAGGCATCTAGGCCATTCAGAGTCTCCGCCAGTATCACCACCGCAGGATTGCGCGGTATGACATCCACGAAGTAATGGCTGCAAGTTGCGGGTCCACCAATAATTCCCCTGTCACCAGCAGCAATTTTGAAACCAGGCCCAGAACAATGGCTCCAGCATAACCAGCATCACCTACGTCCCGCAAATGTACGGACTACAGAACCGTCGGGGGGAGATCATTCCTCCAGCAACCAATGATCTGGCCGCCGAAGGCGAAATAAGGAGAAGACCGGCCAACAAATCCCTGGGAGAAGGAGAAAATTTGGGGAAAGCCACAGCAACACTGGGATTTACACCCAGCATGGCAGAAAAATCCTTGTAGGTAGGACAAACTTCATCCAACCCAAAGCGGGATACACTGTCTTCGGGGTACCAGAATTGTACCGCCGCCATCAGCACGTTCCACTCAATAGGCCGATTGTGCCACAAGGAGACTCGACGCATGTTGAAAGCATCATAGTCGACATTATAAGAGCACATTGCTTCCAAGTCTTCGAGGTAGTTAGAAAACGCGGTGCTACCAGGGAGAGCCATCTTGCAAGGCTAAGAGATAATGGGCAAGTAGGTAATAATGCAAAGGTGTGATCTCCACCCTTACCTCTTTTTATACTTGAGAACCCTCACAAGAGACATAATCCCTGCAGAAATTAGAGGGAATCCTACCCCACAAGGTACCAAAGGCTAAAAAGGACGCCAATCAAAACTTTGAATTGATGGGACTGGACTGAACCACTGATAGGCAGGATAGGGTGCTTGCCGATCGGCAACCCGCCATTTTAGAAATTTCCCTTTTTTCCTCTTTTGACAAATCAGAAAACTCAATAAAAATAAATTGATATTCTCAACAGAATTTCAAAATCCCTTTTCCTCCTTATATAATTTCCCTTTTTAATTAAAAAACTTTCCTTCACAAAATTCCAAAAATATTCCTTTTTACGGTCTCAGCAGCAAAGTAAAAAGCGTATGTGCATGCATTCATTCATCATTAATAAGAGATAATAAAAAACTCCATTGCATATATTTGTATTCTGTGTTACATCAATTCTGCAGGAAATAAAAATAAAAGGCAAAAACAACGGGACTCAGCCCGAACCCACATTCTCTCTCACTCACACACACTAAGAGCTTCCACCCCTGCGACGCGCTCTCTTCCCCCTACGGCGAGATGACGCACCACCACTACCCGAGCCAGAGTCCTCTCCAGACGAGGCAGAAGGCACCAAGAAAGAAGGAACATGAACCGTATCCCGAATATGAGCAGTCGCCAAAGATATCCAGTCTATGATGTCCCTTAGCCAAGTGGTCGACACCCAAACTTGCTGCAAGGAAAGGCAAAATCAGTATCATAGCAGAAATGACCAAAACCAAAAATAAAGAAAGAGAGGAACAGAAAAGTATACCGCAGGTCGAAGGACCTCCTCTGTCAAACCCAACTCTTCTTGATCTATCGCATGAGGACGATGCAACATAGGCACCATCCCTCCATCAGCTCGCCGGATGTTGTACGAAGGGGTATGCAATTGCACAAAAGGAACCTCTGAGGTCGCCACCGCCACAGATGCCGTCGAACCACCGTCGCTGTGGGAAGATCCCACTGCCTGAATCGAACCCATAAGAAGGAAATGCAGGGAATCATATATACTGGGCGCCATCAACTAGCTCGTCACAAAATCTATATAGTCATACGGCGCAGCCGTATCGGTGTATAGCAAGTAGGACTCGTCGATCATCGTCGCGATCTTCTCATCCGCTGACAGCAGTCGCTCCTGCCTCATAGACGTAGGAGGTTGAGCGGGTGGCACCACCACCTCCTCCTCAACAATCTGACGAACCACCCTCTCCCCAAGGTACCAGGAATGGCCGAACTCATGCGCCAGCAAGCGCCTCATCCGCGTGTTCACCCCGATCGCCCCCGCATCCTGAATGGATGTACCCCAGGGATAAAAGGTCACCTAAAAATCTCCAAGCAAGAATAAATAAATACAAGATCAAAAGGTGAAAAAACCAAGACTGAAATGGAAAGAGTCTTACCCTACCACTGGTCAGGTCACTCAAAACCAGACGCACCGCCTCCAGGGAGAGAGAACCCTTCGACTGTCGATTGGCCTTACGCCATCGATACAAATGATAGAAGTCCCCAACAGTTTCGTCCTTCAAAGCAATCAGTGGGGTGTTGCACCCAATCACCTCATAGAACCACGTCTGAACTCGCAAACAAAAAGAGACGCATAAGGAAAATGCGAATGCATAAAAGGAAAATGCGAATGCATGAAAAAAAATGCGCAAACTAAAGATTACCTCAAGAAGGTACGTGTCCCCAGTAAAGGTCTGCCGACAGCACCAGCTGAATGCATCCAGAGAAAAGTAAAGGGTCGCCAAAGTCAGACTCCCCCAATCATAGAAAGGGATGTTCGAAAATATCCTCAAGTACGGTAGAAACTATAAATGGACGACGTCGCCGCTCGACGCCACCATGAAACCTCCCAACACCAGTAGAATGAATAATCGGGCCATCTACCTCACTTGCAGCCTATCCTCCACATCATTCTCCCTGCCCAACAGAACATCCTTCAGTAGGGACAGCCAGATAGAATGCTCGAAAACTATCCTCCCTATATCACCAAGTGCCGCATGCACTGCCTCTGGTCTCACCCGTAAAGAGATATCCACCTCTATCTGCTCTCCATCACAATCCAGCCCCAACAGCTGCTGCACGTCTATGGGAGTCATAGTCATCTCCCCGAAGTCAAAATGGAAGGTGTGGGTAGTATCCCACCACCTTTCTCCCAAAGTGCACAAGACCGCTGTCGAACGAGGCGTCTCATCCATCACCGATGCCAACCGCCCAAAACCCGCTGATGATACCATCCAACACACCACAGGTGGGAGATGCTCCCAGACATCCCTGAGCCCCGTTGCCCCATGGGCATGCATGTTCTTAAAAGAAATATCAGACTGGCAAAAATAAAAGTCTCATTAAAGGTCAAGAAAGAAAGAAAAATCACCAAAAAAGAAAGGAATGCCAAAGGTCAGGTTACTTACATAACTGTCGGGAGTCACTCTCGAAGAACGATGACGTGATGGCTCCCGCAGCAAGGTCTACTCATCCGCAACAAGCTCAAACGCATCAAAGGAGTTCTCACTCCCCAAAGCAAAAGGTGCCCTAGCCCTCCACTCCACATTCACCCAATCATCAACGGTCGACCACTCCCGGTGGACTGCAGTGCTCACAAAATCGGCCATTTCTTAAAGATCGAAATGCTAGAACGATTTGCAAAAGAATTGCAGAGAGAGAGAAAGCAAAGAAACTGTGGAAAAAATAAGGGGATTCGCCCCCTTTATATAGGATGCCAAGTGCCATGCCTATCGGCACCTCCCCCAGCCATACTGATCAGCACTGACCCCTTGCTTTCCCGAGGTAGCCCAAAAGTCCGTGCCACTGCCGAATGGCACCCTTCATACTATGCCGACCGACATCCCCATTTAATTTCGTACAGAAATTCCCAGAAAATACCAGAAAGCCTCGAAAAATCCCTGAAAAATTCCTAAAAATCCCAGGAAGGATTTAAAGCCTTTTCACCAAGAAAACTTCGCACTCCCTCAAGCGGAACCCTATTTCCCAACGAAATCCTTAAAAATCAAGTGAAAACTCCTCCCGATAAAGCTCCGGAGGATCCCTAAGGATCACCTGATCACTTCCCCAGCGGAATTCTCCTACAGCACCCAAAATAGGTTGTTCCCCCCTAGCAAGGTCTCCCAAAAGCTTCCCCAGCTATCAGCTCCCCAGCTGAAATCAAAATCACAAAGAACTTTCCCCAGAAAAATCAAAATCCAATCTCCAACCACTCTTTAGGTCAGAACTGACCTCGGTTTTAGATCATCACCTGAGTTAGGTCAGAATTGATCTCGGTTTTAGATCATCACCTGAGTTAGGTCAGAATTGACCCCGGTCCTCGGTCGTCACCACTCTCTAGGTCAGAATTGACCTTGGTCTTGGATCATCACCTGAGTTGGATCATAATTGACCTCGATCCTCGGTCGTCACCACTCTCTAGGTCAGAATTGACCTCGATCTTAGATCGTCACCTGAGTTGGGTCATAATTGACCCCGATCCTCGGTCATCACCACTCTTCAGGTCAGAATTGAGCTCGATCTTGAATTGACACCTGAGTTGGGTCAGAATTGACCATGGTCCTCGGTCGTCACCACTCTCTAGGTCAGAATTGACCTCGATCTTGGATTGTCACCTGAGTTGGGTTAGAATTGACCCCGTTACTCGGTCGTCACCACTCTCTAGGTCATAATTGACCTCGATCTAGGATCGTCACCTGAGTTGGGTCAGAATTAACCCCGATCCTCGGTCGTCACCACTCTTTAGGTCAGAATTGACCTCGGTCTTGGATCGTCACCTGAGTTGGGTCAGAATTGACCCCGGTCCTCTGTCGTCACCACTTTTTGGGTCAGAATTGACATCGGTCTTGGATCGTCACCTGAGTTGGGTCATAAATTAACCCCGGTCATCGATTGTCACCAATCTTATGTCAAAATTGACCTCGATTATTATACCTTTACCCTAAGCCCGTAGATTCGGCTTTGACCTGTGAAATTGATCATCCCCAGCACACTCCTTAGATCCTCAGAATCGGTCATACTCCCTCAAAAGCATCATGTGGTGTCTACTCGACGGTCATCATTTGTTACAAACTCTCCCATCGAGGGGCTCTGTAGACACCCCATTCTGTTACCCCCTAACTCTCCTTAGGTCCCTAATACCTCCCTTCATCACTACAAACCCAGGTGATGTCCCGAATACTGACCTAGAAGCCATCGAGCACTCCCCGGCTCAGTTAAATAAAACTCTTCAGCTCGACCGAGGCTGAATGAATCTTTAAAGGGCACTGAATCCCCTTTCAAACGGACCACCCCATACACGATTCCGACTTACCATGCGGACGAACAATCCATTTGCGTCTGAAACTTAACCCAAAGGCCATCGGGCACTCCCGAGCTCTGTTTGACCTAAGTCAACTCTTTAGCTCAGCCAAGGCTGAATGAATCTTCGAAGGGCACTGAATACCCTTTCCAACGGTCCGTCCCGTGCATGATTCTGACTTTCCATGCGGACGATTGATCTGTTTGACTCCAAGAGGTCACCGAATGATTATCGGGACCGATTGACCAAAGTCAAATCTTCAAGCCAGGTCAAACTCTTTGGAATGTCGAAGTACATCTCCTAACCTTTCCAATGGTGCACCCCGTGCACGATTCGGACTTACCATGCGGACGAACGATCCGTTTGTGTCCGAATGATTCCCCGTCCAATGGACTGACAAATGCTTCCGAGACATGTTTGACCCAAAGTCAACTCCCGAACCTAGGAGTGAGTCAAGGACTTTCGAAGGTATCTGAATTACCTCTCCAACGGTATACCCCGTGCATAATTCTGACCAACAGTTTGCCCACGGCAGCCGATTTTCCGAAAAAGCCTAAAGATGGCCAAATGGCAGGTTCCAGACCCTGCCTATCGGCATGTGCCGATAGGCAGGAACATGTATATGCCGATTGGCAGTTACCTGGGCCTATAAAAGTAGGCCTTCACCTAATTTTCAAGGGGGAGCCCAGATCTGATAAAATTCACTCTCAACGTATCCCAAAACCCTCTCTCGAAGGCAGCGTGATTTCAACTTCCAAATCCCTTTTTTACTTCCACTTTTCATCATACTTTTCATCAAACTTGGTGAACTATCCACTCTCCATCATCATCTAAGTGCAAGGGATGCTCTCCAACATTCAAGATCAAGCTCAAGATCTTCAAAGAGGTCCAACTTTCTCAAACTCTCTCATAAATTATCTTAAATTCCCAATAACTTTATTTCTTATTTAGCACTTTTATTATCTCATCTCACACATCCTAATATACTTTTTATTTAGTATTATTGCACGTCTCTTATTTTCATAAAACCCAAAAAATAAGAAAAAGAGGGTTTGCTCATAAATTCTAAATAGGGATTCTCACACTTTTTCCACACTTTTCTCACAACTAAAACACTTTTTCTACACACACACACACACACTTACAAATAAGAGATCCCCCCATTTGGATTTATGGGATAAACCCCACCCCTCATTTTGTATGCGAACTACGTGGACTTTGATACCTTTATAGGCTACGTAGGCATCTCAGGGTAAAACCCGAGACTCGAGTCCTCTCTCTCACCTTTTCTTTTACTTCCTATTTCCTCTAAATCTAATCTTCTTATATTCTATATACTTGCCCTTAGTGACGCATTACTCCATATGCATTATCGTTCTATTATAACGGTCAACGTAGGGGTAATCGTGTAAATCTTATTTTTCTAATATTATTCTTATACCTTCCTATGGATGACTCGCTTTATCTTTTCCATGATACAAGTCGAGGATTCCTACCTCCATTATATATATACACATGCACACATATCACGGGGGGAAATATAAAGGAAAATAGCAAATATTCATGAGATACCGAAAGGGAGGAATGGGTGCCTAACACCTTCCCATTTCGTTACTAAGCCTCCGAATCCTTCTCGAATCATTTTGGTTTCGCACGCACCAGTATGTCTTTGGATGCCATCTTTCGGGGTGGCTTCCCCTTTTTCTTTTGTCTATTTTGAGTAAAATAGACTGGAGACTCTAAATCTCCCTACATTTTTGCACCACATCTCAAACTACGTCGACCGAAGCGCTCCCAAGAGGGATGCGCGGGACCCGATGGATCCTTTCTCCACGCGCCCGCCCGTATGGCGAGGATCGGGGATGGCCACAGGCTTATTTTTAAGCCTAATCTAGATATTTTCAAATTATCATCATATTATCAAACTGGGAGATCCGAGACTATGAGGTCAGTTCCTATAAGTTGCATTGGTCCCGTGCAAGGTGTCCGTACCTCTTACGGGGACGTTTGGGGGCTAGTTTAAATTTTCACCCTTTAACGGCTTGTTTTTAAGTCTAATTATTGATTTTTGCAAATCATCGTCATATTCTTAAATCGGGAGTCCTGTGACTACGCGGTTAGTACCTAAAAGTTACATTGGTCTCGTGTGAGGTGTTCGCGCCTCTTACGGTGACGTTTGGGGTCTGGTTTAGGTTTTCACCCTTTGACGGCTTGTTTTTAAGCCTAATCTAGATATTTTCAAATTATCGTCATATTCTCAAACCGAGAGACCCGTGACTATGCGATCACTTCCTACAAGTTACATTGGTCCCGTGTGAGGTGTCCGTGCTTCTTATAGGGACATTTGGGGGCTAGTTTCATTTTTTACCCTTTAACGACTTGTTTTTACGTCTAAGTGTTGATTTTTCCAAATTATCGTCATATTCTTAAATCGGGAGTCCCGTGACTATGCAGTTAGACCCTAAAAGTTACATTGGTCCCGTGCGAGGTGTTCGCTCCTCTTACGGTGACGTTTGGGGGCTGGTTTAGGTTTTCACCCTTTGACGGCTTGCTTTTAAGCCTAATTTAGATATTTTAAAATTATTGTCATATTCTCAAACCAAGAGACCTGTGACTACGCGGTCAGTTCCTACAAGTTACATTGGTCCCGTGCGAGGTGTATATGCCTCTTACGGGGACATTTGGGGCCTGGTTTAGGTTTTCACCCTTTAACGGCTTGTTTTGAAGTCTAAGGGTTGATTTTTACAAATTATCATCAAATTCTCAAATCAAGAGAACCGCATCTATGCAGTCAGTCCCTACAAGTTACATTGGTCCCGTGCGAGGTGTTCGTGCCTCTTACGGTGATGTTTGGGGGCTGGTTTAGGTTTTCACCTTTTAACGGCTTGCTTTTAAGCCTAATTTAGATATTTTTAAGTTATCATTATATTCTCAAACTGGGAGACCTGTGACTACATGGTTAGTTCCTATAAGTTACAATGGTCCTGTGCTAGGTGTCTGTGCCTCTTACGGGGATGTTTGGGAGCTGGTTTGGGTTTCACCCTTTAATGGCTTATTTTTAAGCCTACTCTAGATATTTTCAAATTATCCTCATATTCTCAAAATGAGAGACCCGTGAGTACGCGGTCAGTTCTTACAAGTTATATTGGTCCCGTGCTAGGTGTCCGTGCCTCTTATGGTGATGTTTGGAGGCTGGTTTATGTTTTCACCCTTTAACGACTTATTTTTAAGCCTAATCTAAATATTTTCAAATTATCGTCATATTCTCAAATTGGAAGACTCGTGACTACTCGGTCAGTTCCTACAAGTTACATTGGTCCCGTGCGAGGTGTCCGTGCCTATTACGGGGACGTTTGGAGGTTGGTTTAGGTTTTCACCCTTTGACGGCTTATTTTTAAGCCTAATCTAAATATTTTCAAATTATCGTCATATTCTCAAACTGAGAGAACCGCGACAACGCGGTCAGTTTTTAAAAGTTACATTGGTCTCGTGCCAGGTGTTCGTTCCTCTTACGGTGATGTTTGGGGGCTGGTTTAGGTTTTCACCCTTTGACGTCTTATTTTTAAGCTTATTCTAGATATTTTCAAATTATCATCATGTTCTTAAAACGAGAGACCCGTGACTACGCGGTCAGTTCCCACAAGTTACATTGGTCCTGTCCGAGGTGTTCATACCTCTTACGGGGACGTTTGGAGGCTGGTTTAGGTTTTCACCCTTTAACGGCTTATTTTTAAGTCTAAGTGTTCATTTTTGTAAATTATCATCATATTCTCAAATGGAGAGAATCGCGACTATGCGATCAGTTCCTACACATTATATTGGTCCAATGCGAGGTGTTCGTGCCTCTTACGGTGATGTTTGGGGGCTAGTTTAGGTTTTCACCGTTTAACGACTTGTTTTTAATCCTAATTTTGATATTTACAAACTATCATCATATTCTCAAATCGAAAGACCCGTGACTACGCGGTCAGTTCCTACAAGTTACATTGGTCCCGTGCGAGGTGTATGTGCATCTTATGAGGCCGTTTGGGAGCTGGTTTGGGTTTTCACCCTTTAATGGCTTATTTTTAAGCCTAATCTAGATATTTTCAAATTATCATCATATTCTCAAATTGAGAAACTCGTGACTACGCGGTCAGTTACTACAAGTTACATTGGTCCCGTGCCAGGTGTACGTGCCTCTCATGGGGACGATTGGGGACTGATTTAGGTTTTGACCCTTTAACGGCTTATTTTTAAGTCTAAGTGTTGCTTTTTGCAAATTATCATCACATTCTCAAGTCGGGAGTCCCGTGACTACGCGGTCAGTTCCTACACGTTACATGGGTCACGCGCGAGGTGTTCCTGCCTCTTTCGGTGATGTTTGGGTGCTGGTTTAGGTTTTCACCCTTTAACGGCTTGTTTTTAAGCCCAATCTAAATATTTTCAAATTATCATCATATTCTCAATCCGGGAGACCCGTAACTACGCGGTCAGTTCCTGCAAGTTACATTGGTCCCCTGAGAGGTGTTCGTGCCTCTTACAGGGTCGTTTAGAGGCTGGTTTAGGTTTTCACCCTTTAACGGCTTGGTTTTAAGCCTAATCTAGATATTTTCCAATTATCTTCATATTCTCAAATCGAGAGAACCACGACTATGCTGTCAGTTCCTACAAGTTACATTGGTTCCGTGCAAGGAGTTCGTGCCTCTTATGGGGCCATTTGGGGGCTGGTTTAGGTTTTCACCCTCTATCAGAGTTTTTTTAAGCCTAATTTAGATATTTTCAAATTATCATCATATTCTCAAACTGATAGAACCGCGACTACGTGGACAGTTCCTACAAGTTACATTGGTCCTATGCAAGGTGTTCGTGCCTCTAACGGGGCCGTTTGGGGGCTGATTTAGGTTTTCACCTTTTAGCGACTTATTTTTAAATCGAATCTAGATATTTTAAATTATTTTCTTGTTCTCAAACTAGGAAACCCGTGACTACACGATCACTTCCTATAAGTTACATTGGTCCTGTGTGAGGTTTTCGCGCCTCTTATATTGGTGTATATTAGAAAGTTCTTCCCAAAGCACCCTTCATTGGACATAATCAGTGCTGGCATAAACCGTGACTAGGCGGTGAGTTCCTACTTGTTACATTGATCCCGTACGAGGTGTTCGTGCCTCTTTGGGGTTGTTTGGAGGTCGTTTTGGGTTTTTATCCTCTAACGGTATCTTTTTAATCAATTTAGAACATTTATTGTTTTTAAATTTTTTTTGACATAATTTCATTTGTTAATTCGTTAAATTCAACATGCTTTAACATTTGATATAAACTCAACAACAGCAGCATATTCCAAAACCAAACCACCAGTAAATCCCTTCCACTAAGTTAACTAAATAAGCTCATAAAGTAAGCCATTTTACGTTTGGCTACTTGTTTATGCGATTTCAGGCCATTTTTTATTTAATGCTGCAACATTTAAAGAGAATTTGAGACTAACTAGATTTCATTTGTATTTTGATAGCCACTCGATGAACTCTTCGCGCTATAACTTCTCGAAAGTATCCCATTTGGTCCACCAATGTCTGCAAATTCTGAAATCTTCTATTCTGAGTGGCATTTAGTTATTCATGAGACGATATCTTATCTTTCAAGTTTCTCAGCTCTTCATTGTGAGACCGAGATTGTGATATGGCTGTTGAAGTGTTAGAAGACTTATATTAAAAGGTTTGTCTTATAAAATACAAAAAAGATAAAAGGGGGAAAGAACTGAAATATATATGTGTATCCTTGCACTTATCATTCATCAAATCATCCTTTTTTTACTCCAATGAGATGTCTTGAAGAATTCCTTGATGCTAAGTTTAACATCAGTTACATGCTCCTGAATTCAAAATCAATGCATCAAAGAATAAAACCATACTAGTTGAGGATGCATGTGAAACATGTCTAATATGCACAATGTCAAGAATATTATTGTGACACATAAATTGAAATCAAATTTAGTAAGGGTAAAATAAATTTGTACCTTTCCTTCTTGAACTGAACCTTTCACCTTTTTTTGCATAGGGGTTGTCATTCAGGTTTGTGTTGATTTTTTTCCTACCATTTCACCTTTAAACCTTTTTTTTACTATTTAAATAACGCAGAAATCTCTTGAAAATTTTAAAACTGTGTTGTGCAATCCCCAAATATAATAACATCGATATCAACCACATTAAAAATTCAACGTAAGCTACCTGAAAAACAATTTTAATGATTTAGGCACCAAGTTAATTTTAGTATTGTACGCCATTTTGGCTCTAAAAATATGTAACTACTCCAAAGCTTCATTTTGCTTACACCAATTGCCCAAATCAACTAAAACAACCTCTGGAGTATAAAAATGAAATACATATGTGCAGAGAGAAGTGGAGCTACAAATTTTGATTATTACCCGCCTATGTATTATGGTTGCTAATAAAACCTAAAAATAAAAGGAGTTGTCCACCCAAATATTACACATTCAACTATTGTACTAATAACTCGTTAAATTTAAGAGTCTTTCAAAATTGAGTATGGAGTCTAATAAATGAACTCCTGAAATACCTTTAATCTTATTGTAAATTCAATAGTGGCCATAAAATTTAAGCATAATAAAACTAATTTTGAAACCCCTAATTTTAATTTTAAAACCCAAATCCAAAATATGACCTAAGATATAATAATCCAATTCTAAACAATATATGAGAACAAAGTCTATGAGAACAAAACCTTAGTACTGAGTTTTGAGCTTCTTGATTAAAAAATATCTTGCAACAAAGAATAGGCAAATCGAAGTTAGGTATTAATTTGATATTTTAAAATAATTATTTTGAGAATTATTAAGTGAAGAAGTAATTAGTGTGTATTATTTATATGTGAGGGGTTTAATTTAAGGAAGAAAATTAGTGAGAAGATAAGTAGTTATATGCATAATTATATTTTATTTAACACATATTAACAAAATGAGAAGTTTAATGAATTGAAATAGATGAATGGTGGAATCGTTAGTTAAATTGGATTTCTATAATATAGATGGGAGAAAGGAAATGGGAAGAATAACATGCCTATAGCCTTGTTAGGAGAAGACGAGATGGGGAGAACCACGGTAGCGTGTACCATTTTCTTTCAGAACCATGGAAAGAATAACATGACCGATATCTCCGATCTTTTCCATATCATGTGCCATTTTCTCTTCTCTATTTCCCCTTCTCTTTGAGAATTTGTTATTGTCAGTGTTAGTTTAATAGTTTAAGAATGTTAATCTTGAAACATATTTTTTTTCCACTATTTATGTATGTGTATTCAATTCATATAATGAATCAATAATCACTATATGTCACAGGATTATGGGGGATTTATTGATTAGGATACTCGTCTCTCTTTAACATTAAATTTCACAACTTGCATCATTACACAAGGGCCTAGTTTATTTATCAACTACGCATCCTAATTCGTATATTTTTTTCAGGTTACAAACCGATATGACATAATAAGATAAGTTATTTTTAGAAACGAACACGACATACTTTGTGTTTTTTCTATCTCACATAAACACGACTCGCATATAACACTTGTAAGAGGGTACTTTAGATTATAAATGGAGGCTTGACCCCCTATTGAGTATGGTAACAATAAGTCAGTTGGTTAAAGCTTAAGGTTAATGATAGAACACATAAAACATGAACCCAATGAGGATAGACTCAACTTAAACTCACAAAACTCTCGTGTATAACTCAGGTCACAATAATGGACTTTAGAAGTGGCTTAGCCAGAGGGACAGGGAAGTAAGCACCCTAGACACACCCTGGTGGGCAAGTAAAAAACACACAAAACACCCTCAAGAATCTATGTCAAGTATTAAAAGCTTCGTAATAAATGACAATGGTGAGTTAGTGAACTCTCTAGTTTGCAATAACTCTTTTCATTTCTCAAAAAGGGGATCCTCTCCTCAAAGGTGGTTGGGGTCCTTAAATAGCCCCCCACACCACCCCCGAGGCAACTCAGTCATTAAAGACTATAAAAGACATCCCTCATACTTTATGTCACAACATTAAATGCCTGATGCACTAGTTGTCTCCACGTCATAAACATTAAATGCCAAGACATGCCTTTTTCCTAACCACCGTGTGTCAGGGGGTTGTTGTCGCAGAGGTGGCTCACCAACTGCCTGGCAACCCCAAATACCACGGTGGTTTACTCAAGTGCATGTCTGACATTGTTTAGATGGCTAGTGACATCACCCACAGTAGATGTGACATTAAGTAGAGGGTCGTTTGGTCCATAACTCAATGCCCGATGGAACTCCAAGTTGCTCCACTTGAGGTTCCATGGTCAGGGTCCTTCGGTGTTTTACCAGGTGTATCTAAGATGGTCAGGACAAGCCCCAACGGTGCCTTACTTCTCAATCCTCCAAACCAAGTCCCTCTAAAGTTCCCATGGTGAGGTCATTCGATAGGGCATGAAAGCCCTCCCAGGTCCTGCCATGCCTGGTCTCTCGTGAGTACCGTTTGACCTCACCCAAACTGTATTATTATTATCGTTATGTCATTACAACCGTTATAGCTTTACAGTGAATATAATCAAAGGTACAATATGATTAACACAACAAGCTGAAGTATGAGTTGCCACGCTGAGCTGCCTCCCCAAGATGCCACACTGAGCTGCCTCACCAAGATGCCACGCTTGAGTTGCCACGCTGAGCTTCAAGCCCCCTCTACATTTGCCCCCTCGTGGAGAGATTTGTTGGGACAAGAAATGTCTGCACGAAATGACTCAACTTGATGGATTTTTCTTTGTGTAACCATTGGAACATCTTCTTCATTGGGGCCTTGTTAGATAAGTCTGACAAAAAGATTGGCGCCAAAATCTCAAGCTTGCTGAAGAAGGCAACGCTTCCTGTTCTCTATGCGTCATTTCATTAATGACGTGCGCTGTCTTTTCAACTGTCACGGCACTTCCCAAAGTGCCACATGTTAATGTGAAATGATTACAGGCGGCGGTGTACGTGCGAGGGTGGGGAAATCTAAACGCCAAACTCGAAAGTCTCAACAGCCATATTCAAAATACTTTGAACCTTAAACACGTGGGCCTCAGGGGTCTCTTTCTACTTCTTCCTTCTTCTTTGCTTATTTCCTTACTTTGTTATTATCTTCTTCATCAGACTGTCGCTTCTTTTTTAGAAAGAGAGAGAGAGAGACTCCATTGTTGCAAGAGCTATACCGCCGTTTGTAATCGTCTGTCTCCATTGTTGCTCTCAATCCCTTTTCTCTTGAAGCTTTATTTGTTACAGCTTCACTGTTTGTCATGGCGTCTTCAAGCAACCCCACCATTTTCTCCACCAGTGTTCCGTCTGCCACCACCACTGCTGCCTCCGCCCTGGGTGCTGCTCGCCAAGAACAGCTGAGATTTTACCGTCGCTCTCCCATTTTTGGGGAAGGTGATGGCTTTGCTGTTGCCTGTAAGGCTGTCTGCTTTTCCTCCAAGTTTTACGCCCTCTTGTTGGGTGATGAAGACGAAGAGGTGTCTAAGTGGGGATTTCTACCCCCAGAAGGAACTCTCAGATTTCGCTTAGAGCGAGGGGACTTCCCATGGTCCCATATTGATTCTAAAGCAACCGGGGGATCCCCTGCGCACTTTGCTGCCTGGAACTCTCACATGCAGAGTTCCTATACTGATGTCCTTACTAAGATTGGGCTGCAACGGGCAAGGTGGTTTGGTGAGTTTACTCTATCAAAGAACAACGCTGCCTTGCCTATAATGGTCTCTCGCTGGAACGTGGATACACATACGTTCATTGCTGCCTGGGGTGAGTTTACCATAACTCTGGAGGATGTGTGTGAGCTCCTGGGCCTTGATGCAACTGGCCATGAGCCTTACACCGATGAAGCTCTTGATGCTCAAGAGACTGCGGATCATTTGGAGTTGGATCGCATATGCCGAAGCTGCATCGGTTCTTCCAAAAAGCTACTTTTTCTCCCTTGATCAATTATTTCTTCCAGAGTTCTAGTGAAGGCAGTTCTTCATCAACTGCCCCTGGTCAAGGTACGCCGTTGGAGCTTCCTGCTTACATTCTTATGATTTTGCCCCGTTTCTTTTTAACGGGAAAGCCCAACGATCAGCCCCGAAGAGACCTCATCAACATGTCCCTTCGCTTAGCTCGAGGCATAAAGCTTCCCCTGGCTGCAATTGCCTTGGGATCCCTGTACACCTGGTTGGACAGGACTTTATTTGACATGGAACGCTCCATTGGCCGTTATAACCTGGCCAATTTTGCCAACAGTGTGCTTCTGACTAGCTTTCTCTACTTCCGCTTTCCTGCCGTAGCGGCCAAGCCCAACAGTCCTCCTTTGGCTGAAACAATTTTGCCTCCTCGGTCCTTCATTTATCATAAGAGGCAAAGCCGAAAGGAGTTGATTTCAGTGATTGATCATTTTGAGAGTTTCGTTATGAGGCCCTATCAAGAAGAGGCCTTTTTTCATACATGTAAATTTTTTCATCATGACGCCAGATTGATACAGGACCCTTCTCCTGACATTGAGGATCCCTCGCTTGCCGTGGTTCTTCTGCTTTCTCCTGGATATCTGCCCTCCTACACCGAGTGGGGATACACGAGCGAGCATTATAATCCCAACCGATGCAGTCGTCAGTTTGGGTTTGACCAGGGGGTGCCACGTCCAGTTTTCCAATCATCAAACCCCAAAGTCTCCTTTGGCGAGGCATGCTCCTTGTTTTCTTCGACTGCTACGTGGGGGATATCTTCAATAATGACTGGGCGTGTCACCATTCCCAGTATTACCAAGCATGGGGATGTGACCCCTCTGTTTGCAACCAAGTATTGGCCGAAGCAACTAGCTGAAATTGCTGAGTTTGTTGAGGGAGAGCCTGTGTATCCTCCCGTTTCTTCATTTTCTGCCCTGGAGTTGGGGCTAAAAGGAAACTCTGTACTTGGGATAGAATTCACTCTAAGTTCAACCCACAAAGCACCTCCCAACTAGCTTCCCCCACTTTGTGCCATGGTCCCAGCTGCCACGCCAAAGTCAAAAACTGCTGCTGCGAAGAAGGCTGCCCCCTCTACTGCAATTACTACCGACGAGGGGGCTTCTCCACCACCTGTCAAGAAGGAAAGAACGGCCAAGAGTGGGACATCAAAATCGAAATCAAAGTCCCAGAAGCCCCAAACTCCCGTGGCAGCTCTTCCCATAGCCTCCGTTCCTCCTCCCATGCCTGCTGAGATGGCTGAGCGTGTGAGGAGGGAGGCCCAGGCAGAACTGGACCGAATAAATGCTGAGTATCAACGGCATGCAGTCGTTGTCCCTACCTCCGTTGCTTTCCCCACGGTGGTGGTGGATCCTTCAGAGCCAACGGCTAAAAAGAGGAAGAGTTTCAGGGTTCCTCAAGGGGTCAGCATTAGTGCAGTTAGCTCGAGGAAGAAAACTCTGGGCACCAAGTCCCAGAAGAAATGGACTCCTGAAGTACACTTGACTCCTGAGGTGCAATCCACCCCTGCCCCATCAGTTGCTGCTACTCCTCCCTCTTCGCCCGTGGTCGTGTCTTCTCGTTCTCCTTCTGAATCGGAGGTATGTATGGCTGACTTAATTATTATCTCCTTTTTGCTTGAGGACGACTGTCTTTACTTGTGTGTATATTTATCCCTCCCCCCTTTTTGACAACTATTTTGCAGGGAGTTAAAATAGAAAGAGCAGACCCTTCCAGTCCTCCCGTGAGCCCTTTTGTGGGGGGACGCTTCGGTGCATCTCATACCGATGTGACTCCTCCCCGTTACCCCATGACAGGGCTTACGTATTCTCGCCGTGGAGTCAGCCAACGTGCGAGGGAAGTCATTGTGGGAGGTGATGACGTTGATCATGCGAGTGATTCCTCGCCTGAAGTGGTAACCCTGCCCGAAGTGGCACATCCCGAGATAACATCTTTGGTCCCTTCTGATTCACAGGCCTCACCTGAGGTTCCTCTGCCTATTGTACTTGTTGAGGAGAGTGAGCCCGAGGTATGATGTTCTCTATAATTCATTTGTTGTAGTACTTTCGGTCATACTCTTTTCTTATTTGGCTTACTGAACTGTGATATGTTTTGGGTACCCCAGGTGGAAGTGTCCTCGTTGTTGGCAAGCATTCTTCTTCCAACGATGCTGATGAGGCCCCCGACTGTCATTCCTTTGTTTAGCACCATAACTGAGGTAAGTAACAAGTCAAGCTATTCCTTGATATTTTCTGTGCCCATTCTTCTTTTCTAACACTTGGCTTTGTGCACAACTTTCTCCTGATCTTGCACCAACTCCTGTAGTGAGGGTCCAGGTTGGTGTGTTTACACCCCCTCCTGATGTGGCTTTGTTTGAGGGCTCAGTCTCTTCTCACGATGAACCCAATATGCTGGCCCTTCTGCCCTATACGGGTGATCAGGTTTGGACAAGCGTGGAGGCTTCTGCATCCAAGGACTTCGTTAGGGAATCTGGGGTAATAATCGCTCCCCCAACGGTTCCTGTCCCTGTGGCTGCCCCAAATGCTCCCGTTGTGACTGAGGTATATTTTGCTTGCTATCTTTTGTTAAGATTTTCCATAATCTCCATTTTTATGATTTTTCATAAGATTGTTCTTAAACTCCCCCTTATAACGGTGACTTAACAACGAGAATACTTGTTAAGTTTTTTCATAAACCCCACCTTATAACGGTGACTTAATAACGAAAACACTTGCTAAGTTTTTTCCATAAACCCCACCTTATAACGGTGACTTAACAACGAAAACACTTGTTAAGTTTTTTTTCATAAACCCCACCTTAAAACGGTGACTTAACAACGAAGACACTTGTTAAGTTTTTTTCACAAACTCCACTTTATAACGGTGACTTAACAACGAAAGCACTTGTTAAGTTTTTTTTTCATAAACTCCACCTTATAACGGTAACTTAACAACGAAAGCACTTGTTAAGTTTTTTTTCATAAACCCCACCTTATAACGGTGACTTAACAACGAAAACACTTGTTAAGTTTTTTCATAAACCTCACCTTATAACGGTGACTTAACAACGAAAACACTTGTTAAGTTTTTTTTCTCAAACTCCACCTTATAACGGTGACTTAACAACGAAAGCACTTGTTAAGTTTTTTTTTCTCAAACTCCACCTTATAACAGTGACTTAACAATGAAAGCACTTGTTAAGTTTTTTTTTTATTCATAATTCCATTATTTGGGCTTTTTCTTTTCAGGTTGCTCGAGAAAATTCGCCCCCAGTTCTCTCACCTGTAGGCTCGCCGTTCCGAGAACCTGCTGTTTCGGAAAATTCTATTCATGATGATCAAGGTTCTACGATTGGTACTGCAGTCGAGAGCGAATCTGGGTGCGAATTGCCTCTTCCTGACCTAGCTCCTCACTCGTTCTGCCTCATGGTGCTTCGGCAGTCTCCTCAAATGCCCGTCAACCATCGCCTAGTGATTGAACAATTGGTGGATCGCCATCCTGAGACCTTCACACCGGATTGCCTGCGCTCAAATATTCATGTGATGAGTCACAGACTGCAAGGCATGGCGATCGTTGTTGCTGAAATTTCCAGTACCCCCACTGCCAGTGTTACCAGATCCCTTCTTAACCAATTTCTAGGTTTTATGAAGGAGTTGGGACGTGATGGTTTCCGTTTTGATTGGCTTATTACGTATCTGAAGACCTTGAAAAACCAGCAACTGATCGGCCAGAGGGAGGTATTGCGCAAGCACCAGGAGGACCAACAAGTTGAGGAAGCTAGGTTGGTCGCATTGGCCCCTGTTTTGGAAGCAGTGGATCAAGAGGTGAAGGACACCGAAGAGGCTTTGTGCCTGGCCAAACTGAAGCGTGAGAGACTCCTGATCGAACGTACGCAAGTGCAAACGAGGCTGTAGGTTTCCATTAACGCCCAACGGTCTTTCACAGCAGCCTCTTCGGGCCTGCCTGGAGATTTTTTCTCTTCCTCGGATTTATCTTTTCTTTTAGAGTAGTTACTTCTTGTATACAGATCTTTTACTTCTTTTCTCTATGTAATTCTTGGGCAATAGCTTCCAAAGGAAATTTTGTAATACTCTATAGTTTATGAATGAAGAACATACTTTTCAATCCCTTCATGTGTTGTGACTGCTGTTGTGTGCTATAGAGTTTTTTGTTTCTGCAATTCTTTATTCTAAGAAAAATGTCACCCAAAACTTGTATATTTATAACAATATAATCATCAGCTCAAACTTGGTTATTTTACACATGATAAACCTTCAGTCACTTATTGTTAATCTTAAATGGCTTGTCTTCTTCTATCTTCGAAATTAAGCAATAACCTGAGTCATGCGCTTCCTTCACAACGTAAGGTCCCTCCCAGTTGGCTGCGAACTTTGGTAGAGGAAGTCCCCTGATGTGCTTTACTACTGCTTTCAATACGAGGTCCCCTTCCACGAACTTCCTTGGTCTCACCAAGTTGTCATATGCCCTGGAGAGTTGTTTCGTATACATTTGAAAGTGTTGCATCGAGTTATCTCTGTGCTCATCCAACGCTTCCAGCTGTACATGTCTACTGTTAGGTAGCATGCTACTTCTCAAGGCATAACGAGCAGAGGGAACTTCCAATTCTACTGGGAGGATTGCCTCAGCGCCATAAACAAGAGAGAACGGCGTGTATCCTGTGGGTTTTCACTTGGTTGTTCGATAGGCCCACAGGACAGCTGGTATTTTGTCATCCCACGCCCCTGGAAAGTCTTCCATCATTTTGGCCAAAATATTAATCAGGGTTTTGTTAGTTGCTTCGGCCTGACCATTTCCCTTTGGGTATGCCACTGTTAAAGTGTGATGAACAATGGAGTATTTGTCCGTGAGCATTGTTACCTCAGAATTGAAGAAGGGCGTCCCATTGTCCAAAAGAATTACTTTTGGGATCCAAAAACGGCAAATGATGTATTCTCTGATGAAGTTGCTCACCACCCCAGCCGTTGCCCGTTTGAGTGGTATTGCCTCGGCCCATTTTGTGAAACATTCTGTTGCTACTAGTATCCATATCTTGCCTCTCGAAGAGGGGTGAATTGCCCCCACTAGGTCGAACGCCCAAGTATGAAATGGATAGGGCGTTGATAGAGAGTGCAAGTCTGTCGATGGAGCATGGATCATATTCCCTTGAAGTTGGCAAGCCTTGCATTTCCGAACAAACTCAGCAGAGTCTTTCTCCATTGTTGGCCAATAATACTCCAATGTCATCAACTGATCATACAGCTTGGCGCCTCCTATATGTACTGGATCGTGCGCTTGTTTGAGGACCTCCACTGCTTCTTCCCTCGTGATACATCGCAAGGGCCTGTTAAAGTACTCCTTTCGATAAAGCTGCCCCTCCTGGACGTAGAACCTTGGAGCCCTTCGCCTCAGACCCATTGCATCTATTTTCTCCATTGGGACAACCCCCTCCTGAATGAAGTCGATGTAGGGCTGCCTCTAGTCCGTTTGAGTTTCAACAAAATGGCACTCAGCTGCTTCGAAGAAAAGCTGACACTTGTTGCATTTTCGTTGTAGCTCTGCCGCATCCTGCTTCATTCTAGGCCAGAAATACCCCTCCCTTTGAATTCTCCTATATAGAGGTATCTCAGTCATTTCGCAGTGCTCCTCATGCGTTTTCTTCAATATTTGCTCGGCCTCCTCGGGGCTGACGCATCTTGACAACCATCCTCCTGTATTTCTGAAGTAGAGATTTCCCTGGCATGTAAAATATTGGGCCAACTCTCCTAGCCGCATCACCCCCTCACCAGACTCCAGTTGCTTCTTAATGTATCTTCTCCAGCCCACCACCTCCTCCATCGGCAGTATTGACTGTACTACCGAAGGAGCTGTTCTTTGTTGGATCACAACTGTGGTCTCATTGGTTTTCATTATCATCTTCTGGGCAATAGTGGCATAGGCATCTGGATGGCGGTTCATCGTTCTGGGATGCCTCCTGATCTTGGTCCGATGAAATTGGTTGAGAAGCCTTTGAATGATTGTTCTATAGGGCGCCAGGCTCATGTGTTTCAACGCATATTCTCCGTTCACCTGCTGAATTACTAAGTTTGAGTCACCCTTAATGCAGAGTGAGCGAATTCCTCTTCGAAGAGCCTCTAGAAGCCCTAGTACTAACGCTTCGTATTCTGCCTCGTTATTAGAGCAGGGGAAATCTAGTTTGTAGGAAAGGCAAATCTCTTCCATCCCTTTTGAAAGAACAACCCCTGCTCCTCCCTTCTTTTCTGCCGAAGATCCATCGAACTGCATCGTCCATTCCTCCTCAGTTGCATTCAGGTAATTGGCCTGCAAATCATCTCCTGGAATGTCTTCCTTAGGTAGCTCGAAGGTTCCTGAAGGGAAGATGGCCAATAGGTCAGCATACGCCTAGCTTTTGATTGTACGAGGGACTACACATTTTAAGTCATATTCAGAGAGAATAAGGAACCATCTAGCTGCCCCGCCAATCAATATAGTCTTTGCGAGTAAATACCTAATTGGGTCGCATCTAGTTACAATATGAATGGTAAAAGACAGCATATAATGCCTAAGTTTTTGTGCTACGAAGACCAAGGCTAAATAATGCCTTTCTAAACTAGTATATCTAACTTTTGGCCCATGTATAATTCTGTTGAGGTAGTAAACCGGCCGTTCTTACCCATCTACTTCTTGTGCTAGCAGAGCCCCAACAGACCTCGTGGTGGATGTGAGGTATAGCTGCAACGGAGCTCTCGCCTGGGGAGGAACCATTATTTGTGGTGACACGAGTAGTTTCTTCAGCCCAACAAGGGACTTCTGGTGAATCTCCTCCCATCTGAACTTCGTGTTCCTTCGCAGCATCTGCATCAGTGGGTGTGTTATTTCGGCCAATCCGGGCACAAATCTCCTAAGGTAGGAGACTTTTCCAAGAAAACTTTTCAGCTCCTTCGCCGTTCTTGGACATGGCATCTCCAATATTGCCCGCTGTTTATCCTGGTCCATCTGTACCCCTTGTCGATTAATCACGAAGCCTAAAAACTTACCACTTGTTACCCCGAAGACACACTTTAACGGATTTATCCTTAACTTGTACCTCCTGCACCGAGCAAACACCTTCCTTAAATCGTTCAGGTGGGACTCTTCCTTATTTGATTTGATGACCAAGTTGTCCACGTAGAATTCCACAAATTTGTGGAAGAAGTCATGAAAAATGGCCATCATCGTTCTTTGGTACGTAGCTCCGGCGTTCTTGAGTCCAAACGGCATTACCTTGTACATGAAGTTGCCCAACGGCGTTCTGAATGCTGTTTTCTCTGCGTCAGAAGGGTCCATCTTGATCTGGTTGTATCCCACATATCCATCCATGAAGCTGTACATCTCATGACCAGCCGTGGCGTCTATCAAACAGTCGATGGAGGGTAGGGGAAACTCATCCTTAAGGCAAGCCCTATTCAAGTCTCTGAAATCCACGCAGATCCTTATTTGGTTTTTGTCTTTCTTCCCTACTGGCACAATGCTGGATAGCCAGAGGGGATGTTGTATAGGCCTGATAAACCCTGCTGCTAATAAGCGTTGGACCTCTTCTTTGATCTTTAAATCTATTTCAGGCTTGTACGTTCTTGTTGCCTGCTTTACAGGAATAGCCGAAGGGATCACGTTCAACTTGTGGCAGCTCACTTCCTCATCCAACCCTTCCATTTTTGTGTACTTCCATGCGAAGACATCTATGAATTCCCGAATCAGGTCAACCAAGGCTTTTTGTTTCTCTTTAACAAGATCCTTCGAGATGAAGATAGGCCTTGGGTCTTCCCCTTCTCCTGCTAGGTTTAGCTGCTCCAACTCTTGTGCCTGGGGCCTTGGTTGGTCTGTCATGTAGTCTGGTTCTTCGGCGACATCTTCTACGAATTCTTGTATGCTAGAGTTATCTATCACCATACACTGCCCCCGTTGATCCACTAAAAAGCACTCGTATATCGGGTCAACCTCATTGTCCGTCTTTTCGGCCGCCCATTCACACCATTACAAGCGGTACACCACTTTTCCCTCTTCAGTGACAATCTTCTTGCATTGCCTGCTGGTGGCTGTTGCTATGGCTTTTCTCTTCCTTTCTCTGGAAGCTTCAGCGATCCTTTCCCCTGAAAAACGACTTAACACGCTCTGTCGTTGGGCCTCATGCTCGCCCGGGTCTGTCCTAGGTCTCATATTTTCTTTGAGCTCCTTCAGAATGTTCTGGGGTCGGGGGACTGCACGATATGCTTCCCCGCTCCTCTTCTCCTCGCCACTCTCGTTTAAAGGTCCCATTATTTCTCTAATTGAGGGGACCCATGCTCCCTCCATTCTCCTCGTTAGAACTCGCACGTCCTCTTCGAGCTCTGTATAAAAGGCTGCATCCACCAAGTGAGCTTCTTCGATAGCGAAAGGCCTCTTAGTTGCCCTAATAGTCACTTCTGTCCCCTTGATATTCGCCTTAGCACATTGGTGGTATGTTGAGGGAACTAACCCCTGGTTGTGCATCCACTCTCCCTACTAACAAATGATAGGAAGTTGCGCTTTCTATTACATGGAATTTGATATGGGAACTCAGATTTCCCATCACTATCCCCACGTTTACATACCCAATGGATTTGGAAGATTGATTATCGTAGCCCGAGATTACCAAGGGCATGGCCACCAACCTTTCTTCCGGAATATTAGCCGCGTGGAAGGAGTTGATTGGCATAATGTTAATGGAGGCACCCCCGTCCATAAGAGTTCTGGCGAAGCTGACCCCGTTAATACTGGAGGTTACATACAGGGGCCTATTATGGGGGAACCTTACAGCTCTATCCGCATCACTGAACGTTACCTCTGATAGGAACTTCTTTACCAGCCTAGCCATGGGTCCCCTCCATCTTAGCGAAGGGAATGCATTTCTTCTTGCAATATCCACGATCACCCGAGTTATCTCCATTCTGCTTTCTTTTGGGATTCCCACTTGGTCGAAGAACCAAGTGAACTTTGGGGATTTTGAAACTGCGCTATATTCTATAACTGGGTCCGTTTCCTCGCCCTCAACGCTATAGGCGTCTTCTACGTCCCTGGCACTTGCTTCATCATACGCCAGAACTACGTTAGCCATTCCCCTAGTGCAATACTCCAGTGCTTTATCGAACTCCCTTGTTGCCTCTCCCCCCTCCCGCTCTGCCTCCTTATCATAGGCCGTTACAACATTGGCCCCATGCGCCGGGAGCGGGTTATTGTTAACGTTCCGCGGGGGGATTTGTAATGTTCCAGCCTTCATGTACTTGTCGATGATTCTTCGCAGCGTGAAGCAGCTTTCTGTTGGATGCTGGACCTTTCGATGAACCTGACAATATTTGGGATTGGCCCTGGTTGCCGCGTCGGGTTCTTCCTCCGGGACGCCTTTCGGTTCGTAAACCGTTCCGCCTTGTACCATTGCGTTATAGTAACTCACAGCCTCCTCCACCGTACAAGGCAACGGTGGCGGGTCTTCTCTATCCCTTCCAAACTTTCTTTTGTTGTCCTTCCTCTGGGCCTTGCCCCCATCCTCCCTCTGGACATATCCCACCCGTGGGGCCTGAGACCTTCCCCCGATGGGTTGTATTGGCTGTCTGAACATCATGGGAGCTACCCCCGGGCTAGGTCGCACCACCAAAGATATATTTCTTGTGGATTTTAAGAATGCTGAAAATGTTCCTTCGCGTGTCTCATTGATCAGGTGACAGATATACTCAGGAAGTAATCCCTCAGCACAAATTTGTAGTAACCTAGCCTCCTTAGCTTCTTCCCTCACGTTGAGGGACCTTTCCCTAAACCTTCGGATGTAGGCCACTACCTCATCTCCTGGCCTTTGCCTCTCCCTGCCAAGTTGGGTTAAGGTGAACTCATCTTCTGCCAAGAAGAACTTTCGGACAAACAATACATGCATCTCCTCCCACGTGGAGACACTATTGGGTGGCAGGTGAGAGTACCAAGTGTATGCTTTATCAGTCAGGGATTTGGAAAACTCCCTCAGCCTAAGCTTTTTGTCATTGCAATGCTCCCCCAAGTGTTCAACGAAACGCTTAATGTGTTCCTTCGGGTTCCCTCCCTTCCCTGAGTATTTTTCAAAGGTAGGGGGAATATAGTCCTTCGGGTAGGGTTCGTCGTTGTACTCCTGGGGGTAGGGTGTCCGGAAGTCGTCGTAGACCGCTACCACCTCGCCCACAGCCTGCGAGGAAGACTGCATGAACTTCAGCATCTCCTTCTGCATCTCTTTTCGCATCTCTTCCAAGGGAGAGGCTACTGGGGCCACCTGCAACGGGGCAGACGGTTGTGCGCTCGTTGCAACCGGAGCGAACGTTATCGGTTGCGCCGTTGAAACTCCTGAGCCGCCCGCAGTTGGATTCACAACAGAGGGTACACTTTCTGGGACCGCTCCTGTAATGCCTGCCCCTGGTGGGGCCCCTGGGGCCACTCCTGGTATTACGAAGGAATTAGTCTCCAATCCTCCCAGCATAGTTGAAGCTACGGGGGTTTGCAAGAACTCGTAAAATTTGCTCATGAGGAGCGCCATCTGGGCAGGTCCCGGACCTGCTCTTGTGGAAGGTTGTGCATCCCCTGGGACGTCTATCGTTGTTGGGGCCAGCGGTACCTCTACTCGAGGAGCCCCATCTCTTAGGGCCTCCTGCTCCCTCGCAGCCTGTTCTTCATTATGCTGTATGTCATCGAAATGGAGTCTTCTAGTAGCATTATCCAGCGCCATACTCCTTCTCTAGAGGGATGCCTCCCCAGCGGAGTCGCCAAATGTAAGAGGGTACTTTAGATTATAAATGGAGGCTTGACCCCCTATTGAGTATGGTAACAATAAGTCAGTTGGTTAAAGCTTAAGGTTAATGATAGAACACATAAAACATGAACCCAATGAGGATAGACTCAACTAAAACTCACAAAACTCTCGTGTATAACTCATGTCACAATAATGGACTTTAGAAGTGGCTTAGCCAGAGGGAGAGGGAAGTAAGCACCTTAGACACACCCTGGTGGGCAAGTAAAAAACACACAAAACACCCTCAAGAATCTCTGTCAAGTATTAAAAGCTTCGTAATAAATGACAATGGTGAGTTAGTGAACTCTCTAGTTTGCAATAACTCTTTTCAATTCTCAAAAAGGGGATCCTCTCCTCAAAGGTGGTTGGGGTCCTTAAATAGCCCCCCACACCACCCCCGAGGCAACTCAGTCATTAAAGACTATGAAAGACATCCCTCATACTTTATGTCACAATATTAAATGCCTGATGCACTAGTTGTCTCCACGTCATAAACATTAAATGCCAAGACATGCCTTTTGCCTGACCACTGTGTGTCAGGGGGTTGTTGTCGCAGAGGTGGCTCACCAACTGCCTGACAGCCCCAAATACCACGGTGGTTTACTCAAGTGCATGTCTGACATTGTTTAGATGGCTAGTGACATCACCCACAGTAGATGTGACATTAAGTAGAGGGTCGTTTGGTCCATAACTCAATGCCCGATGGAACTCCAAGTTGCTCCACTTGAGGTTCCATGGTCAGGGTCCTTCGGTGTTTTACCAGGTGTATATAAGATGGTCAGGACAAGCCCCAACGGTGCCTTACTTCTCAATCCTCCAAACAAGTCCCTCTAAAGTTCCCATGGTGAGGTCATTCGATAAGTCATGAAAGCCCTCCCAGGTCCTGCCATGCCTGGTCTCTCGTGAGTACCGTTTGACCTCACCCAAACTGTATTATTATTATCGTTATGTCATTACAACCGTTATAGCTTTACAGTGAATGTAATCAAAGGTACAATATGATTAACACAACAAGCTGAAGTATGAGTTGCCACGCTGAGCTGCCTCCCCAAGCTGCCACGCTGAGCTGCCTCACCAAGATGCCACGCTTGAGTTGTCACGCTGAGCTTCAAGCCCCCTCTACAACACTACACCACACGACTATGTACACGAGCTTATAAAAAATGCTATGGACATATATACGACAAATCTGAACAATGGCCAAGCCTATTTTAACAACTAACAAAATAAATATGAAGCATGAAAAAGTCTTAAACAATTATTAATCAGTTTCTTTATTTTTCCTGAATCTCAACTAACAATAGACAAAATAAAAGAACACCACAAAATAATGATGCAAAATAACAAAAAAAAAATATGTCGAAATAAAAATAAAAATAAAAAGAAAGAAGGAAATATGCTGATGCTTGGGGCAAAATAGGGAACAAAAGATTGAAAAGAAATTAGTTTTCTTGTAGATTCGTAATAAAGACATTGTAGTTATGATACTTTTTTTTTCAGATCCATAGTAAAAAAAAAGGCACAAATATGTAAATCAAATACTCAGATATACACACTTACCATTGTTGGGGGGTTGAGAGAGGGAGGCGGCTCAGATCTGACAAAGGAAAAAACAAATTCGTGATACCTTGCGATGGAGAAGAACTGATGATTCTCGGCTCCAAAAATGAAACTCAAGTCCACCACAGATGAAATCAACACTGATCCCATGAATGACGTCCATCATCAAGAGAGAGTGATGAAGAGTTATCGTGTGTGTTGACGGACGGGAGTAACTTACCATAGTAGAGAAGAGCGATGGTCGGAGGCTTGCCGGACGGAGTGGCTGGATGTCGCAGTAGAGAGAGAGTTTGATATTGGAGCTGGTAAGCGGGTGAGGGGAAGGAGAGAGACGGGGGAGCGGGAAATTGAAATATGAGTGAGGAGAGATAAGAGGGAAAGTAAACATAATGATTTTTTAAAGTGTGCCAAAATTTGGCCCTATTTTAAAGTGTGCCAAAATTGAGTACACTTGATTAAAATATAAAAGACCCCCGTGTACTCATTTTTAATCAAGTGTACTCAATTTTGGCACACTTTAAAATAGGGTCAAATTTTGGCACTGTTTTAAAGTGTGCCAGATTGTCATTAAATCGTGCCAGCATTTGGCACAATTTAAAATTGTACCAGATTTTTAACATCCGGGTGTGCCAAATTGTTATTTTGGTGTAGTGTAATGAAATATTTATATAATTAAATGTCCAACACACACAAATTCAAATTTTATCTTTTTATCCTATGACATGTATCTAGGTGATAAAACGTATAAATTAAAGCATGAACTCAACAAAAGAAAATTTTGGGAAAAAATATCTTAAGGGAAAGACCTTTTATTTTTAGACCTTAGAAATATTACAAGACATTCGACTTACAGACTACTTGATACCAGCCCCAAGTATAATGTGCTAGTCTTCAGAAATCTCTAAAGAATACTACTTGGTGAGTATCAGTCCATAGGCGGCCTTCCACCCTCGGTATCCATAAATAAATCTTTGTCTTCAACAATGATCCCCTTGAGAATCATAATGGTCAGCCGTGAAGAAACTCTCTCCACAAGAGTTGTCTACGTAAGGATACAAAACTATATAGGGTTCAAACAGATTCACAGAAATATATTTTAGGGATGTGATTTATGAATCAAAAAGGTTTTCTAAACTCAAAAGGTTTAATTTTTTTGCAAAGTGTATACAAAAATAGTTCTGGCAAAAGTCTTAGAAAAGTTAAACACGAAATAAGTATTTATAATGAGAACACAAATTTTGAGGTAGCGTCATTTTCTCGAAAGAAAATGTGGCTCGTTCGAACGAGAATAGCAGATCGTTAGAATGAAATCCAAGTTTTTTCAAACGAAACACTATCTCATTTGAACCAGCTTCAAATGACATTCAAACGAAGCGAGACAATACTCCTTCGTTCGATACACGTTCGATGTAAACTTCAGACGACCCTTTGAATAAAAAGGACCACTCGTTCGAATGAAAATATGATCTCGTTTGAATAAGGTCAGTGAGGTTTGAAAGTTTTGTAAAAAACATGCCTCGATTTTTCACCCCAAAAAAATTTGTTTCAATTTTAATAAAAATCAAACATCCCAAAATTAATTTAAACTATTAGTAGTATTATACCTTCATAATGTGTAGATCCTTGAAAGTTGGAGATGTTAGATATTCATTCTTCATGACGGCTCGTGTCGAATAGTAACGAAATATGCCAAAATGTATGTAAGCCTAAGCTATTAAGTAAGGATAGAAAATATGCTCTTACAAATCTCTCCCTTTTTGTTATTCTGGTACAAACCCCAGAAAATGGATAGGTACAAGATAATGATGTCTTCAAAATGACTTCTTTAAATCTCCACTTCATCATGATCTTCTCTTGGGTACTTTATCTTAACCGAGTGTAATATGAATATGATCTTCCAAAAAAGTACATTTACACATGTAACATAGAAAATACCCGTGATGCATCGAGTTTGACATATAAAATAAAATTCATAAAAATTCTCCACCATAGATCAAACTCGTCTGTAGTTTATTCTCCTCCATTTATTTTGTCTGAAATAGACAAGGAGTAGAAACTAAATCACAAATGCAAAGCATCACTAATAAGAATAAGATATCATCACAAAAATTGTATAAATGGTAAACATGCAATGATAATCTCAAAGGCTCCATAAACTATTTTAAAAAATAAAGTGAAAATGAATTTTAATAGAACAGTTCATAAAATAGAAGCAGGAGACATCCCTCTTCATGAAAATCCCAACGCGTCTCTGTTGATACCAAAATTAGTATGCTGATGTGGACGAATAATAAGAAGACACGTGTCAATCTACGTGGCACAATAGCAACGAGGAAGATTGTTTCCCCGACCAACATACTCACTCCGAGCAACAAGTATACTCCGAGGAATGCCAGTCTTCCGAGGAACTCCAATGCTCCGAGGAACTCTTGGACGACGAGCAACTAAGGCGGTTCGAGCTGCATCTCGACCACAGCATTAATTGCCAGATAATCAACAGTTCAACTATTCATTGAATGCTTATCATCTTGACGCGCACGTTTGAAGAACATTAAATGAATTACCCTTTCATATGTGTATCATTTATTGTAACACCCTTTCATGTACAGCCGAATGGCTATAAATACCTTGTATCACCCTCATTCAAAGGGATCGGAATTTCTTGATAGCACTTGTAATCGAGAATTCCCAAACACTCAGCAATAACATAACAGTGGACGTAGGCCATTCATATAAGGTTGAACCACTTTAAAATCTTTTGTCTTATTTATTTATCTGTGATTAAATAATTAGAGTAATCTAGTTTTTTACATCAACAGATTGGCGCCGTCTGTGGGAAACGATTGTTATTATCGTTTTTCATCAAAAATCATTCATCATCAATGGAGGATAATCCAGAATCTAGCAATCGAAACGCTGGAAATGCTGAAAATCCTCCAAATCCCTCTGCACCTCCAGATCTAGCTGGGATTATGACGAATCTGGCTCAAGGACAAACCGCCATGCAAGAAACAATGAGGCAAGTCATAAAAACCCTTCATGGCGGTGCACCTGCACGTTCAGGACAGCGAAGTGGTCAGAGGCAAACTTATTTACTTTTTTCACGATCCAGGCGTACTGAGTCATATCGTAATGAGGAGTCTGATGATTTCTCTTATCAACCTGGGCGAACTTCGTCAATAAGGGCTACAGATACTGATCAACGTATTACTCTCTCTCCAGAAAGACCCAGTGCCTTAGAAAGACTGAGTAGAGTGTCTCCTTTCAGTCGATTAGGCCCTAGGAGGAATAGGAGTCCACCTAAGATCATGTCGAGGAGTTTTTGACAACCATCAGATCTAAGAGAAGGATCAGCACAATCACGACCAGTTGCTCGTCAAGATAGATCTCAAGAGGCTACTTCAGAATGATCTATTGCTCGAACCAATAGGCCCGAGGAAGGAAATAAAGCGTGGAAAGGGACCCTTCAGCGATTGGAGGATAGATTGGGAGAAATGGCTAAGGCGAAGAATCCCCTACAACGAACTTTTGTTCAAGGGACACCTTTTGTCCAGGCCATTGTGAATTTTCCTACACCGTCAAAGTTTAAAGCACCAGTAGTAACCCCCAAATATGATGGAAAGACAAATCCTGTTCTTCATATAGAGCAATATCAAGCTGCCGCCGATATCTATGCTGTCCCCGACGAAATGAGGTGCAGAGCGTTCTCAGGAACTCTTACTGGAACTACCCAGATATGGTACAACAATCTTCCTCGGGGTAAGATTTCAACTTTCTTTCAGTTGGCCGAGTTGTTCATCGGCAATTTCTGTTTCGGAGCAAAGCCAGTAAAACGAGTAGCACACTTGTTAAGTGTTAGACAAAAATCTGGTGAGAGTACTAGAGATTACATAACTCGTTTCAATAACGAGAAGCTGGAAGTCATAGATTACGAGGAGAAGACAACAATCACCGCCTTGATGAGTGGGTTGTTGCCTAATAAGTTGTATTACACCTTGGCGAAAGATCCACCTAAAACTATGTCAGAGTTGATGGCAAAAGCGGCCAAAATCATGAATGCCGAGGAAGCTATGGCTGCAAAGAAGAATACGGATAAAGACACCAAGGTGGACGTCGACAAATCTAAAAATAAAGAGCATAAGGGCAATGGCGGTGACAAGCATTCCAGAAATAATAAGTCATCATGGGAAGTCCTGAAGAAATTCGATAATTATACTCCCTTGAAAATGGGTATTAATCATGTCTTGGAAGAAATCAAGAATAGCGAGGAGGTAAAGTGGCCGAAGAAATTGAGGTCAGATCCTGAGGCGAGGAACAAGGATAAATATTGCGAGTTCCACAAAGATCATGGCCATATGACTAAAAATTGCATAGCTCTTCAGAACGAGATTGAAACACTCATCCGAAGAGGAAAGCTAGCAAAGTATGTTGATCGGGGAGGCGAAAGTAGAAATAATGACCGAACTAGAGAAAGGTCTAGATCTCCTCGTCGAGCAGAGGAGAAAAAGAAAAGGGGTCATGAAGATGATACCGAGGATGACCCCGATCTTCCCAAGAAACCGAGGCAGCCAAAACGAGAGGTATTTTCCATACGTTTTGGTTTATTTGATTGTAATGTTATTACAGGAGGAGATGCAGGAGGAGGAGATCTTACTGCAGAAAGAAAAGCTTACCTCGGAGAGGCACAAGCTTGCTCGTACATTCAACGAATAAATTTAGCCGAGGAGGATCGTCCGAGGAAGGTAAACAAAGAAAAGTTGGTTATTGGCTTTTCAAAAAATGACCTGGCAGGTGTTCTTTACCCTCACGACGACCCCTTGGTGATCAAAATGAGGATGAAAGAAGTAGTGATTTCAAGGGTGCTGGTAGACAATGGCAGTTCGGCAGACATCATGTACTATTCATGCTTTGACAGTTTAAATTTGAAATTATCTCAATTGGAGCCTTATCACAGACCTCTTCTGGGTTTCGCTGGCGAGAAAGTTTTTCCACTTGGGACGATCAAGTTGGATATATTCATTGGAACTTGGCCTGCTTGTCGAACAGAAAGAATACGCTTCTTTGTGATGGATAAGAATATGCAATCCGCTTACAACATCATCATGGGAAGAGTTGGTTTGAATAAGTTCGAAGCAGTCCCATCTACAGTACATCAGTGCTTAAAATTCCCTACAAATTTATGAGTAGGAGTTGTGAAAGGTGATCAGAAAGTAGCTCGGGAATGCTATTATTCGTCTGCCGAGCAGGAGGAGCTTGAAGAATCCAGGAAAAAGACTACTACCTTTCAGGTGGATAAAGGTACAGAAATTGAAACACTCGATCCTAGAGATGAATCCCAACTTGTGAAAGGACAGGTGGTAGAATCTACAGAAATTATTATTCTGGACGACGAGCATCCTGAACGAGTAACCCAGATAGGTTCGTCGTTAGATGCTTCAATAAAACAGGAGTTGATAGCTTTCTTGAGAAATAGGAAGAAAACTTTTGCGTGGAGTCATGAAGACATGCCAGGAATAGATCCAAACTTCTTATGTCACAAGCTCAATGCGAATAAGGAGATCAAACCTATAAAGCAAAGAAGAAGAGTATTTAGTCCCGAGAAGAATCAAGCCATACAAGAAGAGGTCGAGAAGCTCCAGAAAGCCCAATTCATTGAAGATGTGAAGTATCCAGACTGGTTGGCAAATGTGGTGATAGTGAAGAAGAAAAATAATAAATGGAGAATGTGTGTTGATTTCACTGATCTCAATAAGGCATGCCCAAAGGATCATTTTCCACTGCCCAGAATTGATCAACTAGTGGATGCTACCTCGGGACACGAGCTACTCAGCTTCATGGATGCTTACTCTGGATACAACCAGATCAAAATGAAACCTGAAGACAGGGAAAGCACTTCTTTCATTACCCCTAGGGGAACTTATTGTTATAATGTTATGCCTTTTGGTTTGAAAAATGCAGGAGCGACATACCAGCGACTGATGAACAAGGTTTTTGCCGAACAAATCAGTTGCAATATGGAAGTCTATGTCGACGATATGATGACAAAGAGCAAGAAAGCTGCGGATCATCTAGTTGACTTAGGTCAAACCTTTGATCAACTGGATAAATACCAGATGAAGCTCAACCCGATGAAGTGCACCTTTGGAGTACGAGAAGGAATGTTCCTCGGGTACATCGTCAACCAGCGAGGCATTGAGGCAAAATCCAGCAAAGATCAAAGCTCTTTTAGAGTTGCGATCTCCAACGACGAAGAAGGAGGTGCAGAGTCTTACAGGACGAGTTGCAGCGCTCAATAGATTTGTATCTCGAGCAACTGATAGGTGCCTTCCATTCTTCAAAACACTCCGAAAAACTTTCGAGTGGAATGATGAATGTGAAAAAGTTTTTCAAGACTTGAAGAAATATCTGGGAACACCTCCATTACTGTCCAGACCAGTGATGGGAGAAAAGTTGTACTTATACCTGGCAGTATCAGAAAATGCGGTCAGCTCGGCATTAATCAGATTGGAGAATGGAGTCCAGAAGCCAATTTATTACACAAGTAAGGCTTTCCGAGGTGCAGAGATCAGGTACCCAAAGTTAGAAAAATTGGCATTGGCATTAATTGAGGCAAGTAGAAGAATGAGGACATATTTCCAGGCCCATACCATCATCGTGAATACCGACATGCCATTAAGACAAGCCCTTCATAAGCCAAAAAAGTCAGGGAGACTGATGTACTGGGCAATAGAGCTCGGTGAATATGATATTGTGTATTAACCTAGATCATCCTTAAAAGGGCAAGCTGTAGCAGACTTTATAGCAGATTTTACATATCCTGATACCCCCGAGGAACAAAAGTTGTTCGTTGACCAACCTGTGGATGTTACAGGATCAACAGACATATGTCCAGACCAACTCCGGTTGGTAAAAGGGCTTGTGGATGTAGAAAGATCATCAAATTCAAACCCAGACCAACTCCAGTTGGTAAAAGGGCAAGAAGAGATGGTCGACGAGGAGCGAAAAATACCAGGGGAGGATGAAACAAAAAAGAAGATATTTCACCGAGGAACTCTGTCAGATAAGAAATTTGAAGATGAGTTACCTACATGGAGATTATATGTAGATGGGTCATCTTGCACAACAGGGTGTGGAGCAGGGATTATTTTGAACACCCCAGACGAGATTGACATGGAATATGCCTTACGATTCCAATTCAAAGATTCCAATAATGAGGCTGAGTATGAAGCCTTGATAGCAGGTCTTAATTTAGCAAAGATTATGGAAGCGCAACAAGTGATGGTATTTAGTGATTATCAATTAATTGTGAATCAGATGATGGGAACGTATGCAGTTAAAGGAGAACTAATGGTCAAGTATCATGCAAAGGCAATGGAGTTGTTGGCAGAATTTGATGCCATTCAGTTGATCAGAATACCAAGAATGGAGAATGCACAAGCAGACGCGCTGGCCCGACTAGCATCAGCTACTCGTACCGAGTTGCGAAGAACGATACCAATTGAGGTGTTAGAAAGTTGAAGCATAGATGAAAGCTTGACGATGAATGTTATTTCCCTTGATTTAGGGCCATCTTGGATGGATCCCATCAGGGCATATGTCGAGGAAGGAGAATTACCGGAGGATAAGATCGCTGCCAAGAAATTAAAGTTTAAAGCTGCTCGGTATGTACTAACTAATGGTGTTTTGTATAGACGAGGAATTATGGCAGGTTTGCAAAGATGTGTACATCCCTCCGAGGTAAAAGAATTGATTGAAGAGATCCATGAAGGGTCCTGTGGAGCCCATGTAGCAGGTCGAACACTTTTGCAAAGGGTGATGATGCAAGGATACTACTGGCCAACGATGAGGGCTGATTGTATAGCCTATGCTAAGAAATGTGATAAATGCTAACGTTTTTCTTCCATCCGACGTACTCCACAAGCATTGTTGACACCCATAACTTCCCCTTGGCCATTTGCCATATGGGGAATTTATCTGGTTGGACCACTGCCAACGACCCGAGGAAGATTCAAGTACCTCGTTGTCGCAGTGGATTATTTTACTAAGTGGGTAGAAGCTGAGCCTCTGATTGATATGACATACGAGAAGGTATACCAATTCGTTTGGAAGAATATCATCTGCCGATATGGTCTCCCTCATGCCTTCATCACAGACCATGGAACACAGTTTGATAACGAGGAGTTTACCGCCTATTGTCATCAGTCAAACATTTTGAAGGTTCATTCAGCACCAGGCCATCCCCAAAGCAATGGACAGACTGAAGTGACGAACAGAACATTATTAAATGGTTTGAAGAAGAGGTTAAGTGAGGCTAAAGCTAATTGGATTAATGAGCTACAATCAGTATTATGGGCTTACCGAACAACTCCCCGAGCAGCGACTGGAGAATCACCATATATGCTGGCGTTTGGTAGTGAGGCAGTAATACCTGCTGAGTTGGGTCTCCCAACACACAGAGTGCTGAATTTCAATTCCCCAATCAGTGACTTGATGAGAAGATTAGATTTGGACATGCTCGAGGAGGTTAGAGAAGAAGAATCCATTAGGAATGCTGCATATCAACAACGAACAGCTCTGTTCTACAACAAGAGGGTGAAGAAATGTGATTTAAAAGAAGGAGATTACGTGCTAAAGAAGGTCATTCAGAAGCACAATAAATTGGAAGCAAATTGGCATGGACCTTACCGAGTTACAGAAGTTGTCCGACCAGGAACTTTCCGAATAGCTACTCTAGAAGGAGAGGAATTCAAGAACGCATGGAATGCTGAACACCTACGCAAGTATTATCAGTAATGTAAAATGTAAAGCAGTTCTATCAATATGAATAAAACGATGATATTTCACCATCTTCTCTCCTTTTATTGAAATTTTTTTGGGGAATACTAGTGTACAACACTACACTGCTCGACAGCAAAAAGAAGACGATAGTTCAGACCCACGACTAACTCCGGTTGGTAAAAGGGCGAGAACAAGCTATACTCCTTTGGATAGGAGGCGTACACAAGCGTGATCAACTCCGGTTGGTAAAATAACTAGTGGACATGATAGTTCGAGCGTGATCAACTTCGGTTGGTAAAATCGCGAGAACAAACTATACTCCTTTGGTTAGGAGGCATACACTAGCGTGATCAACTCCGGTTGGTAAAATAACTAGTGGACAGTGATAGTTCGAGCGTGATCAACTTCGGTTGGTAAAATAGCGAGAACAAACTATACTCCTTTGGATAGGAGGCATACACTAATGTGATCAACTTCGGTTGGTAAAAGAGTTAGTGGACATGATAGTTCAAACCCATGACCAACTCCGGTTGGTAAAAGGGCAAGAACAACATTCTTAAAAATGCCAATTTCGGCGGGTTAAGAAACAAAATACGCCAACTTATGTTGGTCGGAAGGTAAAACTATTCCAGAAAATACAAAGTATTCCAAACTGAACCAAGTATGGTTGGTCGGGGATAAAAATCCACTAACTGTAGTTGGTCGACGAGGATAAAATTATCGACCTTGGTTGGTCGGACACATTTTATGAAAAAAATTACCAAGTATGGTTAGTCAGGGATAAAAACTCTCACTAATTATAATTGGTCGACGAGCACAATTTAACAACCTTGGTTGGTTGGAAAAATTTTAAACATTTTTATACTCATTACCTTATTATTAAGTGATCGAGCAACATTTTATTACTAAATTGGTCGATGAACCACACAATATTATTATGCAATCACAAATATAAAAGTGTTAGACAAGTACAAAATAATAGCAACACAGATTTGCAAACAGAAAATGAAAGTCTTTCATTAAAATTCAAAAATTAAAAATTACATGTATACTAACTATTACATTGAAATCCCTATTCTATTGGTTTCTTTCCTTCAGCTTTTGAAATAGGTTCCTCGCCAGCAGGAACATCGTTTAAGGTCTGAGGAGAATTGATAAAATTCAAGTCCTTCAACATTCTGACATTCATTACTGAAGGAGTGTCCAATAGATGCTCGGGACGAGATACCTCGATCTGAGAATGAAGATTGTAATCACCGAGGTATTGTGCAATTAAGCTCCGAGGAATGGCACGAGCTGGGATCCATTCCTTGTCCAAATTAAACGGTGTCACAGGCAAATCGAGCACCCCGGGGTCATAATAGTCCCACAAGTAATGCCCCTGTTCAAGCTTCAACACGCATAAGGCATTCAACCAGCCTTGTTTATAGCCCTCATTAGTGGCATTCTGGATACGAGCATCTAAATGGAATAATGCCTCATTGTACCCAGCCATCCAAAATTCCCTGGGCTGCTTATGGAATTGGAAGGTCAGTCTCTCCAACTGCCCGTGAAGGCTTTTTGAAAAAATGTCCTTATTCTGTAAAGCAGACTTCGTCGCAGTAAGTTGATCCTCCAAAGTTAGGATTTTCTTGGATATTTCAGACAAAGCCCAATCTTTGGCATTCAGTTGGTACGCTTGGGTTTCCAATGTTGACAGAGTACGAGCTTCTTCAATACTACGAGGAGTTCTTGATCGACCCCGAGCAGCTGGAGTACTTCGTTCCTCGACAACATCATGAGCAACTCTTACTCGCCCACGAGAACCTCTTCCTCGTCCCCGAGTAGAAGTAGAAGTACCAGATCTTCGCAGGACATCCAACTCTTGCCTTAATTTGGCATTCTCAACTTCTAAGAAAGAAAATCCCTCATCGGTCACTGGGATCACCGCTGTTGAAGAAGAGGCTGCAGACTTGTATTGTGCTAGTTCTTTCTGCAAATTATTATTTTCTTGCTCCAGCAATTCAGCAATTTATCTACAGGCTTCAACTTCTCCCTTTAGGGTCCTCTCCCTGACATCATACCCAGCAATGAGTTTGTCATAGCCCTTCTCGGCAGAAAGCTGTTGATATTTCTTTTCATACCCCTCATGTAACAAGGCATTTGACTCCTTGTACTGAGTCTGAAGATCTTCTAGAGTATATTGGAGCTCCTCGATCATATCATAGTAAGCCATGTTATTGTCCACTGCTCGATCAAGTAAGCCCTTCAGATATTGATAAGCTTCTACTGCCTGCTCTGAAGCACTATGGCCAAGGATGTCGGCAACTTCTGATGCACTGAGGTCTGTGTGACCAGCTTTATAATACTCATGGCATTGCTGCATCAACTTTGTGTCGTTAGCAGACAAAAGATCCATCCTGGCCAGAAACTAACAGAGAAAGAAAAAGAAAATAAAGACAGAGTGCAGATAAAGAAGAGACAATCATATGGAAGAAAAGAACTCAAATTTTATTAGATCATAAGGCAAAGTTACAAAGATCTGAGATACAAAGTACAAGTAAAAGAAAAATAGAAAGAGAATACCGAACAACTTCACACCTTTTCCTTGTCTCCCAAGACTTTCTCGGGAGGCTGGGATGAGGAGCTTGGTTGCACGGTGGAAATAAGGAGTTGGTCGGCGGGAACTGGAACTTGTTCTGAAGGAGCTGGCAGAGATGAAAGCTCCTCGTCAGCAGGCTGGGTAAGGATGATATCACCCACAACCAATGAAGATTCTTCCGAGGCAGCTTCGTCCTCTTCTTCATCCTCGATGGCTGGAGGAGGACCAGGGAGATGCTGTTGAAATAGGTCGGAGTCATCGCTCACTTTCAATTCTTGCAAAACTGCAACCCAGCCATCACGAAAGTACTTCAAACTTCCATATTGCACTTGAGTCATCATAGCAGCTACTCCCTTGTTCCACCATTTGTCCCAACCTGTGCTGAAAGACTTCTTTATTGCCTTCTTTCTTTTTGTTTTCTCCGAGGAGAGCTTCTCGGATAGAAGGTCCTCGGAGGCTTTCAGTTTGGCCTTCAACTCCTCCTTCTGACGATTTGCTTCGCGCAGAAGGGTCAGCTCTTCCTCAGCTGATTTCAGCTTATTTTCAATCTCCCCAAAAGTGGTGAGCTTCTCGGAGTATTTCTTATTTTCCCTCTCCAAGTCCTTCACTTTATTTCCCAACTGCACCTTCTCTGCTTCAGATGCATCCAGTTTTTTCTCCCATTCACCTTTATCCTCGTCTTACTTCTGACGGGATTCCTTCAGAGATTGGGCCAAACCCTGGAATGCATCCTCTACTCCAGACGAGGAGCTTGAAGCCTTGAGTGCTTCATCTTTCTTCACAATGGTGCTAAAGCAACTCACCAGCTAAAAAAGAAGGTAGTGATGAGTTAGTGCCGAGATACATATATTGGTAGAAGGAAATAAGAATTCAAGATAAGAAGAAACTTACTGAAGCGATGTGACGAGTAGCTAGGGATGTCAGCATATCCCTAGGCATGTTTTCCTCGATGCCTTGGACTTCAGGAATGATCCAAGTCTTTACCGAGCTCATTGCAGAGCTCGGGGGAATAATGGTTGGAACACCAGCTCCACTAGTTTGGAGCTGGGGAATGACTTCAGAAAAACTAACCGAGGAAGACTTCTTCAATCTCCTCGGTGTCTTCTCAACAACCTCAACCAAAGAAGAATTTTTGGTTGGAGAGATAGTGATTACTTACACTGGCGCGTTCTTCTGTATAGGAGCCACAGGGGGCTTCTCGACGACCTTCTGAGGAGCAGCAGAAGGGGAAGCATCAACTTTCTTTGTCCCCTTTGGGACATCGGCTTTACTTCTCTTTCCATCTCCAGAAGAGGAGGTCTCTTCAAAGAGAGCAGGAACTCTTCTCTTGCCCATCTTCTGACTCAGAGGAATGTGAGAGTCTGGTGAAGAATCTTCAGAAGCTGGTAATGGTTCGCTAATGCTAGCCACAGGACGAGCAGTGTAAGAGGATGTGTAGCTCCTGTATTGCAGCAAGTATGAAGCAGACCAAATGTGCTAGTCTGCAACCTTCTTATGCAAACTCCAGATATGTTTTAAACGCTTGATATTAACTTCTGTTTCTTTTGGAGTTTTTCTCTTGCTGTCAACTGCAAATAAAGACATAGTGAAATATCAGTCATACATTTTGTCAAACACAATGAAATCATAATTTCAAAAAACAAAATAAGATGAAAATAACCTATCCCATTGCCATATAGAGGGCATTTGGGACTCTCATATACTTCGTCTCCAACCAGAGGGGCATGTTGCCAATTTTTTACAACTACTCCATGATCAAAATAATCCCTGTTGGCATTAGGGAGGTTGACTACTAGAGCCCTATTCAAAAATCTAGTTTTTAAATAATAAACATTGTCTAAAACAGCCCATCTATAACAGTACATAATCTCAGGAATTCCTATACGAGTTCCATGAGTTTGATTTAACCTATACACCCCATTAACTATTCTCCAGGTGTTGGGGGCTATTTTTGCAGGGACAACGTCGAAATACTGACAGAACTCTAAGCATAAAGGGTTTGGTGGAAAAGAAAATCCACATTCAGCAATAAAGAGGCTAGGGAACCAATGTCCCTCAACCAAATCAAAATAACTTGAAGGCTCAGAAAGAACCTCCAAAATTACCCAAGATGGAATAGAGAAATTAGAACGGAATTTCTCAAGAGACTCAATAATGTAAACCATGATGAATAAAAGAAGAAGGAAGAAGAGCTTACAGGGAAAAAGGAGATCTGTTGACAAACAAATGAAGAAAAGGATGGACGCACAGGAGAGAGAAAAGCTATAGAAAACTCGAAAGCAGAAATTGAAAAGGTAGAAGACGATGGGATTGCCTCTGAAGCTTAAATACTTTGCCTTGGGAAACGGCGAAAGAAATGATTACAAAAAGGAAACTATTACGCTACCGGCGGCTAAAAGGACAAAAAGGGCACGAAGATCGAAGCGCCTATAAAAATGCAAAAAGGCGGATTCTGCGAATTTGGAAGGAAATTCAAATATGAAGAAAAGGCTCCTAAAACCCAGGAAGGTCATTTAATATAGCCATATACCGAGAAAGAATGTTCCATACTCCTCAAAGTTCGAAATATGAAACATTGGGGGCTTCTATTGATACCAAAATTAGTATGCTGATGTGGACAAATAATAAGAAGACACGTGTCAATCTACGTGGCACAATAGCAACGAGGAAGATTGTTTCCCCGACCAACATACTCACTCCAAGCAACAAGTATAATCCGAGGAACGCCAGTCTTCCGAGGAACTCCAATGCTCCGAGGAACTCTTGGACGACGAGCAACTAAGGCGGTTCAAGCTGCATCTCGACCACAGCATTAATTGCCAGATAATCAACAGTTCAACTATTCATTGAATGCTTATCATCTTGACGCGCACGTTTGAAGAAGATTAAATGAATTACCCTTTCATATGTGTATCATTTATTGTAACACCCTTTCATGTACAGCCTAATGGCTATAAATACCTTGTATCACCCTCATTCAAAGGGATCGGAATTTATTGATAGCACTTGTAATCGAGAATTCCCAAACACTCAGCAATAACATAACAGTGGACGTAGGCCATTCATATAAGGTTGAACCACTTTAAAATCTTTTGTCTTATTTATTTATCTGTGATTAAATAATTTGAGTAATCTAGTTTTTTACATCAACAGTCTCTTCCAAATTTTTGTCACCCTTTGCCATTCCACACTAGTTCCATCTCTCTCTCTCTCTCTCTCTCTCTCTCTCTCTCTCTCTCTCTCTCTCTCTCTCTCTCTTCAAACTGACTATTATTTGGTCTGGCTACCAGAGCACGATGAGTTTCATTTTGTGAAGACTGTGAATTTCTTGGGTAAATAAGTTGATTTTGTTCCTGTTTTGTTTTTCTACAAAGGTACTTGAGTTTTTGATTTTCAGTAATAATATAAAATCAATGTTTATTGTGTTTAGGTTTTGATACTGTAGAGTTTTACTGTGTCAATTTTTTTATTGTGTATGGAATGAGAATATTTGTTAGGGTTTCTAGTTCCTGCAATATATTTGTAGGTTCATTGAGAAGAGGAGATATGATTTTGTGTCCTTACGTGTTAAACATGTTTCTGATGTTCAAACATCTGATATAATTTGAATTTTGAAGTACTTTCTTTTACTCACTAAATACGTTTGTAGCAATATGATTAGTGTGAGTAAGGAGTGGGCCCTAAATACATCTTTGTAGATGGAACTAAAGACAAAAAAACCTAATTCCATACTCCTCCCATTGGGCTTCCATGCACGTAAATCCTACATCACAGTATCGCATCATCTCCACCGTCAATCTGAATATTCCCACTCCCCTACACGTTGCAAACTCTGGTTTAGAAAATCTCCCACCTTGTTCGGCTCAGCATTTTGATTATTTATTTTCTTCATTCAACGCTTCGAATTGTTCCAAGTCGTTGATAGATTTTCGATCTCACCCCCTTCATTAACACCTTCAAATCTTCAACCTCAAACACAAACAAAACAAAATCTCAATTATTTTAACCTATTCCACGTTACCTTCATTTTCAAACGCTCTGTAAGTCTAAATTTGCCTTAGATCGTAAATGATAGTTAGATAATCGATTAGGAATATATGTAGTTATCTATCTGAATTTCGTTATTAATTTTTACAATTGTTGTTATTTTGTTAATTATCAAATTTATATCTTTTGTTTCTCTCACAATTTATATTTTAGGTCGATAGATTTCTGAATTTGCCTACTGATTTCGTTTTCACTTGAAATTATAATTTTTTATTGTTATTTAGTTGTCCACTAGTGGCTTTTTTATTTTATTTTTGGTAAAAGGTAGGGTTTTTGTTGAGATTGTCACTGGTAGTAAGAGAGAGATATCGCCTAATGTGAAATTAGGGACGAACATAAATGTCGTCTAATGATAGTGTATATAGATTTATGTAGTTATATGTCTTAATAATTGATGTTATTGTTTTTATTTGCATATTTGTGAATTTCCGTATTGATTTTGTTTTTTACTTTAATTTTTGTATTTTTTGTGATATTTAGTTGCTCAGGAGTGGCTTCAGTTTTATTTTTTCATTTTTGGTAAAATTTAGTAAGGGAGACATGGTGCCTAATGTGAATTTAGGGATAAACGTAAATCGCCGTTAGGTTTATTTCATTAATTTCATTTTCTTTCTGCAACTATTGATGAATTCTAATGAAACACAATTGAATCAAATCACATATACTGTATATCTACACTTGCTATTACTTATCTGAATTCATTATTAATTATTAGGAATGTTTTCGTTGTGGTTGTGGCTACGGTTGGTCATTGGTTGTAAGGGAAAGATGCAGTCTAATGTGAATTTAGGATTAGACATAAATGACAGTATGATTAGACAATTGATTGGTCGGTATAGAAAGTTGTTTTGAAAGTGCGCTTGAATAAATTCTAATTAAACTAAGTTGAATATGTATACTGTATGTATAGATATACTCACGATAATTTATGTACTTGTATGTCTGATTTTTTTTAAATTATTAGAATTAATTATTCAGGATGACACATTCTATAATTTGGTTGGACAGATGTGTGAATTTGCGTAAACATTTGTAGATTACAACGGTTTGTTTTGGTAGTTATTTTCTTCTTAAATTTGTATGTTTTGATTGATAAGTAGTTGTTATGTCCTGGCTTTTGATTTATTTTATCTAGTTTCGGTGAAGTAGGATTTTCTTGGAGATGCTTCCCAATGTCAATATTCGGACAGACATAAATGACAGTATGATTAGGCAATCGATTGAGAATTTAGATAGTGGTTTGGAGAGTGAGCTTGAATCAATGTTGACGGAACGGCATAATCGGGACGTCATTGATCGGGAGAGAGATTTGAATATGTATAGGAGTGGTAGTGCTCCCCCAACTGTTGAGGGATCGTTGAATGTGGTTGGAAGTTTGTTTAGGAACCCTAATATTGTACTAATTGATGATATTAGTCATGCCAACGACGTTTTAACAAAAGAAGAAATTTGATCTCACCCAGCATACTTATCTTATTATTATTCACCCGATAATATTAACCCCTGACTACCCCCACCATTATTGTCAAAAGAGGATTGGCGGATTGCACAAAGATTTCAGGTAGGAAGGATTACATATGATGGAATTGGGGATTGGAGGAATAAGAATTTGGTTGATGATGGTGGTGGTAGTTCACTATTTTCATTGCAGCCCGGGTTGTCTGTACAAAAAGCAAAAGATGAGTTAATGGAATTGAGGATGGCTGCTGCAAGAAATATCTCACGGAATTCCTCTTTGAAACAGATTGATAGAGGTGTCGACAGTTCAATTGGGGTTCCACGTGCTGGAATGGGGTTGAGGAGGAAGAATTTTGCTGACATTGTACAAGTAATTAATCCCATTTTAAAAGGTTTTACATTCTCTATGGTCTTTTTCATTTCTTTCCTTATACTCCCTCTCTTTCCATTATGTTGATTGATCAATGCTACTTGGTGGGTTTTGATGGACAATGACATGATGTTCTTATAGCTTATGAAATCAACAATTTAATCCTGTAAGATCTACATCTCTGAGACAATTTTGGCATTTTGTGTAACCAAAACCTGAATGCTGCTCCAAGCGTTTGGGTATTTAAAAAAGTCCCATGACACTTCATACTTCATGTGCTGCGGGAAGGCTTGGGGTGGCACTTGAAGTGCCAATCCACTGGTAAAGGATGAAAAATAAGAAGAAATGCCTTTTCGAGCGGCACTTGAAGTGCCTAAAGTTCCTTCTCGTGCTGCCGAGCTTCAAGCATCGATCGTTGATCCCCTTTGCCAAACTTAATCATTCATATTTTCCATATAATTCATTATGAACAATCACTTGGACTCTGAATTTTACAAAAATGATCATGCAAAATGTATTTAAGGAACTTTGAATAATTGTCTGGAGATGGTCGATATGGTGTAACGTTGCTATTTTATTCAAAGCATACATGATATTGAGAGGACCATAGAATCATTTCCATGAAGATAGGTTCATACATTTGAGGTAATATGTGTTTAGATAAGTCCTAGATGTTCCTTTAAAAGATGAGCCTGCGGCACAGAGGAATCTTTACTGCCGTTATTCAATGTATTTGTGAACTTTTATGATGAAGAATTCAAATTATAGAGTGCCACTAAATTGTGGAAGATCTCTATGCATAGGAAATGTGGAACATTCTTTTCAAATGAAGTGAACTTTTTTCTTTTTTTTTTTGCAGGAAGGGCTTGAGCAAGGCAATTCATTGTCAGGGCTTCTCTCACGCCCTTCAAGCCATAATGCCTTTGGTGATATTGTGGATACTACAGGTGGCGCTAATTCTCATTCAGTGGAGTTGTGTAATGGAGAAAATTCCATCGAGGCCATGCATAATGGGTTAAATGGCCTAGGCCTGTCCAGGGTTCAGAACATTGGTTAAGTAGTTCCTTATTCTTTTGCATCTGCTGTGGGTTCATCTTTGTCAAGGAGTAGAACCCCTGAGCCTCATTTGATTGGGAAATCACCTAGTCCTAGTCTTCCTCCCCTGGGAATCCATATATCTCCTGTTGAAGAGAAAGTATTGCTAGCTCAAATTCCTTTAACGGTCTTTCTTCTAACATGAATGAGCTTTATGATGTTACAGCTTCTTTATCTGTCTTAAGCCTTTCCAAAAATCGCGTTTATAGCGAAGACAATCTTTTACAGTCTGGGCTCCAAATGGGTTTTGACAAACTATTTAATCACTTATATGATATGTCGAATGGACATAGGCAAAGCTTGCAGCATCAATTTCTTAACAAGTCCAGACCTGAAAATTTGGCTGTTACTACTAATTATATTGATTTACTGAAGGAGAATAGATATGTGGGAGAACGAGATATTTCTAAATTGGGTCTTGATGGACAAGTGAACTTTCCGAGAAGAACTTCTTCTTTTGCCAATCTTCAACCAAGAGAAAATTCTTCCGAGTTTGCAACTTTTGAAGCTACGGACATCCATTTTTAAGCTGAAAATAGTGGCTAACAATCCTCTTTATAAAGGTCTGTTCTTGATTTGCTATTTTTTCGCAATATATATGTATTATTGTAACCCTTTTGTATTTATAGTTTTGCAATTTTTTTATCCATATACATCTTTGAATAGTACTGGAAATGGGCTTAGTCTCAGAAGTAGCAACCAGGCAGTGTCTGACCTTCACTCCCCAGTGATGGACCCATGTTATATTGAGGACTTGCAAAAACCTTCTCATTATTCAACTCATTCTCGAGGAAGAAATTATTTTGATTTTCCCCTTATTATGGAGATGTGCAAAGTTTGCAGAGACCATATCTTGGGTGGTTGCTTGTTCAATAGAAACAACAGTACGGATTGCCATTTCTAGGTAAATCTGACAGCTTAAATCATCAAAATGGTATTGGCATGCCTTATCAAGGAAATTCAATGGCAAATTCAGTACTTCCTTCAGTTGGACCTGGAAGTCTGGGGTTTCAAAATGAGCGAATTCCACATTTTACTTCTATGTTGAGGAGTTCAATGGGAAGATCTACCGAATCTTGGTATCCGGAAGTCGGGATGAAAGGAAATTTTGCATGATCATTATTAGAAGAGACCAAGAACCATAAAACCAGGTCTTTTGAACTTTCGGACATCGTTGATCATGTCGTTGAGTTTAGGTATGCATGTAATGCTTCTTTGAGTAATTTTGGTGATATTTTGAGTCTGGTCCCCACTTTTAAAATCACTTTTGATGCCCCCCACCCACGCACACACAATACATGGGCACAAAAAAAAAATACTGTGCTCATTTTAGTGACACTTTACAAGGATCTTTTGTGATACTTCGTGAAGTTTTACAACACGTTCCGGGGTGTAAGTTAACTATTTTTTATTTATTTTTGGAATAATTTAAAACTGAACCTAAAAGTCAAGGTTAAAGTTAGTCAACCCTTTATTTGCAGCTCTGTCTTGTATTCTGAGTTCTTTGCCTCCTTTTCATTAATGTAGTACGGATCAATACGGGAGCCACTTTATTCAGCAGAAACTTGAAACTACCGCAGTGGAAGAAAAGATATTCTCAGAGATTATCCCTCTTGCTCGTAGTTTGATGACTGATGTCTCAGGAATTATGTCATACAATTGGAGCATCTCGAGTTGTTAGCCAGGAGTGGAAGTCTGTGGGTGAACAATATGGGCAAACAATTATGGACATGCTTTTAACAGAGGTAAAGAATGGGTGGCATTTATTTATTCATTGACATTTGACATTTTATGCTATAGGTGAACACATTGTAATGTACATTTACATCCTCCGTCCCTATTAAGAAAATTAATGGCCAAAATTAAAACATACTTGAATATTGTGGACTTTGGTACATTGATTTTGTAGTTAGCCAAGACTCTTAATTTGGGATAGAGGGAATATCTTTTACTATGATAGTTAGAACTTCTGATATGCTGACACAATCAATTTACTTGATTTGGACTTCATCTAAAACAGGCAAAACCGAAGAAGATATGCTCCCGAATACGAGGTGGCAACCGCTATGCAAAAAGCGATAGAGGCTTCAAACTGTTATTGAGGAAAATAGGTCTACCAACTCCAGAGTGAACAATAATAGGGGAGGAAGGTTTCAAAGTGGAAGGGGATTTGGATACAAAAACGATGGACCAATAGTGCGTGGAACTATGGAGGGAGGTCATGGCTACACTCAAGGGGATTTTGGTTGTGGCAAACCGATTTTAGTAACCGCCGAGGCACATTATCAAACCGCGAAGGTGTTGATGGATAACAGAGGGGTGAAAACGGTGGTTGCTTCAACCGCACTGGTGGTATGGATGTTTGATTTGTTTAATGATCAAACCAAAATAGACCCTTAAAAGTCCGTTTATAGTATTTAGCATGCTGCGTATTCATAGATGATGAATCAGTCGTGTATTCTAACATCCACATCAAAAAATTCCAAATACGAAATATTTGTGAAAATAGTAACACGACTGATTCCTCATCTTCATAATAAAGTATTCAAAGACAAATGAAGCAACATATGAGGAATCTGTTATGGACGTAGTTATTGAAATTTGGGAGTTCGTGAAAAATCCTAGTTTGTTGGTGATGGCAATGCCTCCACTGATTCGATAATAAAACATGTCTTTCAAATGCGGTGGCCTTATGACGATGATGTTTCGTTCAAACGAAAAGACTCCGTCACTGAGAGGCAATTTCTACACCATGTAAACAGGCCTCATGGTGCTTCTATAACGAAAAGGAAGCAATCTAACCGAGAATCTGCGAGAAGGTCTAGATTGAGGAAGCAGGTATGAGAGTTGTTGCTTAATATGATATTTTGTTGAGAACTTAATATTCCAAGCATATCTGATGTCGTTTTATCCCATTCTTTGATACTTTTTTTCTTATCCAGGTTGAGGATGAAGAACTCGCTATAAAGGTCAACGCATTAACAACTGAAAACACGACACTCGAGTGAGAGATTAATTAATTGACAGAGAATTCAAGAAAACTAAATATTAAAAACGTTAAATTAATGGTATGACCCTTGCGCATTACACTTTTATTTATCATTAGTTTATTTTCCTTATCTGGAGCCTTACAAATGGAATTATAATTGACAGGAGAAATTGAACTAAATCAATAACTTTTCTTCACTGTCGCCAACCACAAACACTCACAGTTGTTAGAGCCGACTCATCCTATGTCAAACCCTTCAATACTTCGGTCATCATGCTCGGGCTAGGTCAAACCACAGATGTACTAATCACCGTATCCAGATGTTTTACTCAGTTCTTGGTCTTATAACTCTAAGCAGTGACCGACCCACCTGTGTACTTGATTTTAACTCATCTTCATGATGATAATTCTTAGATTTCCCAAATATTCTTATGTATTGATATGAACAAATCTTAGATTTGCCAAATGTGTTTCGTGTATTGAGATGAATTTCATATTAATGGAATTTGGGCTATTAATTTTTATTGAGGTTAGTGTCTGGATGTGTATTAGTGTTGTTGCGGACTATTTGTATTGTTGTACTATAAATAAAGGAGATTTTGTCCCCTTTTTTTTAAATTAGACTTATTTATATTGAAATTAAATCGGACTGACAATTATTTTGTTGTCATTATGTTAACATTTTTTAATATTGTATACTCTAGTGTGTGTGTATAATATATATATATATATATATATATATATATATATATATATATATATATATATATATATATATATATATATATATGTTTTTTATTATTTTTAATATTACTAACGGACCTATACCTTTACTAAATGTGTTACAAAAATTGTGTTTAAAATGTGTTACGAAATTAGCAACACTTTAATAACGGTAGAAAAGTGTTAGGAACACAAAATTTATTAACACTTTAGTAACGGTAAATTAATGTTAGTAACACATAATTTAGTAACAGAAAAAAAGTGTTAGTAATTTGCTTCCCCACGCCTTTTTTCTAACATGTTTTTTGTGTTAGTAATTATTTTAGTAACACTACAGTAGTATTACTAATTTACTTTTATGGTGTAGTGTGTAAAAATGGTGAACTCAAGTGAAATTAAGTTAACCTAATCAATAAATCAAGATCGTAAGTGATTTTCACACCAATAACGCCCCTAAATTATGTAATGCTTTTAAAGATTTTTATAGAACATGCAAAGCCATTGATCTTCGACTTGACTACCTTAAAATCTCACATATTGAATTTATAGTCTCAACTGTTTTGAAGAAATTAATGCCCACATATAGCAAATCATCAATGTTCTAGAAATTGGCCTAACAGTTCTGTTTTTATATGCCTTTAATATTTTTGGCTCTTTTCATTACAAATGTAGCCTTTCCCGCAAAGTCAACCTGTCTTTCCCAGTCGATTTCATTGCTTAAAATATATCAAAAAAATGATTTTTATTTTTTCCAATCCGGGCAATGGTTCTTAGATGCACAACTTTTTTTATATTGTTTTTCACATTTGGTTCATTTTAAAAGAACAATTGAGATGAAAACACTATAATCGACTTGTGATAGGTATGTGCCATCATACTCAAATAAGTCTGTGCTCGTGTGCATTAAAGGTGACAAGGAGTCAAATATTTAGTAAGTTGCCATCAAAACACATATTACTGACTCCACACATTATAGAACGCATGAATGAAATGATATCACATCTCAAAATACTATAAATAGCCACGTGGATATGGAATCAATAGATGCCTCGGACATCTTTAATGTTCATCCACATATGGTGTCACAAAAATAATACAAAACTCTTTTTAGATTTTTTAATTTTTTTATCAAAAATAAAATCTTTTTAACTTTTACATAAAAGGAAACAAAAATCTTTGTATTTTTCAAATTTAAAAAAAAATAAAACTCTTTTTGAATTTTTTGAAAAATATATCAAAATGAAATATATAAGTACAATTATAGTATAATATAGAAATAAGCATGTAAGATATGAACGTAAAAAGTATCTTATGCTAGAAACAAGTCTCAACCTCAATCATTAGGCCTGGAGGAATTCTCCAAAGTATATGAAATCCTATGAAAAACCTCCATTAAATTTTGTGAGGTCTTAACTAAATACTCTAATTGCTCTAAAAAAACTCTCAAAATATGTGCGGGAGCATGCGAAGTAATATGTGTGGGAGTGCGTACGGGAACTCGTGTAGTAACACTTGTGGTAACATATCATGGAAGATACATGTGAGACACTACACACAACTTAAAAGAAAATTCCGTAAGGTGAACTGTTTACTTGCAATGGTAATAAAGATACACGGGCTTAGGTCAAACTCTCTCAAAACGTCAAGGAAGATCTATCTTAGGTGGGTTAGGTTGAGGTCCATATGGATCTAACAAAAAATTGGGAACCAGCTCGGGTGCAAGATGGGAAGTGGATGCACCGTCATAACTTATTCCGAGCCTCTCAACTTTACCTAAAGCGGGACCGAGGAGCATCTTTCCTACCTTCTTAGATGTGCCCTCTAAAGTAACCCTAACCTCTCAGACACATTCTAGATCTCTCTCGAGTTCAGATACATGGACTTCATGTTTCTCACGAGTCTCCACTAAATATTGAAGATCTCTCCTAAGACTAGCCATGGTGTTGGTTAAATCTCTCTTTTTTCTTACTCAAACGATTAACTCCTCACACAAAGAAACCTTCACCTTCTTGAGTTGACTCAACTACGCCTCATACACCCTTAAAACTTTCACCTCTCTCTCCAAATCTAACACCCTAAGAGACAAATCCTTATTAATCTCTTCCATCTTTAATGTCTCGGTGTAAAAATCACTAAAATCCTTTTGGATATCCCCTTCACTCTCACTCAAATTCTCATCATCACACTCACTATCTCCCGAATGACTCGAAATGTCATCAAGGATCTCACATTTATATATGTTCTCATCAATGTGGGACAAACCAAAAGTGTTAACATGACTAGCCATGGATGCAATGTACGGTTCATGTGGTGATTCTCCCCCAGAATCAACCGACTCGATGTCACTATCACTAAGAGTGGCTTTGTTTGCAACCTTTTTTCCCTTTCTCTTTAGCCTAGTGGGACACTCGTGTGACTTGTGCCCTTTGCCCTTGCACTCATAACACCTTATATCTTCCTCTTTATCGCAGTTACTCTTGACCTTATTCTTAAAGATCTTTTTATGGGAAGAATTTTCTTTGGAAAATTGAGAAACGTTTTAAATTTTTTTGCAAATAAGGCCAAGTTATCAAAATCACAATCACCGTCAGATTCAGACTCACAAACTTTCTCTTTCTTATTTTTCTTAGTTTGAGTCTTTAAAGCAAACCCTACCTCTTCAGGTTTAAGAGTTTTAAGAAACATGTCGTTCTCATAAGTATGAAGTTTTCTATGATTTCTTCTAAAATAAGAGTGTCTAAAATCCCTAATGATTTAATAACGGTGACCTAAGTAGTAAAGCAAGCAAGGAGTGACCTCAAATATTTTTCACAACTATCGTTTTCAAAATTTTCTCACCTAAGTTAAAAATAGAATCAAGAATGTTTGATAAACTTGGATAAAACTCATCGAATGACCCGAACTCTAACATAATGATGGTCTCAAACTGGGTGGTCAAAATTTTAAGGTTTGATGATTTTAGAGCGTTGGTACCCTCTTGAGTGAGCTGGAGGGTATCCCATGCTTTCTTAGACGTAGTGCACGTTATGATGCGATAGAAGTCATCAGGGGTAACGACTTCAATATAGCACTAAGTCCATGAGAGTTAAAATTACTCCATTTAAACTCCTCATTAGTTCAAGAAGAAACATGTTTAGGGCTAACATCATTATTAACGGTGACAGTGGGAAGAGTCCACCCTTTTTTATGAACTAACTAGACTCACTCATTTATGGCTTTTTGGACCGATCTCATCCTAGCCTTCTACTAAGAATAATTAGTACCATCAAATATGGGCACTCTATTATACAAATTCTCCATTAAAATCCAATTTTTCAACGATCAATATTTTTTTTAAATTGATACCAAAGAAATTTTTTTGCAGAAAATGATGAGATGGTAATTTTGTTCAATAGGCAGTGATAACAATTTGAGAGTGCATTTACGATCTTAATGGAATAAATTCCTAACACACACAAATCCAAATTCTATCTTTTTATCCTAAGACATGAATCCAGGTGATAAAATAGATAAATTAAAGCATCCACTCAATAAAGGAAAATTTAAGGAAAAAATCCCTTATGGGAAAAACCTTTTATTTTCAAAACTTTAGAAATATTACAAGACAGTCGACTTGCAGACTACTTGATACCAGCCACAAGTATAATGCGCTAGTCCTTGCAAATCTCTAAAGAATACTGCTCGATGAGGAGTGGTCCACAAGAATACTTCCACCGTTGGTATCCATCGATCATCATTTCTCTTCAGTAATGATCCCCTCCAGAATCATAATGGTCAGCCGTGAAGAAACTCCCTTCACAAGAGTTATGTATGCAAGGATATAAAACTATTTAGGTTTCAAACAGATTCACACAAATATATTTTGGGGATGTGGTTTGTGAATAAAAAAGGTTTTATAAACTCAAAAGGTTAAAAAAATTTGCAAAATGTATGTAGAAACATTTATGGAAAAAGTCTTAGAAAAGTTAAACATGAAACTGGTATTTATAAGGCGAACACAAATTTTGAGGCGGCGCCATTCATTGTAACGAAAATAATGCTCGTTTGAACGAAAAGATTAGATCGTTAAAATGAAAGGGAAGTTCGTTCAAATGAAACGCTATTTCGTTTGAACCAACTTCAAACAACATTCAAACGAAGTGAAACAGTACACCCTTGTTCTATGCACGTTCCATGTAAACTTTAAACAAGCCTTCGAACTAAAAGGACAACTTGTTCGAATGAGAATTTGATCTCATTTGAACGAGGTCAGCGAACTTTGAATTTTTTCCAAAACCATGCCTCAATTTTTGAAAAAAAAATCTGTTTCAGTTTTAATAAAAATTAAACATCCAAAAATAAATTTAATGAATAAATTTAAACTCTTAATAGTATTATACCTTCATAATTTGGAAATCGTCGAAGGTTGGAGATGTTGGATATTCGGTCTTCGTGATGGCTAAAGTTGAATGGTAATAAGATACGCTAAAATGTATGTAAGCCTAAGATATTGGGTAATGACAAAAAATATGCTCTTAAAAGAGACATCCATTTTTAAAGCAAATTTTTCATGTTCTGTCTTTCGTTCACTCATCACAAAGGGTGGGAAGCTTTTTCCAATATAAGGTAGTTCTCACAATCCTAAAGTTGTATCCCTTACCACATCATCACTCATGATTTTGAAATATATATCATTTTTCAACTCCAACCATGCTGATAAAAATCTTTCACACATAAAAGGATTAATAATGGCAACCTTTTTCAAAATATCACATAAAACATTTAATTTCTGGTAGAAGTAGAAAAAAACATCCCTTCACTATATTTTGCTTCAAAAATTTTCAAGTTATACTGCGGTGTAAAGTAAAAGAGTTACGACAAATACTCTAAAATAGTAAGCTTAATTTTCCATGGCATTTCACATTATCAAATTCTAAACATGGAGTATAAAAGTCATAAATAAAACCGTTCATACAACAACTAAGCATGTAGGTTTGCAATTAAGCACATGGAAGAAACTATTACCAACAAGCATAGAAGACCAATATTGTACAAGGGTAATTATCAAGGTATGAATAAAAACAAAGATCATAACCCAAAGAATAAGAAGAGAGAAAAAAGAGAAAGACGCTTATCAAAGAGAGTAACCTAAACACTCTAAAGCACCTTAAACAATCCAAACTCTACTTAACTGAGGATGAAGACTTAGCTCTAGCACGAGCTCCCAATTACTCTAACTCCTCTCTATCAATGATGTGTTTACTAATCCAACTTGATTCGACCTTTAAGTATCAAATTTTAGAATCACTTTATGAGAGTAAAAATTTATTACCTTCTTACTGAAAACCTTTATTGGGAAATTCCTTCTTATCCTTCCCATTCCTATCAATATCTCTGTCAGTTTTGCAATAACTTAATGGTAATGAGGGTTGAATTAAGATACAAAATTCTCTAAGTTGTCCTATCGCGAGGGAGTTAGTACAGTTATAGGGTTTTGGTACAATGGGGTTGAAGGGGAATTTGAGTAGTTTCTTCCTAAGTCTTCAGCAAAACTCTTTCAATTGTCCTTATTTTTTATAATGGGAACACATGAACATCACCTTACTTTGGTTCTTCTCTGATGAATCACTAGTAGAATAATCACCAATGGTAGATGGTAAAATGGATTGTGATGAAAAAATGGTTTGGCTAGAGAAAGGCCTTTCACCATCCACAAAACCTAAACCCCATTTATCCTTGTAGAATTATTTGGGTTTAAGTACCATCTTATTTAACTTTTGAGACATGTCCTCCAAATCTCTCTTTCTTATCCAACTTTTCAGACTTTTTCACCAAATATATCTTTAGAGCAGATGTAGATACTGGTTTGATCTCAAGTAAATAGATTTTACTCTTCATGTCTATCCTTGAGCTTTCCCTCTCATGTAAGGATTTCCTATTGAACTCTATCGAAATGTGAAGAAAGTCATTGATACTTACATCTAATGTGGTTCAATACTCAACACATTTTGAGGATCAAAGTATCTCAAACTACTCTTACTCACTATAGCCCTTTCAATTTCAGCATTTGCTAGCATGGTGGAAAGTTATATGTTATACCTTTTGAGGTTTATGCTTTCCTCATAAAGATTAACATACTCGACTTGAAAATCATCTTATTTCTCCTTAATAGTACTCAAAGAGTGTCAAAAGTAATCATTTATCCAATAACCGAATGAGTAACATCAAAATCCTTCAAAACATCTAACTCATTAAATTTTTCTCGTGCCATAAAAGTGGGATATACATTCTTTTGAGAGTCATCTTATGAGTCTGAGTGATCATCAGTAAAAATGACTTGATAAGCAATATTTCTACTACCTTGACTCAAATTATAGGGACATCAATTTGAAATATGTCATCGACAAACACAAATGAAACAAGGAGTGGGTTTTAGATTTTCAACACTATATCTACACTTCCTTTACAAACTTCAAATCTGGGCGAATAATTCTTAAGAGTGCCTTTAGATTGAAATCATTTTGCCTAGTTTTGGCAAATTATTTAGTGATAAAGGTCATATCCTCATCACTAACATTAAGGTAACTCAAACTACGAGATGCCTTCTTAGCCTTGGAAGCTAGATTTTTACCTTTGGATGGAATTCCTTGGCGATAGAGAAAATTCACCTCGTAAGTTTGAAGAGGGTTAACCAACTCATCTACACGCATGGGTGTTTTTAGTAAAACTCTAACCTCACCAATTGCATCCACTTTGCCACATAACTTACTTACGAGAGACCATAGGATGTTTTGAATAATTATATCCTCTTTGATATCTTCCTTGAAGCAAATATGGTAGTTACTTTGTCATTCATTTCGTTATAAAATTTGTGAAAATTTTCGTTCTCCTTCATGGTCTGAAGTTCGAAACGGGTGGTCAACCGATGAAGCTTAAAGTGTTTTACGGTGGAGGTTCCTTCATAAGCCATTTGTAAAATTTTCCACACCTTCTTAGACTTCACACAAGAGGAAATACGTTTAAATTCAGTCGGGGGCACGCAACCAAAATTTTCATTAAGTACCTCTATCTTCCAGCCACTCTTGTTAAAATCATCCTTATGCAACTATATACAATCTTTTCAATGGGAACATTATTGACAACTGCCATGTGATATTTCCATCCCAAAAGAACACTGTTAAAGATTTTATCATCCATAAACATCAAGTGTGAGGACATACAAGTTTTCTAGTCGAAATAATTATTACCAACAAATGAAGGATATCACTGGGTTGAACTTCCATCCATTGCATTAAAAAAGGATCCAACCTAAACCATTTGACAATCGCTCTGATACCAATTAAAAGTGTGACTCTCGATAGTAATTATCCAAATAAACATTAAAAAGGTAAATAATTCGAAAATCGAAATGAATAAATATTACACTAGGTTTTAGAATTCAATTTTTATCTTCTTAATTAAGATAGTGATTCTAAAAGATGAGGAAAAGTAAAATAATCACAAGACTGGATGTACGAGGAAAAAATCCACTAACAAAAAAATCTCAAACCGATAAGAACAATAAATGCACCATAATAGAGTATCATAACTTAAGACAAAGACTTACAACCACAAGACTCTATGACCGAATAGAAACTCTTTTACACCACATCCTTCGAGGAGAGCATCGACAACTGAAGAATGCTACACAACCACCACCCGTTTTAGTTCGTTGTTCGCTAAGAATTTATTCTTTAAAGTTGAAGGAGCTTGTTCCAAGAATGGAACCATCAAGTAATCATCAAATATACACGAAGAATTTTGAGGGAAACCTAAAACGTTGGTTTCATGTATTACAAAGGTTTGGTGCTTTAAATTTCACAATGATTTTTCAAGACAAACAAGAGAAAATATTTACTCACAAATACAAGTTTAGAAGATAATTTTTAACATAAAGATGAGTAAATAAATCTCTAAGGTTTTCTCAAAGAGAAAAAATAAAAAACAAGGGCTTGAAGAACTCAAAGAAGAGAGGTAAAAGTATACTCTCAAATATTTGAAATATTTTAATTAGCTATAATATTTTTTTAAAGTCTCACTCTTGGTTTGGAAGAGTATTGAGCACATATGTATATTGCCTTGGGTTTCAAAGTGTTTAGGAGGCCAATAGGTTAGGTGTAACTCCTAAGGTATTAAGTAATCACATCTAAGGTTTTATCACTCGAAAACGTGTGCTTGGAAAACAAAACAAAGAGATCATAAGGAAAGATATCATAAAAGATGTTTTTGGCAGATGTCAGACCCGTTCGATGAAGTCATAGTTGCAGTGAAGAAATTTTTTTCTCTAGCAAACCTGTAGTGAAGAGGACACACAAGATTCTTTAAAAATTTAAGTAGCCTGATTATGAACTTTAAAGTAACAAGATGATGATGATGATGATTAGGCTTTTTCATGATTAAAGGAAATAATTAATTTGATGGACAAAATTTCCTAAGTAGGTAAGGTTGTAACACTCGATTTTAAAAAATATTAAAGAGTCAAAATTTTCAAAAAATTCATGTTACGTAAAGTTTTTATGGCTGTAAAATTGGGTTAAGATAAACTCAAAAGTAAAACAATAATTGGTGGGTGTATACTCAAGACTCAAAAAAATTATTATTAGCACAAAAATTCGCACATGTCAGATGAAAATTGATTAGGGTTAGGACCGAATTGATTCGACACCTTTAGAATGGGTCCTTTTGAGGTGTCAACTTTTGGATAATTTTAGGTCAGCCTCCATCTGTGTTTGACCAACTTTTAGATAACTTTGAACCCTTTAGGTAGTAGGGTAGCAATTACTAATGGGTAGGATCCCTTTGATATGGGTAGGGGTCATGTGGGGTGGCTTATAGCGGGGCTACCTACCCCATTTTCCCCCATTTATACATAATGAAAATATGCATTAAGTCAAATCCAAAAATGTTCATTCTATCTACCATTTTTACTCAGCAAAAAGCTATTTATTCTCTTTATAGTTCAATCATATTATCTCACACAATTATCGTACCATTATCAAGGGATATAAGAAGTTATATTAAGCTTTAATGGTGCTAAAGATGAGGTTGAAGAAGAGAGTTTTGAAATGTTTTTTTAATTAAGGAAGCTTTGAAGAATTCATAGAGTTAGAAAATGAAGAAGACAGATGGATTTTGGAACCTATATGAAGTCAATCTAGATGAAGCTTGATAGCCGCTTTGAGGCCACCTTAGGAGGTGGGAATTTTACTATCTACAATGATATTTTCAACATACTTATGGAGATCTAATAAGGTCAAAAAAATCATCCTACACTAGTGTTACATTCAAATTTTTATAGCACGTGTGCGATTAAGCATGATTTCATGATTAGTTGAGTGTAGGTTTTCACATCCTAAAGACGAGTTTGGATGGTTTAAACCAAAGTTTTTGAAAAGAGTTAAATTTCAGAATATATAACCAACTTTTTTATGAAATAAAAATATGTTGGAAGGTATGTTTTATGACTTCAACCCAGGATTTTTAGGTAAGAAAATTATGAAGTTTTATGTGAAGTAATTTGAGTGTTACTTATACATATTTACATGAAATGAGAGATGTTTTAAAGATTTTTAATTTTTAGAATATTTAACGAAATTTTTATGAATTAATAAAGTTGAAAATGAGGTTTTATGACGTTTTAATGGTGATTTTCAAGCATAAAAGGCTTTGGACTCGTGTAAAGATTATTCGAGCTTAATAAGTGCATTTTACACTATGAAAAGGGATTACACGAAGGTTGAATGAAACTTTTATGGGACAAGTATGAAAAGTATTCAAAAGCATATTAAATGGGATTTTGATACAAATTTATAAAGTTTAGAATTTTAGAATTTATACAACATAAGATAGTGTCGTATATGTGAAGAATAAATAAGGAAACAAGACAAACTGTTTCAAAGTAATTGCTAGTATAAATGTGTAAAAGTTGAAAAAACTAGTGGTAGAAACTAGTAAGTTGCTAAGTTGGATTTAATATTGAGAAGCACAAAGTTTTGCACAAAGTAATGTGAAAATTGGTATTTTTGTAAGTCAAAAGAATATGATCACCAAATTAGGATTTTATATGTAAAAATGTGATAAAGGTCACCACCGTCATTTTGAACCAACTAATAACATGGAAATATGTTAAAGTGAAATTTTTGCATAAATAATTTCAAAGTAAAGTTAAGCTTCTAAAAGTGACCAATGGTGTGAAAATTATAATAAAGATGATAAAGAAATGAAAGTCAAAATGTGCCAAAATATAATGTAAATGGCAAGGTCGAAATACGAAAAGTTATTTGCTAAATTATATCAAATAATGATGAATTAAAGTAAAAGTATAATGGATTCTAAAGTGAAATAGTGAAAGTTTCTTTGTAGAATTACGTTTTGTTAAATAAAATGAAAAGAATTATGCATTAAGGCTTAAATGAACACAAAGTGGGAAAAATAATACTTAAACTGGAAAATAGAATAAAGTCAAAGATAAATATGTTGGGAATACATAAAGGAAAGGTAATACGGACTAATGGTAAAATGTGTTCAAATATATAAAAGGAAATCAAGGTGGCATTTACCTTTGGTGCAAAGGTTAAACTAAAGCTAAAAGGCGAAAAATACACTTTTATTGTAAATAAAAGTACGGTGGAGAGACGGGGAGTTTTGATAAAAGGAGGATTGGATACAAGAAAAAATAATTAATATAAAGTGAAATAATTTTCACAAGAGAGAATCAGGAAATTAAAGGAGGGACTAGAGCCCTTGGGTGCGACTTCAGCTTAAACCCAAGATATACTGACCCGAGAGCATATTATAGTATTTTTGGCAGTTGCTGAAAGGCCTTAATATAATTGGAATATGGTAAACTCCAAAATAAAAATACTTTGCAGCCTTTAGAGAAGTTGGTGAAATACAAATGGCATATATTCAAATACAAGATAAAAAGTAATGTAATTGGAATTTGTAATAATTTCAGAAATGGTTAATGAAAGAAAGTGAATGCGGGTGCAACTTGTGAAAGGTTTAAAATGGATTTAACATTATTAATGCATATTAAATAATGTCCAAAGAAAGATAAGTCAAAATTAGTAATAAGGATAAAGTGTGGGTGAACAAATGGCATAACCTAGGATAAAACATTAATTTGTTCTTATATATATACTTTCAAAGTAATAAGGTCAAGATGTACAAATGATCACCTTAACATCGATTATTTGTATGTTGAAAGGAAACTAAGAAGGGTAATAATTTTTATGAAACAAGATAGTATTTTCCAAAAGAAGTGACAAAGAATGTGTTTTTCTAAAATTAACCAGGATGGGTTAATGAATGAGTTTACTTATGAATATGATATGGAAATGTCATTGAATGATTTAAGGTAATTTAAACGAGATAAAGTAAGAATTTCAATATGAAGTAAAGGTCTATGCATCTATGGACATATATATGTATTGAATGGACGTAGTAGTATCACTATATCATAACATCGGTCTCATTCTGTCGTTCATTTTTATATTGAATTTTGCTAAGGATTCCAATAGGAATTTGACTCATATTTCTTCCTCTGTTACGGCAGAGTAAATGCAGTTTCGTATTTGAGAGCGTTTTTTAAGTAAATATTACTTACCTTCATATGTTAGCAGCTCTGATTACTTGAATCCGGAATGAAATATGATAGGTTCTTCACTTGGCTAGTTATTTTATATTATATGAAAATGGATTTGTAAGGAAAAATTGGGATTTAAAATCAAGTAAAAGGAACTACAAACATTATTTAGGATTGTTCATTGTTGATGTAAAAAATTAGATTATGTCTAATTATTTAATCACAGATAAAATAAATGAGACAAAGAAGTTTTAAAGTGGTTCAGCCTTATAAGAATGGCCTACGTCCACCGTTTCTGTTATTGATGATTGTTTGGGAATTCTTGATTACAAGTTCAATCAAGAAATTCCGGTCCCCTTACAATGAGGGTAATACAATGTATTTATAGCCCTGAGGCTGTACATGTGAAAGGGTAATACATTCAATGCTGTACATGTGAAAGGGTAATGTATTAAATGCCCCTTAAGTGTATACATCTGAATGATAAGCATTTAATGAAGAGTCAAACTGTTGGTTATCCTGCTATTAATGCTTTGTTCGAGGTGCAGCTCAGACCGCCTGAGCTGCTCGGACCGCCTAAGTTCCTCGGTACTCAAAAGTTCCTCGGAGAGTTCTTGAAACTCGGAGCGTCTGAGTTGGTCGGGGAAGCAGTGTTCCTCATTGTAGTATGGTTCTTCGAAGCGTCTGATTTCCTCGGAAGTGTTTGTTGTTGCCACCTAGATTGTCACGTGTCTTCACCCAATTGAGCCATGTCAGCAGACTAAATTTGGTATCAACATTCATATCACATCATACTTGACGTGGCTGGTACAGTTTAGAGCGACCCACAGGTGGCCCATAAGCTTGGATCAGGGCGTCATAACTTGGTATGAGGACATTAGGTTTCAAGTTCCTTACGGGAGTGATGCGTATTCATGAGGTCGGTATTTGATCACTCGATCATCCAGGATCAGTTTGGGCTTGATATCGTACTGAAGTGTTTGAGTTCCTCGGAAGTGTATGTTGTTGCCACGTAGATTGCCACGTGTCTTCACCCAATTGAGCCATGTCAGCAGACTAAATTTGGTATCAACAGAAGCCCCTCAATGTTTCATAGTTCAAAATTTGAGGAGTGTGGAACATTCTTTCTCGATGTATGGCGGTTTTAAATGGTTATCCTGAAATTTAGGAGTGTTTCCTTTGTATTTACTTTTCCTTTCAAATTTGTAGAATCAGGCTTTTTTTTGAATTTTTATAACCGCCTCGATTTTCGCACACTTTTTGTCCTTCTAGCCGCCGGTAGCGTAATCGTTTCTTTTTGTAATCATTGACTTTACCGTTTCCCAAGGCAAAGTATTTAAACGCTGTAGAAAATCCCATCGTCTTCTACTTTTTCAAATTTGTATCTTCGAGTTTTCCATCGTCTCTTTCTCTCTTGTGCACTCATCTCTTCCATCGTTCGTTGTCAACAGATCCATTCTTTTTCTGTAAGATCTTCTTCCTTCTTCTTCATTTCCTTTATTCATCATGGTTTACCTTGTTGAATCTCTTGATAAATTTCGCTCTGATTTCTCCATTCCCTCATGGGTTGTTCTGGAGGAACTTTCTGAACCTTCTGATTATTTCCGTTTGGCTGAGGGACATTGGTTCCCCAGTCTCTTTATTGCTGAATGTGGCTTTTCTTTTCTGCCTAATCCTTTATGTCTAGAATTCTGTCAATATTTTGACGTTGTTCCTGCAAGAATAGCCCCCAATACATGGAGAATAGTTAATGGGGTTCATAGACTAAATCAAATTCATGGAACTCGCATAGGAATTCCAGAAATCATGTTTTGTTATAGATGAGCTGTAGGCGATAATACTTTTTATTTAAAAACTAGATTTTTAAATAGGGCTTTAGTGGTCAATCTCCCGAATGCCAATAGGGATTATTTTGAGCACGGGGTTGTTATAAAAAATTGGCAACATGCTCCTTTATCTGGAGATGAAGTGTATCAAGGTCACAGATGCCCTCCCTATGCAATGGGATAGGTTATTTTTATTTCATTTTACTTATTTTCAAAATTATGCTTCTTCTATGTTTGATAAAATGTGTCACTGATATTTTAATGTTTATTTATTTGCAGTTGACAGTAAAAGAAAGTGTCAAAAAGAGGCAGACGTCAATATAAGGCACTTAAAACTTATCTGGAGTTTGCATCAGACGGTTGCCGATGAGCATATTAGGTCAGCATCATATCTGCTTCAGTACAAGAGTTACACAACTTCTTTTACTGCTCGTCCGGTGATAAGCGACGCATAACCCATACCAGCTTCTACCAGTTCTTCGCCTGAGTCACACGTTCCTTTAAGTGAAAGGATGAAGAAAAGAAGACCTCCTACTCTCTTCGAGAAACCTGCCTCTGCTGCTGGAGAGGCAAAAATAAGTAAACATGATGTCCCAGAAGGGACAAAGAAAATTGATGCACCTTCCTCGGCTGCCCCTGTAAAGGTTGTCGAGAAGCCCCAGTGGCCCCGAGCAAGGCTGCTGCTCCAGGTGAGGTGATTGTCATATCACCGACCAAGAGTTCTTCCTTGGTCGAAACTATTCCTGTTCCTCCGAGGAGGCTGGAGAAGAGCTCCTCAGTCAATTTGGCTGACACCGTCTCTCAGCCCCCGACTAGTGGAGTTCCCACTTCTGTTCTCCCGAGCTCTGCTATGAGCTCGGTGAAGACTTGGATCATTCCCGAGATCCAAGGTGTTGAAGAAAACCTTTCTCGGGACATGGTTACCTCATTGGCTGCTCGCCATATTGCTTCTGTAAGTCTTATTATTTTGAACTTTTCATCTTTCCCTTGCTCTATCTGTCTCTGACTTGCTTTCATTTTCTTTTCACAGTTGGTGAGCTGCTTTAATACAATTTTGAAGAAAGATGAAGCTATTAAAGCTTCAAGCTCCTCTTCTGGTATGGAGGAAGCTCTGATGGGTCTGACGCGGTCTTTGGAAGATTCTCGTCAGAAGCATGATGCTAACAAGGCTGCTTGAGAGAAGAAAATTACCTCAACCGAGCAGGAGAAGGCTCAAGTTGTTGAAGTCTCCAAGGGGTTGGAGAAAAAAATAAATAGTCTGGAGGATAAGAATAAAGATCTTGAAGGGAAGCTCAAGAAGGCTGAGGAGTTTGAAGATAAACTCAAGGTTGCTGAGGAAAAGTTGGGTCAGCTTCAGGAAGTAAGTCGGCAGAAGGAAGAAGCTGAGAATAAATTGAAGGCTACTGAAAATCTTCTGTCGGAGAAGCTTTCCTCGGAGAAGTTAAGGAGGAAATCGGCGGTGAAGAAATCTTTTAGTGCTGGCTGGGATAAGGGGTGGAACAAAGGCTTGGCTGCCATGATGTCGTAAGTCAAATATGGAAGCCTAAAATACTTTAGAGATGGGTGGGTCGCAGCTCTTCAGGAGATGAAGGTTGATGAAACTTCTGAACTCTTCCAGCGACACATCCCTGGTCCCCCTCCAACTCCTGAAGACGAAGAAGAGGACGAAGCTGCCTCTGAAGAGTCTTCCATGGTGATGGGAGATCAAGTTTCTCATCCCCAAGCCATCCAGCCTACAAATGAGGAACTTCAGCAACTCGTTACTTCATCCGAGCAACTGCCAGCGCTCCTCGAGCAACTCTCTGTTCCCTCCGAGCAACCTACCTCCTCATCCCAGCCTCCCGAGAAAGTTTTGGGAGACAAGGAAAAGGTGTAGAGTTGTTTGGGTTTCTTTCTATTTTATTTCTCTTTATCAAATGTAACCCTGAACATGTAACTCTGATCTTTATGATATAATAAAATTTGAACTTTTGTTTATGCATACTGTCGTTTCTGCTCTTCATACTTTGTTAGTACTCTTATTGATTATTGCTTTTTCTTCCTCTACTAGTTTCTGGCCAGGATGGAATTACTGTCTGCTCATGATACAAAGCTGTTACGGCAATGCAATGAATACTTTAAGGCTGGTCACACAGATCTGAGTGAAGCACAAATCGTCGACATCCTCAGCCAAGATGCTTCGGAACAGGCAATTGAAGCTTACCAATATTTGAAGTGTCTGCTTGATCGCGCGGTGGCCAATAATGTAGCTTATTATGATATGATTGAGGATCTCCAAGGCACTCTTGAAGACCTTCAGCAGCAATATAAGGAATCCACTGCTCTCTTGCACGAGGGGTACGAGAAGAAATATCAGTAAATCATTGCCGATAAGGGATACGAGAAGCGTTTTGCTGCTTACGACGTGCGGGAGAGAACATTGAAAGCCGAGGTCGAGGAGCATAGGAAAATAGCCGAGTTGTTGGAGCAAGAAAATAACAACTTGCAAAGAGAAGTATCTCAATTAAAATTTGTTGCCTCCACCTCAAATGCTTTCGTCCCAGTGACTGACGAGGGATTCTCGTTCTTGGAGGTCGAGAATGCCAACTTGAGGGATGAATTGGAAACCTTGAAAAGAGATGGCCCCTCTATATCTTCTCGTGGACGAGCAAGAGCTCCTCGGGGATGAGCAAGAGCTTCTCAGATTCCTGTTGAGGAACAGAGGACTCAATCTTCTTTATAAAACCAGGCCTTCCAGCTAACGGTGAAGAACCAGGCATTGGCTGAGATGTCTAAGAAAATCGGGGACCTGGAAGAGCAGCTTTCTGCGCAGAAATCTACCTTGGAGAATAAAGAACTCTTCATAAAAAATCTCCACAAGCAGCTGGAAAGATTGACATATCAATTCCACAAGCAGCCCAGGGAGTTCTGGATGGCTGGCTATAACGAGGCTCTCTACCACTTGGATGATCGTATCCAGAATGCAAATAATGAGGGCTACAAACAGGGATGGCTGAATGCCTTAGGTGTGCTGCAACTCGAACGGGGTCATTACCTGTGGGATTACCATAATCCTGGGTTGCTCGACCTACCAGTGCCCCCATTCAAGCTTGATATGAGTTGGATCCCTGCTCGGGCCATCCCTCAGTGTCTGATTTCCAAATACCTCGGCGATTACAATCTCCATTCAAATGTCGAGATATCTCGTCCAGAGCATCTACTAGATCGACCCTCTGTGATGAATATTAGGATGTTAAAAGATCTTAACTTCATAAATTCTCCTCTTGCTTTAAATGATCCGCCTGCTGGCGAGGAACCTGTTTCATAAGCAGAGGGGAAGAAACCAATAGAATAGGAGTATTGATGTAATAAATTTATATTTCATTCCTGATGTAATTTATTCTACATGTAATGAAATAATTTTATTTGCAAATTTTGACTGCTATTGTTTTGTAAGATTTTACATATGTGCATGTGTATCTGTTAAAAAGATAACAATATTATGTTATTTGTCGATCAACTTATTGTCGAGTAGTTTGAATTTGTGGTAATCATTTGGCAAAAATTATGTTTTGTTTCTCGACCAACTTAGTAATAATTTAAAAAGTTACGAGTATCAAAAAATTTTCTCGATCACTTTCTCGTATTCATAAAATGTTTCCGACCAACCAAGGTCGGTAAATTTCCTTCTCGACCAACTACAGTTAGTGAGTTTTTATCCCCGACCATCCATAGTTAGTGGATTTTTCCTCTACGAGGAGCTTTGGCACTTTTCTGGAATAATTGTACCTCCCGACCAACCTTAGTTGGCTTTTTCGAGAATATATTTACTTCCTAACCAACATAAGTTGGCATTTTTAGGAATAAATAGTTTTACTTCCCGGAGGAATACATTGTTTTACTTCCCGGAGGAATACATTTACTTCCTAACCAACATAAGTTAGTATTTTTAGGAATACATAGTTTTACTTCCCGGAGGAATACATTGTTTTACTTCCTGGAGGAATACATTTACTTCCTAACCAACATAAGTTGGCATTTTTAGGAATACATAGTTTTACTTCCCGGAGGAATACATTGTTTTACTTCCCGGAGGAATACATTTACTTCCTAACCAACATAAGTTGTCATTTTTAGGAATACATAATTTTACTTCCCGGAGGAATACATTGTTTTACTTCCCGGAGGAATACATTGTTTTACTTCCCGGAGGAATACATTTACTTCCTAACCAACATAAGTTGGCATTTTTAGGAATACATAGTTTTACTTCCCGAAGGAATACATTTGTTTCCCGTAGGAATACATTGTTTTACTTCCTGGAGGAATACATTTATTTCCCGACCAACCTTAGTTGGCGTTTTCGAGAATAAATATGAGTAGTCCGAGTTTTGTCGAGTAGTGTGTAGCACTAGTATTCCCCGAAAAACTTTCAATAAAAGGAGAGAATTTGGCAGAATATCTTCATTTTATTCATACTAACGGAACTGCGTTACATCACTGATAATACTTGCGCAGGTGCTCTGCGTTCCATGCATTCTTAAACTCCTCCCCCTCTAAAGTTGCTATTTGGTAGGTTCCTGGTCGAACAACTTCTGTAACTCGGTATGGTCCATGCCAGTTTGCCTCCAGTTTGTTGTGCTTTTAAATTACTTTCTTTAGCACATAGTCTCCTTCTTTCAGATCGCACTTCTTCACCCTCTCATTGTATAACAAAGTTGTTCGTTGTTGGTATGCAGCATTCCTGATGGCTGCTTCTTCTCTAACTTCCTCGAGCATGTCTAAATCCAATCTTCTCATTAAGTCGCTGACAGGGGAATTGAAATTCAATACCCTGTGTGTTGGGAGGCCCAACTCGGCAGGTATAACAGCTTCACTTCCAAATGCCAGCATATATGGTGATTCTCCAGTTGCTTCTCGGGGAGTAGTACGATAAGCCCACAGTATTGATTGTAACTCGTTGATCCAGTTTGCTTTTGCATCATCCAGTCTTTTCTTCAAGCCATTCAGCAACGTTCTGTTTATCACTTTAGTTTGTTCATTGCTTTGAGGATGGCCTGGTGCTGAGTGGATCTTCAAAACATTTGATGGATGACAATATGCAACGAACTCCTCGTTGTCAAATTGTGTTCCATGATCTGTGATGAAGGCATGAGGAAGACCATATCAACAAATGATGTTCTTCCAAATAAATTGGTGCACCTTATCGTACGTCATATCAATGAGAGGCTCAGCTTCAACCCATTTAGTAAAATAATCTACATCGATCACGAGATACTTAAACCTTCCCCTGGTCGTCGGCAGTGGCCCAACCAAATCTATTCCCCATAGGGCAAATGGCCAAGGGGAAGTAATGGGTGTCAATAATGCTTGTGGAGTTCTTCGGATGGAGGAAAAGCGCTGACACTTGTCACATTTCTTGGCATAGGCTATACAGTCAGCCCTCATCGTCGGCCAGTAGTATCCTTGCGTCATCACCCTTTGCAAAAGAGTCCGACCTGCTACATGGGCTCCACAAGACCCTTCATGAACCTCTTCAATTAAATCTTTCACCTCGGTGGGATGCACACATCTCTGCAAACCTGCTATAACTCCTCATCTGTATAGAATACCGTTGGTCAGTACATAGCGAGCAGCCTTAAACTTCAGTTTCTTAGCTGCAAGTTTGTCAGTTGGTAATTCCCCTTTCTCAATATATGCCCTGATGGGACCCATCCATGATTATCCTAAATCTAGGGTAATAAAGTTCATAGTCAGATCTTCATCTATACTCCGACCAGCTAAAACTTCAATTGGGATTGTTCTTCGTAACTCGGTACGAGTAGCTGATGCTAATCGAGCTAGGGCGTCTGCTCTCGCATTCTCCATTCTTGGTATTCTGACCAGCTGAATAGCAGTAAATTCCGACACCAGTTCCTTTGCCTTTGCATGATATCTAATCATTAATTCTCCTTTGGATGCATATACTCCCATCATTTGATTTATGACTAGTTGCGAATCACTGAAGACAATAACTTATTCCGCCCCCATGGTTTTTGCCAAACTAAGACCTACAATCATGGCTTCATATTCAGCCTCATTATTGGACGCTTTGAATTGGAAACGTAGGGCGTATTCCATGTCGACCTCGTCCGGAATGCTCAAAACTATCCCTGCGCCACATCCTGTAGTGCAAGATGAACCATCCACATACAGACTCCATATAGGTAACTCGTCTTCAAATTTCTGATCTGACAGAGTTCCTCGGTGAAATATTTGTTGCTTCCTTTTATCCTCCCCTGATATTTCTTGCTCTTCGTCGATCATCTTTTCTTGCCCTTTAACCAACCTAAGTTGGTCTGGGCTCAAATTTGATGATCCTGTAACATCCACTTGCCCTTTTACCAACCTAAGTTGGTCTGAGCTTGTGTTTGATGATCTTGTAACATCCACAGGTTGATCAGCGAGCAACTTTTTCTCCTCGGGGGTATCAGGATAGGTGAACTCTGCTATAAAATCTGCTATAGCTTGCCCTTTTAGTGACGATCTGGGTTCATAAACTATATCATATTCACCAAGTTCTATTGCCCAGCACATCAATCTTCCTGACTTTTCTGGTTTGTGAAGGGCTTGCCTTAATGGCATATCAGTATATACTACTATGGTATGAGCTTGAAAGTATGGCTTCATTCTTCTACTCGCCTCGATCAATACTAGTGACAATTTTTTCAGCCTTGGATATCTGATCTCTGCTCCTTGGAAGGCCTTACTTATATAGTAGATTGGTTTTTGTACTCCATTCTCCACTCTTATCAATGCCGAACTGACTGCATTCTCGGACACTGCCAGATACAAGTATAATTTTTCTCCCATCGCTGGCCTGGATAACAGTGGAGGTGCTCCCAAATATTTCTTCAAGTCTTGGAAAGCCTTCTCACATTCATCATTCCACTCAAAAGTCTTTCGGAGATTCTTGAAGAATGGAAGACATCGATCAGTTGCTCGCGATACAAATCTATTGAGTGCTTCTACTCGTCCTGTAAGACTTTGCACCTCTTTCTTCTTCGTTGGAGATCGCAGCCCTAATAGAGCTTTGATCTTTTCAGGATTTGCCTCAGTGCCTCGCTGATTGACAATGTACCCGAGAAACATGCCTTATCGTACTCCAAATATGCACTTCGTCGGGTTCAGCTTTATTTGATATTTATCCAGTTGATCAAAAGTCTGACTTAAGTCAACTAGATGATCGGAAGCTTTCTTGCTCTTTGTCAGCATATCGTCAACATAGACTTCCATATTGTAACTGATTTGTTCAGCAAAGACCTTGTTCATCAGTCGCTGATATGTCGCACCTGCATTTTTTAAACCAAAAGGCATAACATTATAACAATAAGTTCCCCTAGGGGTAATGAAAGAAGTACTCTCCCTGTCTTCAAGTTTCATTTTAATCTGATTGTAACCAGAATAAGCATCCATGAAACTCAGTAGCTCGTGTCCCGAGGTAGCATCCACCATTTGATCAATTCAGGGCAGTGGAAAGTGATCCTTTGGGCATGCTTTGTTGAGGTCGGTGAAGTCTACACACATCCTCCATTTGTTGTTCTTCTTTTTCACCATCACCACATTTACTAACCAGTATGGATATTTAACATCTTCAATAAAGCAAGCTTTCTGGAGCTTCTCGACTTCCTCCTGAATAGCTTGATTCTTCTCGGGACTGAATACTCTTCTTCTCTGCTTCACAGGCTTAATCTCCTTATTCACATTCAGTTCGTGACATAAGAAATTTGGGTCTATCCCAAGCATGTCTGCATGACTCAACGCAAAAGTTTGCTTTCTGCTTCTTAAGAAAGTTATCAATTCCTGTTTTAGTGAGGCTTTCAACGACGAACCTACTTGATTTGTTCGTTCAGGGTGTTCGTCGTCCAGGATGATGTTTTCAGTAGCTTCCACCACTTGACCCTTCACGAGTTGTGACTCATCTCTAGGATCCAATGTTTCAATTTCTGCACCTTTATCCACTTAATAGGTAGTGGTCTTTTCCTTGATTCCTCCAGTTCCTCTTGCTCGGCGGATGAATAATAGCATTCCCGACCTACTTTCTGATCACCTTTCACAACTCCTACTCCAAAATTTGTTGGAAATTTTAGGCACTAATGCACCGTAGATGGTACAACCTCGAACTTCTTCAATCCTACTCTTCCCATGATGATATTGTATGATGATTGAACATTCTTATCCATCACGAAAAAGCGTATTCTTTCTGTCCGACAAGCAGGCCACGTACCAATGAATATATCCAATTTGATCGTCCCAAGTGGAAATACTTTCTCTCCAGTAAAATCGAGGAGGGGTCTATGATAAGGCTCCAGTTGAGATAGCTTTAGATTTAAACTGTCGAAGCACGAGTAGAACATGATGTCTGCCGAACTACCATTGTCTACCAGTACTCTTGAAATCATTACCTCCTTCATCCTCATTTTGATCACCAATGGGTCATCATGAGGATATAGAACACCTACGAGGCCGTTCTTTGAGAAGCCAATGACTAATTTCTCTTTGTTTACCTTTATCGGGCGATCCTCTTCAGCTAAATTTATTCGTTGAATGTATGAGCAAGCTTGAGCCTCACAGAGATAAGCTTTTCTCTCGGCAGTAAGGTTTCCTCCTCCTGCATCTCCACATGTAATAACATTACAATCAAATGACCCAAAGCGTATTGAAAATACCTCACGTTATGGCTGCCTTGGGCTCTTGGGAAGATCGGGGTCATCTTCTGGATCAACTTCATGGTTTCTTTTTTTGTTCTCTTCTGCTCGACGAGGAGATCCAGACCTCTCTCTTGTTCGGTCGTTGTTTCTTCTTTTGCTTCCACGATCAACATACTTTGCCAGTTTTCCTCGTCTGATGAGTGTTTCAATCTCATTTTGAAGAGCTATGCAATTTTTAGTCATATGGCCATGATCTTTGTGAAACTCGCAATATTTTGCCTTATTTCTCCTTTTGGGGTCTGCCTTCATTTTCTCTGGCCAATTTAATTCCTCGTTGTTCTTGATTTCTTCTAAAACGGGGTTGATGTCTTTCTTCAAAGGAGTATAATTATCAAATTTCTTCAATACTTCCCATGTCGACCTTGTTCTTGAATATTTGTCATTACCATTGTTCTTATGCTCTTTTTTTTTAGCTTTATCACCTTCCACCTTAGTTTCTTTGGTATCCATATTATTCTTCGCAGCTATAGCCTCCTCGGCATTCATAATCTTGGTCATTTTTCCCATCAGATCTGACATGGTTCTAGGTGGATCTTTTGCCAAAGTGTAGTACAACTTATTGGGCAATAGTCCACTCATCAAGGCAGTAATCGCTGTCTTTTCCTCATAGTCAATGACTTCGAGTTTCTCGTTATTAAAACGAGTTATATAATCTCTGGTACTCTCACCAATTTTTTGTCTAACACTTAACAAATGCGCTACTCGTTTAATAGGCTTTGCCCCAAAACAGAAATTCCCAATGAATAACTCGACCAGTTGAAGAAAAGTTGAAATCTTACCCTGAGGAAGATTATAATACCACATTTGAGCAGATCCGGTAAGAGTTCTCGAGAATGCTCTGCATCTCATCTCATCTGGAACAACATAGATGTAGGCTACAGCTTGGTATTGTTCTATATGAAGGACAGGGTCTATCTTTCCATCATATTTGGGGGTCACAACAGGTGCTTTGAACTTTGATGGTGTTGGAAAATCTACAATGGCCTGGACAAAAGATGTTCCTCGAACAAAAGTTCGTTGTAGAGGGTTCTTGGCCTTAGCCATTTCCCCTAATCTATCCTCCAGCCTTTGAATAGAGCCTTTCTATGCATCATTTCCTTCCTCGGGCCTGTCGGTTCGAGCAACTGATCGCATTGATATGGCTTCCTGGGATCTATCTTGACGAGCAGCTGGTCGCGACTGGGCAGATCCTTCCCTTAAATCTGATGGTCGTCGAAAACTCCTCGATATGACTTTAGGAGGACTTCTACTCCTTCTAGGTCCTAATCGATCAAAAGGTGATACCCTGCTTAACCTCTCTAGCGCACTAGTCCTTTTTGGAGAGAGAGTGATACGTTGTTCAGTATCTGTGGCCCGCACTGACGAAGTTCGTCCAGGTTGATAAGAAAAATCTTCAGATTCCTCAGTACGATATGAATCAGTACGCCTAGTACGTGAAGAAGGTAAACGTGTATTTCTTTGAATACTCCGCAGTCCTGAATGGGTTGGTGCACCGCCATGGAGGGTTTGTAGGAGTTATCGCATCGTTTCTTGCATGACTATCTGGCCCTGGGCCAGATTTGTCATTATTCCAGCCAGATCTGGAATATTAGGCGGAGCAGATGGATTTGGAGGGCTTCCAGTGTTCCGATGGCTGGGTTCTGGAATATCAGCCATTTGTGATGAGTTGTTTTTTATGAAAACCGATATTACTAGTCGTTTTCCACAGACGGCGCCAATCTGTTGATGTAAAAAATTAGATTATATCTAATTATTTAATCACAGATAAAATAAATGAGACAAAGAAGTTTTAAAGTGGTTCAGCCTTATAAGAATGGCCTACGTCCACTGTTTCTGTTATTGATGATTGTTTGGGAATTCTCGATTACAAGTTCAATCAAGAAATTTCGATCCCCTTACAATGAGGGTAATACAATGTACTTATAGCCCTGAGGCTGTACATGTGAAAGGGTAATACATTCAATGCTGTACATGTGAAAGGGTAATGTATTAAATGCCCCTTAAGTGTATACATCTGAATGATAAGCATTTAATGAACAGTCAAACTGTTGGTTATCCTGCTATTAATGCTTTGTTCAAGGTGCAGCTCGGACCGCCTAAGTTCCTCGGTACTCAAAAGTTCCTCGGAGAGTTCTTGAAACTCGGAGCGTCTGAGTTGGTCGGGGAAGCAGTGTTCCTCGTTGTAGCATGGTTCCTCGGAGCGTCTGAGTTCCTCGGAAGTGTTTGTTGTTGCCACGTAGATTGTCACGTGTCTTCACCCAATTGAGCCATGTCAGCAGACTAAATTTGGTATCAACATTCATATCACATCATACTTGACATGGCTGGTATAGTTTAGAGCGACCCACAGGTGGCCCATAAGCTCGGATCAGGGCGTCATAACTTGGTATGAGGACATTAGGTTTCAAGTTCCTTACGGGAGTGATGCGTATTCATGAGGTCGGTATTTGATCACTCGATCATCCAGGATCAGTTTGGGCTCGATATCGTACGGAAAGTAGGGACTTTGGATTGTGCACACATGTAGTTATGACATTGGAGTCAAGAAATTAATATTAAGTGTTAAAGTCTTATTCATTAATAAAGATAGGTTATGTTTAATCATCTTGCAACTTTTCAGCATCGTAAGCTAGGATAATAAATAGTGGCAGATGTTCCTCTTGAATTGTGTGGTAACATTGGCGTTCTTAATGAATGGACAATAATAAACATAGTATAAAAATGTGTGTAGATTATTTCTACGATTGAATAAAGTCTAGTGATACTTCAAAGGTAAAATTCCTTGGGATAAAATGGTGACAACTGTACGTTGGGAGATTTGAATAGTACAAAAATGTTTAGTGATTCTTTTGAGAGCCATTGGGTGCCTTGGCTAGAAAAGTTATCGTTGTTTGTGAATGATAATAATAGTTAAGAGATGTAGAACATTGAGGGTGGTGACTCTTCTTAGGTAGCTTTGCAAAATGGTTAGAAAGTTTGACATTCATAATGTAGACAAAAGTACCAAAAGTTAATGTCGGTAGATGGTAAAATCATCTCAGATGAATATTCCATAAGGTGTCAATTCTTTAAGAGACTTAGAGAAATGAATCCTATGAAGAAAATTTGAGTGCATAGTTCATGAATGTGGAATAGTTTTAAGGACACAAGGGGTAGCGTATTTAAGTGAATGTAGATTCATTAGAATAAAGAATATTAAGGTAAATCCGACATAAAGATATAATGACTCGCTTAGTGTTAAACGTTAAATTTTGGGACCAAGGTCGTCTAGAAAAGAGACATCAAACAGATTAAGAATGTGCAAGAGTATTGTAAAAGCATTACTAAATGGTAAGAGTAAGACCATTAAGATGATATCATTGATAGTTAAAGGTTATTGGTACATGGTATGGTCTTGTAAATTTTATTGGATTGTATCCTATAGTTATACAAGTCTCTTATGGTTATTAAGGTAATGATACTCGGGTGTATGATATTCTAGTAATACCTTAGTTTTAGTGTCAATATTAGTGTGGTTACTTGAGTAAGGCAAAAGTTATCAATGGAAAAATTATAACAAGTTTGATGAACTCTATGTGTCATTAGAAAACTAAGAGTTAACAATGTCACATTGATGTATTAAATAGCATTCAGTTATAGGTGATAGGTATGATTATACTCTTTATGTATGTATGTTTTAAAAGAACTATGGTATAACTCTATAAGGGATATGAATAGATTCTTAGAATTTCCCATATGATCCATAGCGATTGGGAATGAGTAAATAGAAACTACATAATCTAGCATGATCACTTATGCTCTAAGGTGATCAAGGTACTATATGTGTTCCATCAGATATCTTTGGTGAAAATTTTGATACCAAAGAGCGTACTGAAGTGTTGAGGAAAGAATAAATTTTAAGTTTAGCACTTTGGATTTTTTTTTTTTTGCTTTTATAGGTTGGATCGTCATCTTTGGGTCTCATAGAATGAGAAAAAATGAGGTTTGTTTCTAAGGAGAGATGCTTAGTATCACAACTTTCCAATCATAGCATACTCACATACATTACGTGAAGTTCACAAATAGTATCTTAAATCATGAAAAATTTAACAAGTATCACAAAAGTGAGGTATAAGACTCAGTCGCGTGAGGTTGAGCCCACAACTAGCAACGTAAGTTCTACGTCTGATTTTCCCAGTTCAAGGAGGAGTGACTATTAACTCATGGTAATTTATCTATGGCATTAAGGTGTTTATGTCGAGGTTTAAATGAGAACAAGATTTGGGGAATCAAGAGTAATGTTAAAGGTGTGATTTTCGGGTAGTCATTTTGATGATAAAATTCGAGTAGCCTAAATATGAACTTTGAAATAAGATGATGATTAGGTTTTCTCGCGATTAAAGGAAATAGTGAATTTTGGGGACACAATTTCTTGCGGAGTGAAGGATGTAATACTTGATTTTAAAAAATAATAAAAAGTTAAATTTTGTGGAAAAAATCGCGTTATGTAAAGTTTTTAGGGTTGTAAACTTGGGTTAAAGATAAAATCAAAGGTGAAAAAAATAATTGTTAGGTGCGGACTCAACACTTAAAAAAAATGTTATAATTAGAATAAAAATTCCACTAGTCAAATGCGAATCGATTCGAGAGGGACAATTGATTTGGAACGTGAGGAACGGATCCTTTTGAGCTATCAAATTTTGGATTATTTTGGATCGGCCTCCATCCATATTTGACCAGCTTTCTAGCAAACTTTGGGCACTTTAGGTAGTACGGTATCAATTCTTAATGGGTAGGAGCCATTTGATATAGGTAGGGGTCATGTAGGGTGGCTTGTAGTTGGGATACCTATCCTATTTTCCCCTATTCACGAAGAATGAAAATCTGCATTAAGTCAAATCTAAAAATGATCATTCTCTCCATCATTTTTACTTAGCAAAAACGTTTTTATTCTCTTTATAGTTCAATCATAATATCCCACACAATTATCCTACTAGTATCAAGGGTTAGAAGAAGTTGTATTAATCTTTAATGGTGTAAAAGAAGAGAGTTTTAAAGTGTGTTTATAATTATGAAAGCTTTGGAGCGGGAGTTTGGAAATGAAGAAAAAGGTTGAATTTGAGAACCTATATGAAGTCAAGATCAAGGAAGCTTGGTAACCCCTTTGAGGTCACCTTAGGAGGTGGGCGTTTTACCTTTTTTAATGATAATTTCAACATATTTATGGAGCTCTTATGAGGTGGGAAAAATCATCATATAGTAGTATTACATTCAAAGTTTTACAACATGATTATTACATATTTTAGCTCATTTACATGTAGAATTTAATCATACTTCCATGATTAGTTGAGCATAACAGGTTTTCATATGTTAGGATGAGTTTGGATGGTTTAAAGAAAGGTTTTTCAAAAGAGTTGAATTTCAGAATATATGTTGGAAAATATGTTTTATGACTTCAAACAAGGATTTTCATGTAAGAAAATTATGAAGTTTTATGTGAAGTAATCTGAATGTTAATTTTATATATATATATATATATATATATATATATAAGGAGAGGTTCACAAGTGAACCTAAAAGATGAACTTTTTAATGAACCTTGACAAAATAACACCTAACAACTCATTAATTTCAATTTCTATGTTGTAATTGGTCCGCGCTAGCGGCAACAAACACGCGTGTGGATCGATCCCCCCCCCCCCCCCCCACTCACCCCCCATGCCCAACCACCAACCACCACCACCACCACCACCATGACAACCCTTATAGGAGCCCTTATGACAGCAGGGCTGCCATGGGGGTGGGAGTGGGAGTGGGGGGTGCGGGGTGGGGGGCAGGTGGAGTGGTTGGGGATCGATCGACACACTTGTCCGTTGCCGCTGACGCGGACTAATTACAACATAGGAATTAAAATTGATTGATTATTAAGTATTTTTTGTTAAGGTTCATTAAAAAGTTCATCTTTTAGGTTCACTTGTGAACCTCTCCCTATATATATATGAAAGGATAAAGGTTTTTAAGATGTTTAGTTTTCATAATATTTAAAGAATATTTTTATGAAATAAAAATATTGTAAATAAGGTTTTATGATGTTTAAATGCAATTTCAAGCACAAATGGTTTACGACTTGTGTAAAGATTATTAAAACCTAAAATATGTATTTTACACTATGAGAAGGGATTACAAGAAGGTTGAATGAAAATTTTATGGGACAAGTATGAAAAGTGTATAAAAAGCATGTTAAATGGGGTTTTGTCATTCAATTATAAAGTTGTGAATTTCAAAATTTATACGACATAAGATAATGTCATTTTATATGAAGAATACATAAGGAATCAAGACAAAATGTTTCAAAGTAATAGTTGGTATGGATGTGTAAAAATTGACAAAACCAGTGGTTGAAACTAGTAAGTTGTTAAGTTGGGTTCAATGTTAATAAAAATAAAGTTATGCACAAAGTAATGTATAAATTCAAAATTTTGTATGTTAAAAGAATATGGACATCAAACTACAATTTTACGTGTAAAAATATAATAAAATCACCAACGTAATTTTGAAGTGACTAATAACATGAAAATATATTAAAGTGACATTATTGTGTTAATAATTTCAAATTAAAATTAATCTTATAAAAGTTACATTAAAGTTATGAAAAGACAATGGAAATGATAAAGGGGTGAAAGTTGAAATATGCCAAAACATGGTGTAAATGGCAAGGTTTAATACAAAAAAATTATTTGTTAAAGTATATCAAATAATGATGAATTAAAGTAAGTTCATAATAGATTCTAAACTAAAAAATAAAAGTTTCTTTATAGAAGTACATTTTATGAAATAAAATAAAAAGAATTATTCACTAAGGCTTAAATGAACACAAAGTGTTGAAAATCTCCTTTAAACGGGAAAATAGAATAAAGTCAATAAAAATATGTTGGTAATACATCAAGGAAAGGTAATAAGGAGTAGCAGTAAAATGTATTCAAATATATAAAAAGGAAATCAAGGTGGAATATATCTTGGGTGAAAAGGTTAAAGTAAAGCTAAAAGGAAAAAAAGTAAACTTTTATTGCAAATAATAATATGGTGGCAAGCCGGGAAGTTTTGATAAAAATGAGATTTAGCCACAAGAAAAAAGTAATTAATGTAAAGTGAAACAATTTTCACAAAGGAGAATCAAAAAATTAAAGGAGGGACTATAGCCCTAGAATGAGGCTTCAACTTAGACCCAAGATATACTGGTCGACGAGCATAATACAACATTTGTGGCCATTGATGAAAGGCTATTAATACAACTCCAAAGTAAAATCATATTGCAATATTTGTGGAAGTAGATGAATGGTCGTAAATACATATGGTATATTGTCAATTATAAGATAAAAGTAAAGTAACTGGGATTAGTAATAATTTCAGAAATGGTTGATGAAAGCAAATGAATACGGGTGCAACCCGACAAAGGTTTAAAATGGACTTAAACGGAATTAATGCGTATTAAATAAAGTCCAAAAGAAAATAAGTCAAAATTAATAATAAGGATAAAGGGTAAGTGAACAAATGGCATAACCTAGGATAACATGGTAATTTGTTCTTGAAGGTGTACTTTAAGAGTAATAAAGTCAAGATATACAAATGATAACCTTAACACCGGTTATGTGTATATTATAAGGAAATGAAGAAAGGTAATGCTTTTGTGAAACAAGTTAGTGTTTTCCAAAATAAGTGACAAAGAAAGTATTTTTCTAACATTAAGCAGGATGGTTTAACGATTTAGTTTAATTTTATGAATGTAATAAAGACATGGGTTAGTGTAATAAAATAAAAGTTTATGCATATATATATATATATATATAGGCCTCCTTGATATTCAGTGGAAAATACATGTGTTTCAAGTATGTAATTATTATATCCATCCAGGATGGGGCCGACTAGATTTATATGATTATAGGTGTTGTCTCTGACTCATCAGTATTGGGTCGGTCAACATACTCCACAATAACTGTCTTTCTTTAATCAATGTTGATGGTCGCTACTAACATGACTAGAGCATCAGCTTAACTGTTATTGTTCCTTAGCAACTGTCCCTCTGAGGATGACCTGATAAGCATTAGTAGTCCTCTGGCCTTGTCACGATAAGAGAGCATTATGGGGTCTCTATCTTCGTACTACCCGGTGAGCTAATTGGAAATCAAATGAAAGATGTAGTAGTTTACTATGTATTTAGCCCCCATGTTGATCGTCGTTTACAGGCCATCAATCATAGTCTCATATCCTTCCTTGTTATTGAATCCCTTAAATCCAATGTGAATCTTTTACTTAATGAGACATACTTGAGGAGTGACGAAAAGGATCCCAACATCAGTTCCACATTCGTTAGATGCTTCATGTATAAACAGTTTCCATCCTTGTAGTTGCTCCTCCTGAATGACATTGATAATCTCCAGAATGGGTTTTGGCTGTACTTTTTTCTTTGGTGGTGTGTTGGAGAACTCAAAAATGAAGTCATCCATAAATTGCCCTTTGATAGTTGTTCACATTTCATACTTGATACCAAAATATGCCAGCTCAAGAAACCATTTTGTCATATTGTTAGACAAATTTGCTTTTTTGAGTACCTCTTTGAGTGGGTGGGATGTTAGGATGACTATTGTGTGGACATATAAATAATGTCGCATCTTTCTTGCAGAGGGCACTAATTCCAAACCCATCTTCTTAATACGCATTTACCTTTTTTATGATTCAAGGAGATTATGGATGACATAGTAAATCGGTAATTGTTCTTTGTCTTGTAGTTGTACCAGTGCTCCTGTAAGGACATGATTTTATAAATGTCCGGGGTAATATCTAGGAATTTTCCATTTGTTTTAGATCACCGTATGTATGTCTGATACTGCTACATTCGGCACGCCAACATGATCATCCACGATGGACTTGATCCGAATCCATGCATCCAACATCTTCACACGTGCGTCATGCTTCATGCGGTGTGCTGCTCAACCGTTCCCACTACTCCACATCAAGTTTTTGGTAAAATGGTTTATTGGAGTTTTTAATATTTGCATAAATATTTGGGAAATTTTTAGAAAATATTTTTCGAAGTCTGATTTGTTTTTAACACAAAAGAAGAAATTTTTCTAAGTGTAGAAGAGGACTTTTTTGGTCGTCGAGCTCGTTCGAACGACATCGCTCTGTCGTTCAAGCAACATGAGCATGTCGCGCAATCTCGTTCGAGTGATACGTGTGGCTCGTTTGAGCGACATGCCTATGTCGTTCGAGCGACGACGCTGCCTCAATTTTGGTATAAATATCTGTCTGAACGTTTTTCCAAGTATTTTTCATACACGTTTCTGCGATTTATAGCCCAAAAAAAAGACTTCAAGTTTTAAAGGTTTCATGCCTTTTTATTCACAAAACCATTCCTAAATATGTGTGAATCTTTAAACCTTTAAAGGATCATTTTTACTCATCTGGAGTAACTTGTGGAGAAGCCGACTCTTTTCCATTGCTGCCCATCTTGAGTTCTTGCGGGAGATTCCAGCCGACGACATCGGAACGGACACCTGAGTGTATTTAGTATGTCACTCTTATTTTTAGTATAATCCGTGTAAATCGTTCTTTACAAATTATAGTGAAAATAAAAGGTTTTTCCCCTTTAGGAAATTTTTCCTCGTTTGTGTGTTTGTTTGTGATTGAATGTTCTTGCATGATTTTATTGTCTTCAATCACACCTAGATGCATGTTTTAGGATTTAATTGAAAAACCTAATTTAATTAAATAATTTCGTTGTTTGAACTAAAGCGCACTCTCAAATTGGTATCGGAGTCAATTACACAATTATACCGTGTAAATTTTCGCAAAATTTTTCTAAAGATATCGATTTTCTGAAAAATTTATTTTTGAAAAAGGCGTGTTCAAAATGGAGAAATTATATAATAAAATGCCAGTTTTTTATGGGACTAATTACGCTTACTGGAAAGCCTGTATGAAATCTTCTCTAAAACCCATAGATGAAAGAGTTTGGATTTTGGTTGAAAGAGGGTGGACACCTCCCTCCATTACTATTGACAACGTGAGAAATTTAAAATCTGTTACTGAATGGACTGAAGATGAATTTAAATGGTCATCTTTTAACTCTAAGGGTATTAGTGCTATTTCTGGATCCGTCACACCTAACGAGTTCCGACCGATAATGATGTGTACCACGTCAAAAGAGGCACGGGATGTTTTACAGCTTACTCATGAAGGAACTAATGCCGTAAAAGAATAAAAATTGCAAAACTTAACAACTCAATTTGAAACTATCACCATGCTCGAGTCTGAATGTTTTGATGAATTTTATGTTAGGTTATCTGATATTGTAAACCCTAGCTTTAATCTTAGTGAACACATTTATAATGCTAGAGTTGTTAAACAGATTCTAAGATCACTGCCTAAGCGTTTTATCCCTAAAGTCACTGTGCTAAATTCTATGAGTAATTTAAACATGCTTAAATTAGAGGAATTGGTTGGAGACTTACAAACCTTTGAAATTGACATGTTTCCGAAGTCTGTTAAACCAAAAGATAAGGGAATTGCACTTCAAGACCAGGATAGGAAGAGTGAGGAGTCGGCAAGAAAGAGAGTAGAGTCATCTAGAAAAAGGGAGAAAGAAATGTCAGATTCTGAGTGTGACCTTGATTTAGATGATTTGGCCTTGTTTGCAAAAAAAATCAAGAAAATTCTCAATTTCAAGAAAAATGGAAATTTCAAAGATAAAAAGAATTTTGAGAAAAGTAAGTTTAAAAATAAAAATTAAAAAGATTTTAAAGACCCTCTTAAAAAAGACGGTGAGAGATGTTATGAGTGTGACGGTAAGGGTCATAAAGCTTTTGAGTGTGCTACTAGGATGAACAAACTTGCCAAAGAAAAGGGCAAAGTTGTCCTTAATGCTACCCTTAGTGACAACAGTGAGGTCGAGTCGGTGGACTCTGAAGAGGGGTCATCGCATGAGTGTAACTTCACCACATTCATGGTTAGTCATGTGATTACCTCTAGTGCCCCTCACGATGATGAGGATGCTACTTCACAGGGACACCTCGACAGTGAGAACGCAGTGAGTGAGGGGGAGGATGCTGCAAGTGAGAGCGAGAGTGATCTTCAACGCACCTACACTGAGTTGTATAGTGATTCATTTAAAACCAAAAATTGTAACAAAACGTTACTTCTTAGGATCACCGCTTTAGAGGAAGATCTAGGAGAAGCGAGAGAGAGAGAGTCCTCCACTTGCACTACCTTGAGAGAGAGAGAGTCTGCCTATGTTGAGAGAGAAAGTCAATTTAGAGAAAGAGAGAGACTGTTTAGAGAGAGAAAGAGAGTTATTTTGAGAAATAGAAAGGGGACTTGACTAATCAAGTGGTTAGTCTTACGAGTGAGCTCCATTCCTCCCTAGAGACTCGGAAGAAACTTTAAGCCCTTGTAGCCCAGCTTAATCATGATCTTGAGAGAGCACGGGAAGTCAAGGTTCAAATCGAGGACAGATCTGAAAAGATGGGAAAGATGCTCCTCGATCCCGCTTTAGGTTTTGGTGAAAGGCAGGGAATAGGTTTTGATGGTGCCTCCATGTCCCAAATTGCATCTGGACCAGTTCCTAAGTTTACTCCAACTCCATATGGCCATCGTCAAAAACCACGAAGGAGAGTTCGACCAAGAAAAGCAAACCCAGGTCTGCCTAAGACTATGTACTTTTGTACCTACTACAAAAGAAAGGTACACCTCAGGGAGTTTTGCTATAGTTTGGGTCGAACACGATGTACTACTGCTCCGCCACCTACCACTAGCGATTTTTCTAGCCTTAGAGAGAAGGTTGAGTTCCTAATCTCCACATCTCAAAGTTTAATGGCAGAATTCCAACGAATTTCCCTTCCATCAGCGGATACTTCTAAAAACCCGACTAAAACCAACATTAACAAGGGAAAACAAAAGGCTAACTCATCTTGGGTGCCTAAGCACAACGTAAAATCCCTTGTTGCACATGTTTCAATTAAAACTTAAATTACCTCATAGTGGTATTTCTATAGTGGGTGCTCCAGACATATGACCGGTGATGTCTCGTATTTTACCTACCTAGAGGATCATAAGGAAGGTAAAGTAACCTTTGGAGACGGGAGAAAGTCTAGGATCGTAGGACAAGGAATAGTAGAGTTACCGGGATTTCCTAAGCTAGAGAATGTTTTGTACTTTAAAGGTTTGAAAGAAAACCTTCTCATCATTAGCCAGCTGTGCGATGTTGACTTTACCATAAAGTTTGATCGGGACGCGTGTAATGTATATAATCAAGCCGGTAAACATTTAGTACAATGGGTGAGGATAGAGGATAATTGCTATGGGATTGTATCCAAGTCCTCACTTGTCTGCAACAGCGCCATGATCACCCCTATGGATCTAAGGCACGAACGTCTAGGTCACGTGAACTTTAGAGATTTGACGCGATTAGCTAAAAAGGACCTAGTACGTGGCTTACCAACACTTGGAAAGCCAACTTCCATGGTTTGTGGACCCTGTCAGTTGGGAAAGCAAATCCGTAGTCCCCATAGGAAGTTGCATTCCATTACCACCTACCGTGTGCTTGAGCTGATTCATATGGATCTTATGGGTCTTACTCGTACTGAGAGTCTGGGTAGTAAGAGGTATATCCTCGTGATGGTGAATGATTTCTCAATATATTCGATTGTAGGTTTTCTGAGAGAGAAATCCGATGCTGTAGAGTTGTTAACGACCACGTGTCATATCCTGCAAAACCAACACGGAGTCACTATTAATAGGATACATAGTGACAACGACACATAATTTATGGAAGAAAAGTTAGATCTTTACTGTGATAGCCTTGGGATGAAATATGAATTTTCAGCCGTAAGGACTCCTCAATAAAATGGGATCGTTGAGAGGAAGAATTGGATGATTCAGGAAATGGATAGATCTATGCTTTGGTGTCGTAAGGTTGCTAGGAGATTTTGGGCAGAGGCGGTGTCTACCGCATGCCACATGTTGAATAGGGTTTACCTACGTCCACACACACTTAAAACTCCTTATGAATTTTGGACTGGCAAGAAACCCAACCTTGCATATTTCCGTGTCTTTGGGAGTATGTGCTACATCCTACGGGATAAAGAGCAATTAGAAAAGTTTGACTCCCGAAGCGAAGAGGGAATTTTTCTTGGATATTAATCAAACAGTAAAGCATTCAGGGTTTTCAACCTGAGTAGCTCTATAAGGTTATGGAGTCAATAAGCGTCATCGTGAAAGATGACGAACCTCCGATGTTTGTTGATCCTAGCCTCCGGATAAGAACTTTTCTGGCAGCGATTTAGTTGTCCCTCACACACACCCTGTGGACCCTACTCCTGTGTTAGGGGACACACCTGCTTGGGTTCGAAAGATTCATGATCTGCCACCATTGTAGGCGATCCCACTTTAGGTGATCCCACTTTAGGGGTCAAGACTCGTGCTCAGCTAGAGAATGTTGTTAGCCATGTCTGCTACACATCTAAATTTGAGACCAAGAACTATAAAGAAGCACTCCAGGATGAACACTGGATCTCTGCGATGTAGGATGATTTGCTTCAATTTAGAAAGAATGATGTTTGGGAATTATTCCCCTGACCTAGTGAGACTAATGTGATAGGTACCAAGTGGATTTTCAAAAATAAGATGGATGAGACTGAACAATTATTAGAAATAAGGCTAGGTTGGTTAGTCAAGGCTGTAATACCCCGTATTTTTAGGACTTTTAAATTTGGGGATTTATTAAATTTAATTTGAGATATTAAATTAATATTAGTCTGGAAATTATTTTAAATTTTTACTAGAGTAATGAGAGTTAGTAATCATTGGAATTTTGTTGAAGATTCTTTATGAATAAAGTAATATGTATAATTGAATTTATTAAAATTACCACGAGTATATAATTTGATAAATTTGGAAATTTAATCAAGACGCGCCTGTGTCATGTCGGGATTAAATTAGTAATATTAAAAGTGAATAAATTATAAGTCACCCGTATGGTCACTTCGAGTGCGCAAATGTGTCCGGAAGGGTCGAGATAGTCAAAATAATGTACCCGAGGGTTTAGTTTGGGTCTGGGGGCATTTTTAGGCCAAATTAGCATCCCGGGAGGGCGTTTTGGACATTTCGTATTTTTGGGTAATTAAACTCACGGATTTACCAAGGATATATTAGATGTTAGGGGTTGTCATCTAGGGTTAACATAATCAAAACCAAAGAACGGCCATTGGAGAAGAAGTGGAGAAGCTTTCCAAGGAGTTTTAGGACAAAAACTTCGTCGGTTACACCGCCGTCACCGCCAAATTGTAGATCGCACGACGAGGAACACAACCACTCCACTTTCTTCCACAAATAAGAAACAAAATTTCCAGGCAAGTATCTATCTTGCTTTATTTTTAGTTAATGCCTCAATTATGTTAGTCTAGGATTGTTTAGGACTAGTTTCTTAAAAGAAAACATAAATTGGAGACTAGAATTCACATGTTGTAGAGGTAATAATCATATTCTGGACATCTAATTCACATGTAGAGAATATACTACGAAATTCATGGTTTTAGAAGTAGAAAATATGTAAAAAGAATTGGAAGAATTGAAAGTTAAAGAAAAGATTAGGGTTCTTGAGGGTTAGGTAGATTTTGCTCTTTTAAATTAATATACTTGATGAAAACCCACATGCTTTACGTAGAAAATTATGTATTTTGGTATATAATACTAGTAGTATCATTTGTTGGGAGTTTGGGAGTTAAATATGATGATTTGGTTGAGTTTGGAGAAGAATTCCCGTAACTGGATTTTTTGTAGTTTCGCCATAACTGCTTGATCGATCGATTGACCCAATAACATCGATCGATCGACGATCGATCGATCGACCCCCTTTCATCGATCGATCCTGGAAAACTCTATATTCCTCTATAATGGTTTATTTCGGAAAAAATTTGTAGTACCCCTTGAGTATTATTGTTAGAACATTTTGGGTTATAAAGAGGACCAATAGGGTTTAATAAAAAGTGAGTATTTAATGTAAGAAGAAATTTAGGGTTAATGGGGGTGATTTACACTTAGGAAATTATGGGAACGTGTAACTAAAGGAGTGAGACTCGAAAGGAAATTACGTTAGAAAGCAAGATAGTACCTACTGAAATTATACTTAGAGAGATAGAATACTTCGAGAGAAAAGGAGTAAGTCGGGAATAACCTATAAATAAGGATAAAAGAGACGAGTCTGTTATACGGGATAATCGAGTAAAGTGTAATATTAACGAATAATCATAATTATGGGTCATGGGTGCACCTAATTTAGAAATGTGGACAGTAATATATATATGACTGTGTGTTTGTGCATTTATTATATATGTGTAAAATCCTGCCCGCGCTACTTGTTATCACGGAGGTTACCACGTCGGGATAGGCTTATCTCGATGGGACCTTTATGGGGGATATTGACTTGTACCCTAAAACATAGGACTCCTTGGTACAGGCTATCTGATTGATAGTCAGACGGTCCTAAGAGACGTGAGGGTATGTGCTGACCTCTTAGTGACTTGGAACTATGCTTCACCTCCATTTGTATGTGTTTTGTGTTAATATAGTTTGAGAGTGATTCCGAACTAGTATTTCCCTTAGTATGAGTGATACGGGGACTTGATAGCAGAGTATGCCAGCACCATAAATTTTATGTGGGGTGCCGATAGTATATATATTATATGAGTGAGCTAATATATATATATATATATATATATATATATATATATATATATATATATATATATATATATATATATATGAAACTGGGAACTTTCTACTGTGTATAAAAAGTAGTTCAATAATGAATCAATACTCCGACTTAAAAATAAGCATTTATAAATCTTGTGACAACACTGGTACATTTTTTAAAATGAAATGAAATATATGTGCTAACCTTATTTTCATAAATAAATTATCTTCGCCATAGTAATTGTCAACATGAAACCTTATGGGAGATTTACGTTAAAATGAACTTTTGAGGTTAATAGTGCAGTAGGCGTGCACACTAGGTGAGAGGTGAGAATTTCTCAAGAGAGTGTCGCATACTAACATGATTGTTGCATTAGCCGGTAAGCATTTTAAATACTTGCTAAACTAAATTTAAAATGTTTTACAATCGGGCTCTGACCCGTCTCCTGTTATCTCTTCTCTCTTGTATATATATATATATATATATATATATATATATGTGTGTGTGTGTGTGTGTGTGTGTGTGTGTGTGTGTGTGTGTATTATAGGTGTTCAGCCACAGGGGAGTCATGCTTAGGATTCTTTACACGGAACGTGCTGCAGCTTATGTGGGAGTTGCAGGCCATTTTCTTAGACGACCTCATTATTGAATCCACTCTTAGTTCCGTTTTAATTAGTTGGGCATGTGTCGCCCTTTTTCCTTATTCAGTTGGATTTGTCAGAGATTATGTTCATTTATCTCTAGTATTTTAATCTTTGGGATTTCATTACCGTCAGGATGGTTTTCCTTTATGGTTTTAAAGTTGTTATTAGTTATTTGAATGGTTAATTTATTAGGTATTCATTTCCAGTGTTTATAATTGTGTGATTCTTAAACTGTTAATTGTTAAAGGTTTTCATAATTGGATTTACTTAAAATTGAAGTAATGTTTTAAATGGTTTTTACACTTAGGTTAATTATTTGGGGTGATTAAATTGGCAAGTCTATTTTGCGATAGTGATGCTATGAATGAACCAACCCTTCATCTTGATTATAATTTAATAAAGGACTGATCACCCGGTATTTAATTAAGCGGAGTGTTACAAAGGCTACACACAGATAAAGGGTGTAAACTTTGACGAGACATTCACTCATGTTGTGAGGCTTGAGTCCATCCGTTCACTACTCGCCATCGCATGTCATCTGCGCTTTAAGTTATATCAGATGGATGTCAAGAGTGCCTTTCTAAATGGCATTCTACAGGAGGAAGTTTACGTGGAACAACTAAAAGGGTTTGAAGACCCTAAGCACCCGGAGCACGCCTACTATCTGAGAAAAGCCTTGTATGGTTTCAAGCAAACACCCCGTGCTTGGTACGAGAGGCTTACTTCCTATCTCTTAGCCCGTGGCTTCAAGAGAGGGGGAGTTAATATGACGTTGTTCATCAGGAGAGATGGCGGTGCTATTTTGGTTGCCCAGGTCTATGTGGACGACATAGTCTTTGGATCCACATGCTCCCACCATGCTCACCACTTTGAGGAGGAAATGAAAAGTGAGTTTGAGATGAGCATGGTAGGTAAGCTTACTTTCTTCCGTAGTCTCCAGGTTCGTCAGCAAGAGGATGGGATGTTCATCTCCCAATCCAAGTATGCTAGATACCTAGTGAAGAAATTTGGTTTGGACTCCGCTAAGGACGCACGTACACCTATGAGTACATCTACAAAGCTTAGTAAGGGCACTTCAGGCAAGGCCGTTGAGCAAACCTTGTATCAAAGTATGATAGGCAGTCTTCTCTACCTGATTGCTAGTCATCCTGATCGCCTTTAGTGTTGGAGTCTGTGCGTGATATCAGGCATCCCCTAAAGTGTCACACTTATTCTCTCTTAAATGTATTATCAAATACGTGAGTGGGACTCTCTCCTATGGCATTTGGTATTCCTTTGATACCACTGACCGTTTGTCCACATACTAGGATGCTGACTGGGATGGGGATGTAGGAGCACTTCTGGTGGGTCTTTCTTCTTTGGTTCTGCTCTTGCCTCTTGGTTGAGCAAGAAGCAAAATTCCATATCTTTGTCCACTACGGAGGCTGAGTACATAGCTTCCGAAAGTTACTGCACATAACTTTTGTGGATGAAGCAGATGCTGGAGGATTATGGGATATCACAGGACACCATGACCATCTCCTATAATAACACGAGCGCGATACACATATCCCACAATCCAGTCCAGCATTCATGCACAAAACACATTAGGATACGGGATCACTTTATCCGTGAGTTGGTTGAGGATAAGGTCGTATCCCTGGGCTATGTGTCTACCGACCTCCAGTTAGCCGATATTCTGACGAAGCCTTTAGATGCCCTTAGATACGAGAGTCTTAGGAAGTCTTTAGGTATTTACATAGTTGACTGGGGGGATGGTCCGTGTCTAGGATAGGATGCATTGTCATATTCATACCGTCTGATTCCTATTGCTAGTTTGTATCATTTGTATTATTATTTTTTTTGCTTTGTATATTTTTTTTCGAAAAATCCAAAAAGATTTTCTTTTTGTAAAAATTTTCGTAAAGCACAAAAAGATTTTTGTATTTTGTTTACACCTCTTATGGATGAGCATTTAAGATAGCTGAGTCACATCTACCACTTCTATTTTTCACCAGACTGTTTGATAGTGATTTGAGATGCTACATCATTTCATCCATGTGCTTTACATTGTTTGGAGTCTTTGAGATGTGATGAGTGACATATTTCTACATGTTTGGCTCCTTATCTCCTTTATTGCACACATGCACGGCTTTATTTTATTATTGTACTTGTCTATCACATATTGGCTCGAATGTTTCCATCTCAATTATGCCTATACAATGAACCATATGAGATAAAACTTGACAAGATTGGGATGCATGTAAAAACCGTTTGGTGAAATTTTGTGGTATTTTAAAACGGGGAAGGGATGCGAAAGGTTCTCATTTGTCCTTTGCGAAATCTAAGCCACCATATTATATCGGACCTAAAAATTTGATGTATTTTAATTATTCGGGGTCCAAAGAGGTTTAAAAGAGCCCAAAAAAATTGAAAGGCACTAAAAAGCAATTCATGCCGAATATGGGACTTAGGTTTCACCATCAATTCTCCAATTTTTGAGAATTTAGATTACCTCTAATCAAAATATAAATCTGAGGGGCTTTGGTTGGAAAATTAAATGGGTTTGCACTTTCTTGAAAGTTCTGAACAAGCAATAAATAGTTTTGGACGTTATTGGTGTGGAAATCACTTTCAACTTTGATTTACTAATTTGATTGAGTCAATTTCTTATAATTCCATCTTTTTACACCTAAGGAAGATGTTGAGTTCATTCGTTAGAAGTATCCCATATTCATCGTGCACATATGTTATGTTTGTATGCATTGATTTTTCTATCGAATTTGTTCACACCCCTACATTTTCGCTATCATAGACTTGGTTGTTTTTGTGTTCTTTCATGGTGTGATTCTTTGTTGTATATTTTGTGTGAAAAATTTTGAAAAATTCAAAAAATAGAAAGTTTATTACCTTGTGACATTCTCCATTCGCATTTATTTGTACTTCTCATATTTGTCTATTTGGGGATATCATAAAAATGGGGAGAATGAATTATGGGGGAGAATTATTTGGTTGATTTATCAATGATTTGCTTAAGATTAATTAATCTTTGATTTTTGCACCCTGGTGAGAAAAGCTTTGAGAGTTTCTGAAAAGCTGAAGATTTGAAGATGTTGAAGTTTTATTGGCGACATGTCAGTTAGTATTCTCAGTTTGAAGGTTTAATGGGGATATTATCTTATATGTCCTTTCCTTTATGGAGATTGCATAATTCAAATTTTTTATGTATGTACCAGCATAGACATAGGGGGAGATTTGTAAGGACATAATTTTATAAATGTTCGGGGTAGAATCTAGGAATTTTCTATTTGTCCTAGATCATAGTATGTATGTATGATACCGCTACATATAGCACATCAACACGATCATCCACGACAGCCTTGATCTGAATCCATGCATCCACCATCTTCACACGTGCGCCATGCTTCATGCAACGTGCTGCTCAACTGTTCCCACTACTCCACTTCGCGCTTTTGGTAAAATAGTTTATTGGAGTTTTTAATATTTGCATAAATATTTGGGAAATTTTTAGAAAATATTTTTCGAAGTCTAATTTGTTTTTAACAAAAAAGAAGAAATTTTTCGAAGTGTAGAAGCGGACTTTTTTGGTCGTCGAGCTCATTCGAACGACATCACTCTGTCGTTCAAGCGACATGAGCATGTCGCACGATCTCGTTCGAGCGACACGTGTGGCTCGTTCGAGCGACATGCTTATGTCGTTTGAGCGACGACGCCACCTCAATTTTTGTATAAATATCTGTACCCATTCTGCACATTTTTTCAAGTCTTTTTCGTACACATTTCTGCAATTTACAGCCCAGAAAACAGACTTTAAGTTTTTAAGGTTTCACTCCTTTTTATTCACAAAACCATTCCTAAATATGTGTGTGAATCTTTAAACCTTCAAAGGGTAATTTTTCCTTATTTGGAGTAACTTGTGGGTAAGCCGGATCTTTTCCATTACTGCCCATCTGGAGTTCTTGCGAGAGATTCCAGCCGACGACATCGGAACCGACACCTGAGGGTATTTCATATGTCACTCTTATTTTCAGTATAATCCGTGTAAATCATTCATTACAAATTATAGTGAAAATAAAAGGTTTTGCCCCTTTGGGGGATTTTTCCTCATTTGTGTGTTTGTTTGTGATTGAATGTTCTTGCATGATTATATTGTCTTCAATCACACCTAGATGCATGTTTTAGGATTTAATTGAAAAACTGAGTTTAATAAAATAATTTCTTTGTTTGAGCTAAGGCGCACTCTTAGCTCCATTAGTTGCATGTTGAGAAAGAAATAAGTATAAGTGGATATTCTCAACACTAACATGGATTGACAGCAAGGTAGTATATCCCAAGTACTTTTAAACCCTTTCTAGTTCCTGGTCACACACCTCAATCTAGATTATCGTGCTTTACTTTTTTGATCTTCAGAGAATTCACAAATTAAAGATCCAGTTGGTGAGGTTTTTTTAGCTCTAAAGAAAAACTTTACCTACGATCTTTTATGAACCCTCGACTATTATGTGTTCATCCAAACCAAGTGGAAGGGATCCTCAGCAAAATGTATGAAGGAATCTATAGTCCTTATTTGGTGGGAAGATCATTCACCTCCAAGGCTATCTCCCAAGGCTATTTGTGTCCGTTCATGAAGAAAGATGCTATCTAGTTCATCCAAAAATGTGCCAAGTTCCTAGAGTTTTATTCCATGACGAAACAGCTAGCCAATGATCTCAGTTCTCTAATAAGGCCATGATCCTTTGCCCAATGGGGCATGGACATTTTGGGACCTTTACCTGGAGCACCGGGGAAGAAAAATTACTTGATAGCTTCCACCGACCACTTCACTAAATGGGAGGAGGTAAAATCATTGAATCACATCAAATAGGTGGATGCTAGGCGGTTCATTTGGATGAACATTTTTATAAGATTAGGAATCCTTGGGGCTTTGGTTACCGGCTATGGGATTCAATTTCATAACGACACCTTCGGAGACTTTTGTGCAGAATATGGGATCAGGATCCATTACACCTCAATAGTCTTCCCACAATGCAATACCCAAGCCAAGATCACCAAAAAGACTTTTCTCGCTATATCAAATGATGATTGGAGAATGCTAAAGGAAAATGGGTTTATGTGCTCTCATATGTACTCTTTGCCTTTAGAACAAGACCTAGGAGGTTTATAGGAAAAACCCCATATTCCTTGGAATATGGAATAAAATCAACCATCCCTCTAGAAGTTTGCCTCCTATGTATGAGGATAGTCTTTGAGGATGGCCACAATGACAAACGATTGTCTTATGAGCTTAATTAAGTAGAAGAGTGAAGAGAATAGGATTGCATACACGTCATAGCGTATCAACAATAACTCATCAAATACCATGGCAGAAAGATAATGGTCAGGGACTATCGGGTCAATGACCTAGTTCTCATAAAGATATTACTATTGATGAAGATGCCCTCTAATAGAAAGTTGGCACCTAATTAGTAGGGCATGTACAGACTGGTGTCAAAAGGAGGAGGCGAATCCTACCATTTGTAAGAGTTAGATGGTATAGTAGTACACATGTCATGGAATGCCATGAACATAAGGAGATTTTACCATCAGGTAGATAGATTATTTTAGTGAATGTTTTAATATGGTAATTTATGTTAATAAAAGTCTTTTCTTTAAGATTGTGCCTCTAATATTTGTCCTCGTCATTAAACCCCCTTGGAAAAGATAGCCTAAGTTGGGATCGTTGGCCTAAAATAGGCATAAACCCACCTAAGAATGGGTGGTACCAATTATAAATAAGTTGGTCGCCTACGTTTGACATTAAACCCACTTAAAAATGGTGGTACAACCCAAGTTGGGATGCTCCCTGAAATAGGGATAAACTTAACAGAGAAGGGGTGGTAAAACTTAGAAATAAGTTGGTCGCCTATGTCTTCCATTAAACCCACCTAAAAACATAAGTACAACCCAAGGGTTGTCAGCCTATACTAGGCATAAACCCACTAAAAATAAATGGTATAACTTAGAAATAAGTTGGTCGTCTAAATTTACCATTAATCCCACTTAAAAATGGTGAACAACCCAAGTTGGATTGGTCGGCCAAGAATAGGCATAAACCAGCCTAAAAATGGGTGCTATAACTTGAAAATAAGTTAGTCACCTACGTTTGGCATTAAACCCACCTGAAAATGATGGTATAACCCAGGCTGGATTGATCTATCTACTATAGGCATAAATCCACTTAAGGATTGGTGGTACAAGTTATAGATAATTAATTGATCGGTTAACGAGTTAACTTTTTGAATAAATTCCCAACTTAGTGTAATCGGTCAACATACCACATCCTCAACGGCTACCAACTAAGTTAAATTAATATAAAATTAAAGGATTAAAATTATTTGGTTAACAAGTTGAATAAGAAGTTTGACTTATAGGCCTTAATTAAATCAGTTAGCTCTTTTAGTTTAAATTTGGTAATATCAGTGGAATCGGTCACATACCACAATTCCACCGACTATTAAGAAACTTTTTTCAAGTCAGATGTACGAACAAAAATGCAAAGGAATTAAACAAAAATAAAATAGTGGAAGACAAAGCATGTTTTCATTGATATTGGAAAAAGGTGCTCAAGAACTACAAAAATAATTGTCCAAATGGCTTATATAAAGAAACTCAAAAAGTTGGAACAGTTAGGGGTGACCTCCCCCTAACTTTATGTAGAAGTGTCCCCTTGGGTGGCATCGGTGCTATGCTCTAAGGAGACTGCACCAACTAGAGTATCAGGGTCAATAATTGTCTGATCGAACTCTAGGACAGAAGCCAATGTGGCATCACCCTCCCATATGACACGTTTATTTAACGGGGTGCTCAGCATGTACATGGTCGCCCTCAGGGAAATTTCCCCTTTGGAGACTAGTAACCCAACCAATGTTGAATGCAAATGACTCATGGAAGTCCAGTTTGGAAGCAACGTATTGCAATGCCATCTCAAAGACATCGTTATATTCCTTTTCCATATCGTCTTCCATTTTCACCTCTAGAATCAATTTTTTCTTTTCCAAAACTAAATTTTGCACGGTTTTATTGGCTTGGTCTTACCATGGGGAAATTAGGTCAGTGTCAACTTGCTAAACTACAGTTGTATTTGTTCAGCATCCATAATAGTCCTATCCTTACAGGTTGTTTCTTCTTTCAGTTTGATATCCTAATCGATCACCGCTTATTCTTTTTAGTCAAAGTGTTTTGCTATGACATTGTATTTTTCAATAATAATGTTATTTCTCCTCACAAGGTGATCGGTCCTAGCGTCAACCTCTTGCATGTCTTGGGAAAAGTAAGAGGAAAATAAGGATAGTTAGCATAGTATTAATAAACCAAATATCATAAAAGTCAGAGATGAAAGACACTTATCATAATATTATGGATAACACCTTCTTTGTGAAGGCACTCCAAAGTAAGTCCTCAATACCCCCATGCCAATCGACAACATTGTATCTTGAGCAAATGAATACTCAACCTCAAGATCGAAATAGGCTGAGTCTTCAGTTTTTAAGGCTCCTTTAACTTCAAGAAGTTAATCGCCTAGTAATTCCCTAGACGTGTTCAATAGTGGCATTGGATGGAAAATCTATTGGCGTAAAGTAAAAAACACAAAACGATTACTATTTATGAGTCAGAGCAGTAGGAGCATGCAGAGAAAACTTCTATCTTATTTTTTTCTTATCTTATTTAGCCTCTCCCCTCTCTTCTCTCTCTCTCTCCGTCCTCCTTATCCCGAAGGGAAACCACCCTTTTTTGTAACGATTTCTCCTTGAGTAGTCTGGTAAGCCTGACCATCCTACTATTTCTGTTGACCTCTTCATAGGAGAACAAAAGGACATAATCATCAAATAAAGGATCTTCTTACCCTTCTGGTCTTCACTTGAATCGATCGAAACCACATATATGGGCTATTCACTTATGTAAACACCCCTTACCGCTTCACCTCGAATGGGTATGGCTGTGGGGATTGAGGGATCACCAGCCACTAAGTAGTCATTTATAGAAACCTATGGAACTTATGTAAATTTATTGGTTGGTTCAATTTTCAGCTAGTAGCCAAGAAGAATGTGAGAAGCTCTCCAATGAGTTCGGACACCAGTTAGATTTCTCCTGTTCTAAAACAATTTGCAGGTTTTTCGGATTAACCTTTGATCTCTTGGCTTTATCTTGCCATAAGCCTCTAGACCTAGAAAAAAGTCTGATTAGTAACAAAAGTACAAGTTTATTGATTTAACTTACAGAAATGGTGGATGGCCTTCAATGTGCTCTATCCTAGACAAATATAGGAAGACCTATATAGTCATCATCATATAGCAACCCAAAAAACACCAAGACATCATTTTCACTATCTTTTTATGATTTGGGTATCCCAGTCAAAAGACTGCGAGACTTATCTCTGGACTGGAAATTGTAGGTGTCAGACCTAGGAAAAGTCCTTTAGTCATAATAAAACCTAAATTCACTTAAACCCAGATTAGTCCCACAAATCGGGTCAATGTTTATTGTTTCCATTACAATACGAAAGAAACTTATGTTCTCTTGGATTCAAAGTATTCCCTAAAAATATAGTACTTCCACCAATAGTGGGTGAAGACATAAGTGAACTCCCCCTTCAATTATTGCAACGGTCATAAAGGCGACGACATAGTCAATGTCACAGACATCTTTTTCTTTAGGTGAGGTCCTAATATAAACGTTGTCAGGAATGAGGTATTTAGCATGAAATGACTAAAAAAAAATTATGGGGTCACAATGTACATTCTCAAACACCTCGACATGGTGGAAAAGTATGAAAAAAATATGCAAAAAAAGTCTTGAATCCTCTGGGTTTCAAACTTTAGAGAGAGAAAGTGAGAGAGCGTAACTGTGAAAATGAACGAGAATAAAAAGATATAAGGGCATTCAAGACCTTTATATCCATTGTTGCCAGATAAGCCAAAGTGACGGCTCATCTTGGGCAGAGATCCCCACTCCTATCGCCACTAGATAATGCGCTTCTCACACCATCATTACCCCGTGAGGATTAAAAATGGTTCACGTACTCCCAGGAATACGGATTACATGCTCAAATGAAATGATTTCACTCCAACTATGACCAAGTGAAAATATAATTTTCTATTTAATAATAGTTGGGGTATTCTCGTGTCAAAATAATTGAGTCGTTGAATCATTAAAGTCATATAGACTTGATTTGATGAGTGAGGCGTGATCATTTAAGTGAGAATGAGCCTTTGAAGATTGAATCTTTCAATCCACCCATTAAAGATGTTCGTTGCCATGAATTCACATTTAAGTGAAAACTATATCCTCATAATAGATTATGGCTAAACACACACACATACACAATTTTTTTAAATGTGTGAGGATTTTAAAAGTTGATGGAACAAGTGTTTAAATGTTTTCAAAACTGTCTCAGAGGACATTTGAAAATGAATTTTTGTTGTTGGTTTAAGTGTTTGAACATGTTAAGGAACTTTAAAAACTTGTTTTTCCTTAATAGTTCGTATGAATCCATAATGATCTCATGCACATGGAGGAAATTCACATGGAATCCTTTTGCGCCTTTTCAAATGACCATGGACTCTATTCCATACTACCTAGAATTGTGAGCACGGACGGATGTAACCATGCACATTGCGATGCCAGATTTTGAAAGTTTTCTATAAATAGGCCACTTTTCCTCTCATTTGTTATGACATGAAAACCTCATAATGCAAATACATTTCTGAGAGCATTTTTGAGGTTGAGAGCATTTTTTCTTTGCCTCCCATTCCAATTTCACTTGTTTCTTCCTATTTTGATAAAAGCTTAGATCTATACTTGTTTTATGGCCTTGAGAGATAATTTGGAGTGTTTTTGTTTAGATTTCACATAGTCAATGCAGTTCAAATTAAAAGAGCAGGCACTATGGTTCCTTGGATAAATCGAAGTGCGATGTGACTTCTAAGGAAGATAATTGACTTCTTCATTCATTGCATGGAACTTGCAATGGAATTTATTGACTATGGGGGATGATTGAAAGGTTCATTTGTAAATACATGATAGGGATTGTGTGAGAGGTACCTTCTTACTTTTTGTAAAATTATTTTTAAATTAAAAATGAGAGTTAGAGTGCATCAAGATTTTTTACCCTTTGGCGGGGGGTTTTCCTCTGAAACATAGTCTTGTGGTTAATTGTGTTTGTTATCTATTCATATGCACACATTTGAACACACATATCACTTAGATATAATTTGAATCTAGTGAATCGGATTAAAATTGATTTAGGTGTTTTGTTCATCTATATTTAACTATTCACGTTGTTATGTGATTTAATCTAATCAATTTGATGAAACTTATGTTAGGTAACTTGAATGTGCAAGACAAATTGTTTGAAATTAAAAAAAGGGTCATAAGATGCATTCAAACCTATTCACCCCCTCTTGGTCTGTTGTAGATATTTTACTCAAATAAATAACACACTTCTTCAATTGGTATCATTAACGTGCTTGAGTTGATACTTATCTTGTTGGGTGTTTATTTTGTTTTTCTCATTGATTTGGTTTTCTTGTACTTGTGTTGTGACTATGAGCGCTATGATACTAGATTTTGATTTACCTAGATCTATGATTTTTAGTCAATGTGAAAGGTTCGATGATTTGAAAGCTCAATATAATAAGAACTCAATGAAAGCATATCATTATCAAATTAAATTGAAATATATTAATATTGATTTTTAAGAACGCGATGAAAGTGAAAATGTCAAACTCTCAAGTCAACATAAAGATGTGTTGAATGCTCAACTTCTCAAAATGAAAAAGATGAATGTTAAATTGACTAATCAAGTCAAACTCTATAAACAAGAAAAATATGTTTTTAAAGAGTTTAAAATGACTTGTCAGCTTACAAGTGAAAAGTTGACATTGAGTAAAGAAGATAAGGATGAGTTGATTGAATTGTCTTGTGGTTTGAAAGAAGATAACAAAGATTTGAGATTACAAAATTTTGATTTGAGAAGATTGATAAGTTCAAAGAATTTTGATTTCAAAAAATTCAAAGTTTTGGAAAAAGTGAAAAATAATTTGATTCGTGAACTTTAAAAGGTGAAGGAAGAACTTATTGTTTGTGAAAGTTCTAAAATTGAATTTGAGAAGATATTTGAGTCTTTGCAAAATGAATTACATTTATTAAAAAGTTTTTAAAATAAGTCTTTTTCTTCTCAATTTGACTCATTAAGTGAATGTTCATCACATGATTCAAAGGAAACCAATTTATTAATTTTGAGGGAAAATGGAAGCAAGTTTTCTTTTATGGTAAAGAAAGATGATAGCGTGTCTTTAGAGAGTGTAGTGAAGAATAATGGGGTCAAAGATTAAATAAATAGGCCTCTTAGTGATTCTTTGTTATGTAGTAGTGAGAGTTCTCACATCTCTATTCCTAGATCACAAGATGATAGTGATGATGATGATGAGAATGACCTTAAAATGTTTTAATGAGTTTTATCAAGAATATATTAAGCTTAATAAATTAAACCTCAAATTTTTAAACAAAATAAAATCTTTACAAAATGAACTTAATGAGAAAAAGAAAATTTTTAAAATGTTCAATCAAAGTGTTTGATTTTAAAAAAATTGTTGAAGTTTGTCGAAGCAATGTGAGTTTTTGAAATCTCAAAATGCAATCATCTCAAAAGAAAAGGAAGAATTTGAGCTTCAAAATTAAATTCAGTTGAAAATTAAACTTGAGCATGCCAAGGATTTGAAAATTAAAGTATACGATAGAAAAAATATTCTTGATCGCATTTTATTGAGTAATGTCAACCAAAATCGAACAATCATGAAATTGGTTCCAATGATTCAAAGTTTGAGAAAAATATTGAAATAATAAAATTGAATGTTGAAAGTTTAAATGCTCAAAAGGAGGATAAGGTGAAAACTCATACGCTTCAAAGTAAGGAGGTTGAATCTAAATTCGAGATTGCTAAAAAGGAATTTGGTTGTACTTTTTAGGGTAAGTCAAACCACATTTTGTACTTTTATTTCAAAATAAAAAGACTTGAAAAATGTGGTTTGAAATATCAACATGAGATAAAGGAGGTGAGAAAGAATGTTAAGAATGTTGTGAGAAGAATTGTACTTTATTGCACTTTTTATAATGTACAAGGTCACACAAATCAAGCTTATATGTGCTTGAGAGAGAGAAAAAATAGGTTAACAGTGCATTGAAGGGATGCTATTTATAAGGATCCTTTTAGTGGACTTTGTGATAAATTTGATAGGTTGATGGATTTTCTAGTGCGTGAAAGAGGTGAGGCTAGAAGAGAGTTTCCTAGAGATGAACCTAGACCATATGATTAAATTTTAAGGACTAGGCATAAGAATCCTAGGATGAATGAGAGATGGATTCCAAAAGTTGATAGTGGGATGCCTAGGCACAATGGAATAAAGTAAAAGTTGTTGTTATACAAATAAAGTTTGTGAAGAAAGAGGTTACCTTTTTTCACCCATTCATCTGGGAGATGGAACACCCATCGCTATCTAGGTAGATAGTTTGGTTAGGATGACTAGTTTCTTATAGGTTTTAATTCCTAGTTGATTTTTGATTTTTGGGATAAACAAGTCATTATGGTGAGTGATTTCCAATTGGTATGATGTTTCATGTTTGGTGAGGACTTTTTGCATATGTGCATTTTTCATACATTTGCTTTCTATGCTATGTTTCTCTACTAAATATGATTTTGTAAATATTCATGCATCATTCTTATTCAAAAGTACAAAAATATTTTGTGTTTATTCTTTTTGTGATATGTGGTTAAGCCTTTGATTCTTTTTCATTTATAATTGATTTAACATGAATGAATATTAAAACTGAATTTTAAAGCAATTGATGAAAATATTTGATTCAATCAATTGTTTCGTTGAAATTCATTTGATAAATCATGATTGTCAAATTTGTTGAAATCTATGGTATCCATTTCACACTACTGACACATGCATATCACTTTTTACATATGATGTTTATTATGTTAATCTTTCTTTTAGTTCTTAACTTGATCATGATTAAATCCTTGAGATCTTATTGGTATTTCATTGGTCCATATGTGAGAATTTATGTGATTTTTTCTATGAAAGAGATGTAAAAGGACAAGTTTCAAAAGCATTGATTAGGGCTATCGGTAGAGTGTTTACACCCATTTTAGAAAATAATTTTTTTTGGGTAAGTGACATCGAGATGTGTGAAAAGGCAATCGATGGCAAAAACTAAAATATGTTAAAAAAGAGCCATAAGATAAGAGCTTAAACCAACATGAAAAGCAAGATAGGTCTTAGCATTCTAAAAATGAAATTTACTATTTTGTTGGCATTCAGAAGAGTCTAATCAACATATTCTTCAAGGAGTTAATGGCTTGAAACTATCATTTTAAGTTCAAAAGGATATTGATGTAATGATTGTCTTTTAAATCATTTGTAGTGTTTAGATGATTTGATTATGTGTATTCATGTTGATTTTTTATTCTTATTTTCCACATTAATCATACCTTGATTAATATTACAAAGTTTAAAATATTGATTTGATAAGAATTGTATGCCTTTAATGTTGAATTGATTGAATTTGAGTTAAAGTATGTTTTTAATCAAGATTTAAATGAAATCTTTGTGTCAAATAATTTGATCATAAGTTGCCTAATCACAATAACACCTTAAATGTTTTATGTTTGAATTTTCATATGTGTGTGACTTGTTGATTTTTATTATTTTGTTATTTTTTTATCCCAAATTGATGCTCTTAAAGTCAAATTGAATGATTTTTCATGCATTGTCCACCCATTCATATAACTGGTATTCAGAGAGTTGGAATTCTGGTGATTGATTTAGGAATTTCTGGATTTTTCTCTGTTTTGTAGGCATGAGTACAAAAGGATGCCGTTTCATGGTATTCGTTAGCATGGTTATGTATCTTTAGTGTGTGCATGCTGCTATGTTTTTAGGTACTTTGTTTTATTCTTGGCAGATTCAGGTTTGCTCATATTTCTGTTTATATTCATATTCTAGGCTCTACGTTGTACACTTTTCCTTGGGTGTGGTATTATCTTCATAGAGATTACGTGACTTTAGTGTTTTTTTATATTATTGACTGTTAGAGATTTATATGTTCTCTAGGATTATTATCAGCTACCTTTTTTTTAACTTTGTATGCCCTGGGTACTTCGAGTGAGTGATGAGACGTTGATCATTTATTACACCAAAACTACTAACTTTTCATGGTAAAAAACCTTGCCAAGTCAAACTAGTCATGGTCCGTGACAAGTTTGGGGGTGAGAAAGGTATTTGTCACAGACTTGTAATGGTCTTTGACCATGACAAGTTCGTTAGATTTGTAATGGACTTGTCATGAACTTTGACTTTGATAAGTTTGTCACGGACTTTGACCGTGAAAAATAAAAAATGGTCATGGACTTTGATCGTGACAATTCAATGGAAATTTTTCTTTGTCACGAACTTGTCATGGTCAAAGTCCATGACAAATCTGGGAAGATTTAAAAAAATCTGTTGGGCAGTATGGCCACTGCCACTACCTGGCAGTATATTTTTACCAGTTATAGAAAATTTGAACATGTCCAAACATCATATATATCTAGAAACATTCAATATTCAATAACCACCACAAATAAATACAAATATCCATAACCAAAACCAAAGCAACATGAAGATATCCATAACAAAAACCAAACCAACATTTGAATATCCATAACCAAATCAAAAAAATACATATAATATCCAATATCCAAATAAAATAAGTATAAATAATGTCATAGAGTAGGGTATACAATAGAGTGTTGGAGGAAATAAGGACACACGACATATGCATTGATACACCCATCAATTCGCCGAACGCCGCATTGTTCTTGGAACAACAAAGGTGAATTCTCCTTTTCGGCCAAAATATGCTTGATGAGCATTTTTGCCTCAATGTCTTGCAGGGGACGTCCATGAACCAACATACCCGGGAGGGTGCTCGGGTCCATCAACCCACTTGTTATCGGCTCCCCACCAAATACGTCTATTAAAAACACGCTCGACCAACCGATTGTTAACGTAGTCCGCTCGACGGGGGTCAAGATGGGAAATGAATCATATAATTAAGGTCGGTTAGTCCATGGGTATAGGCGATGAAGCAGTGATGTCTTCATCTACCTCCTTTCCCCTCCCCTTGCCCTTTCCTTTATCGAAGGTGCCCTCATCGAAGGTGGAACCGTATTGATGCTTTATGAGGGTGTACATATCTAGGACCATCACCTCCAACCTTGATAGCTTATCGTCATGGGTGTCCACCTTACGAGCAACCTCGGTGTTGCTCGTCTCCATCTCAATAAGCCTCTACTTCCCCACCCGAGAGCTCACCCCCTAGTGCTCCCCTTGAGATCAGACCCAAGCACTTGGCTCAGTGCGTTTGTATCCAAAGATGATTTGTTGGCATTAGACTGCTTTTAATGCACTTCCTTAATCTTTTTCAGAAACGACAAAAAGTAAATGATTAGTTAATTAAGTTAGTAAAAAAGTTATAATGTAATTAAAATAATTAAACAATTATAACTTACAATCGTGGCTGCGACACTCACGAACACCTCCTTATTCTTACCCTTCTTGGTCTGAATTGCCACATAGACATCGAGCCTATGTGGCCTACCCCCAAATCCATTCCCCATCTCCTAGAATAAAATAATGCAGAATTAGTAAGTAACGCAAAGTAATGCTAAATTAAAATAACATATAACTAAAATTAAAGAAAATAAAAAATTACCATCACGTTCTTCATGGCGTAAGACGGCCGCTCAAATTAGTGCACGTCCACTTTTTTTGCCCCGTTTTCCCTCCCTAATTTACGAGATGCCAATTACCGCTCATCGATCTCATTGTCGAACAAATACTGCCACTGTACCAATGAGGTCGGCTCCTTCGATGGGACGGTGTCACGCACTCTCAGAATGGACTCCTAGATCTTCTCAAAGTATTGTGCCCGCAGATTTTTCTTCCTCGTCTTATACTAATCCCTGTACTGTTCCAACGTGGAGTCGCGGACAGTGGGGGTAGTCCAAATTGATCGTGTCAAATAAAAAAGAAAGTAAGTGTTAGTTGTATTTAAATATAAATATAAATATAAATACACTACCTATATTTCCCCCCAGATGCCCATCTTGAGCGCTTTTGGCACGGACCTCCAATAAGTGTACCCTGGGCCGATGATCGCCACAAGTAAATTCAAGGATCAAGCCAGTAGTGTCATCTTGTTCTCAACGACAAACCCCAATTTTCCCCATTTTGGGGGACTAGTAGCCGACGAGCCCTCAATACCTCCGCTACCATGCTGCCATGATGAAGACATTTTCTGCAAAAATTGTTATTATTAGTATAAACATGTATATGAGAAAATGATGAAATTCAAATGAATTAGAATACTGTACGAGTTAAAGATATTATAAAATCTACAAATATTGTTTTAATATCGGGTTATGTTATGGAATTTGAATTAATGCTTAAATAGATTAAAATCCAAATTAACATATTCATTAACCATAAAACCAATTTTGATTCAAATCCAGTAATAAGAAAGAACTAGAAGAATATAAGTTAACGACATTATAAATCTAAACATTGTTTCAACATCAGGTCATGTCATGGACTTTGAATTAAGTCTTAAATTGATGAAAATCCAAATTGACGTATTCACTAACCATAAAACCAATTTTGATACAAATCCGATAGTAAAAAAACACTAGAATAATACAAGTTAACGACATTATAAATCTAAATATTTTTTCAATATCGGGTCATGTCATGGACTTTGAATTGATGATTAAATTGACTAAAATCCAAATTAACATATTCATTAACCATAAAATCAATTTTGATTCAAATTCGATAATAACAAAGCACTAGAAGAATACAACTTAACGACACTATAAATCTAAATATTGTTTCAGTATCGGGTCATGTCATGGACTTTGAATTGATACTTAATTTAATTAAAATCCAAATTAACATATTCACAAACCAAAAAATCAAAAAATCTGATAATAACAAAGCACTAGAAGAATACACCCACTGGTTATTACAAGCATTAAGCTGATCAAGAACAAATGAATTAAAAGCATTAAAATGTCATCTGATAATAATAAAGCGCTAGAATAATACACCCACTGGTCATTACAAATAATTGGAATATTTACTACAAATCTAAAAATTATTTCAAATTCGAGTTATCATAATAAATGGATTAATATTCAGTAATCGCAATCAAGTCATCCACACTACTGTTTAAACGCTTTGGCGCATGTAGGATGATTGACCACAGCTCGTTGTTGATATACTCCGAGTAAAAAACTTTCTTGACCTTTTGAAAATCACAAACAAATGGCTCATCGCTCATGTGTTCGTTGGTCTTCAATTTGGACAACTCAATCATGACCAAATTGGTTCTAGGATCAACTTTACAAGCATTTTTATCCTTAACTCTTACCCAATCACATTAAAACACAACCTCTTTGAAGCTTACATAGTCCAATTGAAATATATTTTGAATTATACTATAGTAAGTCATTTATGCTTCAACGAGGTTTTTATCTTTCGCACTCGCTCAAAAATAAGTAAGAGCCATGTATAAAATTCTCGGGTTCTGTAAATTTGCATTTTCCTCGTACACCCTTGCGCCGAATACGTAATCATTCAATCGATACTTTTTGTACTCTTGTGCCATGAATAAGGGTCTAGTGGCTTGATGAGCAAGCCTTGATGTTGCATCACCCGCCTTTAAGAGCTAAGAATATAGATAAGTTAATTAGGTTAGTTGTGAAGGTTTCTTTTAATGTGACATTTAATAACAGGGATTTCCATTATAATTACCTCGTGTGACAACCACAACCTAAATTCGTTGTTTGATTGTTCCATTATTTTCCATCTTTTATTTTTCTCACGCGCTTTATATTTTCTGCATTGATCGTGATAAACCTATTATAAAATTGATCATGTATAAAAATTAAAATAATGTAAAAGTTAAATAATTTAACCTTACTTTTACCATTCTTCAACATCTTCATGCCCGTCAAATAGATAACGAGCTACTTGTTTATGTTGTAAACTCGTTAATTTCACCCGTCTGCTCATCACTTGACCACCCTCATCGAAAAACTCATCACTGTCATCCACACTGCTCAAGTCAGGCATATATCCTCGAGTGTAGAATGATGACTCCATGGTGATGTATTCCTCTACAAGTGATCCTTCAATGTATCATGTATTCTTGACGTAATCTTTAAAAACTTTCGTCAATCTTTCAAACGGATACATCCATTGATATCTAACTGGACTGCAAAGAAGTGCCTCATCGCATAGGTGTACCAATAAATGAACACTTATGTCAAAAAATGATGGGGAAAGTAATTCTTCAACATATAAATCGCTTCGGTCACTGCCAATTTTGCGGCCATTATGTGATCTCGATTGACTACCTTCCCAAATAAAAGTGAGAAGTAGATACTAATTTTCATAATAGCCCTCTGTAAATCCTTGTTCTTGGAGAAACAATGCTTAAACAATAGAGGAACCAATTGCATTCATGCCAATCATGGTACTTAGACTTATATAAATCATGGGTAGCGTAATTCACAATCCTTTGCAAGTTGGACGAAAAATTAGATGGAACCTTCAAATTATATATTGTTTAAAAGAACCTTCCTTCCCTCACTCGTCAAATTAAATGCACCAGGGGGAATTATTATCCTTCCCCTACTATCTTCTTTCAACCATAGTTGTGGTTTAAGTTTTAATGATTTAAGGTCTTTTCATGCATTTTCTCCAACCTTAGAATGACTCCCTCCAAGGCACGTGCCCATAATATGTTCAGTGATGTTCTTCTCTGCGTGCATCACATCCAATACATGGCACACCGGGTTATTATTCCAATAAGGCAAGTCAAATAAAATTAACATCATAGACCATGTCTTTCTTGTCTCAGTGTCATTCCTAGTTGGGGTCTTCTTATGTTGACAATTTTAAATTTAGGATTTTTACGTAAAATATTAGGGCCATAATCAGAAGATTTACTTTTAATTTTTGAACCTAAAAGTTTTCTCGGAGGTAGCCTATGTTCAACCCCGCCTGATAAAAATTGGAACCTTTCTCAAATCTAAAATTATGAGCGCGGGGGAGGGGCTCCTATGTTCTACACAACCGGATAATGTCCCATAAGCTGGAAAAATCATGAATTTTCCACATTAACATAACTTTCAGCATAAAATCTTATTTTTTTAAAGAGTTAAATGCTTACACACCCCTCTTCGCACAACTCATTTAATTCTTCTACCAAAGGAGCCAGGTAGAAATCTATGTCCTCACTTGGTGCCTTTGGCTCAGGTATCAATAAAGACATCATCGAAAATTCAGGTCTCATACACTATGGAGGAAGGAGGTTGAGTGGGGCTCGGATCACTGGCCATACATTGTGATTGGTGCTTATATTTACAAATGGATTGAAACTATCGATTGATATTGCCAAACGAATATTACACTTTTCTCAAGCAAAATCAAGATACTTATAACTTATCATCTTCTAAGATGTAGAATCAATAGGATGACGCATGAGATTATCCCATACTTATACCCTAGCATGACAAGTCATTGCCTTAACTATACATGGTATTGTGAAAAATCGCTTTAATCTAGGCCCAACGAGAAAATATTTCAACACTTTTTAGGCACTTTTGGGCTTGTGCCTTCCTTGCCAGTAGATTAGACATATCTAGGTTCATTGCATACTGGACATTGATCGAGATTTTCATACTCCATTTGGTATAGGATGTAGTCATACACACAAGTATGAAGTGATTTATCCTTCATTCCCAAATGGATAGCTATTTAGAAGTGTATTCAGCTTGGGTAGCAAGCCCTTCACCCAATTCAAAATTCATGTCATCCTATTTCCAGATAAACCATATTGGGTCTTCAAACTATGCAAACAAGCCATGGCATATAAAGTTATTTGATCTTTGTCACAACCGAAGTAAAATGGATAAGTCACCTTCAATTTTAAAATTTGGTAGTCATTTTCAAGGTTTATTCAGATACTTTCATGACCACTTTAACCTTGTACATCATCAGTGACCTCATTTTCTTCAACTTCATGAACTCCATACGCGTCATCAACTAAATCCTCTAGCATATTATGATTTACATTGTCCTCCTTCCCTTGTACATCTATCCTACTTGTTGAAGGTTGTTGTGAAGTTTGCTCGGGGACAAAAGGAACTTTCGATTCCCCTTAAAAATCCAAAATTGATAAGTATGTTGCATACCCCATCTTAACAAATGTAGTTCAATTGTTTTCCACTCAAATACCTTACTATTCTTATACTTAGCACGCGAATACAGGCTCTTCATTATTACAACATCTCTTTGCGTATTTCTCAAATTCATTAGCACCTCTGCGAAACACATCCCCTAATCTATTTGTCCCACTCATCCACTCTTTGTACTTAGGATATCCTATCACAGCTACTACAAACAATCACCTATTATGGGTAAGAAGCGTATATTCATGGATTAGTATAAACAAAAGTGTGAACATTTAGTTCCCATTAAATAATTTTCTACAAGATTGACATTTCATCTTTTGGTGTTATATTATAAAAATAATATAATTCGTATTTCCTCCATATCCTTTAAAGGGTGAGTGGTCCTATCCCATCCAAAACTGCATATTCATGTAATATATTTAACAGCTCATGCGCATTGTTCTAATTTGAGTAAAATTCGATGGCATATCCCCATAGTTCTCTAAGTACTCGATATAAATTCGCAAGTGTATGTATTATTTAAATTTATCAATTGAAATAACACTTAACATCGCATCATCTAGTATGTACCCAGAGAACATTAAGATATGCCAGCAAAACTTCTTCCAAAAGAAACAAGTTTAAGCCACCAAGAATATTACTATACAGAAACTATGCCATCCCAAACTGCCTAAACGGGACAATTCGAGAGATATCATTATAGGGGTAATGACTCTCGAACGGGTCTAAGGGCTATCGAATGCCTACGCATAAGAACTATAAGGCTAGTATCTATGAGAACTATATTTAATTTAATTATGTCTTATTTATATTCAGTTTAATCACAACC